>CM061747.1:143057468-143651861 GCA_030979885.1 Lolium multiflorum
CCCCTGTTTTCCTCGGCCGTCCTAGGTCGATGAACTTCTGCTCGATTAAGCTTTTGTGCTTATCCACCCAAGGGCTGACCAATTCTATGTGTTGTAGCGCGACTCGGTGTGCCCTGTCAAAGTCGGCGTGTCGACCAGCGATGCCGACATGCATTGCGCGGTAGCCCTCACGGTGACCAAACCCTGCTAGCCTGCCGACGTGCTTCCTGGTGGGCAGACCGACATCCTCGTTCTCGGTGCTTAGGTAGTTCTGGCAGAAGGAGATGCACTCGTAGGTGAGAAAGCCCTTGGCTATGCTTCCATCTGGACGGGCCCTGTTGCGAACGAATCCTTTGATGACACCGTTCAACCTTTCGAATGGCATCATGTTGTGCAGGAATGTCGGCCCGAGGTGGATGATGTCATCCACTACATGGACAAGCAGATGCACCATGATGTCGAAGAACGCTGGCGGGAAGTAAATCTCGAGCTCGCATAGTATCTCGACGATCTCTTCTTGTAGCCTGTTGAGCTGCTTAACGCCGATGGACTTCCTAGAGATGACGTCGAAGAAGTTGCAGAGGCCAAACAACGTCTCGCGGACGTGGTCGTCCATTATCCCTCGCATCGCAACGGGAAGTATCTGTGTCATCAGCACGTGACAGTCGTGAGACTTCATCCCGCTAAACCTCTTCTTCGCTACGTCCAGATATCTGCTTATCTTCCCCGAGTAACCGTGTGGAACTTTTACACCTAGGAGGCACTCGAAAAACCTCTCGAGCTCCTCCTCGCTCAGAGTGAAGCAGGCAGGTTTAAGCACCACCACCTCATTCTTCTTAGCCCTTTTGTGGTGACCCTGAGTCGTTTCCGTCTGTTCATCATCATCATCACTATCGGTGGGGTACTGAAGTTCTTTCTTGAGGCCAAGCAATTTCAGGTCGGTTCTTGCTTTCGGGCCATCCTTGGTCCTCTCCGGCATGTTCATCAGAGTGCCAAGTAGGCTCTCGGTAACGTTTTTCGTGATGTGCATGACATCGAGGCTATGGGGCGTGTGGAGGACCTTCCAGTACGGCAGGTCCCAGAAAACAGACCTCGCTTTCCATACTCCCAGCAGCGGCGATTCCCGCGGTCGCTTCTTTCCCGGCGCGGGGCACTCTTCCCAATTTTCCAAAAGCTCGGATATTTCTTCGCCGCTCCTCGGTCGTGGGGCTCTTCCGAGCTCCTCTTCGCCGTTGAACAGATCCTTGCGTTTTCTCCACGGGTGATCGAAGCGAAGCCACATTCGAGTCCCTTGGAACACAGTTTTACAAGACCCGGGAGGCTTCGGCAGCTGCAGATGCGGGGTCTTATCCATGCACTTGACACATCCCTTGAATCCGTGGTTCACCTGGCACGATACATATGCGTAACCAGGATAGTCCTGCACTGTCGTTAGCAATGCGGCTCTGAGAGGGAAATAATCTCTTTTGTACGCGTCCCAAGTAGGGGCCGGCGTCTGCCACAGCGTGGCTAACTCCTCTTTCAACAGACCGAGATACAGATGCATGTCCACGCCCGGTTGTTTTGGCCCCTGAATAAGAATACTCATGTGTACGTACCGCTGCTTTGTGCACAGCCAGGGGGGAGGTTGTATGGCCATACAAACACGGGCCAGGTGCTATGCGTGCTACTCTGGTTTCCAAAGGGATTGAGTCCGTCGGTGCTCATGCCCAGACGAATGTTCCTCGGTTCGCTCCCGAACTCATCTGCGAACTCAATGTCCAACGCATTCCACTGGCTAGCGTCTGCAGGGTGTGTCAGGATCTTGCCCTTCTCCGGATCATCTGCGGGCTTCTCCCTTTCCGCGTGCCATTGCATGAGCTTTGCTTCCTTAGGATCTACGAAATACCGCTGCAGACGGGGAGTGATAGGAAAGTACCAGACAACTTTCAGAGGAACTTTCTTGTTCCCTCTCTTGTACCGTCCTTGGCCGCACACCGGACATGTGGTTCTATCCTTGTACTCATTCCGAAAAAGTGCACAATCATTGATGCATGCGTGGTACTTTACGTGCGGTAGGTCGAGTGGGCAAACTACTTTCTTGGCCTCGTCGATACTTGTCGGCAATGTGTTGTCCTTGGGAAGACGAGCATGCCAGGATTTCATGTTATCGCTGAAGCTGCTGTCGGTCCATTTGTGTTCCGCCTTCATCTCCAGACACTCGAGCGTTACACTCAAGCGTGTATCCTCGGGCCGGCACCCTGGATACAATGGAGTCATCCCGTCTACCTCCATTTGCGCCAGCTTGGCTTCAGGTTTGGCGTTGCCCGTGTCCTTCAGGAGAAGCTCTTGAACATGAGGGTCCCGCAGGGCCGACGTTAGCGGCGTCTGCTTGCTCTCGGCATCTCCACCACCATCTCCTCCGGCATCATCATCTCCTTCATCGCCCTCTCCTTCCTCATGATGAACACCATGTTCGGGAGACTCTTCGTCTTCTCGCCCGATGTCGGCCTCTTCTTCATGACCAACATTTGCCGCCGGCTCCTCGTTGAAGCCGAGCATGAAACCGCGCCTGAGCAGGTGTTCCTCCAGTTGTCCAGAATCAGGGTCGATCCACTGCCGGAGTCCGCATTTTCGACACGGACATCTTATCAGGGTCATGTTGTTCCTAACCATGTCGGCCTTCGCGTTCACCTTGTATCTAACCACTTGTCCTTCCCTCATATGGACGACCATGGTTGACTGCATCATACATATATAGAGCAAAAGAGAGTTAATTAGAACCACACACACCATGCATAAACACACATGCATGCATGATCGCCGGAAAATTTCGACATGACCTATCCTAAAAGTGGGACATATGGCTAGTGCAAGAATTTGCCGAAATGGAAATGAATCAACATTTCGGCAAACATCCATGCACCACACGCCGGCACAAACCAACAACACAAATAAGCTTCTTCGCAAGCAAACATTCAACCACAACACAAAGCTCAACACATATAAACATCATCTTCTCGCCACCGCAAACCGTCCGGGAGCGCGATAATAATCTTCACCTACAAAACATCCATACACACAAAACATGCATCCAATAGTACTCAACCTCTCACAAATCTACCAACATCATGGTGGAGCAAGAGGATGGGGTGGTGGAGACAAAACAATGGACCATGCAAGAGGGAAAGTGGAGGAGGAGGGAAAGTTCAAACGTCTCAAAATCGTCCGCTAAGGGGTATTTTTCGTCGCCTATGGGCCTAACCCGACGATATGGGTTCCGTTGTGGAAACTGCGTCAGGCAAAGTCCAACGACGATTTTTTCGGTCCGTCGCGGTTGGCGCCCTTCCGCCACGGAAAATCGGACCGTTGCGGAAGTGTTTTCGGGAGCCCGTTGACTGCTGACGTCATGCAACTGACACGTGGCAGACGCCGTTCGCCCGTTAACGGCGTTAACTGAAACCCCGTGGTAGATGGTAGGCCCACACGAGGCCTGCCACGTCTTAAGCGGGCGGCCAGATGACATAGTTTGACCGGTCAACTATAGCTGGGCTGGTCCATTAGTTACGTGGGCGGGCCTAACCTCTAATGTTGACTGGTCAAAACTTAAATGGGCCGGCCCATTTAACATGTGGGGTCCACCTACAAGCTGGGCGGCCAAGAAGCAAGTGGACGGCCGCACGAGTGGGTCCACTTTCTGAAAGGCCGGCCCATTTAGTGTGTGGGGTCCACCGTAGAGCAAGTGGGCGGGCCAAAAACACGGTGGGTCCCACTTTCCAGGTAAAGGGTCGGCCCATTTCGTTTGTGGGGTCCACCATACAGCAAGTGGGCCGGCCCAACAAAATAGTGGGCGGGCCAAAAACACAGTGGGTCCCACTTTCCTGTTAAAGGGCCCATTTCGTATGTGGGGTCCACCATATAGCAAGTGGGCCCGGCAAGATAGTGGGGGCCAAAAACACGGTGGGTCCCACTTTCCTGCTAAAGGGCGGCCCAATTAGTATGTGGGGTCCACCATATAGCAAGTGGGCCGGCCCAACAAGACAGTGGGCCGGGCCAAAAACAGGTGGGTCCCACTTTCCTGTTAAAGGGCCGGCCCATTTAGTATGTGGGACCACCATATAGCAAGTGGGCGGCCCAACACGATAGTGGGCCGGCCAAAAACACATGTGGGTCCCACTTTCTGTTAAAGGGCGGCCCAACTAGTATGTGGGGTCCACCATATAGCAAGTGGGCCGGCCCAACAAGATAGTGGGCGGGCCAAAAACACAGTGGGTCCCACTTTCCTCTTGGCCGGCCCATTTATTTTGCGGGGTCCACCAAAAGCAAATGGGCTGGCCAACTAATTAGTGGGCCGGCCGGTAGTTGGTGGGGTCCACCTTAAAGCAAGTGGGCCAGCCCAATTAGTGTGGGGTCCACCGTAAATCAAATGGGCTGGCCCAAGAAGTAAGTGGGCCAG
Organism: Lolium multiflorum; assembly: GCA_030979885.1. Lineage (NCBI taxonomy): Eukaryota > Viridiplantae > Streptophyta > Magnoliopsida > Poales > Poaceae > Lolium > Lolium multiflorum. Next base: position 143,061,883 of record CM061747.1, read on the forward strand.
CCCGTTTAGTTGTTGTTTATATGCCGGCATAATATGCGCTTTAGGATTTTGCGGGCAGGCACATATGTGATTTCGCTTAATAGGGCCGTTTAAGGGATGCGAATTCGTGATTTAGATACTGAGAATATTTACGCAGCATTGATTTCTGTCGGATAGCCTCACTTACCACAAGCACCAAAGAAAAAATGCGCGAAAGAACTATAAAAACTAACTAAATATTACATCAGCTGCAAGGCATTGAAAAAAATATTACAGAACCCAAAGAAATTGAATGGTAATTAAACCTAGCAATACAATGAAGCGATCCGGCAATCTTTTAAGTTGTCCATGCAGCACCTATATCTGAAACAAAGACATTACAAGTTAAGACAGCAACAATGGAAAGGCAAAGACACTACAATATTGTTTGGCAAAGAATTTGGAACTCATCATTTCGTCATTATAACAAGATCATTGTAATGCGCACAATAAGCAAACAAAGAGTGCATGCCGCATACCAACAGCCAATATAACAGAGCATGTTAGAATGAAACAGCAGACTTACTACTGTCGAGTCCCATGCAAACCAACATGTTCAGGGAGTACAAAATTGGCATGAACAACATAGTAGCAGGCTATAAATTTTGTAACAACGACTGAGCAAGATGAAGTTATGATGGCTACATCTACAGAGCAGGGAATGTAAACCAAAAATAGAAGTTACGATGGCAAAAGCTAAAGAGGAGGGAATGTGAACCAACATGTGCCAAGTGCAATTACTTCATTTTGGCCGTGAACTAAATAATACTCCTGAACTTATAGTGAAGGGGATGCAAATCAAGATGTTTCGGGATATAAACTTGTAATGAGCAACACATGGAGGATAGTTAATGCTGGAGCTTAGGATGGACCAGATACAGAATATAGTGGGATCACCTGTGAACTTGTATAAGAGGGAATGCAAACCAATATGTTCAGCTTTCCATATGTGAGCGTCATGCCAAGTCAGAGAAACAAGTCAATAATGCAGCTTTTGAAGAACAAGATGGCACGCAAAATTATTATCTAGTAGTATGACAAGTTTATTTGTACTACAGGCTAGATAGCAGAGTGATAGCATGCCAAACTAAGTCCTTACTTTGTTAGCTTACAATGAACTAGATACAAAACAATGGCATCACCTGTAGTACAGGGAATGCAAGCCAACATGTTCATGGAGTAAAAAATTGGCACAAACAACATAGTAGCAGGCCATAATTTTTGTAACAACGACTGAGCAAGATAAAGTTATGATGGCTAGATCTACAGAGCAGGGAATGTAAACCAAATATAGAAGTTACGATGCCAAAAGCTATAGAGCAGGGAATGCGAACCAACATGTGCAATTACTTAAAATTGGCCATGAACTAAATAATAGCAGGATGTTACTATAATACCTATAATTTTTGTAACAACGACTGAGCAAGATAGAAGTTATGATGGCTACATCTACAGAGCAGGGAATGCAAACCAAAATGTTCAATCGCTTAAAGTTAGCAATGAAGTAGAAAATAGCAACGTGTTACGGTCATAGCTAGGAATGAACTAAAAGAGCTTCAGACAAACAAGCATCTGAACCCAGAACATGGCGCTAAAACAAGGGACTTACATTAGGAGAAGCACTCTGTGGGAGTCACAGCAGATCTTCCTGGGGTTGATAGATCCGGTGATGAAGTACGCTACATGTGCTACTTGGGGTTGGAGAGACGGCCATTACACTTCATGGTTACTCATCTCATCTGCAATCGTTAGCACAAACAGGTTCCCCCAAGATTAAACAAGAACTTGCAGGCAAGCAATAGAAAAGCGACAGTAGAAGAGTTTAGATCATGCACGGCGCCGGTGAAGCAGATCCGGTTCATGCACAGCGGTGTCGGTGAGCAAGATACGATGCGGTGGACGACGGATCCGGCGAAGCGGCTCCGGTGGGGTGGACGATACCGCAGCTGAAGCGACTGCGGTAGACTGCTGGATGAGCATATGGTTTCGAGGTTCGGCGGGGATGATCCGGTCCGGTTGATGACGGCGTCGATGAAGCGGCTCCGGCAGGCAGCCGGATGACGAGGATCGCGAGGGCTCGGGTAGGCCAGGGAAGTCCGGCGGGGATGTTCCGGTGCGGTGGTCGTGGAGGTGGGAGAGAGGGACTTGGGAAGTTCCGGTGGGTGGTCTGAGGGAAATGAATTTTTTTGGGAGGGTTTCCGGGCTAGGGAGGTGGTGATCCAAAAAATGACGGGCAGACCCCCCCACCAACCGACTTTGCTGTCATCTCCACAGGGGTAGAATGGGAATTTGGAAGCGTACGAAATTTTTGTATTTTGTAGGCGGGAAGTTTTGCCGCTATGAGATTTTGAATTTCGCTAAGGTCCAAGTATAATGATAAAAAATTGTGAGACCGTACTAGTACCTCTGTTCAAGGCCGAGTGCAAAATCAAATCATCATCATCTTGAATATTGGTCACTACCATGGTCATGATCTATCTCTGAAATTAGCGTATCCGCTATATCAAAGTATAATGATAAAAAAAATTGTGAGACCGTACTAGTACTTCTATTCTAGGCCGAGTGCAACATCAAATCATCATCACGTTAAAAATTTGTTACCATGATCATGATCTATCTCTGAAATTGGCGCATCCGCTATATCTTTCAAAGTATAATTATACGAGTAATAAAAATTGTGAGACCATACTAGTACTTCTGTTCAAGTTCGAGTGCAACATTAAATCATCATCACGTTGAAAATTTGTTACCATGATCATGATCTACCTCTGAAAATGGGCGCATCCGCTAAAACTTGCAAAGTATAATGATACAAAATTGTGAGACCGTACTAGTACTTATGTTCAAGGTCGAGTGCAACATCAAATCATCATTACATTGAAAAGTGTGTTACCATGATCACGATCTATCTCTGAATTTGGCGCATCCGCTAAATCTCGCAAAGTATAATGATAAAAAAATTGTGAGATTGTACTAGTACTTCTATTCAAGTTCGAGTGCAACATCAAATCATCATCACGTTGAAAATTTGTTACCATGATCATGATCTATCTCTGAATTTGGCGCATCTGCTAAATCTTGCAAAGTATAATGATAAAGAAATTGTAAGACAGTAGTAGTACTTCTGTTCAAGGTCGAGTGCAACATCAAATCATCATCACGTTGAAAATTTGTTACCATGATCCTCTGAAAATAGGCGCATCCGCTAAAACTTGCAAAGTATAATGATACAAAATTGTGAGACCGTACTAGTACTTATGTTCAAGGTCTAGTGCAACATCAAATCATCATTACATTGAAAATTGTGTTACCATGATCATGATCTATCTCTGAATTTGGCGCATCCGCTAAATCTCGCAAAGTATAATGATAAAAAAATTGTGAGACTGTACTAGTACTTATGTTCAAGGCCGAGTGCAGGATCAAATCATCATCATGTTGAAATTTGTTACAACGATCATGACATATCTCTAAAATTGGCGCATCCGCTAAATCTTGCACGTGGCGCATCTCGGTGCGGAGCAACAAGCCGGTGCTATCAAGGTTGAGGCGTCGGTAGCGTCATCGGGCTCTCCTCTTTTGATAGATCTTCTACATGGCGTGGCGCACCGCCCACCGAGAAGCAGTCATATGTGAGATCGACGTGGAGACGTCGCCGGCATCCTCGAGGCGCGACCGCCCTTCTACGAGCCAGAGTCGACTCAAGGTATGAATCCATGCGCTGTCGCGTCCCTTCTGCATATGAAGTGGAATGCCTTAGATTTATTGTTCTTCTCTTACGATTATTTGCCGGACATGTGTGCTCTTTCTCTGAATATATTGCTTGAAAAGCTAACCAAGTTACTTAAATTCACTTCGTTCTTAATCTTGCGTGCCAATTTTGTTATTTTTGCTGACAGTGGTGCGCGCAAGGAAATTTATTTCTGGGTGTGCTGAGCTGTTAGGCCTAAGTCGAAATCCTCAGCTAAACAAGGCCTCAGCTTAACACATAAAAAGGTGTTCAATCTCGCCCACAATGTCCTCTTCTTTCCTCTTCCTTTATTGGAACTTGTTTTGCAGACAAGGAAAGTGGCACGTGTAATGTGAGTAAAACCCTCTTAGCCAAAATCAGCTACGAGCAAGATTTTATGTATTGTAGATTCCCCAATTGACTCTCATCCCCAATGTAGTCTTTTTTATGTCAGTATAGACTTCTTTACTGGATGTATACTATCGTACATGGCATGCATTTGCCTAATGAGGAGCATTGTATTGCCATTCTAGCCAACCTGATCGATCTGTCAAGCTTCATGCACGAGATGCCATGTTTAATTTACTCCCTCGCTCCGATCCATATTTATTGGTGTAAAATGAATGTGAATCGGAGGGAGTACTCTTCTTAGATAGTACTATACCAGTTCAAAAAAAAGTACTGTACTACTACATCACAAATGCATCAAAAGAGTACTACATCACAAGACCACCACGGTTGTACTAGTAGAGTTTAATGCTTAACTTCCAAAGGGAATAAGATTACACATATGAACTTTAAACAGGCGCTGTCCGATGTCTGCTTGTTTGGGAGCACAACATAAATAATACTACCCCCGTCCATACATAAGTGACTAAACTTTGTCTGAAGATGTTTCATCTATATATGTTTTTAGTGTGTAGATACATCCGTATCTTGAAGGAAAAAGGTGAGCCGCTAACTTTTTGAATAGAGTGAGTAATACAATTCGGATAAACAATGGTGTAGTAAAACAAATACTCCTGCCCATCATAAAACAAAACACAGACTGACTCAAATATATGTACAGATCACAAAAAAGGTTTCATCAGAACCCGAACATATACATGCAGAAATGACCGTTTGATCACATAAAACAAAGGTTTCGTGGCATATTTATGCCCCCAAAACAAGCAGACGTAGGACAGCGCCAACGTACTAGCAGCTAGCACTATGGAGCTGCAGTACAAACAAATGGTGCAGCGACATTTCCACCAGAACGAAAACTAAAAGACATCAGACCAAACAAAAGCTGGGCTATCACTTCTTGCCCAAACAAGCCTTGCTCCTTCATATGCGACTTCCTTTTCTCTTATGGATGTTGAACTTTGAATTAGATGGGTTCCTGACAGCGCGTTCTTTTTCGTGTCCTTGATGTTGCACTCTGGATCAGGTCGGTTACTGTCAGGAAATGAACAAATTGATCAGCAAAAGTCATATGTAAATGAATGCAAAGGTTACATATGAATGACTAACCCGGTCTAACTGAGTAGGGATGTAAAGTGCACCAACGTCTAGCAGAATTGTACTTTCTCCACTGCCAGTTGCTCATATCTAATTGGAATACTCCCTCCTTTGCCCGTACAACCAGCTCATTTTTGTCCTCAAATACGCAGAGTAACCTTACTGGATGTTTCCAATTGTATGGAAATGATGTGTCAAGGCCAAAAAAAGTATCCAATTCAAAATTTATATGACATGTCCATGACTCGTGATCGCCTGTTGATGATCTTGTACTGGTCCATGTTTGTAGGGTGAAGTCTCTTATAACAGCAAGGGCAACATCTCCATTATGTCCCTTGAAGATGTGAATGTTAAGCATGAATATATCATGCGTCTCATGAGGGCACTGAATATATTTCAGAGTCTTCTTTGCATGGTCAAGCTCAATGATATATCTAGACTTCGTTGGCCAGTACAAAATACCCCCTATGAGAGTTGCCGGTCTATGGTCAATCTCTGACAGCATCGGAGTTGATCGAGCTAGAAACTCCCATTCTTTTGAATCTGGTGAGTAGATATGAGCCTGTGCATCGTAACGTTTAGTTGTTATCCAAACAACCGAGAACTTGCCACAATGTGTAAACGGTTCAGAGTTGTTTCTCGAACAGAGAATTGAGCCGCTGCTTTCAATTGTGTGATTGCGCCACAATGGTGGTTCTGGTATCGCTGTGAGAACTTGCCTAATTGGATCCCAGACTGATATATACCCTCTGGATACATTAGAATGGAGTAGCACCATACCATCGCGGCATCCCAGGACATAGATTTTGGGACCGTTCACTTGAGACGGGATTGCCAGCATCTTCAAGATGGCCGGGTGAAGATCATGCTCTGTGATGAATCGATTGTCCTCGGAGTTGTTGGTGAAAAACCCTAGCAACGGGTTTCCTCCGTTGTGTGACACAGTTAGCTTTCTGAAATAATTGCTTCCCATACATTGCCTCCATGCTTTCTTGGTGCCTGATGCAGCTAGTAAGCAGGTTGGATGGGGAGGAAGCCTGACAAGAATCTGAGAGACTACATCTCCAGGCAGATCGTTGATTGTTGTGGGTGTCCTTCGACTGAAGCTGGTAGGATTATGCAAATCGCACGATGCATCGTCAAAATTATGTAAACAGCACACTGCATCATCTATTTTTTAAAACAAAATGCAACATCTAATTTGACTAAGCAGCAAAATGCATCATCTAATTCATCATCAAAGTTTCCTAAACTGCACGGTGCATCAGCAAAATCAAAATAGTGTAAACAGCACAATGCATCAGCAAAATCAAAATAATGTAAACAGGACAATGCATCAGCAAAATCAAAATAATGTGAACAGCACAATGCATCAGCAAAATCAAAATATTGTAAACAGGACAATGCAATTGTAATCCTGTTGCATAATCAATGAAGCCCTTAATTTGCAAAAAAAAAAAAAAAACACCACAAAAATAGGACGCACCAACGGAAGGCAATCTCGCATATACAGTAATAATTGCTAACGTGTCAACACGATTGGAGGAAAAAGAGACCTCTACAGGACCCAAAACGCTGTGGTAACATCAGATGGGGTTAGCTTTGATATAGGTAATAAAATGTAAACAGCACAATACATCATCTAAGTTGACAGCAAAATTCTTCATCGAAATTTCCCACACTGTTCAAGGAATCAGAAAAATTACCTAAAAGGCTAAAAGAGCAAAATGCATCATCAGAGTAAAATATATGTAAACAGTACAATGCATCATCCAACTTTTGGCTAAACAGCAGAGAGCATTAGCTAGGTTGACAGAAAAACAAAAACAAAAAAAACCATGAAAAATTCCTGAAGAGGTGAGTGCATCAGAAAAATTACTACCTAAAAAGCATAATGAATCACCCAAATTACAAAAGAAGCAGAATGCATCATCAAAAATACAAAAACATCTCAATGCATCATCACGTCTGGTTTGGGCAAAAAACCCAATCCACCAGATCTAACCTCATTGCAGTTGGGGAAGGTAGAACTTACAAAGGGGTTGACGAGTCACGATCATATGCAACAAGCGCCGCCTTAGATGAAGTCACCATCCAAGCTCTCGACGCGTTCAAAGCAGCCAGCTTCGAAGCCTCCGACGGTTCTCCCGGCTGCGCCGCCAAAACTCTCGAAGCACGCGCCAAGACTTTCCAACAAAATGCAGCTTCGATACGAGCATTTGCCAGCGCCACAGCGCCCGGGCCCGTCCTAGCCACCGCCTTCGCCTTTGCCTCCGCATCCGCTTTACATGTCTCCGCCGATGCATGCAGAGCATCCGTCTCCGCTTTCCATGTATCCGCCGACGCAGTGTAGGCATCGAGCGACGCCGTTTTCATTTCCTAGAAAACCCAGTAAGTTACTCACATTGCAATCCCCAAATTAAGGTTATATCGAACACAATGACCGATGAACCTCTGTACTCGCCGGAGGTTGGAGATGTACATACCTGCGAAGATCGGTCCGGTGGTGCTTGACGGTGGTGCGTCGGGGACGGGGGAGAACTCGGCGGGGAGAATGGTGGCGCGGCCCAAGACGGCGGCGCGGAGAGGGGCGACGGTGCGGTCATCGAACCTCGGCAGACAGTATTTTGTATATATATATGAGAAGAAGAATAAAGTCTGGTCGAATGAGGCAGCGCGACCGGCAGAGTACAACCGAAGGCTACTAGTGCTACCTTGGAGTATTGTAGTAATATAACATAATAAAAATAATGGCCTTGTTTAAACCACTCTTGTCAGTGTGGCATCGCTTCCAAATTTAATGCATTCTGTGGAAATCGGAATAATGCTGTAAAAACTCTCATACTACTGTGGTATATATAGCATGCACCGACACTTTTCAACAAAATGTCGTCTCCATTTCATAGGAGACTGCTTGCACACTGGGATACGATGCTGACATGACGAAGGGCGCAGAAGTATTTTGGAGTATTTCATTCGAGCAGATCGGGGCGACGGTGCGTCTTTGGAGGGAATACCGTGTGGTGTGTCTTTGGAGGGAATACCGTACGTACTTAGGAGTATTTCATTCGAGCAGACTGCTTGCACACTGGGATACGATGCTGACATGACGAAGGGCGCAGAAGTTTGCGAAAATGGTTGTACTACCATCCGACCATTAGTATAATCGAGCAGCCTAGTATAATCATTGCGCGATAGCTTACACGAGAAGGAAAAGAGCCGAACAGCTGTGGATAATAAAAGCATTTGGCTCTTCGAGGATCCTTCTTCTACTGCCTTCTCAAAGGAGTACTACTATTGTAATCTTTTTTTGTTTTTCTGGGACCTTCGGGTCCCTTCCCCGTTGAAAAGTGAAGTGTTTCGAATACATTCATATGCCTATGTTTCTATTTTTACAAGCAAATAAATAACAAAGGATGACTCAATGCACAAGTTGATCTCATTTTGAAATTTTTTAAAACTTCTTCTATTGTATTCAAATTTGATTAGAAGGAGTCGATCGATTGTACATGCCAATCGTATAGCTTGGTGGGTGGATTGGCATTTGAAGTTTGGTCATTGTGTTCTTGTTTGTTACCACCCTCGCAAGGCACGTCCAAGTATTTCCTGTCAGAATTTATGGCATGTATGTAGTTAAATAACCTACATTATTTCAATTATGAGTTTAATTACTAGGCAAAAGCTTAAAAATCCATATATAGTTCCAGATTAAGATGAACAAATCCTTGAACCTATATCTACAAAATTGATGGCACTAACACATCCTACCAAGCGGAAAGCATGTCTACCCTACTGCTTCCAAAAGGTGGAATTATGACAATAATGTGCAACTGTTAAAATTTGGTAGCCCTCCTTCACAATTAACACACATCTAGCCATTTTTGTACAGTAATAAAAAAGGGAAATCATTCTTTCATGCATGCATATAATTGTTAGAATCTCTTGTTTGTGAAGTTGCTTAAAATACGATCTCTTCCAAACTTGAGGTCATATGATAACTAAAAAGTTTTGTATGGCGGGATTTTGCATCAAAGGACATGCGCACAATACTCACTTGTGGGCAGAAAGCCAAACAAACTCATATTACTAGGTTTGTATTAATTTGTTCAAGAAATTTCACCATCACACATGATTTTGTGCTTGCGTTAATTTTACTTTAAAAACTTCTTCCAAATTCAAATTTTCTTCAAACATGCCAACGGTACATGTCTACCAATTAATAATTAAGGGTACACCACACGTACTGCCTCGTAGGGTACATAAAAAATTATACTATATTTTATGGCATGTACTAATTTCACATAATCTACAACTCAACGTTGAGTTTAATGATCAGCCCAGAACTAGAAAACAAATATACATATAGTTGCAAATTAACCTAGAAAAGCTCTAGTATCCTTTAAAACCCTAGAAAATGGACATGCATGCATGCATCCTACTCATAATAATTAATTAAGGTCTCGATCTCTATACTGCTCACGAAGTTTGGAATTCTGGCAAATATGCAACTTGTTTCATTAATTTACCATGGCGAGATAGATGCATGCACATCGATCACTTAAAAAATATAAAGTTTGTAAAGGATTTGGCATCCATATATGCTCACCGGATATATAGATAAGGCCAAGCAAACACATCGAATATTTCTGAAGAAATGTTTTTGCTAGAACCTTCAAATTTTTAGATTTACATCACACACAAAGAACACACCTTTAATTTCGCCAGGTTTGTGCACTAATAAAGTACTCCTACAGTACTAGAAATTGGATTGTTCTACTCCGGAGTGATATGCTCACCGGAGTATTTTTGGATCTTAGCTGGAGCGGCGTTTGGCGGTTGCACGAAGCCGTGCTGGATGTTAAGCCTGTCGAGGCACGCCTGGTGGAAAGCGTGCGCCACCTTAGCCTCATCGGCGCGCCGCTGCAATGCTGCGTCCCTGGGATTTGCAGCCGCCGCATTCTTAGCCTGCACGAAAGCTTGCAGAGCATCCCGGCATCTATAGAGTGCCGGGAACATCACGTTATATACGAGCTCCTTGGCGGTGTTGCTCCTGCAAAGGGCGTCGCCGTGATGCGCTTCGAAAGAACGGCCTGGCTCCACGGCCGGCACCGCCTGAAGTGCGGTCGGATTAGGCGGCTGGCCACGGGAGCTCCCTGCCTCCGCATCGTTCGCGCCGGCCGGGAAGGGGATCTCACCTGCTGGCAAAGAAAACCATGCGGCATGCGCGGGCGGAAAAGCCGGCCAGGGCCGAGCGGGCGTCGCATGCGGGGTTGCGTGGGAGATCCCTGCCTCTGCATCCATCGGCCCGCACGGGAAGCGGCTGGCGAGGGGCTCCACGGCCAGCGCCGCCGCCGCGGGCTGAACAACCGGCCAGTGCAGAGCGGGCGGGTTATGCCTTGGTGCGCGATGGACGAAGCGAAGGCGGCGCTGATGCTCCGCTTCCTCGTCGGTGGTAGGACTACGCGCGCGGCGACCAGAGCCAAGTCGGAAGGCCATAGATATGTCGATTGGTCACTTAAGCTGGAGAGGTTCTCTTACCATTTCGGAGAAGCGGAGTAAGAGGAAGTTGTTGCTTATACGGGTTCACTGCCACGTTGGGTTAAGAGGGGCAAAGTTGGTCAATGCCTAGGAAGTTGGAATCGTTTTGGCCCCAATTTTTTAATTACCTTGCGGTTCATCTCTCGGTCTCTCCCACCTCTTCACTATCCCTCCCCTTGCCTCCTTTCATGCTTCATCGTAGTGCATCTTGTTTTTCTAGCACCTTCACAAAAATCATACACATTTGGCCGATTCTGTCATTGTGTGCACTAATAAAGTAAAAAATCCATTATATGTGAATAAACGTTTAATACACTGGCTCGCAAAGATGTTTCTCAAGGCGATATGCACAATGCCTGCCAAAAATGGGTCATGATAACTAAATTTCGTGTTAATTTTTGCATGACATGTACTCACTTGTGTATGAAGCCAAGCAAACTCATAATCTATACCAAAAAAATGTGAAAAAGAGTCTTTTTAGTATCCTTCATACATGGGGTTCCTATTTTTACTTTCTATTTTTACTAGTTACAAGTACTCATGCATGAAAACTTTTGAAAATATGTGCATTTTGGGCTGTGTGGAGACATGGTACAATAATATATTCAAGTTGATATACAAAGTCTAGACATATTCAAACTAGACAAATAATGTATCTAACCCCCTAACCCTAAACTCTGTCTTATGAAGTCAAGCATGCATGAAGAGAATTGGTTTTGGGTTTCAAACATGGAAATTTCAAAATCATCCCAAAAGCTTCATTTTAGAGCGACTAAGAAGGATCCAGGCTTACCTTTCCATTTTCATGTTTTAAACTTGTTTAAATCTTGGTCAAATCCTAGATTTAACCAAGATTCAAATGGGCATAAAATAAAAAATGAAAAAATGAAAAACCAGCGCACATAGTCTTCTTATATGTCATATAGTAAGCATTAAAGTTGGTAAACAAGGTCTAGACATATTCAAACTAGACAAATCATGTATCTACCCCCTAACCCCTAAACTCTATCTTATGAAGTCAAGCATGAAGATTAAGTGGTTTTGGGTTTCAAACATGGAAATTTTGAAAACCTCCCAAAAACTTCATTTAGGGTGACTAAGAAGGATACAGGCTTCCCTTTTCATTTTCATGTTCTATACTTGTTTAAATCTTGGTCAAGATTTGACCAAGATTCAAATGTGCATCAAAATTCCAAAAAAAATCAGAAAAATGAAAAACCAAAGCACATAGTTTTCTTATGTCATATAGTAAGCATTAAAGTTGATAAACAAGGGTCTAGACATATTCAAACAAGAAAAATCATGTATCTACCCCCTAACCCTAAACTTTGTCTTATGTAGTCAAGCATGAAGAGAAGTGGTTTTGGGTTTCAAATATGGAAATTTCAAAAACCTATCAAAAGCTTCATTTTAGAGTGACTAAGAAGGATCCATGCTTGCCTTTTCATTTTCATATTTGAAACTTGTTTAAATCATTGTCAAACCTAGGATTTGACCAAGATTTAAATGGGCATAAAATTAAAAAATCGGAAAAATGAAAAACAAAAGCACATAGTCTTCTTATGTCACATATATATATAGTAAGCATTCAAAAGTTGATAAACAAGGTCTAGCTAGACATATTCAAATAAGACAAATCATGTATCTACCCCTCTAACCCTAAACTCTGTCTTATGAAGTCAAGCATGAAGAGAAGTGGTTTTAGGTTTCAAACATGGAAATTTCAAAAACCTCCCAAAAACTTCATTTTAGAGTGACTAAGAAGGATACATGTTTCCCTTTTCATTTTCATGTTTTAAACTTGTTTAAATCTTGGTCAAACCTAGGATTTGACCAAGATACAAATAGGCACAAAAAATAAAAAACAAAAAGCACATAGTGTTCTTATGTCATATCGTAAGCATTCAAGTTGATAAACAAGGTCTAGATATATCCAAACCAGACAAATCATGTATATATGTACCCCGTGTCGATCTTATGAAGTCTAGCATGAAGAAAAGTCGTTTTGGCCGGGTTTCAAACATGGAAATTTCAAGAACATCCCAAAAGCTTCATTTTAGAGCGACTAAGAAGGATCGAGGCTTACCTTTCCATTTTCATGATTTAAACTTGTTTAAATCTTGGTCAAATCTTGCTCAAGCATGAAGATAAGTGGTTTTGGGTTTCAAACATGGAAATTTCAAAAACCTCCCAAAAACTTCATTTTAGAGTGACTAAGAAGATACAGAGCTTCCCTTTTCATTTTCATGTTCTATATATACTTGTTTAAATCTTGGTCAAACCTAGGATTTGACCAAGATTCAAATGTGCATCAAAATTCTAAAAAATCAGAAAAATGAAAAACCAAAGCACATAGTCTTCTTATGTCATATAGTAAGCATTAAAGTTGATAAACATGGTCTAGACATATTCAAACCATACAAATCATGTATCTACCCTAACCCTAAACTATGTCTTATGAAGTCAAGCATGAGAAGTGGTTTTGGGTTTCAAACATGGAAATTTCAAAAACCTCCCAAAAACTTCATTTTAGGGTGACTAAGAAGGATACAGGCTTCCATTTTCATTTTCATGTATCTACCCCTAACCCCTAAACTATGTCTTATGAAGTCAAGCATGAAGAGTAGTTGGATTTTTTGAACCTTGATCTGTAGTACTGGGCAAAGCCCTAGTTTAACCTATTTAATTATAGATTCGTAGGTCGATTTTTCTACCTTTTTATTATTACTATGCAGCACATGTGTGTTTGCCCGTCGAGTGAAACTCGGAGGAAGAGGGATCACTCGGAAGGAGAGAAGAAGGGAGAGATGGTGTCTCCCCTTTTTCGGGTGATGATGTTGACTTTTGTGCAGGGTTTGTCAGTGAGCGGGAGGTGCGGCGGCGGCGAGCGACGAGTCGCGAGGCCGAGAATGAGAGAGATTTGTTTTTTTTTTTTTTGAGAGGACGACCGAAGGATCGAAGGACCCTGAGACCAATACGCATCTGATGCGTCTTCTCTTGACAAAGAAAATGGGGAGTTTGCGTACCTATTGCACGTGACTTGTGCTCACTGAAGTGTGGGACCTCACGCATGGGCACCACACGTAAGTGACAGACCTGTTGGTGTAAAAACTCGGTTGATTATTATAGTGCATTAGAACAAAGTTTCCTATGGATTCAAGGGTAGGAAATCCAAGTTAACTCATTTACATGACATTATTTTTTCCATGAAGCAAAGTTAACGCACCTATCAATTGGTACATTTTGGAGTGACTAAGAAGGATCCAGGCTTACTTATTCGTTTTCACGTGTAAAACTTGTCTAAATCTTGGTCAAACAAAATTGGCAGAAAATTCAAAAAAAAAACAGAAAAATGAAAAACCAGCGCACATAGTCTTCTTATATGTCATATAGTAAGCATTAAAGTTGATAAACAAGGTCTGGACATATTCAAACTAGCTAGACAAATCATGTATCTACCCCCTAACCCCTAAACTCTGTCTTATGACGAAGTCAAGCATGAAGATAAGTGGTTTTGGGTTTCAAACATGGAAATTTCAAAAACCTCCCAAAAACTTCATTTTAGGGTGACTAAGAAGATACAGGCTTCCATTTTCATTTTCATGATCTATACTTGTTTAAATCTTGGTCAAACCTAGGATTTGACCAAGATTCAAATGTGCATCAAAATTCCAAAAAAAATCAGAAAAATGAAAAACCAAAGCACATAGTTTTCTTATGTCACATACATATATATAGTAAGCATTCAAAAGTTGATAAACAAGGTCTAGCTAGACATATTCAAATAAGACAAATCATGTATCTACCCCTCCAAAACCATAAATAACTCTGTCTTATGAAGTCAAGCATGAAGAGAAGTGGTTTTTGGTTTCAAACATGGAAATTTCAAAAACCTCCCAAAATTAAAGCTTCGTTTTAGAGTGACTAGTTAAGAAGGATCCAGGCTTACCTTTTCATTTTCATGTTTTAAACTTGTTTAAATCTTGGTCAAACCTAGGATTTGACCAATATTCAAATGGGCATAAAATAAAAAAATAGATAAAATAAAAAACCAAAGCACATATTCTTCTTATGTCATATAGTAAGCATTCAAAAGTTCATAAACAAGGTCTAGACATATTCAAACCAGACAAATCATGTACCCCCTAACCCTAAACTTTGTCTTAATTATATATGAAGTCAAGCATGAAGCAGAGAAGTGTGGTTTTGGGTTTCAAACATGGAAATTTCAAAAACCTCCCAAAAAGCTTCATTTTAATTAGACTGGTTAATTAAGAAGGATCCATGATTAATTACCTTTTCATTGTCATGTTTTAAACTTGTTTAAATCTTGGTCGAACCTAGGATTTGACCAAGATTCAAATGGGCATAACAATTCAGAAAAAAATCGAAAGAATGAAAAACAAAAGCACATAGTCTTCTTATGTTATATAGTAAGCATTAAAGTTGATAAACATGGTCTAGACATATTCAAACCATACAAATCATGTATCTACCCCTAACCCCTAAACTATGTCTTATGAAGTCAAGCATGAAGAGAAGTGGGGTTTCAAACATGAAAATTTCAAAAACCTCCCAAAAACTTCATTTTAGAGTGACTAAGAAGGATACATGCTTCCCTTTTCATTTTCATGTTTTAAACTTGTTTAAATCTTGGTCAAACCTAGGATTTGATAAACATGGTCTAGACATATTCAAAACAGACAAATCATGTATCTACCCCCTATCCCCTAAACTTCGTCTTATGAAGTCAAGCATGAAGAGAAGTGGTTTTGGGTTTCAAATAACATGGAAATTTCAAAAACCTCCCAAAATTAAAGCTTCGTTTTAGAGTGACTAGTTAAGAAGGATCCAGGCTTACCTTTTCATTTTCATGTTTTAAACTTGTTTAAATCTTGGTCAAACCTAGGATTTGACCAATATTCAAATGGGCATAAAATAAAAAAAATAAATAAAATAAAAACCAAAGCACATATTCTTCTTATGTCATATAGTAAGCATTCAAAAGTTCATAAACAAGGTCTAGACATATTCAAACCAGACAAATCATGTACCCCCTAACCCTAAACTTTGTCTTAATTATATATGAAGTCAAGCATGAAGCAGAGAAGTGTGGTTTTGGGTTTCAAACATGGAAATTTCAAAAACCTCCCAAAAAGCTTCATTTTAATTAGACCGGCTGGTTAATTAAGAAGGATCCATGATTAATTACCTTTTCATTGTCATGTTTTAAACTTGTTTAAATCTTGGTCGAACCTAGGATTTGACCAAGATTCAAATGGGCATAACAATTCAGAAAAAAATCGAAAGAATGAAAAACAAAAGCACATAGCCTTCTTATGTCATATAGTAAGCATTCAAATTGATAAACATGGTCTAGACATATTCAAACCAGAAAAATCATGTATCTACCCCTAACCCTAAACTCTATCTTATGAAGTCAAGCATGAAGAGTACGGTGGTTTTGGGTTTCAAACATGGTAAATTCAAGAACCTCCCAAAAGCTTCATTTTAGAGTTACTAAGAGAAAGATCCAGACTTAATTACCTTATCATTTTCACATGTTAAACTTGTTTAAATCTTGCTCAACAAACCTAGGATTTTACCAAGATTCTCAAATGGGCATAAAAATCAAAAAATGAAATACCAATGCACATAGTCCTCTTATAAGTCATAAAGTAAGCATTCAAGTTGATAAACAAGGTGTCTAGACATATTCAAACAAGACAAATCATGTATCTACGTACCCCCTATCGACCCTAAACTTCGTCTTATGAAGTCAAGCATGAAGAGAAGTGGTTTTGGGTTTCAAACATGGAAATTTCAAAAACCTCCCAAAATTCAGCTTCATTTTAGAGCGACTAAGAAGGATCGATGCTTACCTTTTCATTTCCATGTTTTAAACTTATTTAAATCTTGGTCAAACCTAGCTAGGATTTGACCAAGATTCAAATGGGCATAAAAATTCAGACAAAAAATCTAAAGAATGAAAAACCAAAGCACATAGCCTTCTTAATTATGTCATATATAGTAAACACTCAAGTTGATAAACAAGCTAGGTCTAGACATATTCAAACCAGAAAAATCATGTGTATATCTACCCCTAACCCTAAACTCTGTCTTATGAAGTCAATCATGAAGAGAATTGGTTTTGGGTTTCAAACATGGAAATTTCAAGTACGTCCCAAAAGCTTCATATATTTTAGAGTGACTAATTAAGAAGGATCTTGGCTTACGTTTTCATTTTCATGCTTGAAACTTGTTTAAATCTTGGTTGAACCTAGGATTTGACCAGAATCAAATGTGCATAAAATTCTTAAAAAAAATAGAAAAATGAAAAACAAAAGCACATGGTCTTCTTATGTCATATAGTAAGCATTCAAGTTGATAAACAAGGTTTAGACATATTCAAACCAGACAAATCATGTATCTACCCCCTAACCCTAAACTCGGTCTTATGAAGTCTAGCATGAGGAGAAGTCGTTTTGGGTTTCAAACGTTTAAGCCAAAAGCCCCATTTCAAATATTTCAAACTTATTCAAATTTGAAAGACACACAAGTTATAGCACACATAGTGCATACATTCTCACACATACTGCACTAGATGCTAACCCGGCCTATAGTTTGAGGCCATTGGATGAGGTCGAAAAAAATCTTGGATTAGAAATGGGGTTGTTCGAACCCCGTAGTTGGATTTTTTGAACCTTGATCTGTAGTACTGGGCAAAGCCCTAGTTTAACCTATTTAATTATAGATTCGTAGGTCGATTTTTCTACCTTTTTATTATTACTATGCAGCACATGTGTGTTTGCCCGTCGAGTGAAACTCGGAGGAAGAGGATCACTCGGAAGGAGAGAAGAAGGGAGAGAATTATGGTGTCTCCCCTTTTTATGATGATGTTGACTTTTGTGCAGGGTTTGTCAGTGAGCGAGTGCGGTGCGGCAGCGGCAGTCGAGCGAGCCGAGAATGAGAGAGATTTGTTTTTTTTTTTGAGAGGGGACGACCGAAGGATCAGAAGGACCTGACTTACGCATCGTCGTCTTCTCTTGACAAAGAAAATGTCTGGGAGTTTGCGTACCTATTGCACGTGACTTGTGCTCAGAAGTGTGGGACCTCACGCATGGGCACCACACGTAAGTGACAGACCTGTTGGTGTAAAAACTCGGTTGATTATTATAGTGCATTAGAACAAAGTTTCCTATGGATTCAAGGGTAGGAAATCCAAGTTAACTCATTTACATGACATTATTTTTTCCATGAAGCAAAGTTAACGCACCTATCAATTGGTACATTTTGGAGTGACTAAGAAGGATCCAGGCTTACTTATTCGTTTTCATGTAAAACTTGTCTAAATCTTGGTCAAACAAAATTGGCAGAAAATTCAAAAAAACAGAAAAATGAAAAACCAAGCGCACATAGTCTTCTTATATGTCATATAGTAAGCATTAAAGTTGATAAACAAGGTCTGGACATATTCAAACTAGCTAGACAAATCATGTATCTACCCCCTAACCCCTAAACTCTGTCTTATGACGAAGTCAAGCATGAAGATAAGTGGTTTTGGGTTTCAAACATGGAAATTTCAAAAACCTCCCAAAAACTTCATTTTAGGGTGACTAAGAAGGATACAGGCTTCCATTTTCATTTTCATGATCTATACTTGTTTAAATCTTGGTCAAACCTAGGATTTGACCAAGATTCAAATGTGCATCAAAATTCCAAAAAAATCAGAAAAATGAAAAACCAAAGCACATAGTTTTCTTATGTCACATACATATATATAGTAAGCATTCAAAAGTTGATAAACAAGGTCTAGCTAGACATATTCAAATAAGACAAATCATGTATCTACCCCTCCAAAACCATAAATAACTCTGTCTTATGAAGTCAAGCATGAAGAAAGTGGTTTTTGGTTTCAAACATGGAAATTTCAAAAACCTCCCAAAATTAAAGCTTCGTTTTAGAGTGACTAGTTAAGAAGGATCCAGGCTTACCTTTTCATTTTCATGTTTTAAACTTGTTTAAATCTTGGTCAAACCTAGGATTTGACCAATATTCAAATGGGCATAAAATAAAAAATAGATAAAATAAAAAACCAAAGCACATATTCTTCTTATGTCATATAGTAAGCATTCAAAAGTTCATAAACAAGGTCTAGACATATTCAAACCAGACAAATCATGTACCCCCTAACCCTAAACTTTGTCTTAATTATATATGAAGTCAAGCATGAAGCGAAAGTGTGGTTTTGGGTTTCAAACATGGAAATTTCAAAACCTCCCAAAAGCTTCATTTTAATTAGACGGCTGGTTAATTAAGAAGGATCCATGATTAATTACCTTTTCATTGTCATGTTTTAAACTTGTTTAAATCTTGGTCGAACCTAGGATTTGACCAAGATTCAAATGGGCATAACAATTCAGAAAAAAATCGAAAGAATGAAAAACAAAAGCACATAGTCTTCTTATGTTATATAGTAAGCATTAAAGTTGATAAACATGGTCTAGACATATTCAAACCATACAAATCATGTATCTACCCCTAACCCTAAACTATGTCTTATGAAGTCAAGCATGAAGAGAAGTGGTTTTGGGTTTCAAACATGAAAATTTCAAAAACCGCCCAAAAACTTCATTTTAGAGTGACTAAGAAGGATACATGCTTCCTTTTCATTTTCATGTTTTAAACTTGTTTAAATCTTGGTCAAACCTAGATTTGATAAACATGGTCTAGACATATTCAAACCAGACAAATCATGTATCTACCCCCTATCGACCCTAAACTCGTCTTATGAAGTCAAGCATGAAGAGAAGTGGTTTTGGGTTTCAAATAACATGGAAATTTCAAAAACCTCCCAAAATTAAGCTTCGTTTTAGAGTGACTAGTTAAGAAGGATCCAGGCTTACCTTTTCATTTTCATATTTTAAACTTGTTTAAATCTTGGTCAAACCTAGGATTTGACCAATATTCAAATGGGCATAAAATAAAAAATAGATAAAATAAAAAACCAAAGCACATATTCTTCTTATGTCATATAGTAAGCATTCAAAAGTTCATAAACAAGGTCTAGACATATTCAAACCAGACAAATCATGTACCCCCTAACCCTAAACTTTGTCTTAATTATATATGAAGTCAAGCATGAAGCAGAGAAGTGTGGTTTTGGGTTTCAAACATGGAAATTTCAAAAACCTCCCAAAAGCTTCATTTTAGACCGGCTGGTTAATTAAGAAGGATCCATGATTAATTACCTTTTCATTGTCATGTTTTAAACTTGTTTAAATCTTGGTCGAACCTAGGATTTGACCAAGATTCAAATGGGCATAACAATTCAGAAAAAAATCGAAAGAATGAAAAACAAAAGCACATAGCCTTCTTATGTCATATAGTAAGCATTCAAATTGATAAACATGGTCTAGACATATTCAAACCAGAAAAATCATGTATCTACCCCTAACCCTAAACTCTATCTTATGAAGTCAAGCATGAACAGAAACGGTGGTTTTGGGTTTCAAACATGGTAAATTCAAGAACCTCCCAAAAGCTTCATTTTAGAGTTACTAAGAGAAAGATCCAGACTTAATTACCTTATCATTTTCACATGTTAAACTTGTTTAAATCTTGCTCAACAAACCTAGGATTTTACCAAGATTCTCAAATGGGCATAAAAATCAAAAAATGAAATACCAATGCACATAGTCCTCTTATAAGTCATAAAGTAAGCATTCAAGTTGATAAACAAGGTGTCTAGACATATTCAAACAAGACAAATCATGTATCTACGTACCCCCTATCGACCCTAAACTTCGTCTTATGAAGTCAAGCATGAAGAGAAGTGGTTTTGGGTTTCAAACATGGAAATTTCAAAAACCTCCCAAAATTCAGCTTCATTTTAGAGCGACTAAGAAGGATCGATGCTTACCTTTTCATTTCCATGTTTTAAACTTATTTAAATCTTGGTCAAACCTAGCTAGGATTTGACCAAGATTCAAATGGGCATAAAAATTCAGACAAAAAATCTAAAGAATGAAAAACCAAAGCACATAGCCTTCTTAATTATGTCATATATAGTAAACACTCAAGTTGATAAACAAGCTAGGTCTAGACATATTCAAACCAGAAAAATCATGTGTATATCTACCCCTAACCCTAAACTCTGTCTTATGAAGTCAATCATGAAGAGAATTGGTTTTGGGTTTCAAACATGGAAATTTCAAGTACGTCCCAAAAGCTTCATATATTTTAGAGTGACTAATTAAGAAGGATCTTGGCTTACGTTTTCATTTTCATGCTTGAAACTTGTTTAAATCTTGGTTGAACCTAGGATTTGACCAGAATCAAATGTGCATAAAATTCTTAAAAAAATAGAAAAATGAAAAACAAAAGCACATGGTCTTCTTATGTCATATAGTAAGCATTCAAGTTGATAAACAAGGTTTAGACATATTCAAACCAGACAAATCATGTATCTACCCCTAACCCTAAACTCGGTCTTATGAAAGAAGGAGAAGTCGTTTTGGGTTTCAAACGTTTAAGCCAAAAGCCCCATTTCAAATATTTCAAACTTATTCAAATTTGAAAGACACACAAGTTATAGCACACATAGTGCATACATTCTCACACATACTGCACTAGATGCTAACCCGGCCTATAGTTTGAGGCCATTGGATGAGGTCGAAAAAAATCTTGGATTAGAAATGGGGTTGTTCGAACCCCGTAGTTGGATTTTTTGAACCTTGATCTGTAGTACTGGGCAAAGCCCTAGTTTAACCTATTTAATTATAGATTCGTAGGTCGATTTTTCTACCTTTTATTATTACTATGCAGCACATGTGTGTTTGCCCGTCGAGCGAAACTCGGAGGAAGAGGGATCACTCGGAAGGAGAAGAAGGAGAGAATATGGTGTCTCCCTTTTTGGGTGATGATGTTGACTTTTGTGCAGGGTTTGTCAGTGAGCAGGAGGTGCGACGAGCGAGCGAGCGGCGAGTCGGCGAGGGAGATGAGAGATTTGTTTTTTTTGAGAGGGACGACCGAAGGATCAGAGGACCCACAGACTTCCAATACGCATCCTGATGCGTCTTCTCTTGACAAAGAAAATGTCTGGGAGTTTGCGTACCTATTGCACGTGACTTGTGCTCACTGAAGTGTGGGACCTCACGCATGGGCACCACACGTAAGTGACAGACCTGTTGGTGTAAAAACTCGGTTGATTATTATAGTGCATTAGAACAAAGTTTCCTATGGATTCAAGGGTAGGAAATCCAAGTTAACTCATTTACATGACATTATTTTTCCATGAAGCAAAGTTAACGCACCTATCAATTGGTACATTTTGGAGTGACTAAGAAGGATCTAGGCTTACTTATTCGTTTTCACGTGTAAAACTTGTCTAAATCTTGGTCAAACAAAATTGGCAGAAAATTCAAAAAAAAACAGAAAATGAAAAACCAAAGCACATAGTCTTCTTATATGTCATATAGTAAGCATTAAAGTTGATAAACAAGGTCTGGACATATTCAAACTAGCTAGACAAATCATGTATCTACCCCTAACCCCTAAACTGTCTTATGACGAAGTCAAGCATGAAGATATATAAGTGGTTTTGGGTTTCAAACATGGAAATTTCAAAAACCTCCCAAAAACTTCATTTTAGGGTGACTAAGAAGGATACAGGCTTCCATTTTCATTTTCATGATCTATACTTGTTTAAATCTTGGTCAAACCTAGGATTTGACCAAGATTCAAATGTGCATCAAAATTCCAAAAAAATCAGAAAAATGAAAAACCAAAGCACATAGTTTTCTTATGTCACATACATATATATAGTAAGCATTCAAAAGTTGATAAACAAGGTCTAGCTAGACATATTCAAATAAGACAAATCATGTATCTACCCCTCTAAAACCATAAATATAACTCTGTCTTATGAAGTCAAGCATGAAGAGAAGTGGTTTTTGGTTTCAAACATGGAAATTTCAAAAACCTCCAAAAATAAGCTTCATTTTAGAGTGACTAGTTAAGAAGGATCCAGGCTTACCTTTTCATTTTCATGTTTTAAACTTGTTTAAATCTTGGTCAAACCTAGGATTTGACCAATATTCAAATGGGCATAAAATAAAAAAATAGATAAAATAAAAAACCAAAGCACATATTCTTCTTATGTCATATAGTAAGCATTCAAAAGTTCATAAACAAGGTCTAGACATATTCAAACCAGACAAATCATGCCCTAACCCTAAACTTTGTCTTAATTATATATGAAGTCAAGCATGAAGCGAAGTGTGGTTTTGGGTTTCAAACATGGAAATTTCAAAAACCTCCCAAAAAGCTTCATTTTAATTAGACAGGCTGGTTAATTAAGAAGGATCCATGATTAATTACCTTTTCATTGTCATGTTTTAAACTTGTTTAAATCTTGGTGAACCTAGGATTTGACCAAGATTCAAATGGGCATAACAATTCAGAAAAAAATCGAAAGAATGAAAAACAAAAGCACATAGCCTTCTTATGTCATATAGTAAGCATTCAAATTGATAAACATGGTCTAGACATATTCAAACCGGACAAATCATGTATCTACCCCCTATCGACCCTAAACTTCGTCTTGAAGTCAAGCATGAAGAGAAGTGGTTTTGGGTTTCAAATAACATGGAAATTTCAAAAACCTCCCAAAATTAAGCTTCGTTTTAGAGTGACTAGTTAAGAAGGATCCAGGCTTACCTTTTCATTTTCATGTTTTAAACTTGTTTAAATCTTTGTCAAACCTAGGATTTGACCAATATTCAAATGGGCATAAAATAAAAAAAAAAATAAAAAAAAAAGCACATATTCTTCTTATGTCATATAGTAAGCATTCAAAAGTTCATAAACAAGGTCTAGACATATTCAAACCAGACAAATCATGTACCCCCTAACCCTAAACTTTGTCTTAATTATATATGAAGTCAAGCATGAAGCGAGAAGTGTGGTTTTGGGTTTCAAACATGGAAATTTCAAAAACCTCCCAAAAAGCTTCATTTTAATTAGGCTGATTAATTAAGAAGGATCCATGATTAATTACCTTTTCATTGTCATGTTTTAAACTTGTTTACCTAGGATTTGACCAAGATTCAAATGGGCATAACAATTCAGAAAAAAATCAGAAAGAATGAAAAACAAAAGCACATAGCCTTCTTATGTCATATAGTAAGCATTCAAATTGATAAACATGGTCTAGACATATTCAAACCAGAAAAATCATGTATCTACCCTAACCTAAACTCTATCTTATGAAGTCAAGCATGAAGAGAAGTGGTTTTGGGTTTCAAACATGGTAAATTCAAGAACCTCCCAAAAGCTTCATTTTAGAGTTACTAAGAGAAAGATCCAGACTTAATTACCTTATCATTTTCACATGTTAAACTTGTTTAAATCTTGCTCAACAAACCTAGGATTTTACCAAGATTCTCAAATGGGCATAAAAATCAAAAAATGAAATACCAATGCACATAGTCCTCTTATAAGTCATAAAGTAAGCATTCAAGTTGATAAACAAGGTGTCTAGACATATTCAAACAAGACAAATCATGTATCTCGTACCCCTAGACCCTAAACTTCGTCTTATGAAGTCAAGCATGAAGAGAAGTGGTTTTGGGTTTCAAACATGGAAATTTCAAAAACCTCCCAAAATTCAACTTCATTTTAGAGCGACTAAGAAGGATCGATGCTTACCTTTTCATTTCCATGTTTTAATTTATTTAAATCTTGGTCAAACCTAGCTAAGATTTGACCAAGATTCAAATGGGCATAAAAATTCAGACAAAAAATCTAAAGAATGAAAAACCAAAGCACATAGCCTTCTTAATTATGTCATATATAGTAAACACTCAAGTTGATAAACAAGCTAGGTCTAGACATATTCAAACCAGAAAAATCATGTGTATATCTACCCCTAACCCTAAACTCTGTCTTATGAAGTCAATCATGAAGAGAATTGGTTTTAGGTTTCAAACATGGAAATTTCAAGTACGTCCCAAAAGCTTCATATATTTTAGAGTGACTAATTAAGAAGGATCTTACTTACGTTTTCATTTTCATGCTTGAAACTTGTTTAAATCTTGGTTGAACCTAGGATTTGACGAGAATCAAATGTGCATAAAATTCTTAAAAAAAATAGAAAAATGAAAAACAAAAGCACATGGTCTTCTTATGTCATATAGTAAGCATTCAAGTTGATAAACAAGGTTTAGACATATTCAAACCAGACAAATCATGTATCTACCCCCTAACCCTAAACTCGGTCTTATGAAGTCTAGCATGAGGAGAAGTCGTTTTGGGTTTCAAGCGTTTAAGCCAAAAGCCCCATTTCAAATATTTCAAACTTATTCAAATTTGAAAGACACACAAGTTATAGCACACATAGTGCATACATTCTCACACATTGCACTAGATGCTAACCCGGCCTATAGTTTGAGGCCATTGGATGAGGTCGAAAAAATCTTGGATTAGAAATGGGGTTGTTCGACCCCGTAGTTGGATTTTGAACCTTGATCTGTAGTACTGGGCAAAGCCCTAGTTTAACCTATTTAATTATAGATTAGTAGGTCGATTTTTCTACCTTTTTATTATTACTATGCAGCACATGTGTGTTTGCCCGTCGAGTGAAACTCGGAGGAAGAGGGATCACTCGGAAGGAGAGAAGAAGGGAGACAATTATGGTGTCTCCCCTTTTTCGGGTGATGATGTTGACTTTTGCAGGGTTTGTCAGTGGCAGGAGGTGCGAGCGAGCGAGCGGCAGTCGAGCGAGGCCAAAATGAGAGATTTGTTTTTTTTTTTTTGAGAGAGAGACCGAGGATCAGAAGGACCCACGAGACTTCAATACGCATCTGATCGTCTTCTCTGTGAAAATGTCTGGGAGTTTGCGTACCTATTGCACGTGACTTGTGCTCACTGAAGTGTGGGACCTCACGCATGGCACCAAGTAACAGACCTGTTGGTGTAAAAACTCGGTTGATTATTATAGTGCATTAGAACAAAGTTTCCTATGGATTCAAGGGTAGGAAATCCAAGTTAACTCATTTACATGACATTTATTTTCATGAAACAAAGTTAACATACCTATCAATTGGTACATTTTGGAGTGACTAAGAGGATCAGGAGCTTTATTAATTTTTCACGTGTAAAACTTGTCTAAATCTTGGTCAAACAAAATTGGCAGAAAATTCAAAAAAAAAACAGAAAAATGAAAAACAAAGCACATAGTCTTCTTATATGTCATATAATAAGCATTAAAGTTGATAAACAAAAGGTCTGGACCATATTCAAACTAGCTAGACAAATCATGTATCTACCCTAACCCCTAAACTTCTGTCTTATGAAGTCAAGCATGAAGATATATAAGTGGTTTTGGGTTTCAAACATGGAAATTTCAAAAACCTCCCAAAAACTTCATTTTAGGGTGACTAAGAAGGATACAGGCTTCCATTTTCATTTTCATGATCTATACTTGTTTAAATCTTGGTCAAACCTAGGATTTGACCAAGATTCAAATGGTGCATCAAAATTCCAAAAAAAATAAGAAAAACGAAAAACACATAATTTTCTTATTCTTTTTATATATATAGTAAGCATTCAAAAGTTGATAAACAAGGTCTAGCTAGACATATTCAAATAAGACAAATCATGTATCTACCCCTCTAAAACCATAAACTCTATCTTATGAAGTCAAGCATGAAGAAAGTGGTTTTGGTTTCAAACATGGAAATTTCAAAAACCTCCCAAAATTAAAGCTTAGTTTTAGAGTGACTAGTTAAGAAGGATCCAGGCTTACCTTTTCATTTTCATGTTTTAAACTTGTTTAAATCTTGGTCAAACCTAGGATTTGACCAATATTCAAATGGGCATAAAATAAAAAATAGATAAAATAAAAAACCAAAGCACATATTCTTCTTATGTCATATAGTAAGCATTCAAAAGTTCATAAATAAGGTCTAGACATATCCAAACCAGACAAATCATGTAGCCCTAAACTTTGTCTTAATTATATATGAAAGTCAAGAAACAGAGAAGTGTGGTTTTGGGTTTCAAACATGGAAATTTCAAAACCTCCCAAAAGCTTCATTTTAATTAGAGCTGGTTAATTAAGAAGGATCCATGATTAATTACCTTTTCATTGTCATGTTTTAAACTTGTTTAAATCTTAGTCGAACCTAGGATTTGACCAAGATTCAAATGGACATAACAATTCGAGAGAAAAAAATCGAAAGAATGAAAAACAAAAGCACATAGTATAACTATATAGTAAGCATTAAAGTTGATAAACATGGTCTAGACATATTCAAACCATACATATCATGTATCTACCCTAACCCTAAAATGTCTTATGAAGTCAAGCATGAAGAGAAGTGGTTTTGGGTTTCAAAATGAAAATTTCAAAAACCGCCCAAAAACTTCATTTTAGAGTGACTAAGAGGGATACATGCTTCCCTTTTCATTTTCATGTTTTAAACTTGTTTAAATCTTGGTCAAACCTAGGATTTGATAAACATGGTCTAGACATATTCAAACCAGACAAATCATGTATCTACCCCCTATCGACCCTAAACTTCGTCTTATGAAGTCAAGCATGAAGAGAAGTGGTTTTGGGTTTCAAATAACATGGAAATTTCAAAAACCTCCCAAAATTAAAGCTTCGTTTTAGAGTGACTAGTTAAGAAGGATCCAGGCTTACCTTTTCATTTTCATGTTTTAAACTTGTTTAAATCTTGTTCAAACCTAGGATTTGACCAATATTCAAATGGGCATAAAATAAAAAATAAATAAAATAAAAAACCAAAGCACATAGTCTTCTTATGTCATATAGTAAGCATTCAAGTTCATGAACAAGGTCTAGACATATTCAAACCAGACAAATCATGTACCCCCTAACCCTAAACTTTGTCTTAATTATATATGAAGTCAAGCATGAAGCAGAGAAGTGTGGTTTTGGGTTTCAAACATGGAAATTTCAAAAACCTCCCAAAAAGCTTCATTTTAATTAGACGGGCTGGTTAATTAAGAAGGATCCATGATTAATTACCTTTTCATTGTCATGTTTTAAACATGTTTAAATCTTGGTCGAACCTAGGATTTGACCAAGATTCAAATGGGCATAACAATTCAGAAAAAAATCGAAATAATGAAAAACAAAAGCACATAGCCTTCTTATGTCATATAGTAAGCATTCAAATTGATAAACATGGTCTAGACATATTCAAACCAGAAAAATCATGTATCTACCCCTAACCCTAAACTCTGTCTTATGAAGTCAAGCATGAACAGAAGTGGTTTTGGGTTTCAAACATGGTAAATTCAAGAACCTCCCAAAAGCTTCATTTTAGAGTTACTAAGAGAAAGATCCGGACTTAATTACCTTATCATTTTCACATGTTAAACTTGTTTAAATCTTGCTCAACAAACCTAGGATTTTACCAAGATTCTCAAATGGGCATAAAAATCAAAAAATGAAATACCAATGCACATAGTCCTCTTATAAGTCATAAAGTAAGCATTCAAGTTGATAAACAAGGTGTCTAGACATATTCAAACAAGACAAATCATGTATCTACGTACCCCCTATCGACCCTAAACTTCGTCTTATGAAGTCAAGCATGAAGAGAAGTGGTTTTGGGTTTCAAACATGGAAATTTCAAAAACCTCCCAAAATTCAGCTTCATTTTAGAGCGACTAAGAAGGATCGATGCTTACCTTTTCATTTCCATGTTTTAAACTTATTTAAATCTTGGTCAAACCTAGCTAGGATTTGACCAAGATTCAAATGGGCATAAAAATTCAGACAAAAAATCTAAAGAATGAAAAACCAAAGCACATAGCCTTCTTAATTATGTCATATATAGTAAACACTCAAGTTGATAAACAAGCTAGGTCTAGACATATTCAAACCAGAAAAATCATGTGTATATCTACCCCTAACCCTAAACTCTGTCTTATGAAGTCAATCATGAAGAGAATTGGTTTTGGGTTTCAAACATGGAAATTTCAAGTACGTCCCAAAAGCTTCATATATTTTAGAGTGACTAATTAAGAAGGATCTTGGCTTACGTTTTCATTTTCATGCTTGAAACTTGTTTAAATCTTGGTTGAACCTAGGATTTGACCAGAATCAAATGTGCATAAAATTCTTAAAAAAATAGAAAAATGAAAAACAAAAGCACATGGTCTTCTTATGTCATATAGTAAGCATTCAAGTTGATAAACAAGGTTTAGACATATTCAAACCAGACAAATCATGTATCT
Organism: Lolium multiflorum; assembly: GCA_030979885.1. NCBI lineage: Eukaryota > Viridiplantae > Streptophyta > Magnoliopsida > Poales > Poaceae > Lolium > Lolium multiflorum. Next base: position 143,090,945 of record CM061747.1, read on the forward strand.
ACCCCCTAACCCTAAACTCGGTCTTATGAAGTCTAGCATGAGGAGAAGTCGTTTTGGGTTTCAAACGTTTAAGCCAAAAGCCCCATTTCAAATATTTCAAACTTATTCAAATTTGAAAGACACACAAGTTATAGCACACATAGTGCATACATTCTCACACATGCACTAGATGCTAACCCGGCCTATAGTTTGAGGCCATTGGATGAGGTCGAAAAAATCTTGGATTAGAAATGGGGTTGTTCGAACCCCGTAGTTGGATTTTTTGAACCTTGATCTGTAGTACTGGGCAAAGCCCTAGTTTAACCTATTTAATTATAGATTCGTAGGTCGATTTTTCTACCTTTTTATTATTACTATGCAGCACATGTGTGTTTGCCGTCGAGTGAAACTCGGAGGAAGAGGGATCACTCGGAAGGAGAGAAGGAGGAAGATGGTGTCTCCCTTTTTCGGGTGATGATGTTGACTTTGTGCGAGGTTTGTCGGTGGCGAGGTGCGAGCGAGCAGAAAGCGGCCAGCGAGTCGGCAGACGAGAATGAGAAGATTTGTTTTTTTGAGAGGGACGACCGAAGGATCCAGAAGGACCCACAGACCAATACGCATCTGATCGTCTTCTCTTGACAAAGAAAATGCTGGGAGTTTGCGTACCTATTGCACGTGACTTGTGCTCACTGAAGTGTGGGACCTCACGCATGGGCACCACACGTAAGTGACAGACCTGTTGGTGTAAAAACTCGGTTGATTATTATAGTGCATTAGAGCAAAGTTTCCTATGGATTCAAGGGTAGGAAATCCAAGTTAACTCATTTACATGACATTATTTTTTCCATGAAGCAAAGTTAACGCACCTATCAATTGGTACATTTTGGAGTGACTAAGAAGGATCCAGGCTTACTTATTCGTTTTCCGTGTAAAACTTGTCTAAATCTTGGTCAAACAAAATTGGCAGAAAATTCAAAAAAAAAAACAGAAAAATGAAAAACCAACGCACATAGTCTTCTTATATGTCATATAGTAAGCATTAAAGTTGATAAACAAGGTCTGGACATATTCAAACTAGCTAGACAAATCATGTATCTACCCCCTAACCCCTAAACTCTGTCTTATGACGAAGTCAAGCATGAAGATAAGTGGTTTTGGGTTTCAAACATGGAAATTTCAAAAACCTCCCAAAAACTTCATTTTAGGGTGACTAAGAAGGATACAGGCTTCCATTTTCATTTTCATGATCTATACTTGTTTAAATCTTGGTCAAACCTAGGATTTGACCAAGATTCAAATGTGCATCAAAATTCAAAAAAAATCAGAAAAATGAAAAACCAAAGCACATAGTTTTCTTATGTCACATACATATATATAGTAAGCATTCAAAAGTTGATAAACAAGGTCTAGCTAGACATATTCAAATAAGACAAATCATGTATCTACCCCTCCAAAACCATAAATAACTCTGTCTTATGAAGTCAAGCATGAAGAGAAGTGGTTTTTGGTTTCAAACATGGAAATTTCAAAAACCTCCCAAAATTAAAGCTTCGTTTTAGAGTGACTAGTTAAGAAGGATCCAGGCTTACCTTTTCATTTTCATGTTTTAAACTTGTTTAAATCTTGGTCAAACCTAGGATTTGACCAATATTCAAATGGGCATAAAATAAAAAAATATATAAAATAAAAAACCAAAGCACATATTCTTCTTATGTCATATAGTAAGCATTCAAAAGTTCATTAATTAACAAGGTCTAGACATATTCAAACAAACAAATCATGTACCCCCTAACCCTAAACTTTGTCTTAATTATATATGAAGTCAAGCATGAAGCACAGAAAGTGGTTTGGGTTTCAAACATGGAAATTTCAAAACCTCCCAAAAGCTTCATTTTAATTAGACCGGCTGGTTAATTAAGAAGGATCCATGATTAATTACCTTTTCATTGTCATGTTTTAAACTTGTTTAAATCTTGTCGAACCTAGGATTTGACCAAGATTCAAATGGGCATAACAATTCAGAAAAAATCGAAAGAATAAAAAACAAAGCACATAGCCTTCTTATGTCATATAGTAAGCATTCAAATTGATAAACATGGTCTAGACATATTCAAACCAGAAAAATCATGTATCTACCCCTAACCCTAAACTCTGTCTTATGAAGTCAAGCATGAACAGAAGTACGGTGGTTTTGGGTTTCAAACATGGTAAATTCAAGAACCTCCCAAAAGCTTCATTTTAGAGTTACTAAGAGAAAGATCCAGACTTAATTACCTTATCATTTTCACATGTTAAACTTGTTTAAATTTTGCTCAACAAACCTAGGATTTTACCAAGATTCTCAAATGGGCATAAAAATCAAAAAATGAAATACCAATGCACATAGTCCTCTTATAAGTCATAAAGTAAGCATTCAAGTTGATAAACAAGGTCTAGACATATTCAAACAAGAACAAATCATGTATCTACCCCCTATCCCCTAAACTTCGTCTTATGAAGTCAAGCATGAGAGAAGTGGTTTTGGGTTTTCAAACATGGAAATTTCAAAAACCTCCCAAAATTCAGCTTCATTTTAGACTAAGAAGGATCGATGCTTACCTTTTCATTTCCATGTTTTAAACTTATTTAAATCTTGGTCAAACCTAGCTAGGATTTGACCAAGATTCAAATGGGTAAAAATTCAGAACAAAAATCTAAAGATGAAAAACCAAGCACATAGCCTTCTTAATTATGTCATATAGTAAACACTCAAGTTGATAAACAAGCTAGGTCTAGACATATTCAAACCAGAAAAATCATGTGTATATCTACTACCCTAACCCTAAACTCCGTCTTATGAAGTCAATCATGAAGAGAATTGGTTTTGGGTTTCAAACATGGAAATTTCAAGTACGTCCCAAAAGCTTCATATATTTTAGAGTGACTAATTAAGAAGGATCTTGGCTTACGTTTTCATTTTCATGCTTGAAACTTGTTTAAATCTTGGTTGAACCTAGGATTTGACGAGAATCAAATGTGCATAAAATTCTTAAAAAAATAGAAAAATGAAAAACAAAAGCACATGGTCTTCTTATGTCATATAGTAAGCATTCAACTTGATAAACAAGGTTTAGACATATTCAAACCAGACAAATCATGTATCTACCCCCTAACCCTAAACTCGGTCTTATGAAGTCTAGCATGAGGAGAAGTCGTTTTGGGTTTCAAACATTTAAGCCAAAAGCCCCATTTCAAATATTTCAAACTTATTCAAATTTGGTTCAAATTTGAAAGACACACAAGTTATAGCACACATAGTGCATACATTCTCACACATACTGCACTAGATGCTAACCCGGCCTATAGTTTGAGGTTTTTGAAATTTCCATGTTTGAAACCCAAAACCACTTCTCTTCATGCTTGGCTTCGTAAGATAGAGTTTAGGGTTTGGGATACGTACATGATTTTTCTAAGTATTTTTACGCCCATTTGAATCTTCGTCAAATCCTAAGTTTGACCAAGATTTGAACAAGTTTAAAAACATGAAAATGAAAAGGGTAAGCCTGGATCCTTGTTTAGGGTTAGGGGGTAGATACATGATTTTTGTGGTTTGAATATGTCAGACCTTGTTTATCACCTTGATATATGACATAGGAAGACGGTGTGCTTTTGTTTTTCTTTTTTTTGAATTTTTATGCCCATTTGAATCTTGGTCAAGTCATAGGTTTGACCAAGATTTAAACATGTTTAAAACATGAAAATGAAAAGGTAAGCCTGGATCCTTCTTAGTCACTCCAAAATGTACCAATTGATAAATGAGTTAACTTGGCTTCATGGAAAAAATAATGTCATGTAAATGATTTAACTTGGCTTTCGTACCCTTGAATCCATAGGAAACTTTGTATAAATGTAGTAGTATAATAATCAACCGAGTTTTTACATCAACAGGTCTGTCACTTACGTGTGGTGCCCATGCGTGGGGTCCCACACTTCAGTGAGCACAAGTCACGTGCAATAGGTACGCAAACTCCCAGACATTTTCTTTGTCAAGAGAAGACGCATCAGGATGCGTATTGGAAGTCTGTGGGTCCTTCTGGATCCTTCGGTCGTCCCTCTCAAAAAAAAAAAACAAATCTCTCTCATTCTCGGCCTCGCTCGACTCGCTCGCTCGCTCGCTCGCTCGCACCTCCTGCTCACTGACAAACCCTGCACAAAAGTCAACATCATCACCCGAAAAAGGGAGACACCATAATTCTCTCCCTTCTTCTCCTTCCGAGTGATCCCTCTTCCTCCGAGTTTCACTCGACGGGCAAACACACATGTGCTGCATAGTAATAATAAAAAAGTAGAAAAATCGACCTACGAATCTATGATTAAATAGGTTAAACTAGGGTTTTGCCCACTACTACAGATCAAGTTCAAAAATATCCAACTACTAGTTCGATTTTGGGCTACTAATATAAAATTAAAATAAGTTGAACTAGTATTCCTCTAAAAATCATTTTGGTATGCATTGTTTGATACTTTTCATAGCTATAGTGCATCACAAATTTATGATTTCATGCTTTGCTTTGCCAATTTCGATTTTTTCTAACCACCTTCTCTTTGATTTCAAATTTAGGTCAAACTATCGATGCCTACTATGTGTTCTACTTGAATTGGATGCAGCGTGCGCACATGTTTTGCCATTGTTCTGGGCTTCCACACATCTTTGGGGCATCCAAGTATTTAAGTTACCTTGTTTTTTGAATTGTAATTCATACCCTTCCTCCCAATTTTTATGCCCATTGAATCTTGGTCAAATCCTAAGTTTGACCAAGATTTGAACAAGTTTAAAACATGAAAATGAAAAGGTAAGCCTGAATCCTTCTTAGTCACTCAAAAATGAGAAGCTTTTGGGAGTTTTTTGAAATTTCCATGTTTCAAACCCAAAACCACTTCTCTTCATGCTTGACTTCATAAGACAGAGTTTAGGGTTAGGGGGTAGATACATGATTTGTCTAGTTTGTTGTTTAGACCTTGTTTATCAACTTGAATATAATGCTTACTATATGACATAATAATACTATGTGCTTTGGTTTTCATTTTTTTGATTTTTCTGAATTTTTATGCCCATTTGATCTTGGTCAAATCCTAGGCTTAACCAATATTTAAACAAGTTTAAAACATGAAATGAAAAGGTAAGCCTGTATCCTTCTTAGTCACTCCAAAATGAAGCTTTTGGAAGGTTTTTGAAATTTCCATGTTTGAAATCCAACGACTTCTCTTCGTGCTTGACTTCATAAGACAAAGTTTAGGGCTAGGGGTAGAAACATTTTTTCTGGTTTGAATATGTCTAGACCTTGTTTACCAACTTTGAGTGCTTACTATATGACATAAGAAGGCTATATGCTTTGGTTTTTCATTTTTTTGAAATTTTATGCCCATTTGAATCTTGATCGATCAAATCTTAGGTACGGTTTGACCAAGATTTGAACAATTTTAAAACATGAAAATAAAAGGTAAGCCCGACCTGGATCCTTTAGTCACTCTAAAATGAAGCTTTTGGGGGGTTCTTGAAATTTCCAAGTTTGAAACCCAAAACCACTTTTCTTCATGCTTGACTACATAAGACAGAGTTTAGGGTTAGGGGTAGATACATGATTTTTCTTGTTTGAATATATCTAGACCTTGTTTATATCAACTTTAATGCTAACTATATGACATAAGAAAACTATGTGCTTTGGTTTTTAATTTTTCTGATTTTTTTATTTTGATGCACATGTGAATCTTTGTCAAATCCTAGGTTTGACCAAGATTTAAACAAGTATAAAACATGAAAATGAAAAGGGGAAGCCTGTATCCTTCTTAGTCACTCTAAAATGAAGTTTTTGGGATGTTCTTGAAATTTTCATGTTTGAAACCCAAAACCACTTCTCTTCATGCTTGACTTTATAAGATAGAGTTTAGGGGCTAGGGGATAGATACATGATTTGCCTAGGTTTGAATATGCATGTCCAAACCTTGTTTATCAACTTGAATGCTTACTATATGACATAAGAAGACTATATGCTTTTGTTTTTCATTTTTCTGATTTTTTTTAAAATTTTATGCCCATTTGAATCTTTTGGTCAAATCCTTGGTTTAATTTGACACGGATTTAAACAAGTTTAAAATATGAAAATGAAAAGGTGGTAAGCAGGCATGGATCCTTCTTATATATATTAGTCACTCTAAAATGAAGCTTTTGGGAGGTTTTTGAAATTTCCATGTTTGAAACCCAAAACCACTTCTCTTCATGTTGTTGACTTCATAAGATAGAGTTTAGGGGTTAGGGGTATAGATACATGATTTGTCTTGTTTGAATATGTGTCTAGACCTTGTTTATCAACTTTAATGCTTACTATATGACATAAGAACACTATGTGCTTTAATTTGGTTTTTATTTTTTTTAAATTTTGATGCACATTTTGAATCTTGGTCAAATCCTAGGTTTGACCGAGATTTGAACAAGTTTAAAACAAGAAAATAAAAGGTAAGCCCGCCAGACTGGATCCTTCTTAGTCACTCTATAATGAAGCTTTTAGGGGGGTTGTTGAAAATGTAAGCATGTATCCTTCTTAGTACGTCACACCACAATGCTTTTGGGAGGGTTTTTGAAATGTCCATGTTTGAAACCCAAAACGACTTCTCTTCGTGCTTGACTTCATAATTAAGACAAGTTTAGGGTTAGGGGTAGATACATGATTTTTCGGTTTGAATATGTCTACACTTTGTTTATCAACTAGCTTGAGTTTTGGGTTTCAAACATGGAAATTTCAAGAACCTCCCAAAAGCTTCATTTTAGAGTGACTAAGAAGGATCCAGGCTTACCTTTTCATTTTCATGTTTTAAACTTGTTTAAATCCTGGTCAAACCTAGGATTTGACAAAGATTCAAATATATGGGCATAAAATTCAAAAAAAATAGAAAAATGAAAAACCAAAGCACATAATCTTCTTATGTCATATAGTAAGCATTAAAGTTGACAAAAAAGGTCTAGACATATGCAAACTAGACAAATCATGTATCTACCCCCTAACCCTAAACTCTGTCTTATGAAGTCAAGCATGAAGAGAAGTCGTTTTGGGTTTCAAACATGGAAATTTCAAGAACATCCCAAAAGCTTCATTTTAGAGTGACTAAGAAGGATCCATGATTACCTTTTCATTTTCATGTTTTAAACTTGTTTAATCTTGGTCAAACCTAGGATTTGACCAAGATTCAAGTGGGCACAAAATTTAAAAAATCAGAAAAATGAAAAACCAAAGTACATAGTCTTCTTATGTCATGTAGTAAGCATTCAAGTTGATAAAATGGTTCATGCCGGCGTCTTAGCTCCTAAAAAAAATTATACACCAATTGATTTGACGAATTGATGATTTACTCTAGTCTGCTTCTAGACCATGCAGCTAGCGAGTATTCATATGTACTGCATGGAGCCCCCAACTTTTGACTTCCCGTGTCGGAAAAGGCCTGTCTAATAATGTGGGGCAGTGAGGTATCCCGAAGTATCTAGAGGGTTCCAGTGTTTCAGGCTTTCAGCATCGCCAGTCCAAGGGAAGGATGGGTGACGAATCCGTGCATTCACAGCCGTTTAGATCTGAAGAGTCCTTGTATGATGAGCGGTAGATAGCACCTCTAAGCTGCAAATCAACAGCTTCAATTACTTCAAATGAGCATTGGCCGGAAGGCTGACAGAGTGAAAAAATTCAATTTCAAAAACTCATGTATAGAATAGAAAAAAAAATAAAAAACATGTAGATAGAATAGAGGTATAGATAGATTAGCCCAAAAAAGAAGAGGACGGGGAAATTTCGAACGCTCGCCTTTAACTCAGCACAGCAGACACCTCCCTCGCGCACCTAAACTTTCGAACGCGCGCCCAATATTTCGAACGCTCGCCTTTAACTCAGCACCCAGCCCACCTTGTTCTTCTCTAGACACCTCCTTCGGCGCCCTGTTCTTCTCTAGACACACCCTCGGTGAACCAGGCCGCGCACCAAAACTTCCCCACGCTGTCTATCAGCCGCGTCAGCCGGCGACTGCTGGTGGCGCCGTTCTTCTCCAGCCGCACCGGCAGGCGCGGTCAGCTGGTAGATCCTCACGGTATGCATGCTATCTTCAGGCCTGGGCAAGTACGATTCATTATAGCTCAATCGAAGTCAGTCGCCGTCGCCCAGCCCTTATAAGTTCGTTAGTTCGTTCGAATCGATCGGTTGATATTGTTTTCCTCTCGATGTGTTTGTTTGACATTGTTTTCCGCTTTACCTATTTGCTCGAATTCGTTCGTACTGTACACTGTACTGCTCACCATTGCCCAATGTCTCTAGTCGTCGCTTGGTGCCAGTCCTCTATGGACCTGTTTGTAATCTTATTACTTCTGGGTTCTTTGCACTGCTAATACATCGGTGGATTTACGGCCAAAAAGAAGAAAGAATTTGTTGGTATTATATTGCTTTCGATTGATCTGTTCGCCCCCAAGCTTTTACAGAAGCCGCAAGAGATTCAAGGATGAAATGGCTCTCCTTGTTTGCGGTGGCGGATCTACAGGGTATGCCGTATATGCCACGGCATACCCTGCGTCCAAGCCGTGCAAGATCTTTGATAGTTTAATGAGCTGAGCAATTAATCAAGATGAGTGATGTATATGTATACATGCGGTGCTAATACATGTGGCGGTGCAGCCATGCGAACACTGAGCTAGTGCATGTAACCGATTGATTAGACATCCGATTGATTTGGCCAAAATCCGGTGATAACACATGCCCCCCTGGTTTTGGTAATGATAATATCAAAACCATCTGTTTTTCCTTCGAGGGGTCATGTCGTGGCAGAGCAGAACCGTCGCAGTATTCTTCATCATGACGCCTTGCCTTCTCAACTTCTCTGCACGATTTGACAGTTTTGAATATTTTATGATTTGCCACACTTTTCTTAAAAGTGTCTATTATTTGCCACATGACCACCACATGTCTCTTTTTATTTAACCGCATCGAACAGTTCACTTCTTCATCCTCCTGCTTCAAACCAGCCATCGGCCCAAAAACCCTCCTCCTCTGTAACCATGTCTTCCTCTTCCTCCTCCCAATCCTTTTCCTCGAGTGAGCTGGAGCCAGAGGTCAGCCAGATGGAAGCGTACAATAGGCGCGCTCCCAAGCATTGGGACGAGCAAGAGTTCGACTTCGACTTCGTACCAGAGGGTCGACCCGAGGACCTCGTCTGGTCGGATGGCGACATGCCCCTGACTGACGGGGAAGATGACCTCCGATTCCTGATTGACGGAGAACTGGAGGCGGAGAGCGACGACGACGACCCTCTCTTCCGGGGTAAATTCACTTCCTCCACCAAAGAAGAAGAAGAAGAAGAAGAGGACGACGAAGACGAAGACATCTCCTCCGACACGAAGAAGGAACCAGAGGACGACACCTCCTCCGATGAACCGCCACCAAAGCGCATCCGTGGCTGGGCCTGGTCCGATGAGGAGGATGATGATGAAGAGGAAGAGGCCTCCGCTGAAGGTCACAGTAGCAGCGACGAGGAATTCGTCGACAGTAGCAATGACGGCAGCTACCCCAGCGACGACGAAGACGGCAACAGCCCTTAGAGTAGGGATTTACTAGCATAAGACTAGCCGTAGCAATCTGTTCCCCTTTTGTTGAGCAATCAGCTTCTCCTTGTAAGAAATCCCCTTTTAAATCAATGAAGATGGATAGATTCTTCCTTTTGAGGGCAATCAGCTCTTCTATGTAAGAAATCTGATCATCGATGAAGAATTTCCTCTAATTTGACTTTGTCGATTTTCTTCAAATTGATTTAGCCGATTTTCCCTCAATACTCCACTATAATAAATATAGCATATCTATGATAGTACTCTATGATACCACCCACTATGCACCCATGTTCCAAACACCACTCCCGCTGACTGTACCTTATTGTATCGAGCGATAAGCTTGATGAGCAACCCAAACAAACAAAAAAAAGACTGTACCTTATTGTACTTGCTCTTACCCGTATCTTCTCTTTCTCTTTCATCGCGAGTGCAGCTAATTCAGTTAGTCTTCCAATGAATATTAATATTTTGTCTCAATGATGTCATGTTTCGACTAACAATTAGCACTTTTGAATTCTTAGATTGCCTTTTCACACGATGCACTTCTTTTAATTTATTTTACCACATTTCAATGTGAACCTTGACCAAATAAATAGGACAACAATATCACGATCATATAATACATAAGCAGCATTGTTAGAATCGTGTTGGAAAATACTTTCTAATGATACCAGTTTTATATCAATTTTTTTATATACTTCATCCTGAAAAATATGTTTCAACTTCATCAAAACTTGCATGTATCTGCAAACTAAACTCATCTAAATACATGTATATCTACATAAAATTGAAACATCATTTTTAAATAGAGAGATATAGATTAATATTTTTTCGAAGATAAAATACGAAAAACAAGGGTGCATTGTTTATTGAAATGGAGTGAGTAGTATATATAAAATCATTTTAGTTGCCAATGATCATGTTGAGGGCCTCTATTTCTTGTTTTGCTCAGGCCCTCCGTATTCTCAGGTACGGCCCTGGTGGTCTATGAACCTGTATGTAATCTTATTACTTTTGGCTTCTTTGCACTGCTAATAGATCGGCGGAATTACGGCAAAAAAGAAGAAAGAATGTGTTGGTATTGTATTGCTTTCGATAGATCTGTTCGCCCCTCCCCCCCAAGCATTTATAGATGGCACAAGAGATTCAAGGATGAAATTGCTCTCCTTGTTCATAAGGCAAAGAGGAAATCATATCATGGGTAGAACATTATATATATATTTTGCTGCTTGGGATCTATGATCCTTTTAGTTGCTGCTCTCCAGCAACTTTTGTACATATTTCCCTCTTTTTATTAATAAAAAAATAATAAGTGGGGAAACCCAGTGGTCAGCCTAAAAAAATCTGTTCGCTAGGTAGCCGTAGTTTTGCACTCAGTTTGTTTGCTGAAATCGGCTCAAATAATGTAGCATTTATAGTTTTATATTCGACCTGTTTGCTCAGGTATGCTTGCTTACATTCGTAGGTGACCTGTTTGTTGAAATAGCTTATCGCTTCTCTGACCATCTATCTCCTCAACAGATGGACAGAACTTGGATATTATTTGACTCATTAACCACACCAACATATTTGAGTGGTATTGAAGACTTCATGAAGCACGTTAGTGATTTTACTGACGGCGACAAGACAAAGGAAGTGATTTGTCCATGCCGCGTATGTTTGAATATTGGGTCCAAGCCTCAACATGTAGTCTCAGATCATTTATTCGTTTATGGGATGGACCAGACATATATCAGGTGGATTAACCATGGTGAACACTATGATCAGCCTGACATTATTGATCCTCTTTATTCTGATGGTTATCAGCCTGAAGATCTCGTCCAGGATGAGGCTACTGCTAATTTGTTACGGGATCTGTATCCATATGCAAGCCAACAGCCCCATGGTTATCACAAAAAGCCTCTTTTCCATGACCTGATAGAAGATGCTAAGCGCTTAGTGGCCCCTGGTTCTGTTGTGTCAAGATTCGAATTAATTGTGAAATTACTTCATGACAAGTCATACCAGGGGATTACCAATAAAGCGTTCAATGCAGTTGCGAAGACATACAGCGATGCACTCCCTGGGGCTGGACTGCCAAAATCCTTTTATGAGGTGAAGCAGTACATCAAGGTACTGGGACTTGGATATGAGAAGATTGATTTTTGCAAAAATAACTGTGCACTGTTTTGGATGGAGTATAATGACCTCGATGAATGTCCAGTATGTAAGGAATCAAGATGGAAACATGATGGAGCTGGTGGTAAGAAAAAGATTCCTTGGAAGGTTCTGAGATACTTTCCACTTGTACAAAGATTGCAGAGGTTGTTTGCTTCAGAACAAACATCTCGGGAAACAAGATGGCACAAAGAGATTCTCACGCCCGACCCTGATTTACTGAGGCATCCTGCTGATGGCGATGAATGGAAGCAATTCGACCTGGATCATCCAGATTTTGCTGCAGATCCAAGGAACCTGAGACTTGGCCTTGCTACAGATGGATTCAACCCATTTGGCAACATGAGCAACTCGTATAGCATGTGGCCAGTACTAGTTACACCTTACAACCAGGCTCCCTGGACATGCACCGATCAGTCGAACTGTATGATGGCCTTACTCATCCCAGGTCCCAAATCTCCTGGGAAGGATTTTGATGTGTTCATGCAGCCTCTTATTAGAGACTTGCAAACATTATGGGAGGGTGTCCCTACACGGGATGTGTGTCAACCTAAAGAACAAAATTTTCTATTACGTGCTGCTGTACTGTATTGCACCCATGATTATCCAGCTTTGGGCACTATGTCAGGCAGAGTAACATCAGGTTATAATGCATGTGTTCACTGTGATACTGATCAGCTGGCAGTGAGGATAATAAACAAGATATGCTATATGGGCCATCGCCGTTTCCTTCCATTAGATCACAGTTTCCGAAAAAATAGAAAAAAATTGCAATTTATTGGTGATCAGGCCTGTAAAAAGACTAAACCGCAGCACTTTAAGAGTCACGAGTTGGAGGCGCACCTAGAAGCGGTCAGAAATGTTAAACCAGGAAAACCACCAGCCGCCACAGCAGGTACAGCAGAGAAGAATACAGAAGATGCAGCAGCAGTAGTAGCAGATAGAAAAAGGAAGAAGAGACGAGATGAACTGAGTCTAGCAGCTACCAAAAGGAAGATGGGAGGTGAAATAGCAGCACGTACCAAGAGGAAGGAAATGGAAAATGATAGACCGAGAATATTTTATAAGCGCAGGACCACTCTTTGGGACTTGCCGTATTGGGCTGGTAAGAAGCTTCGGCATAATATTGATATCATGCACATGGAGAAGAATATATGTGACAGCATTGTCGGCACATTACTCAACATTCCATCCAAGACAAAAGATAGCTCAAATGCTAGGATTGATTGTGCAACATTGAATGTTAACAGGCACTTGCAACTGGATCGTAATGACAAAGTGAACAAAGGCAAGGAAAAACATTATAAATTTCGAGGCGCGGAATTCACATTGCCGATGCCTAAAAGGAGATTATTTTGTGAGTACCTCCGAGGTGTGATGTTCCCGTTCGGATTTGCTTCCAACATTGCAAATTGTCTCAATGCTGAAGGAAACAAGCTCCAAGGGTTGAAAACTCACGATTGTCACATCCTGCTGCAAAGGCTTTTAGCTATTGGCATTAAAGATTTAGTGAAGCCAAATATGTACAACGTGATTGCAGAGTTGGGAAGGTTCTTTAGGGAAATATGTAGTAAAACTCTAAGCAGAGCTGTTGTAGAACGTCTTAAGGTGGACATAGCAGTAATCCTGTGCAAGCTGGAGCTGATATATCCTCCAGCCTTCTTTGATGTGATGGTGCATTTGGCTGTTCATCTACCTGATGAGGCACTTTTAAGAGGTCCGGTACAGTATGGATGGATGTACCCTATAGAACGTCGACTGTGCACTTTCAAGAATACAGTTAGGAACAAAGCTAGACCGGAGGCTTGCATTGCAGTGGCGTATATTGCTGCTGAAGCATATACATTTGCCTCAAGATATATTCCTGATATTGAGACCAGATTCAATCGGGGTCGCAGAATTTTGGAAGTTGGAGGATCTGTTTTTAAACATGGTGTTGAGCTAATAGGAAAGAGGACCGAAAAAACATTAGAGCAGTCTGAATTTGAACAGCTGTCTTGGTATGTGCTGAATAATGCTACAGAGGCTGATGAATATGTTAAGTGAGTACTATGCACACGAACTACTCAGTTCCTCGCATATACTATGAACTTGTATCAAAATGAAATATATTCAGCTGACTTGGCTATGTTTTGCAGGTTGTACATGGAAACGAATGGAAAGCTATCGGCACGTGGGAGTGGGTTTCAGGACTGGTTTGAGAAATATGTAAGATGTTCAATTGCACTCTGACTTGTCTATGTGTTTTCACATGAGATGACCTCTTGTCTATTTTGTAATCGTAGATCTCGAAACTCCATGCGGAGAATCCAGGCGCTGTTAGTGCTGATCTCCTTGTCCTATCACGTGGTCCAGATAAGAGGGTGTTGGTAGCTGCAGCTTGCAATGCCAATGGTGTCCATTACAGCTCCTATGAGCGTGAACAACATTTGAAGACACGAAATAGTGGCATCACAACCAGTGGAGATCACTTGACAACCAGAAAAAAGAGATCAGAGTCATTTGACCATTATGGTCACATAGAAGAGGTTATTCAGTTGTTCTATAGTGATAAGGTTACTGTCCGATCTGTGGTTCTATTTAAGTGTTATTGGTACAACCAAGATCCAAACAAGGGCAAAGGTGCCAGAAATGATGGGTATTTCATATCAGTCGATACTACTGCTCAGTGGTACAAGGATGATCCTTATATTTTGGTACCTCAAGCGGCCAAGGTACTTTTCTTGGAAGACAGATCTAGAAAAGGATGGCAGTATGTGCAAAAGTTTGTGGCAAGGAACATATATGATTTGGATGAGAATGCGGATCCAATAATTGGTGCCCAGCAAGATGATTTCGCTGGTTGTATGCAAACTAAAGTTGCTGACATTGATGAAACCTCGTTGGATACAGGTATCCCTGCACATGATGGAGAAGTAGATTTCACTGTTGAGGTTAGCATAGTCGACAAAGAGATGGATAAACTGAAGCTACCTGGTGAATCTCAGGAGGAGAATGGACAGGACGAGCAGGATGAGACCATGCACGAATATCAGAATGAAGACGGAGGTGATGATGATGATGATGATGATGATGATGATGATGATGATGATGATGATTAGACTCTTGTCTCTGTATCATGCTGTGAGATGAAGAACCATGATTTGTTTTGATTTTTCTATTTGGAAAATGTATGAGTCCTGAAGACAATTATCTGTTGGATTGTAATCCCATGATGACTAATTATTTATGTTTGTTGTCCTACTAAAAGTTGGTCAAACTTAATTGTGTGGAAGTAATCACATGCTGTTTGATTCATAGGGTCATATCCCATAGGAAAATAGAATGATAATAGATCAAACTAATGCAGAATATCTTATAACCACAATCAAATAGAATTTCTCTTGACATAGGATTCAAGTTGGCATGGCATCCCTATCATACAGGGTTTTTATTCATACTATGCTACAAATCGAAAATAAGATGGGTCAGCACTTTATCGCGGCAGATAGGGCAGCTGGCGTTCGTTACAAACCAGGAGAAGATGCACTTCCTATGGAACGGGTGTTTGCATCCCCGGAGACGCACCGTTGTGCGCTGCGACAGCCCCAGCATGCATATGCTGCAGTGGCCGTCCTCCGGCGCAACTAGGACCCAACTGTCCTGCAGCGCCGGCAAGTTGACGATGAGCCGGTGGTCCACCCTAAGGGTGAGGTCGAAGTGGAGGCCACCGAGCCGACGACACGCCTGCTGCCACATCAGGTGCATAACATCGTAAGGCATGATGATGTCCCACTCCTCCTCCGTGAGGTTCAGGTTCTTGAGCAGCCATACACGGGCAAGAATCTCGCGCATAGTTCGCACGACATTGCCCCCACTACGCAGCTTCCTCGGAGGCAAGCAAGATCCAGCACCACCTCTTCGCAGGGTGTAGTGGTGATATCGTCCTCATCCAGTGGGGCAGGGAGGGGGCCGGCCATCCTCCTGAGCTCGTACGTCCTCGAGAAGAAGATGTGCACTGTCATAGTGTACGGGGACGCCTCGCCCTCGCCCACGGCCGGCGGCTCGCCGACGGAGAAGTCGGTCGTGCTTGCCGACACACGGCAGGCACGGAAGACATGTGGGCCAGACTCGATGATGCGCTCGCGTGAGGAGCGCTCTAGTAGGGGCGTCGCCGCCATTGGGGATTCTTCGGAGGGCTGTAGACTGGCGGCTAGTCGACGGTGAGGTGGTTGGTGTGAGATCTCTGGGATGAGGCCAGGGGAAGTGGGCGAAGTGCTCGGGACTAGGGACTGCCCTCAACTTTCCGCAGTAGTTTATGATAATAATTGGTGGACGAGGGAGACTAGTCCAGAGACTACCCAAAGTTGATAAATCATGTTCGAGGGAAAATGCCCAAGATTTATTATCAAAATTCAAGCTAATTTCGCCGATTTTGTTCTGCCGTTCATTAGACATCATCCAACGGCCTTTGGTCTCTGGGATTCGCTGCTACAGTGTCATCGAGTACTATTTTCTACCCAATTCCAGAAACATCCATAAAGCTAGTACAGTAGATAGCTTTCCTGCTTGTTGGCCCCACCCCATTTTTTTAATCTTTTCTTCCTTATCCCCTTCGCTCATGCTAGCAGCTACTTGCAGCCATTGCTACACTACACCAGCGAGGTGATCTCTATATGATAGGCACGGTTTTAGTAAGACAGCAAGTTGTAGATAGCTAACCATGAGACACATGCCTCTCTGGTTGAGACTGAGCTCGCTCTTGTGATTGGGCTCCAATGGTCGAGGTGAGTCACAGCTGCAATGACAGAGGTTTGTGCTGAATTAATTAGCACAGAGGCGTAACTAGCACTAGATGGAGAAGGCATAGTACACATATCGGACACGAAGTCGCGTCTGGCGAGCAGCTCGCATTCACTTGCATCAGTGCGGTACAACAAAGATGATGAAGAAGGATTGGAGCTTTGAAGGTAGTCAGAAAAGTTACAAAAAATAATACGTGCAAAACTTAACCTGTATAAACGCACATGCATGGATAATTTTACATTTCTGCATGAGAAAGACATGTCAATTTTCAGTACGACATGGTTTGATTTGTCAAATTTGATGCTCCTTAATGCATTTTAAGTGAAAATTACAGGTTTATTCATTATAATTGCCGATTTTTAACGTTACGTGCAGCTGACTAGCAAACTATAAGTGTGTGATTGCTTGCTTCCAAAATAAGGATATGTAATCATTTTGTATAAGGTAGTACCAATTAGTCGTTATATTGCAGAACTTAAAGAGTTTTGAGAGATTCAACTCGTTGCTACTCCATAAGAATGGTCATGTTGACAAATTTGATCCAGTGTTGAACAGAGCCAGAAACATTTCAAAAACTTGAGCATGGAAGAGGCTAGGGGTAAATGCCCCAAGGCCAGCCGAGCCTATCGTAGGTGCCGTCCCGAGGAGGAAGTACCTTAATTTGGGGCGCGCGCGGACGCTGCGGTACCCCGAGCTCGAGACGCCGCCGTACCGGTAGCTCGACCCGCGACGAGGCATGGCGGCGGCGGCGGAAGCGGAGCGGCGGCGGCGGAAGGTAAAGCTCCTGCTGACAAACATATTAGGCACAAATGGGCAACCTTCAGTAACCCATGTTCCATTTTTTTTGTCAGGATAACCCCATGTAC
Organism: Lolium multiflorum; assembly: GCA_030979885.1. Lineage (NCBI taxonomy): Eukaryota > Viridiplantae > Streptophyta > Magnoliopsida > Poales > Poaceae > Lolium > Lolium multiflorum. Next base: position 143,108,342 of record CM061747.1, read on the forward strand.
CACCTTCCCAATAGAAAAAGTACTGTTCAACCTTCCCCTGTTGGGCCCAATATTTCACTTTTGGGTTGCCAAGGAACATCTACATGGTAATTGTTATCGGTCTACTTGCTCCGGCCGTCGAAGCCCAATAACTTCAAATGGGCCTTTCTGCTCATGCAATTTCGGCCCTTTTCTAATGAAACACAGATCCTATGATTGGCAAAAAAAAATACACGGAGATTCTACATAAAAGTTGTTTTTATTTATTTTGAATTATAGGGTTCCAATTTTTGAAACTGCTCATGCCCAATATGAAAATCCTTGATCGCTCCATACCCACATGGATAACGGTATTTTTAAAAATTCATAAAGTGGATTTGAAATTTAAAACATATCCTAATAATTCCTTGATTTAATCTATCAACTTGCAAGATCTTGGAGCCAAAGAGCTTGTATTAGTCTGCGAAAATAATACTGATAAACCTGTCGTTAACAAGAAATGAAGGTTTATCGTTCGGAGAGGATGCCATGTGGGACCCATGAGACAGTACCGTCCTCAACGTTTCAAAGAAAAAGGCAAGTAGCCCGAAAATAGGGGTAAAAAATAAATCCTACAAAGGAAACATTTATTGTTCATAGAGGCTGACATGTGGGACCGATCTGCCAGCTGCATCCTCATCATTTCGAAGTCGGCAGGGATCAGAAGAAAAAGGCAAATAGCCAGAAATTAGGGGTCAAAAATAAATCCAAAAAGGAAACTTATATTCTTCATAGAGGATGACATGTGGGACCGACCTGCCAGCAGCGTCCTCATCGTTTCAAAGGCCGCAGGGGATCAAAAGAAAAAGGCAAATAGCCAGAAATTAGGGGTAAAAAAAATACAACAAAGGAAAGGTTTATTGTTCATAGAGGCTGACTTGTGGGACCCATGAGCCAGCGGCGACCTCAATTTCAAAGGCGGCATATGATCGAAAAGAAAAAGGCAAGTTAGCAAAAATCAGTGGGTAAAAAATCTAAGAAATGAAACTTTATTGTACAGTCCCATGAGCCAGCACCTTACTCAACGTTTCAGTGGCGGCATGAGATAGAAAGGAAAGTGACCAAATATCAGGAGCAAAAAATAATCCAAGAAAAAAACTTTTATTGTACATAGATGATGACATATGGGTCCCACTTATACAAGCTCTTTCGCCCCAAGATCTTGCAAGTTGATTGTACATAGAGGATGACATGCGGCCCCTTGTGTCACTCAACGTTTCCAAGGCGGCATGGGATCAAAAGAAAAAAGGAAGTAGCCAGAAATTAGCGGTAAACAATAACTCCAAGGAAGGAAACTTTTATTGTTCATAGAGTATGACATGCGGGACCCATGCGCTAGCAGCTTCCTCAACGTTTCAAAGGGGGCATGAGATCGAAAGAAAAGACAAGTGACCAAATATCAGCAAAAAATAATCCAAGAAAAGAAACTTTATTGTACATAAAAGATGACATGCGGGTCCATTTTGCAGCAGCGGTGTCCAACGTTTCAAATGCGGCTTGAGATCAAAAGAAAAAGAGTAGCCAGAAATTAGGGGTAAAAACTCCAAGAAAAAAAGTTGATTGTACATAGAGGATGGCATGCGGGTCCCATGAGACTTACTCAACGTTTCGGAGGCGGCATGAGATCGAAAAAGGAAAGAGACCAAATACCAGGAGCAAAATAATCCAAGAAAAGAAACTTTTATTGTACATAGAGGATGACATATGGGTCCCACTTATACAAGCTCTTCCGCCCCAAGATCTTGCAAGTTGATTGTACATAGAGGATGACATGCGGGCCCCTTGTGTCAGCAGCTTAATCAATGTTTCCAAGGCGGCAGGGGATCAAAAGAAAAAGGAAACAGCCAAAAATAAGAGGGTGAAAAAAATCCAAGAAAAGAAACTTTTATAGTATCGAGGATGACATGTGGGTCCCATGAGCCAGCAGCTTCTCAACGGTGCATGAGATCGAAAGAAAAGGCAAGTGACCAAAAATAAGGGTAAAAAAATCCAAGAAAAGAGACTTGATTGTACATAGAGGATGACATGCGGGTCCAAAGCAAATTAAAGAAGGGGGGATGAAAAGAAAAGGAAATAGCCAAAGATCAGAGGGTGAAAAAATCAAAGAAAAGAAACTTTTATAGTACATAGAGGATGACATGTGGGTCCCATGGGCAGCAGGTTCCTCAACGTTTTCAAGGGCGCATGAGATCGAAAGAAAAAGGCAAGTGACCAAAAATGGTGAAAAATAATCCAAAAAAGAAACTTTTATTGTACATAGAGGATGACATGCTGTCCCAACGTTTCAAATGCGGTTTGAGATCAAAAGAAGAAAGTAGCGAGAAATTAGGGGGTAAAAAACTCCAAGAAAAGAAAATTGATTGTACATAGAGGATGACATGGTCCCACGAGTTTGCAGCTTACTCAACGTTTCCAAGGCGCGGGGATCAAAAGAAAAGGAAATAGCCAAAAATCGGAGTGAAAAAACCCAAGAAAATAAACTTTTGTAGTACATAGAGGATGACATGCGGGTCCCATGAGCCAGCCAGGTTCCTCAACGTTTCAAACGTGGCATGGGATCGAAGGAAAAGGCAAGTGACCAAATATCAGGCCAAAAATAATCCAAGAAAAGAAACTTTATTGTACATAGAGGATGACATGGGTCCATTTTGCAGCAGCCGTCCCAACGTTTCAATGCCTTGAGATCAAAAGAAAAAGAAGTAGCCAGAAATTAGGGGTCAAAAAACTCCAAGAAAGGAAAGCTTTATCGTTCATAGGCTGACATGTGGGACCGCCGCTGCTTCTGAACGTTTCAAAGGCGGCGAGGATCAAAAGAAAAAGAAATAGCCAAAAATCAGAAGGGAAAAAAATCCAAGAAATCAAACTTTTATTGTACATAGAGGATGACACGGGTCCCCAGCCAGCAGGATTCCTCAACGTTTCAAACGTGGCATGAGATCGAAAAGAAAAAGGCAAGTGACCAAATATCAGAGCCAAAAATAATCCAAGAAAAGAAACTATTGTACATAGAGGATGACATGCGGGTCCCATTTTGCAGCCCGGTCTCGAACGTTTCCAAGGCGGCACAGGACCAAAAGAAAATGAAGTAGCCAGAAATCAGGGGGTGAAAAAAATCCAAAAAAAGAAAGATTTCAATTGGGCTGCATCTAGACATCTGGGCCTTCGAACTATCCTTCTGGGCCTTTTGACACGTACAATTTCAGCCCACTCCAGAACATGATAGTTCGGATTTTTCTCAAAAAAAAAAAAACAGGAAAGTCCTATGCTTCGCCAAAACAAAAAACAAGGAGATTCAAGATATATGTTGTAAAAATAAAGATTTAATTTATCCGTTTGCAATAGCTCAGAGCGCAATACACTGTTTATTGTCTGCAAAATAATCAAGATATCACATGTTTCTTGTACGGGAGGCTGACATCGTGGACCATGAGCCAGCAGCGTTTTTAAGGCGGCAGGGGATGGAAAGAAAAAATAAACCAAAAATCTGTTGGTAAAAAATCCAAGAAAAGAAACATTTTCGTTCGAGAGGATGACATGCGGGACCCAGGGCAGCGTCCTCGGGCGTTTATTGTTCATAGAGGTGACATGTGGGACCCGTGAGCCACAGCGTCCTCAACGTTTTAAAGGCGGCGGGAGATCGAAAGAAAAAATAAGCCAAAAATCATTTGGTAAACAATATCCAAGAAAGAAACATTTACCGTTCCGAGAGGATGACATGCGGGACCCATGAGGCGGCAGCATCCTCAACGATTCCAAGGCGGAGGGGATCAAAGAAAAAAAGGAAATATCCAGAAATTAATTAGGGGTTCAAAAAAATCCATCAAGGAAACTTTTATTGTTCATAGAGGATGACTTGTGGGACCGACCTCCCAACAACGTCCTCATCGTTTCAAAGGGGCAGGAGATCCAAAGAAAGGCAAATAGCAGAAATTAGGGTCAAAATAACTCCAAGAAAGGAAACTTTTATTGTAGAGGATGACATGCGGGACCCATGAGCAGCAGCTTACTCAACGTTTCAAAGGCGGCATGAGATCGAAAGAAAAAGGCAAGTGACAAAATATCGGGAGCAAAAGATAATCCAAGAAAAGAAACTTTATTGTACATAGAGGATGACATGTGGGTCCCATTTTGCAGCAGCGGTCTCAATGTTTGTAATGCGGCTTGAGATCAAAAGAAAAAGAAAGTAGCTAGTAATTAGGGGGTGAAAAAAAATCCAAGAAAGGAAAGTTGATGGACATAGAGGATGACATGCGGGTCCCTTGAGCCAACAGCTTACTCAACGTTTCAAAGGGGGCAGGGGATCAAAAGAAAAAGGCAAGCCAAAAATCAGAGGGTGAAAAAATCCAACAAAGGAAACTTTTATAGCACATAGAGGATGACATGCGGGTCCCATGAGCCAGCAGGTTCCTCAACGTTTCAAACGTGGCATGAGATCGAAAGAAAAGGCAAGTGCCCAAATATGAGGAGCCAAAAATAATTCAAGAAAAGAAAGTTTTATAGTACATAGAGGATGACATGCGGGTCCCATTTAGCAGCAGCGGTATCAGCGTTTGAGAGGTGGCAGGGGATCAAAGAAAAAAAGAAATTACCAAAAATCAGATGGTGAAAAAAAACCAAGAAAAAGAACTTTTATAGTACATAGAGGATGACATGCGGGTCCCATGAGCTGCAGGTTCCTCAACGTTTCAAACGTGGCATGAGATCGAAAGAAAAGGCAAGTGAAAAAATATCAGAGCCAAAAATAATTCAAGAAAAGAAAGTTTTATAGTACATAGAGGGATGACATGCGGGTCCCATGAGCCGGCAGGTTATTGTTTGAGAGCGGGGGATCGAAAGAAAAAGTCAAGTGACCAAATATGAGGTGCCAAAAAAATCCAAGAAAAGAAAGTTTTATAGTACATAGAGGATGACATGCGGTCCCATTTAGAGGTATCACTGTTTGAGAGGCAGCCGGTGATCGAAAGAAAAAGGCAAGTGACCAAATGAGGTGCCAAAAATAATTCAAGAAAGAAAGTTTTATAGTACATAGAGGATGACATGCGGGTCCCATTTAGCGGTATCACCGTTTGAGGCGGCAGGGGATCGAAAGAAAAAGGCAAGTGAAAAAATATGAGGAGCAAAAATAATTCAAGAAAAGAAAGTTTTATAGTACATAGAGGATGACATCGGGTCCCAGTTAGCAGCATGGTATCACCGTTTGAGAGGAGCAGGGGATCGAAAGAAAAAGGCAAGTGACCAAATTTGAGGTGCCAAAAATAATCCATGAAAAGAAAGTTTTATAATATAGAGGATGACATGCGGGTCCAGTTCAGCGGTATCACCGTTTGAGAGGCGGGGATCGAAAGAAAAGGCAAGTGACCAAATTTGAGGTGCCAAAAAAAACTCCAAGAAAAGAAAGTTGATTGCACATAGAGGATGACATGCGGGTCCCATTTAGCGCAGCGGTCTCAACGTTTCAAGGCGGCAAGGGATCAAAAGAAAAAGGAAGTAGCCAGAAATCAGGGGGTCAAAAATCCAAGAATAGAAAGAATTTTGGTTCATAGAGGATGACATGCGGGACCCATGATCCTGCATCGTAAACGGCTCGTTGAACGAGATGGCGCGATGTAGAAAAACAATGCCAGAGAGGCTGCCATCTGGGCCCTACATCCCTCGGCGGTGCGGATTTGCGTTGACTCGGCCGGCGAACCCGAGATTTCGAGATGCACCACGTCCGGGCCACCATACGCCACGTTTTGGCCGCTTCGTCGGGCTAGGTGGCCTCAAAAACGAGAAAAAAAGTTTTGACATGCACCACGGAGGGACCAAAATCGTCGGCCATGGTACACCAGCAACCACGGCGCGACTTCAACTTCGTCGGCCATGGCAACTTTTCTTGTAGTGAGTGGAGGAGGAGGGAAAGAGAATTGTGGTTTTTAGTACCCCTCTACAAGTTGGTGTGGCTTCCCCTCACAAATATGCCCACAAAATAGGCTTAGAGCTATCAACAATGGAGAAAAGTATGACCAAAATGGAGTGGGAGAGAGGAGGAACACGAGCTGGTTGGAGAAGACAAGAATGGAAAGGGTGGTGGGTGGAAGAAAAGAGGGGGAAAGCTGCCTCCAAAAGTGAGATCTACTATTCAATTTCTGTGGCGCATTAGCTGATATGCGCCACAGAAACATGAACTTCTGTGGCGCATACAGCTCATGCACCACGGAATCATGGTGGCGTGAGCCGGGGTGGTCCCCGCAGGAAATTCTGTGGCGCATGGACCAACGTGCGCCACAGAAACTTAACTTTCTGTGGCGCACGCTGGATCATGCGCCACAGAATTTCCTTCGGCCATGTGCGTGGTGGACCCAGCGTGGGTCCCACGAACTTTCTGTGGCGCGCTGCTCACCGTGCGCCACAGAATCTCCATCTTCTGTGGCGCACGTGCAAGCATATGCGCCACAGAAACATCAATTTTTTATGGCGCATTTAGGTGGTGCGCCACAGAAATATTTTTGTGGCGCATGAGCTATTTGGTGCGCCACAGAGGTGGTTTCCACCTATAATGGTTTTCCTACTAGTGTGGGATCCTTCCACCCAACCAAGGCCAACAAAGCCTAAGCGTCGTGCCAAATTTTCCCATGTGAAGAATTCCAAGGCCTCCAAGCTTCTTAAGGCGGCACACCGTCTACCAATTGACCTTACACCTAGCGCCAGTGGTAGAATCTTTGGCAGACCAAAGGAAGTTTCTTTGGATCTTATTGATGAACTTAATGGTTTCCGGGGGAATGTTTAGCGAAGTGAGGTGGTAGATGGCTTGCGAAGCAATGTCATATTTGATCAAAGCTGAGCGCCCGTCTGTGGTAACATATTTGCCATTCCAAGTTGGGAGCTTCCCTACACATTTATCCTCAAGATGTTGAAAGTCCACCCTTTTGAAGCATCGGACCGAAAGTGGAACCCAAGATATCGCAAAGGAAAAGAAGCTCTTGCCGCCGGGACACCGTAAAGAATGGAGTCAATATCCACTTGACCACACTTAATGGGGACCACGGAGCTCTTTTGGAAGTTGGTACGAAGGCCGGGTGACCTCACCAAATCTCTCAAGAATGGCCATCAAATTTTGAATATCCTTCCTAGTAGGGGCCACAAAGACCTCCGCACCATTCGCATAGAGAGATGTTCTCAAGATATAACCTTTTCCCTGGATCTTGGGAAGAAGACCCGCGGTCGTAGCATTTTCCAAGATTTGTGTTAGCAGGTCAATGGCAATGACGAATAGAAATGGCGAAAGAGGTTCCCCTTGCCGCAAACTACGCCCATGCAAGATAGGGGCGCCGGCCACACAGTTGAGGACAACTCTAGACGTGGAAATGGTGAAGATGGCCATGATCCACTCACGAAAGCGGCTAGGAAAACTCGGAGTTGTAGAAGATCAAGGATGAATTCCCATCGAACAGAATCAAAAGCTTTGCGAATGTCAAGCTTGAAGAGGAGTGCCACGGTTTATCTTTCTTAGGAAAAAAACCTGGTAAATCAACGATTAGAGTGCTGGACAGTGGATTCTCATCAATATCTTGTGTTGTGAGCTGATACGTCTCAAACGTATCTATAATTTTTGATGCTCCATGCTTGTTTTACACCTTTTCCGTAACGAAGACAGAGTCCAGAGGGGAGTCGAGGGGGGCAGCAGGGTGGCCACACCTACCCTAGGCGCGGCCTGGCCCTGGCCCGCGCCTAGGGGTGGTGTGGGCCACCCTGGCCTCCACCGACATCGCCACTCCGCCTATTTATTCACGATCTCGGGAAAACCCTGGAGACCCGAGCCTCCATCCACGAAAAGTTCTGTCGTGGCCACCACTGCAAAACCCACTCGGGGGTTACAAGCTCTTCCGGCCTGACGAGAGGGAAATCATCGCCGGAGGCATCTACATCGCCATGCCCGCATCCGAAGTGATGCGTGAGTAGTTCATCCCTGGACTATGGGTCCATAGCAGTAGCTAGATGGTTGTCATATCTAATTTTGCTTCATGTTTAGATCTTGTGAGCTGCCCTACACGATCAAGATCATCTTATGTAATCCTACAGGTTGTGTTTGCTGGGATCTGATGAATATTGTATACTATGTTGAGTTCGATTATATATTCATGTCATATGTTATTTGTGATCTTGCATGCTCTAAATTGCTAGTAGTTACTCTGGCCAAGTAGATGCTTGTGACTCCAAGAGGGGATATTTATGCTCGATAGTAGGTTCATGCCTCTAGTTTTCTAGAAGAGTGACAATAACTTCTAAGATTGTAGATGTGTTGTTGCTACTAGAGAGAAAACAACAATGTTTCATCCAAGGGTAATTCTATTGTTTACTTTACACACATTGCTTAATGCGATAATTGCAAGTTAATACTAAAAGGGGTTCGAACAATAACTGGAAGGTGGATTATTAGTCATAGACGCAATTGGATTACAGTCTATGTATTATGTTGTAATTCCCAAACGAATCTCATAGTAATCATCTTGTCATGTATGGTCGATATTCTGTCAGTTGCCCAGCTGTAATTTATTCACCCAACAGGCTATTTATCTTTATGGAGAGACACCTCTAGTGATCTGTGGATCCCGGTCCTTTCCTTTACACTGATAGATTCATCCAGTGCAATCCTGTTTTTTTACTTACTGAAGGTTAGGTAACGAAAGTTTGTAACTATCCCAAAATTATATTAGCGCCATGGTGAGGTTCTTTTTGATAGAGCTATACGGTTGGGCAAACTTTTTTGACACTTTTTAGATAGGGTTCCTTGTTGTTACACGTATGGCATCATGTATGGAAAATTTGGGGTCATTTGGAGATGTTCGAAAAAATCACTTTGCTTAAGCGCATGCCGTTTCGTCTCACTGAAACCAGCTTTTCTAACAAGGTGATTTTTTCTACCTTCTCTAAATAACCTCAAATTTCATACAGCTGATCTTCTATACATAGATAGATAGATTGTTTCGTTTTTACATTTTTCGAACTTTTTATTTCCCTTTATAATACCGAATTTATTTTCAGGTCAAAACCTCGAAAAACAGCATCATGTATAGCATCATTTTCACCCTAAATTTCAAATTTTGTGAAACTTTCCCTTTTAGATATTCCTTGTTGTTATTGGTATGGCATCATGTATGCCAAACTTGGTTAGGTCTCACTGAAACCAGCTTTTGTAACAAATTAGGTTTTTTCTACCTTCTCTAAATGACCTCAAAAATCATACAGACGATCTTCTATACAAATATAGGTAATGGCTACAATAAATCGGTGATGGTTTATCATTTTTTGCGTGAAAAGTAATGGCTACAAGAAATCGATGATGGTTTATCTTTTTTTGCGTGAAAAGTAATGGCTACAAGAAATCGGTGATGGTTTATCAATTTTTGCGTGAAAATTAATGGCTACAACAAATCGGTGATGGTTTATCATTTTTGCGTGAAAATTAATGGCTACAACAAATCGGTGATGGTTTATCATTTTTTGAGTGAAAATTAATGGCTACAACAAATCGGTGATGGTTTATCATTTTTTGCGTGAAAAGTAATGGCTACAAAAATTCGGTGATGGTTTATCATTTTTTTGCGTGAAAAGTAATGGCTACAACAAATCGGTGATGGTTTGTCATTTTTTAGCGCGTGAAAAATAATACAGAAAACCGCCCTTTAGCATACTTAGAGGGTGGAAGCTAACCGCCGACAGAGAGAGAGGGTGGTGGCCCCGACCAGAGAGAGAGATAGGGGTTATCATGCCCGTTAGATCATACGATCAACGGTCGGCGGGCACGATCCGCGTGACATGGGCTAGACCAATCAGGGCAATGTTGCACGTCTGCGAGAATTTGTGAAGGGAGAGGGCAAAACTGAGTAGTATCAAGAAACCAAGGGCACCTGAGTAGTAAACAGACTAAGGGATTCAAATTTGAGATTTAAAAAATGAAAAATGCGTGTTTTGTACAATGAAACCTATCTTGTCCTACCTCAAACTATTTGCAATACAAATATACATCAGTGTGAGAATTGTGGCCTCATTTAGACAAAATATGTTTTGGGGAAAGCTGTTTTGGGAAGGGCTTGTTGTGGAAAACCATGCACCTTCATAGCTACTAGGTGATTTGAGAAGTGGCAATTTGAGGTAAAACTTGATTTATCTATGATTTATCTATGATTTGAGAAGTGGCAATTTGTGGTAAAGACTCCATGAGTAAGTGCCACTCTTTTTCGGAACTTTTTGCACATTAAATGACTCATTTAACTAGTTAATCCCATTTGTTGACTCTCTGTTGACCAGCCACTTGAGGGTAAAACTGAGTATATTGCACTAGCCAGTATTAGCACTCAAGGGGAAAACTGAGCACACAAAAAATGCTAGTATAAGACTCGAGGGTATACCTGAGTATATCTAAATTTCCAGGGTTAGACTCGAGGACACGTGCAATTGTTGACGCGTAGACGCGGGTCGCGGTGCGAAGTCGAAGACGTGCAATCGTGGACGCGTGTCGCGTTGCAGAATTCCAAGACGTGCAGACGTGCAACTGTGGACGCGTAGGACGCGGGTCGAATTAACCACCTCTCGCCTTTATAGACGCCTCCTCGCACTATCTCTGTCACTCTTACTCGCTCACGCAACGCCAACTCTCTCACGTCCCATCATCTTCTCCCAAGCAAAACACCCTCTCCCTCTCCATCTGTCGGCGAGATGGACAAGGAGAATGCCAATCCAATCGTCCATGATGGCATCAGCTCCAAGCACGACGCCTCCCTCTTCGACACCGTCCCCTCAACGGCCGTCGCCGCCGCCGGTGCATTGGAGGCTGCTTCCACCGGTGGCGGTCAGATCCCGCCGGGATTTGACCCCTATGAGCTGGTGCCGTACGTCCCGCCCCCGAAACCCTACGACACCTCCATGGAGGATCCATGGAACGAGGTAACTACGGTTTGCTTCCTTTTTTGTTCCCCATTCCTTTTTGAACCCTATTTTTGCTGGTGTAGATGGATCTGTAGATGGATGAGTATTGGGCTAATATTTGCGCCAATTTTATTCCATTTTGTTTCGATCACTTCTTGATTTCGTTTAAAATTTGGGGTTCGGCCGTTCGGTTAATTTATGCAAGTAATAATGGGATCTCAATCAGTTAATTTATGCAAGTAATCATGGGATCTCAATCAGTTATTTTATGCACTAATCAAAAGATATCAACCGTTTAATTTTGCAAATAATCTGGAATGTGTTCAAGTTCAGATCTGGAATCTGTTTCTTTGCCTATGATGAATCGTTGGGCACAAATTTTTACAGGGAGAGTTCAGCGAACCATTGCTGTGTACAAATCTGTTGTGCATGAGCTTTGGTTCGCTAACACCTTCCCTGTAGATATATAATCATGCCCACTCTAACTGAGGCTGACTCTGTTTTTCCTAACTTTGTTATCATGCACGTTAGTCATCGTTGCAACTCATTCACTCATAGTTTCTGTTTGATATGGATCAGCTGTCTGCAGCGACGTCGGCAGCGACGAAGAGGACGAGGACGTCAAGACTCGCCAGGTGATGCGGAGGCTGCAGGTCGGCCACTACATCTCCTACTTCGCCAAGGGTGTCTACAGGTGCCCCTTCTGCACTAGGAGACTCGGCAGCACGGACTTCAACTGCCTCGTCACGCATACCGAGAACATCAGCAACACCTTCCCCAAGGTCGGCACGGCGGTGAACGTCTACTCCTTCCGCGCCAAGCACAGGGTACTCGGCATGCACCTCTGCAGCATGCAGCGGGTGGAGATCTCCGCCGGGCACATGCTTCCGCGCAAGGCTCCCAAGGGGAGCAGGAGCAACAAGTGGAGGGAGAGCCAGATGGGGTAGGCGGAGTCCTGGACGTGTGCTGCTGCTGCCTCCTATTTTTTTGTTGGGATCCCTTTGTTGTTAGATAGGGATCCCTTGTTGTTATGTTGTTAGTATGATGGTGCTGTGAAGAACCTCGAACCGGTTACTATGTTGGTTGCTGTGTATGCAGCTTATTATCTAGGGAGGGATCCCTATTATCTATCCCTATTCTATTATATTTTGTTGGTCCTACTTTGTTTTCTCGATTTACTATGACTGTGAATTTATCGTACATTACCTTGGAGATTTTCTTCTAGATTTAACTACATACATATGGACCAGAGGGAGTACTAGATTTGCTGCCATATTGGGCAAAAAACGAGGACCAAAAGGCACAAATAATTGAAGAAGACAGAAATGCAAGCTTCTCTAGATTTGATACTAATTTGGTGAAAAGGACAGAGAGAAAGAGGGGAAAAAAGGTGCTCTTAATAATGCCAATTTGGGGCCGAGAGAGACAGAACCCAGCTCCTGCTCACGTGCAACCAAACGCGGTCTCGTCTTGTCCCACGCGGTCCCTTTCTACCAGCCCCACGTGACGCGGCCCCACACGACGCGGCCCCACGTGACAACGGTCAACTAAACGGGAATCCTGCCGTCTGAGCTGCTTCTGCGGGTTTCAAACAAGGGCTTGGGGAAAACTGAGGAAAAACTAAGGAGCTGGGGAAAACTGAGTACAACTATGAACCTGAGGGCACGAAAATAGAAATCCCTAATAAATTTGATCATTGTGCCTATCTTATAAAGTTTATATATTTGCAAATTGCAAGTTGGGAGTTACTATAACCATGCTCTCATGGGAACACTTTCGACATTTCACTTATATTTAGTTGATGTCATGTTCTTTTGTTTATGGATGCCTAGCGGCGTGAAATAAAATGGAAACTTGTAAGTCCATGGAGTTTGTATATGAGTTAGAGAAACGCCTGGGCCGCTAATCTAAGCCATGCATCATTCATGGTGGAAATTTACAGCTAAACCATAGTGAGCATTCTATGAAGCATTTTCAATAAAAAGCTATACCCATAGTAAATAAAAAATTTGCTGAGATGCTCATTGTTTGTTTGTCTTATCATTTTGGCATGGGACTGCTCCTATAAGAGTACATCCATATCATCGGGCAAGAGGTACCCCGTTGACGGTTCTCAATGATACATGTATACTTACAATGACAAGAACTTATTTGGGACCTAAGTTGAGTAGCATGAGGTTTAGATACTCGCATTCAAGGGGCATGAGATTTTCAACTTGTGATTTGCAAGCATATAGTTCATATTTGATTCACATTAACTTTCACCATTCAAGATGATTATGATAGGGGCAATGAGAGCTCAAAGCTAATAAATACCATACTTTTTGGAAAGTTTATAAAACTTGTTTATCTTGCTTACTCTACAAAGAGTCTCTCTTTTACTTTTATGTTGAGTCTTCATCTTCTACTTTATGCATCAATTAAGAGAGCATAGTTGTCATTCTTAGTGCAATGTGCATAGTCCCAAAATTATTATTGGTTGATTCGTGATTTTGACTATTGCTTGTTCTTAAATTATTTGTATCTAGTCACCCCCTGAACTTTAAAGGTGTCCTAGCATTTATGTTTTGCTACTCCATAAAATACATGTTGAGTACCACTTTGTTATGTTTACTCTATGCTCAGAAACAAACAGTTGCTTTCAATACACTATTATTCATGATCCTTTGTTTGAGTTACTTCTCATGTTATAACATAGTTGCTAAGTTCTACTGAATTATATCTATCATGCCTATGTTTAGATTACTTTGATCCCAGCGCACAATGCTTTACATGCTTGATCAAGATTGTGTTGGCTGCATGTCACCTCAAAAATTATTTTTGATACTCCATGCTTGTTTTACACTAATTCTTATATGTTTTCCTCATACTTCGTTGCACTTTTATGCATTTGCGGGCACTAACCTATTAACAAGATGCCATAGTGTCAGTTCCCTGTTTTCTGCTATTTTTGTATTTCAGAAAAGTTGTACAGGCAAAATCTCGAAATTGGACGAAACAAAAGCCGAAGTCAATATTTTCCGTAACGAAGACAGAGTCCAGAGGGGAGTCGAAGGGGGAGGGGGGCAGCAGGGCGGCCACACCTGCCCTAGGCACGGCCTGGCCCTGGCCCGCGCCTAGGGTGGTATGGGCCACCCCGACCTCCACCGATATCGCCCCTCCGCCTATTTTTTCACGATCTCGGGAAAACCCTGGAGACCCGAGCCTTCATCCACGAAAAGTTCCGTCGTGGCCGCCATTGCAGAACCCATCTCTGGGGGTTCTGAAGCTCTTCCCAGCACCCCGCCGGAGGGGGAAATCATCGCCGGAGGCATCTAAATCGCCATGCCCGCCTCCGAAGTGATGTGTGAGTAGTTCATCCCTGGACTATTCCATAGCAGTAGCTAGATGGTTGTTCTCTAATTTGTGCTTCATGTTTAGATCGTGTGAGCTACCCTACATGATCAAGATCATCTTTAAGTAATTCTACATTTTGTGTTTGCTGGGATCCGATGAATATTGTATACTATGTTGAGGTCGATTATATATTCATGTCATATGTTATTTGTGATCTTGCATGCTCTCCGTTGCTAGTAGATATTCTGGCAAAGTAGATGCTTGTGATCCAAGATGGGGTATTTATGCTCGTACCTAGGTTCATGCCTCTAGTTTTCTGAAAGAGTGATAATAACTTCTAAGATTGTAGATGTGATGTTGCTACTAGGGAGAAAACAACAATGTTTTATCCAAGGGTAATTCTATTGTTTAATTTACTCACATTGCTTAATGCGATAATCTGTTAATTGCAACCTAATACTGAAAGGGGTTCGGATGATAACCGGAAGGTGGATTATTAGTTATAGACGCAGTTGGATTACGGTCTATGTATTATGTTGTAATGCCCAAACAATCTCATAGTAATCATCTTGTGATGTATGGTCGATATTCTGTCAATTGCTCGCTGTAATTTGTTCACCCAACATGCTATTTATCTTTATGGAGATACACCTCTAGTGAACTGTGGACCCATGTCCTTTCCTTTACACTGATAAATTCATCTACTGCAATCATGTTCTTTGACTTACTGCAAAGCTCTGTTCTCTTTAATTACTGCAAACACCTCTTTGCACTCGATACGTCTAATTCTTTGTGTTCAACAAACCGGTGAGATTGACAACCTCACTATAAGTTGGGGCAAAGTACTTTGGTTGTGTTGTGTGTAGATTCCACGTTATTGCTGACGCCTGTAGTGCGCCCTGCCACTAGTCAGCTAGCAACACCTTCAGAAGTCACTCATTTCTCCTACTGGTCGATTAAACATTGGTTTCTTACTGAGGGAAAACTTGCTGCTGTACTCATCACACCTTCCTCTTGGGGTTTCCCAACCGCTTCCACAACATATGCGCTCAACAAGATTGTCTGGCACCATCACCGGAGCACCATCATGAGCCCAGTCAACTGAACGGTTCAAATTCTTCACGCCCCCCCCCCTGGTGCGGTCAAAGGGCCTCCGAACTACCAAACGCTTCCTAATATGTTTGGTGCTGCTTAATCAGCAAAAAGGTTACATCCTTCTTCTTTAACGGGTTCTTATCATCCTCCTCCGAGGCTTGAACATGCACGTAAACCGGACCATTGCTAGCCGATATCTGGATGATATAGAGAGAACCGACCTCTGAACATATACTACTAGACCGATCGATCATGCACTAGAACGGAGCAAGCATAATTAGGCTTGAATCGGTCGATCAACCGCTTAATTTTGGCAATACTGATAAGTATGCTAGATTTAGGCGGCGTTGATGAGGCCGATAAGGGGTATGCCGACGGCGGTGACGACGAGCGTGGAGGGGACACCGAAGACGACATGGCTCCAGAAGGTGAGGTCGTGTGCATTGCGGGGCACCCGACGCGCCTGCTCGCACACGATGAGGTTGGCCGCCGACCCGAGAAGTGATAGGTTGCCTGCCACCGTGCTCACCCATGCCAGCAGCAGCCATGACCGTGTCACCGCCGCCGGCGAGATCGTCGCTGCCGATGCTGCCACCTCGTCTCCCATCAGTAACACTGCACGACACGAACACGCGCGTTAGATAACTGCGAGAACACGTTTTCAACAAGTCTTGTCATGCACACGCGGAGACGGCACAAAAATTGCTTAATGCGTTGGGGCACACCCGAAGAAAACAGGGCAGTATTCCCCGTGTCTCCCTAGTTAACTCGTAGTAGAATCTATACTCATTGAATAAGCAATCGAAGATCTCAATTAAAAAAATCAAAGACAAATACATTCATCGACGGTGTGCATGCACGACAGCACGGGTGTTATTCTCTAAATAAACAACTAGCACAAGTATACAGTTGTAAATCAGATTTGGTGCACGAATTTATTTACTGACCTGTTGGTACGTTGGAGGCGAGGTTGGAGAGGAGGAGGATGATGAGAGAGAGGACGGTGACGCCGCTGACGTGGTTGATCTTGGAGTAGGGCGCCATGACGTTCCAGATGGCCCCAGGGAGTCCCGTCTTGTTGAAGCCGCTGACCGTGACGAACATTCCCGTGAAGAAGACAAGCAGCGAGTAGGACACCTTGCCGAGGCAGGCCTCGGCGTCGCGGAAGTCCACGACGATGAGGGCGACGGCGGTGGTGATGGCGGTCCACGACATGTTGAGCCCGAGCATGTATGCCACCAGCATCCCGGCGGTGACGATGTAGGCGAAGCTCTTGAGGAAGAGCCTCCTCTGCGGCTCCGAGCACTGCATGAACCACCGGTGTTTGGTCGAGATGCTCTCCGCCATCACCGAGTCGTGGTCGTCGGCGGACAGCACCCGGGCAGGGCTCTTGAGCGTGGCGGCCGTCAGCGGGGACGGCCGGCGCCCCTCCTCGACGGCCACCATCTCCTTGCTTTCGGCGTCGGGGCTGACCCCCTCCAGGTCCTTCCAGTACATGCAGAGCAGCATGACCATGTTGACTGCCATGCCGGCGAGCATGGCTGGCAGGATGCCGAGGAAGAAGGCGACGAATGAGATCTTGCTGTTGAAGGCGATGACGAGGTTCTGCGGGTTGCCAATGGGCGTGGCGCTGGACCCGATGTTGGCACTGGTGGCGAGTGCGAGGAGGAAGGGCTTGGCGGGCAGGTTCCGCTCAGCGGCGAGCTCCAGCACGAACTCCGTGAGCACGACGCAGCAGGTGTCGTTGGTGAAGAGCGCGCTGGCGAGCGCAGTGACGACGCAGACGCGGCAGAGGAGGTCGCGCCCGCCCTGGCTCCGCCACGCCAGCAGGCGGCCCAGGTGGCCGAACATGCCGGCGCCCTTGAGGTAGCCGCCGACGACCATGGTGGCGAAGAGGAGGCCCAGGATGGGGAGGTCCACGGAGGCGTAGGCGTCGTCGGGGCTGATCACGTGGAAGACGACCATCAGCGCCGCGCTCAGCAGGGCGCCCGCCGTGCGGCCGATCGGCAGGAACGGCACCGACGGGAACACGGCGAGCACCCAGAACACCCCGAACGCCGCCGACCCCAGCACCACCTTGGACAGAGACGCCAACGCCATGGCTAGCTCCTACTATGCTGGTCGAGCTCGATCAATTTCAGTGCTCGCTCTTCTCTGTGACTCGATGATCGGTCGCTGGGTGAAGTGCCTTCTGCCGTGGTAATTGAGGCGACTCCCCCGGGGCTTAAGTACTCGCGAGCTGCATGCTTTGCGCTGCAAACCGCAGATGACGTAAGGGCCCGAGCTAGTTCATACAGTACAAAACTTTTTAGCTAGCTAGCTGGCTGTACTGAAATTATTACAAGAGCCACTAGCAGGCATGAGTGTCAAACTAATTAACGCAGTCAGACAAAAAAAAATCTGCATAAATGTGCATGCACACTCACGAGCCACGAAGTGACTGATCACAATTTAATCAGCTCACTCATAATCATGCAAAATATTACTGTACTACTCAGAGGACACGAAGTAGTTCTCTGTGGCTGAAAGGATCATAGGAGTCCAAAACAAATTTTGATGGAAACCGTTTAAAATCACGTGCTTTGCAAATCCTTGATAGGCTCACAAATCGTACAGTACAGGACACACGATTTTGTTGCTTAGTGGTTCTGCGACGTGTACCATATGCATGCCAGACACGTCATCCCTCCGGCTCCATCTATTGTGGTAAGCAGGGGCGGAGCTACACCCCGGGCAACTAGGGCCATGGCCCGGGGCGCAGCAATTTTGCCGGCATACACCTATGGAGAATTTCGATCTGGCCCATGTCGCAATGCATCGTCCTCGACCGAACGCTTCCGTTCGTGGCTGATTCATACAATGTGTCATTAATTATGTTGTAGACTCATATTACTTTGGAAAGTGTGATGTTATGGTAACATAGCTAGTTATCACCTCACTCTTTTTCTTCATTTATTGCCATGCCATGTCACCAAAATACATTGAGATGTGTGATGTTACCACCTATGTTAGGCTGGTCAAAGTGGGGAGTAACTTAGACTAGTAACATGACATATGTTACAGTCTAGATTACTACCTTCATAGTGGGTACTAGTAACTTATATGTGGTGTCATGCATTGTATCATTTATTATGTTGTAGACTCATCTTGCCTTAAGGTGTGTGATGTTAGACTACTCATAGTGGGAGTAACATAGGTAGTAACATCACACACCCAAATACATTTTGGTGACATGACATGGTAATAAATGAAGAAAGAGAGTGAGGTGGTAACTAGCTATGTTACCATAACATCACACTTATCAAGACAAGATGAGTCTACAAATCTAATAAATATAACATGCATGACACCACATATAGTAACTATCCACTATGGAGGTAGTAACATAGATTAGTAACATGTGCATGTTACTACTCTATGTTACTCCCCACTATGACTAGTCTTATGGTAACATAGCTAGTTACCACCTCACTTTTTTTTTTCATTTATTAGCAATGCCATGTCATCAAAATGCCTTGAGATATGTGATGTTACTAGCTATGTTACTCCCACTATGAGCAGTCTTACCTCCACTATGAGCAGTCTAAGTCAGCACGTGCATCCAGGCCGCCTTTGTACGCAGGATCCTTCCGACCATGAACTGATCTGGCGTGTACCTCTTGTACAACTATACCAGGTAAGAGCATCCCTAGTGGTTCCTCTAAAGGGCCATCCAAACACATTTAGATGGTCTTGGGCCAAAAAAAGGCTCCCAGTGGTCTCTCTATCGCTCCCTCTAAATTTAGAGGAGCTCCAATATCCTCGCTCCATCCTCCAAATATAGAGGACCAAGCCACGACCATCGAAGTGAAATTGCTGCCCGCGAGCTCCTTCCCGCGCGCATCTGGAGACGAGAAAAGGAGGCGGGAACGTCTCCCGCGAGGTCGCCGTCGCTTCACTCGTCGGCCAGGTACGATCTCCGTGGCGTGAGCAGTGGCGGCGCTGGGCGGCGGCGCGGGCGGCGGCGCTGGCCGGGGCGCTGGGCGCGGCCGGCGGCGGGGGCGGGGCGGCGCGCTGCGGACGCGGCGGGGGCTGGGCGGCGGCGATGGGCGGGGCCGGCGGCGGTGGGCGGGGCCGGCGGCGGCGATGGGCGGGTTCAGCGTCGCTGCGAACGAGGTCTTGGTCCTCCATCGAGCCAGAACAGCTCGCCCGATGTGCACGTTGTTGTCTGCTAGTCTCTGCTAGTTTCCTTGGACGCGGACGGGGCTGTGTGCTAGTCTCTGCTAGTTTCTGTCCAAACTATGTTGCTAGTTCTGTAGTTTGTGCTAGTTTTTGTACTAAAAATTTTAGAAACACAGATGATTGTTTGCCTCAACTGAAATATGTTTTGACATGTTGTTTTGCTAGACAAATGGACAACTCACAGATGGATGACATTGGGTTTTTAGACATGTTGAATGGGGGATCAGGTGAAGGGAATTGGAGTGGCGCACAATATTCTAGCCCGTTTGAAATATAGCCGTTTGAAATATTATTAAACTATATGAGAGAGAATTTAGATGTCCTAGATATAGAGGAACCACTGAAAAACTAAGATCATCTAAAAAGGAATCTTTATAGATGGTCATCTATATGGAGATATAGAGGACCTCATTTAGAGGAACCACTAGAGATGCTCTAAGTATGTGTACTTGTGTAGTACCTATCAGTATCCAGAGAATGATCGATCGATAGTGCACCACCTTGTACAACTGTAGTATACCTAGCAATCTCGAAAGACAGATAGTGGGCCCATGTGCAGTTTTTTGGAAATGGAAAGCCAACACCACGTAATCCCTAAATGGAGCCTGAGCTACATATATGGATCTTTTTTTTTCTCAAAACTCGAATTCGACAATTTAAAGTTTTAGAAAAAATATTAAAAATTAGATATATATAAATAATGATATTAGTCTACTAACTTGAAAATCTAATCGTGAAATACATTGTATTCTAGACTACAAAAAAAAGCCGCACAAATTTTGACCACCTTGTATTCTAGAATTCATGTGCTTACTTCATCTTGTTGACCACCTCTTTGTTTTTTGGAAGTGTTCCATGCATTTCTTATAACGGAACTAAAACTTTGAATCAATGATAACATATGTGATTCTCAAAAAGGGTGTACCCCAAGTATTATAGTACTAGAGAAATTATTTCCCATGTCCATTACAACAAAATCCACTGGCAAAAAAGTCGATCATATGCAATTCAACCATAATGTTATTAACTCTACCTAAGATTTGATTGGTAGAACCGTAGAAGTATCACCAAGTAAGAGATCAATATCACAGTTCCCATGGCACCTATTTCTAGTTGATGATATAGTTCTTTAGATATTGCATAAACACTAGATTCTAAATCTAGAATAGCATGCCAAGTAACTTTTTCAATAGTAATTTGTATCGTTGGGGTCCATAGATCCCCGTGCTTAGGTGGTATCATGGTTTCTCTATTGTATCTATTTAACTTTTATTTGAGCACATATTTGCAATGTATGAACCAAAACCTGCTTGATGAACATTAATAGAGGAGGATCTTTAGCAATTTTTTGCAAGATAGGCATAATTTCATGGAAGCTACTTTTCTCAAGATTAATTACGAAGAATCTTAATATCTTCAACTTGTTTAGTGTTGTGGGTATACTTTATGGGTATATCAACGACATGGCCTAGATCCGGCAAGCCCGGGTGGCCCACAGACGGTGATGGTGGCATGGGGCCCATCGGGCGGCCCAGTTGCTGTTGATCGTGAAGGATGAAGTCCAGCCCAGGAACCTGGAGCCGGATCCCAACCGACCTACGAAGGAGGACGGATCCGTGGAGGCCCATAAAGTATCCGGATCCAGCACGACCATAAGGAAGGCGGATCCTTGACGTACACGGCAAGATATTGTACCGTAGTTAGGCAACTTGTATTCCGGCTAGGACTCTCCATGTAAACCCTAGATCCGTGCGCCTTTATAAGCCGGATCCTGGGAGCCCTAGAGGCACAACCACAACCATTGTAACAACGCGCAAGCGCCGATAATTCCACAAGCAGCAGTAGGCCCGTCATCGTGCAGGTGTTCCAAACTGGGTAACTCGCGTACCACCGTCCCGTGTGCACTCCGCCCTATGGCCCCTACTTCTTCTCCCCCTCGTGAGGATCCCTCCTCTGAGGTATCGTCGATTAGGCAACGACATTTAGTCTTATCTTTTATTTCTTTCCACTCATAAATATTTTTTCCTACATCCTTAGCATGTTTAAAGAATCACTTAGATAAGATGTTTTCTATGAACATGTTTTAGTAAAGTTCCCTTTGTTCAACTTATAGTACTAAAGATGAGACTTTGTTTACAAGTAACGCATACTGTCATCCATATTGTTGATTTTTTTAAATGAGTATATAAGAATATTTGGTTCACACCTTTCTCGACGGGTGCCTCCTTGAGAGCACTTGCTAGTTTCTCAACTAATCTATCCAAATTTTCTTCAAAAAAATTTCCATTACTATTTCTTCTTTGTTTTGAACATGATTCCCAAATAATGTCCAGTACAATAAGATTCTCCTAATTTTTAGTTTAATGTTGGAAATTTCGTCAATAATAGGTGGTGGTGGTTTACCATAGACATGATTATAAGTATATGAGAACATTTTTTAGAGTTTTTTTATGTAATGTAAAGAAAATGCAAAATTGAAAGTAAATATGCAATACTAAAAGTACTTACGCAAGCAAAAAAAAGTAAAGAAACAAAAGAAAGACAAATTTAAAATCTTTGAAGATCTAAAGGGGAAGAAAATCTCACAAAGGTGCACCTCCTCAAGCTTGGCTTGATTCACAATGGTGTAGATGAGTGCAAGAAAAGATTAGAATTGTTTTGGAAGAACAAACTTGAAGACTCGATAACTTGTGATGGTACTTCTATGCTTCCCCGGCAATAGCGCCAGAAAATGCTCTTGATGACATTAGATTGACTAGGATGGTAACTCATTGGGACTCCGAGAGCAAAGTGATGTAACACGAGTCTTTCGCCCACAAGGGTGACTTGAGTGTTTATATCAAACTCCCAAAAAAAAAACAGAATATTTTTTCATTCGTCTTCTAGTAACCTACAAAACAAAATAGTATTGCCTTGTGTCCCCAACTTTACCCAAGTGCTTGTTAAGAACAAGGTTTCGTAGTGGAATTGAAAAAATATAAATTGTAGTAAATAAAGTAAAGGTGTAGAAAGTTAAGTAATCTAAAGGCAATATGAACTGCAAACTAAATGATATGCAAAAGTAAACTGGTATATATAGTGATGGCAGTGGTGTAAAATTTATGAAAGAACTAAGTGTAAGTGTGATATAAGTTTTTGTAGTTTCATATTAATTAATTTTTGAAAATGTAAATATATGTAAATGCAAGTAAAAGGTGTTTCTTATGATTAAAAATGGACCGTGTTCATAGTTTCACTTGTCTACTCTCTCGTAAACATGGTGGAATCAAAACATCTTCAAAGAAAACATAATGTTAATTGATGTAACTTCATAATGTATTTGGTAAACATTTATATGGGTACCTGATACGTCTCCAACGTATCGATAATTTCTTATGTTCCATGCTACTTTATTGATGATACCTACATGTTTTATGCACATTATATGTCATATTTATGCATTTTCTGGAACTAACCTATTAACAAGATGCCGAAGTGCCAGTTCCTGTTTTCTGCTGTTTTTGGTTTCAGAAATCCTAGTAACGAAATATTCTCGGAATTGGACGAAATCAACGCCCAGTTCCTATTTTTCCACGAAGCTTCCAACACCGGGAAGGACCAGAGGGGGCCACAGCCCAGACCATAGGCGGCGCGGCCGGGTGGCCCGCGCCCCCTATGGTGTCGCCGCCTCGTCGCCCTCCTGCGCCGCCTCTCCGCCTATTTAAAGCCCCTGCATCGAAAACCCTTACGGAAAAAGCCACGATACGAAAAGTTCCAGCCGCCGCCATCGCGAAGCCAAGATGGGGGACAGGAGTCTGTTCCGGCACCCGCCGGACGGGGAAGTGCCCCCGGAAGGCTTCTCCATCGACACCCTGCCATCTCCACCGCCATCTTCATCAACGCTGCTGCTCCCAGAGGGAGTAGTTCTCCATCAAGGCTCGGGGCTGTACCGGTAGCTATGTGGTTAATCTCTCTCCCTATGTACTTCAATACAATGATCTCATGAGCTGCCTTACATGATTGAGATTCATATGAGTTTTGTATCACTATTCATCTATGTGCTACTCTAGTGATGTTATTAAAGTACTCTATTCCTCCTCCACGTGTGTAAAGGTGACAGTGTGTGCACCGTGTGAGTGGCGTAGGCTATGATTGTGATCTCTTGTAGATTGCGAAGTTAACTATTGCTATGATAATATTGATGTGATCTATTCCTCCTACATATGCATGAAGGTGACAGTGTGCATGCTATGCTAGTACTTGGTTTAGTCTTTTGATCTATCTTACACTAAAGGTTACTAAAATATGAGCATTATTGTGGAGCTTGTTAACTCCGGCATTGAGGGTTCGTGTAATCCTACGCAATGTGTTCATCATCCAACAAGAGTGTAGAGTATGCATTTATCTATTCTGTTATGTGATCAATGTTGAGAGTGTCCACTAGTGAAAGTCTAATCCCTAGGCCTTGTTCCTAAATACTATCATCTGCTTGTTACTTTTTACTGAATTACTACTGCTGGTTACTACGCTTGTTTACTTCCCGCAATATTACTACCATCAACGCACGCCAGCGAGCTATTTTCGGCGCCTACTGCTCATATTCATTCATACCACTTGTATTTCACTATCTCTTCGCCGAACTAGTGCACCTATTAGGTGTGTTGGGGACACAAGAGACTTCTTGTTTTGTGGTTGCAGGTTGCTTGAGAGGGATATCTTTGACCTCTTCCTCCCTGAGTTCGATAAACCTTGGGTAATCCACTTAAGGGAAACTTGCTGCTGTTCTACAAACCTCTGCTCTTGGAGGCCCAACACTCTACAAGAATAGAAGCACCCGTAGACATCAAGCACTTTTCTGGCGCCGGGGAGGGAAGGTAAACGGAACTCACACATTGGCAAGCCCGGCAACTAAGCACTTTTCCTCCCTCGTCAACTACGCGTCAAGCACTTTTTGGCGCCGTTCGGGGAGGAAAGGTAAAAGGCACTCATACTCCGGTTCCGTAACAGTACTTTTGGCGCCATTGTGTGTGTGCTCGAAGCTATTTCCTTTAGACTCTGCAATTGCGACATTTGGTTTCTTGTTTACACTAGTTAGGCATAATGGACAACAATGACCTTTTTATTCTATTTCCTGATTTAAGACATGGATGGTTTGATGCGAAAATTAAAAAACCCATGGAACATATGAATGCTTTGAACACTATTGTTGCTAATGCTATGGAAAATTCTAAGCTTGGGGAAGCTGGCTTTGATGAGCATGATATTTTTAGTCCCCCAAGCATTGAGGAGAAAATTTACTTTGATGATACTTTGCCTCCCATTTATGATGATTATAATGATAGTAGTCTTTTGTTACCACCTGTTATGGAGGATAAATTTGATTATGATTACAATATACCTCCTATATTTGATAGCTACTTTGTTGAATTTGCTCCCACTACAATTAATAAGAATGACTATGCTTATGTTGGGAGAAGTAATTATTTTATGCATGAGACTCATGATAAGAATGCTTTATGTGATAGTTATATTGTTGAGTTTGCTCATGTTGCTACTGAAAGTTATTATGAGAGAGGGAAATATGGTTGTAAAAATTTTCATGTTACTAAAACACCTCTCTATGTGCTGAAATTTTTGAAGCTACACTTGTTTTATCTTCCTATGCTTGTTACTTTGCTCTTCATGAACTTGTTTATTTACAAGATTCCTATGCATAGGAAGCATGTTAGACTTAAATGTGTTTTGAATTTGCCTCTTGATGCTCTTTTGCTTCAAATACTATTTCTTGCGAGTGCATCATTAAAACTGCTGAGCCCATCTTAATGGCTATAAAGAAAGAACTTCTTGGGAGATAACCCATGTGTTTATTTTACTACAGCAATTTTTGCTTTGTTGAGTCTTGGAAGTTGTTTACTACTGTAGCAACCTCTCCTTATCATGTTTTTGTGCCAAGTAAAGTTTCTATGTCAAAGTTGATGTTATATTTGGGATCGCTGCGCAGAAACAGAATTGCTGTCTGTCACGAATCTGGGCACAGTTCTCTGTAGAAAATTCGAAAAAATCTGCCAATTTACGAGCGTGATCCTCAGATATGTACGCAACTTTCATTAGTTTTGAGTTTTTCCATTTGAGCAAGTCTGGTGCCATCTTTAAATTCGTCTTTACGGACTGTTCTGTTTTTGACAGATTCTGCCTTTTATTTCGCATTGCCTCTTTTGCTATGTTGGATGAATTTCTTTGATCCATTAATGTCCAGCTTTATGCAATGTCCAGAAGTGTTAAGAATGATTGTGTCACCTCTGAACATGTGAATTTTGATTATGCACTAACCCTCTAATGAGTTTGCTTGAAGTTTGGTGTGGCAGAAGTTTTCAAGGGTCAATAGAAGAGGGTGATATAATGTGATCGAGAAGAGTGAAAGGTCTAAGCTTGGGGATGCCCCGTGGTTCACCCCTGCATATTTTAAAAAGACTCAAGCGTCTAAGCTTGGGGATGCCCAAGGCATCCTCTTCTTCATCGACAAAGTATCAGTTCTTCTCTTGAAACTATATTTTTATTCGGTCACATCTTATGTTCTTTACTTGGAGCGTCTGTGTGCTTTTATTTTTATTTTTGTTTTGTTATCTTAGTTCTCTGAATAAGTTCATCCTTGTGTGGGAGAGAGACACGCTCCGCTGGTTCGTATGAACACATGTGTTCTTAGCTCATAATATTCATGGCGAAGTTTCATCTTCGTTATATTGTTATATGGTTGGAATTGGAAAATGCTACATGTAGTAATTGGTAAAATGTCTTGGATAATGTGATACTTGGCAATTGTTGTGCTCATGTTTAAGCTCTTGCATCATATACTTTGCACCCATTAATGAAGAAATACATAGAGCTTGCTAAAATTTGGTTTGCATAATTGGTCTCTCTAAGGTCTAGATAATTTGTAGTATTGAGTTTGAACAACAAGGAAGACGGTGTAAAGTCTTATAATGTTTACAATATGTCTTTTATGTGAGTTTTGCTGCACCGGTTCATCCTTGAGTTTGCTTCAAATAAACCTTGCTAGCCTAAGCCTTGTATCGAGAGGGAATACTTCTCATGCATCCAAATCCTTGAGCCAACCACTATGCCATTTGTGTCCACCATACCTACCTACTACATGGTATTTCTCCGCCATTCCAAAGTAAATTGCTTGAGTGCTACCTTTAAACAATTCAAAAGTTATTACCTCTTATTTGTGTCAATGTTTTATAGCTCATGAGGAAGTATGTGGTGTTTTATCTTTCGATCTTGTCATTTACTTTTGACAGACTTTCACAATGGACTAGTGGCTTCATCCGCTTATCCAATAATTTTGCAAAAAGAGCTGGCAATGAGGTTCCCAGCCTCAATTAATTAACTTGCATTAATAATTCTCTTCACATGTTTTGCTCTGATTCATCAGTAAGCAACTTAATTTTGCAAATAGACACTCCTCCATGGTATGTGAATGTTGGAAGGCACCCGAGGATTCGGTTAGCCATGGCTTGTGTAAGCAAAAGGTTGGGAGGAGTGTCATCCATAAATAAAGAAAAACTAAACTAAAGTACATGTGTAAACAAAAGAGAAGAGGGATGATCTACCTTGCTGGTAGAGATAACATCCTTCATGGGAGCCGCTCTTGAAAGTCTGGTTGATGAGGTAGTTAGAGTACCCGCTACCATTCGTTGACAACAACAAACACCTCTCAAAAATTAATTTTTATGCTCTCTTTATGTTTTCAAAATAAAAGCTCTAGCTCAAATATAGCAATCGATGCTTTCCTCTTTGAAGGACCATTCTTTTACTTTTATTGTTGAGTCAGTTTACCTATCTCCCTCCACCTTAAGAAGCAAACACTTGTGTGAACTGTGCATTGATTCCTACATACTTGCATATTGCACTTGTTATATTACTTTATGTTGACAATATCCATGAGATATACATGTTATAAGTTGAAAGCAACCGCTGAAACTTAATCTTCCTTTGTGTTGCTTCAACACCTTTACTTTGATTTATTGCTTTATGAGTTAACTCTTATGCAAGACTTATTGATGCTTGTCTAGAAAGTACTATTCATGAAAAGTCTTTGCTTTATGATTCACTTGTTGACTCATGTCATTACCATTGTTTTGATCGCTGCATTCATTACATATGTTTACAAATAGTATGATCAAGATTATGATAGCATGTCACTTCAGAAATTATCTTTGTTATCGTTTTACTGCTCGGGACGAGCAGAACTAAGCTTGGGGATGCTGATACGTCTCCAACGTATCGATAATTTCTTATGTTCCATGCTACTTTATTGATGATACCTACATGTTTTATGCACATTATATGTCATATTTATGCATTTTTTGGAACTAACCTATTAACAAGATGCCGAAGTGCCAGTTCCCGTTTTCTGCTGTTTTTGGTTTCAGAAATCCTAGTAACGAAATATTCTCGAATTGGACGAAATCAACGCCCAGGTTCCTATTTTTCCACGAAGCTTAACACCGGAAGGACCAGAGGGGGGCCACAGGGCTGCACCATAGGCCGGCGCGGCCGGGGTGGCCGCGCCCCCTATGGTGTCGCCGCCTCGTCGCCCTCTGCGCCGCCGATACGTCTCCAACGTATCGATAATTTCTTATGTTCCATGCCACTTTATTGATGATATCTACATGTTTTATACACATTATATGTCATTATTATGCGTTTCCGGAACTAACCTATTGACGAGATGCCGAAGGCCTGTTTTCTGCTGTTTTTGGTTTCAGAAATCCTAGTAACGAAATATTCTCGGAATCGGACGAAATCACCGCCAAAGTTCCTATTTTTCCGGAAGCTTCCAGAGCACCGGAGGATGAGAGGGGAGCCGGGGGGCCCCACACCACACCCCGGCGCGGGCCGGGGGGGCGCCCAGGGTGTGGGCACCCCGTGGCCCTCCGACTCCCTCTCGGCGCCTATTTAAGCCTCCCTGACCTAAAAACACCGCAGAGACCACGATACGGAGAAAAACCTTCCAGAGCCGCCGCCATCGCGAAATCAAGATTCGGGGACAGAAGTCTCTGTTCCGGCACCTGGAGGGGAATTGCCCCGGAAGCCGTCTCCACCGCCATCTTCACCGCCATCGCTGTTCCCATGATGAGGAGGAGTAGTTCTCCCCCTGGGCTGAGGGCTCTACCGTAGCTATGTGGTTAATCTCTCTCTCTGTACTCCAATACAATGATCTCATGAGCTGCCTTACATGATTGAGATCCATATGATGAGCTTTGTATCGCTACTAGTTGTGTGCTACTCATGTGATGTTATTAAAGTAGTTCTATTCCTCCTACTTGGTGTAAAGGTGATTAGTGCGTGCACCCTGTGGTTCTTGTCGTAGGCTATGATCATGATCTCTTGTAGATCGTGGAGTTAATTGTCATTATGATAGTATTGATGTGATCTATTCCTCCTTCATAGTGTAATGTGGACAGTGTGTGCGCTATGTTAGTTCTTGGTTTATTTTGCAATGATCTATTATGCTCTAAGGTTACTTAAACATGAATATCGAATGTTGTGGAGCTTGTTAACTCCGGCATTGAGGGTTCGTGTAATCCTACGCAACGAATGATGTTCATTATCAAACAAGAGTGTATGTAGCACATATGAGAAAGAGTTATTTATTATGCGATCAATGTTGAGAGTGTCCACTAGTGAAAGTATAATCCCTAGGCCTTGTTCCTAAATACCGCTATCGCTGCTTGTTTACTGTTCTACTGCATGTTTACTTTCCGCAATATTACTACCATCAAGCGCACGCCAGAAGCTATTTTCTGGCGCCGTACTCTGCTCATACTTATTCATACCACCTGTATTTCACTATCTCTTCGCGAACTAGTGCACCTATTAGGTGTGTTGGGGACACAAGAGACTTCTTGCTTTGTGGTTGCAGGGTTGCTTGAGAGGGATATCTTTGACCTCTTCCTCCCTGAGTTCGATAAACCTTGGGTAATCCACTTAAGGGAAACTTGCTGCTGTTCTACAAACCTCTGCTCTTGGAGGCCCAACACCAAGAATAGAAGCACCCGTAGACATCAAGCACTTTTGGCGCCGTTGCGGGGAGGAAAGGTAAAGGCACTCATACTTCGGTTCCAGGTAAAGACTTTTCGCGCCATTGTGTGTGTACTCGAAGCTATTTCCTTTAGACTCTGCAATTACATCTTTTTGTTTCTTGTTTTTATTTTTCACTAGTTAGGCATAATGGAAAACAACAAAAAAATTAGTGAGCTTCTTATTCTATTTCCTGATTTAAGACATGGATGGTTTGATGCGAAAATTAAAAAACCTATGGAACCTTATTTACATGATAGTAGCAATGTTATTAGTATGAATGCAATTACTGCTAATGCTATGAAGAAGTCTAAGCTTGGGGAAGCTAGTTTACATAAAAATAATCTTTTTAGCTCCTCCGCTTTGGAAGAAATATTTTGCTCTGATAATGCTTTATCTCCCATATGCGATAACTCTAATGATGCTTCTGATATTTTAAATCCACCTGCTGAAAGTATTCCGTATAAAATACCTATGGAAATTATTGAACGTGGTATGGATAACCGCTACGAAGGGGATGGAACTGTCCATCCTGGAAATCATTTACTGTTTTTGCATGAATTATGCGGGTTATTCAAGTGTGCAGGTATCTCTATGGATGAAGTGAAGAAGAAACTATTCTCTATGTCGCTGTCTGGTAAAGCGGCGCATTGGTATAAACTATTGAAGGACGGGCGCTCTCTTGATTGGAAGGATATTGTGCCTCTATTTTATTCCAAGTTCTATCCTCCAAGTGAAATTCACAAAGATCGAAACCATATATATAATTTTTGGCCTCATGATGGAGAGAGTATTGCCCAAGCATGGGAGAGATTGAAGACTTTAATGCTCAAATGCCCCAATCATGAGCTTCCAGGTAATATCATCATTGATAATTTCTATGCAAGACTTTCTTTTCAAGATAAGACCTTGCTGGATACTACTTGTTCTGGATCATTCACGAGCAATAAAGAAGAGTTTAAAAGGGACCTTCTTGATCGGATTAAGGAGAACGCTGAAGATTGGGAGAACGACAAAGGTAAAGAGTCAGGTATAAACTATGATTATGAATGCATTGAAACTTTTATATGAATACTGATAAATTTCGAAATATGAGTGCTACTTATGGTCTTGACTCTCAAGTTGCTGCAAATCTTTATAAAGCCTTTGCTTCTCATTTAGAATTGCCTAAAAAGAATTTTGATAAGTATCATGAACCTTTTAAAGAGGCTTGCATGAAGAATGACATTGTTGTTAATGATTGCAATAAGCATGCTCAAACTCCTAAGAATGCTATTTCCTATAAGCATGTTAATTTTTGTGGAATACATAGACCTTGTGGAATTAATCAAATAGAAGATGAATATTGTATCCATCACAGAAATGAAAAAACTAGAAAATGGTCTAGAACTCTAGATGATCTTGGAGAAAAAGTGTGTGCCCTCTATCCTTTTATTTGTGAACTTTGCCATAGAGTTGGTCATTTTAATTTTCAATGTTCCTCTAATGATAATTCAAACCCCATGAGTGCTGCAAATTTGTATTGTGATGATGAAATTACTCCTAATAAGCATGATGAACTTACCTTATTTTTGAAGTGTGAAGAGTTGTCAAGAAAAATTTCTTTGTTAAATATTAACGATCTTGATATTGATGATGTCCTGCATGGTTGTCTTTCTTATTGCATTGATAATAGCCATACAAATACTTACATACAAAATATTTTAGAAGATGACACCTTGCCGAAATATGATAGGACCGCTGTGTGTTTTCAACTAATTAATGAGAAGGAGGGATCCTCCCAAGTTTCTTCTATTGTTTCTAAAAGTAAATCAGGTTATGCGGACAAGCCACCCTTCAAGCCTCTTCCTCCTAAAGAAGGGAATGAGGAGAAGGAAGAGAAGAAGAAGAAGAAGAAGAAGAAGAAGAAGAAGAAGAAGAAGAAGGAGAATAAAAATAAAGAGGTAACGGCGTATCCCCGCGTGAATGAGATAACGCTAGGTAACCGTAAGTATGTTGCTCCTAATGATTATTGTGATAATGAATCTGAATACGATGATCTTCCTATGCC
Source organism: Lolium multiflorum (assembly GCA_030979885.1). NCBI lineage: Eukaryota > Viridiplantae > Streptophyta > Magnoliopsida > Poales > Poaceae > Lolium > Lolium multiflorum. The sequence goes on from CM061747.1 coordinate 143,140,035, forward strand.
CTTTACATACATTAGCGATCATGATTTGAATGAGCACACTACCTTTGATATTGGAAATCTCTTTGGTACTGATTATGAAAGTAATGATGATAGCATTATTCATGTCCCCTTAAACGATGATATTGAAAGCCCTAAGCTTGGGGATGCTGTGCTTGAAGATCCTATATTTGAGACTTCTACTTTTAGTGAAAATGATGATATTACATATTCAGGTTTAGATAATTGCTGTAGAAATGTATATGACACATGCTACAATTATCCTTATGAAACTTGTCATAGTTATGATGGGCTTGCCAAAAACAATTCTTTTAATATGCAACTTGTTTACCATGTTCAAATTCTTGATAATAATCTTGCTCCAATTACTATTAATGAGAATAACTCTTCTTATGCCAAAATTAATGATACTTCTATGCATATGAACCATGATAAGAATGTTTTAAGTGACGGGTATATTGTGGATTTCATCAATGATGCCACTGAAAGTTATTATGAGAGAGGGAAATATGGTTATATGCATCTTAATAATATTAAGTTTCCCCTCTTTATGTTGAGAATCTTTAAGTTACTCGTGTTTTATCCTCTTATGCTTGCCACCTTGCTCTTCATGAATTCATTTGTGTATAAGATTCTTTTGCATAGGAAGCATGTTAGGCTCAAATGTGTTTTGAATTGCCTCTTGAAGCTCTCTTTTGCTTCAAATACTATTTCTTGCGGGTGCATCACCAAAATTGCTGAGCCCATCTTAATGGCTATAAAGAAAGAGCTTCTTGGGAGATAACCCATGTGTTATTTTGCTACAGTACTTTGTTTTATATTTGTGTCTTGGAAGTTGTTTACTACTGTAGCAACCTCTCCTTATCATGTTTTTGTGCCAAGTAAAGTTTCTATGTCAAAGTTGATGTTATATTTGGGATCGCTGCGCAGAAACAGCATTGCTGTCTGTCACGAATCTGGGCACAATTCTCTGTAGAAAATTCGAAAAAATCTGCCAATTTACGAGCGTGATCCTCAGATATGTACGCAACTTTCATTAGTTTTGAGTTTTTCCATTTGAGCAAGTCTGGTGCCATTTCTAAATTCGTCTTTACGGACTATTCTGTTTTTGACAGATTCTGCCTTTTATTTCGCATTGCCTCTTTTGCTATGTTGGATTTATTTCTTTGATACACTAATGTCCAGTAGCATTATGCAATGTCCAGAAGTAAAAATAATGATTGTGTCACCTCTGAATGAGTGAATTTTGATTATGCACTAACCCTCTAATGAGTTTGCTTGAAGTTTGGTGTGAAGGAAGTTTTCAAGGGTCAATAGAAGAGGGTGATATAATGTGATCAAGAAGAGTGAAAGGTCTAAGCTTGGGGATGCCCCGGTGGTTCATCCCTGCATATTTTAAGAAGACTCAAGCATCTAAGCTTGGGGATGCCCAAGGCATCCCCTTCTTCATCGACAACTTATCAGGTTCTTCTTGAAACTATATTTTTATTCGGTCACATCTTGTGTACTTTACTTGGAGCGTCTGTGTGCTTTTATTTTTGTTTTTGTTTTGTTATCTTAGTTCTCTGAATAAGTTCATCCTTGTGTGGGAGAGAGACACGCTCCGCTGGTTCGTATGAACACATGTGTTCTTAGCTTTTAATTTTCATGGCGAAGTTGAAACTGCTTCGTTAATTGTTATATGGTTGGAAACGGGAAATGCTACATGTAGTAATTGGTATAATGCCTTGAATAATGTGAAACTTGGCAATTTTTGTGCTCATATAGATCTTGTTTAAGCTCTTGCATCATGTACCTTGTACCCATTAATGAATAATTACATAGAGCTTGTTAAAATTTGGTTTGCATGATTGGTCTCTCTAAGTCTAGATATTTTCTGGTTTGATGTTTTGAACAACAAGGAGACAATGTAAAGTCTTATAATGCTTACAATATGTTTATATGTGAGTCTTGCTGCACCATTTCATACTTGAGTTTGCTTCAAATAACCTTGCTAGCCTAAGCCTTGTATCGAGAGGGAATACTTCTCATGCATCCAAATACTTGAGCCAATATTCATGCCATTTGTGTCCACCATACCTACCTACTACATGGTATTTCTCCGCCATTCCAAAGTAAATTGCTTGAGTGCTACCTTTAAACCATTCAAAATTTATCACCTCTGATTTGTGTCAATGTTTTATAGCTCATGAGGAAGTATGTGGTGTTTATCTTTCAAGCTTGTTGGGCAACTTTCACCAATGGACTAGTGGCTTCATCCGCTTATCCAATAATTTTGCAAAAAGAGCTGGCAATGGGATTCCCAGTCCCAAATTAATTAACAAAAAAAAGGCACTCCTTTATGGTATGAGATTGTTGGCAGGCACCCGAGGATTCGGTTAGCCATGGTTTGTGAAAGAAAGGTTGGAAGGAGTGCCACCCAAAAATAAAATAAAATGGGAGCCGCTCTTTGAAGGTTTGTCGGCAAGGGGGTTAGAGTACCCGCTACCATTCGTTGACAACAACAAACACTCCTCAAAACTTTACTTTTATACTCTCTTGATGTTTTCAAAATAAAAGCTCTAGCACAAATATAGCAATCGATGCTTTCCTCTTTGAAGGGCCATTCTTTTACTTTATTGTTGAGTCAGTTTACCTATTCTTTCTATCTTAGAAGCAAACACTTGTGTAAATTGTGTGCATTGATTCTTACATGTTTACCTATTGCACTTGTTATATTACTTTGTGTTGACAATTATCTACGAGATATACATGTTAAAGTTGAAAGCAACCGCTGAAACTTATATCTTCCTTGTGTTGTTTCAAAGCTTTCTACTAAGAATTTATTGCTTATGAGTTAACTCTTATGCAAGACTCATTGATGCTTGTCTTGAAAGTATTATTCATGAAAAGTCTTTGTTATGTGATTCATTTGTTTACTCATTATCTTCATCATTGCTTCGAATCTCTGCATTTATCTCATGTGCTTTACAATAGTATGATCAAGGATATGATGGCATGTCACTTCAGAAATTATCTTTGTTATCGTTTTACCTGCTCGGACGAGCGAGAACTAAGCTTGGGGATGCTGATACGTCTCCAACGTATCGATAATTTCTTATGTTCCATGCCACTTTATTGATGATATCTACATGTTTTATACACATTATATGTCATTATTATGCGTTTTCCGGAACTAACCTATTGACGAGATGCCGAAAGGCCGATTCTTTGTTCTTTTGTTTTTGGTTTAAATCCTAGTAACGAAATATTCTCGGAATCGGACGAAATCACCGCCAAAGTTCCTATTTTTCCCGGAAGCTTCCAGAGCAGGGGGGAGAGAGGGGGCCGGGGGGCCCCACACCACACCCCGGCGCGGGCCGGGGGCGCGCCCCTAGGGTGTGGGCACCCCGTGGCCCCTCCGACTCCCTCTCGGCGCCTATTTAAGCCTCCTGACCTAAAAACACCGCCAGAGACCACGATACGAGAAAAACCTTCCAGCCGCCGCCATCGCGAAATCAAGATTCGGGGGACGAAGTCTGTTCGGCACCTGCCGGAGCGGGAATTGCCCGGGCCGTCTCCACCGCCATCTTCACCGCCATCGCTGTTCCCATGATGAGGAGGGAGTAGTTCTCCCCCTGGGCTGAGGGCTCTACCGTAGCTATGTGGTTAATCTCTCTCTCTGTACTCCAATACAATGATCTCATGAGCTGCCTTACATGATTGAGATCCATATGATGAGCTTTGTATCGCTACTAGTTGTGTGCTACTCATGTGATGTTATTAAAGTAGTTCTATTCCTCCTACTTGGTGTAAAGGTGATTAGTGCGTGCACCCTGTGGTTCTTGTCGTAGGCTATGATCATGATCTCTTGTAGATCGTGGAGTTAATTGTCATTATGATAGTATTGATGTGATCTATTCCTCCTTCATAGTGTAATGTGGACAGTGCGTGCGCTATGTTAGTTCTTGGTTTATTTTGCAATGATCTATTATGCTCTAAGGTTACTTAAACATGAATATCGAATGTTGTGGAGCTTGTTAACTCCGGCATTGAGGGTTCGTGTAATCCTACGCAACGAATGATGTTCATTATCAAACAAGAGTGTATGTAGCACATATGAGAAAGAGTTATTTATTATGCGATCAATGTTGAGAGTGTCCACTAGTGAAAGTATAATCCCTAGGCCTTGTTCCTAAATACTGCTATCGCTGCTTTTATTGTTCTACTGCATGTTTACTTCCCGCAATATTACTACCATCAACTGCACGCCAGCAAGCTATTTCTGGCGCCGTACTACTGCTCATACTTATTCATACCACCTGTATTTCACTATCTCTTCGCCGAACTAGTGCACCTATTAGGTGTGTTGGGGACACAAGAGACTTCTTGCTTTGTGGTTGCGGGGTTGCTTGAGAGGGATATCTTTGACCTCTTCCTCCCCGAGTTCGATAAACCTTGGGTAATCCACTTAAGGGAAACTTGCTGCTGTTCTACAAACCTCTGCTCTTGGAGGCCCAACACTGTCTGCAAGAATAGAAGCACCCGTAGACATCAGCCGCCTCTCCGCCTATTTAATGCCCCTGCATCGAAAACCCTTACGGAAAAAGCCACGATACGAGAAAAGTTCCAGAGCCGCCGCCATCGCGAGCCAAGATGCGGGGACGGAGTCTCTGTTCCGGCACCTGCCGGACGGGGAAGTGCCCCGGAAGGCTTCTCCATCGACACCGCTGCCATCTCCACCGCCATCTTCATCAACGCTGCTGCTCCCATGAAGAGGGAGTAGTTCTCCATCAAGGCTCGGGGCTGTACCGGTAGCTATGTGGTTAATCTCTCTCCTATGTACTTCAATACAATGATCTCATGAGCTGCCTTACATGATTGAGATTCATATGAGTTTTGTATCACTATTCATCTATGTGCTACTCTAGTGATGTTATTAAAGTACTCTATTCCTCCTCCACGTGTGTAAAGGTGACAGTGTGTGCACCGTGTGAGTACTTGGCGTAGGCTATGATTGTGATCTCTTGTAGATTGCGAAGTTAACTATTGCTATGATAATATTGATGTGATCTATTCCTCCTACATATGCATGAAGGTGACAGTGTGCATGCTATGCTAGTACTTGGTTTAGTCTTTTGATCTATCTTACACTAAAGGTTACTAAAATATGAGCATTATTGTGGAGCTTGTTAACTCCGGCATTGAGGGTTCGTGTAATCCTACGCAATGTGTTCATCATCCAACAAGAGTGTAGAGTATGCATTTATCTATTCATTATGTGATCAATGTTGAGAGTGTCCACTAGTGAAAGTCTAATCCCTAGGCCTTGTTCCTAAATACTGCTATCCTTGCTTATTCTTTTTCTTGAATTACTCATTGCGTTACTACGCTTGTTTACTTCCATAATACTACCATCAGCGCACGCCGGCGAAACTTTTCGCGCCGTACTGCTCATATTCATTCATACCACTTGTATTTCACTATCTCTTCGCCGAACTAGTGCACCTATTAGGTGTGTTGGGGACACAAGAGACTTCTTGTTTTGTGGTTGGGGTTGCTTGAGAGGGATATCTTTGACCTCTTCCTCCTGAGTTCGATAAACCTTGGGTAATCCACTTAAGGGAAACTTGCTGCTGTTCTACAAACCTCTGCTCTTGGAGGCCCAACACTGTCTACAAGAATAGAAGCACCCGTAGACATCAGTACCACGTCCTATGGTTTAGATGATGCAACCCATCCCATTAATACTCCTCTAAGAGAAGACTCAACAAACTAGATTTTAGATAAACTGAGTATTGTCTTTGTTTGTATGACATCATGTTTAATATCGAATATTCTACCTCAAAGATATGAGATCTCCATTGTTTTTCACTTGGTGATATTAACACATGCATTCATTTATCCCTAGTTAGGTAACAACAGAAAGGTAAAAAGCCCTAGTAGCTAGGAGAAAAACTTTCCGATCACTATCAAGTATAATACTACCATGTTACTCCAACTAATGCACACTTCCCCTCTCATGCCCTATAATACTAGTTGGATAAAAAACTTGTAATCTAGAACAGGTACATAATACACACCTACTCATACATGAAACACAAAATAATAATTGCAATCTCAGATACCAATCTCATAAGAACTAAATATCCACCACAAAGGGATTAGAAATAGGTGGCCACAATCACAAAGGCAGATCATGTGGCACTAGGATATTGATAGCATGAGAAAGAGAGAGATCAAGCTACTTCCAAAAACCCTATTCATCATGGAGATGAAGGAGATGTTGTTGGACTGGTTGGAGATGCAAGCCTGCAATGTTCCACGGCTTTTCCCCCTCCAATTATCACAGGTTCGGCCTCTATTCTGTGTTTCTATCTCAGGGTTCATCGTGCTTCGAGATCACGAATATGGTTGTATATATAGGCGGTTTTACGTTAAGATGAGTCCAGGGGAATGAAGATCGACAACATCGGAGCCCCAAGGCGCCAGGTGGGGCCCATGGTGTGACCAAGGTATCAGGCTGCGCCATGGGCCTCATCTTGCTCCTCAATCAGGTTCAAGTTCTCTAGGTATTGATTTTCTGTAAAAACTTTCACAGAAAAATCTCGGATCCTTTTGAGTTTCCAATGGTACTTGCAATTCAAGAATACGTAAAAGAGGGCTTTCCTACCTAGAGGGTTATAATATAAATAAAATGGATCTTTTAAGAAAATCCCTGAAATCATTCTGACTCATTATTATAACCACTTATATTAATAAATTATGATGGAATATAGCGCAATATACTACAAAGAACATAGATGTATTTTAGATGCATCAATTACCGAATTCATTTCTATCAGTTTGGACTTTTTATTGAGTTGTCTAATGCATTAATTCAATATAATATCAAAAAAAATACCGTGCCAACATTTTGGAATTTTGGTTGAGTTGGCTAGTCTTTGAATTCAAGGGAATTCTAAAATTGTAACAAACTTGGTCAAGGTTACTTATTTGGTAAATATTTTAGCACGGACTTTCTGTGAAAATCGAGGATACTTGTGCAATGTTCTCTTCCTGTCTTTTTGGAGAATCTTTTTGTGGTCCGGTGTTTTAATTGGTGGTGGTTTGTGTCAAGCTGATCTAGTTGATCACTATATATGGCAGGATTTTTTTCTTCTTTCCTTTTAGTTTTCTAGCTATGTGCATTCTTGATGTCTCGATTAATTCTTGATATTATGTTGATGCAGATACCGTGTGTACTTGATAAATTTATATTAATATATTTATTTTTCAAAAAAATGTAATACATATATAAACTTGTATGTCTATATAAAGAAGAAGGAGCCAATGGGTTAATACCACAAAATCACATAATTCTATTGGTGCGATGAGGAAAAAGCTAAATGAGATGATCATGAGAAGCAACAAGGTTATGTCCTTAGAAGCTCTCCAAGCTTGGTTGGAGCTTGCCAAGAGGGCTTTGTCTTTAGAGAAAGTGTAGCTAGCAAAGTTAATGATTATGTTGGCAATACTTTTAAACGGAAAAATGGTTAAGGCAACGCGATCCATCATCACCCATGTTATTTAATATAATGGTCGTTATGCTAACCATAATTATAGAGCATGCAAAAAAACATTGGCCAAATTGAGGGAGTAGTTCCGCACCTTGTGGATGGTGGGGTATCGATCCTTTAATATGTTGATGATACGTTTCTATTTCTAGAGCATGAATATGAGAACACGTGAAAAATAAAATTAACATTATCAACTTTTCAGCAACTTTTAGGACTTGAAATTAACTTTCACAAAAATAAATTGTTTTATTTCGGTGAGGCTCAAGATGACGATGGTGTGTATGCCGAAATTTTTTCTTGGGGAAAGGCCAGTTCCCCATCAGTTATTAGGCATCCCATTACATTATAGGATACTATCAAATGCTAAATGGAAACACGTCGAGGAAAGGCTACAAAAACAATTAAGTAGTTATAAAGGAAAAAACTACTATCTGTTTGGCAGAAGATAGTTGTCATTAGTTCAGTACTAAGTAACATGGTAATGTATATGATTTGTTCCTTCCAACTTTCTAAAGTAGTTTTACAACGATTGGATTATTTACGATCAAGATTATTTTGGTAAGAAAATAACGAGAAAAGAAAATATCAACTGGCGAGGCAGAGTGTAGTTCGACACCCTAAAGATCAAGTGGGACTTAGGATTGGTGACCTTGAGGTCAAGAACAAATCCCTCCTAGGTAAATTGCTTTTTTAATCTTCTTGTCGGAGATTGGGTGTGGCTGACCCTTTTAAAAAGGAAACCTAGAGGCTCGCATTTTTGTGTTGGCCTTATAGAGATGAAGAAATACTTCTTCCCATATTCTTCATTTACAATTTAGGATGGCTTGGAAATAAGGTTCTACGAGAAAGAGTGTCTGAGTGATGCCAAATTCCGAGAGCAATACCCAGCTCTACACAATATTGTGTGTCACAAAAATTATCGTAAAGGTGTTGAGGACTTCAACGTATGATGTGACATTAAGAAGAGATCTTGTTGGTCTTAGGCTTGCGTCTTGGAATGCTCTGCCACAACAGTTTGCATTGATCCAATTAACGCAAGGGGGCTGATGAATTTTGTTGGAATCTTAATGAAAGTGGTAAATTTTCTATGTTTACTATTTATAGTGATGTGCCGGTCGATAATAACAAAAAAATGAAAAATGAAGATTCCGCTAGAAACTAAATTGTTTTGCATGGTATCTTCGCAAAGGTGTAATCCCCATTAAAAACAACATCGTGAAACACAATTGGTACGGGAGTACAAAGTGTGTGTTCTATCGCCACGACAAGGCTATGAAATACTTACTTTTTATGTGCAAATTTGCTAGATCTATATGGTTGATCATCCATGTAGGTTCTACCTTATACCTAACACGTAGAATTGCTAATATAGTTGGCAATTGCCTAAACGGTGTGGACAATATGTTTAAAATACTTATTAGGATGGGAGGGCTTGCCGTTATTAGTTTTCTCTGAGTATGTAAAAATGGTAAGGTTTTTAATGAAAAAATTTATTCTCTAATGCAGCTTATCTACCGGTACACAACTTTGTTCTTTTCATGGTCGTCTAGACAACGTGTGGAGAATCGCGACCTGTTTATGGAGGTGTCTATACACACGGTGAGAGATATTTTTAAGCAGCATGGGTTGGCAGTGTAGTCTTCGGATTGGCCCTACATGGTATCGTTTCTTCGATGACTCCTGTATTGCGCCTTTTTATTTTATCTTTTGTTATGTTGAGATTAACGCGTTTGCGCATTTTAGTTTTAGGCCAGTTCATAGTACTTAATTCTTTTAATTAATTAAACGCTTTTTATCAAAAGAAGGAGCCCTACTTCAGTGCTCCCCCTAATAGAAGTTGAGCGGTCATATTTGTTTTTCTCCTATGTTAGGTCCGCTGAAACTCATATCTAGCCCATGTATACCTATATGTATAGATACGGTATCTATACCCATTTATATGTGGTGCCTTTTCGGTAAACATTGTGTCACGCACGCACATAACGGTATAAGTACGTACAGGATTTTCTTACAAGATAACACGGGCGATACATGCCTCTATAGGTTGTACGTACATGTCAGATTTGGTAATTTTACGATCGTGCCCCCGCTTACGAAGGAGTATGAAAAGATCTCCACCATTCTTTTTTATTTTGACGCGCTCATAGTTTTGCCAAGGAAGGAGTACCGGAAGTGGAAAAGAAGGAGATGGCACGATCAAATATAGAGGCAATAAATCTGATATTGAAAAGGCCGGAGGAGTGCGAGGCCATAGGCAACCGAGGCACACAGGGCTGCCTTTGAGAAGCATAGGCTTTGCCCTTGAGAATACGGCGTTGAATTAATCTAGAACCGGACAAGATGAATCAAGAGGCCGGCAATGAGATGAGGTTTAAGAGACCTGCACAAATTGGGATCATGACGATGGATTCAAGTGGGATGGATGAGAAGGAAATAGCCTTTCCGGAGATCAGTCATGAGATATAATGGTCTGAGGTCCACTATCCTTCAGTGAGGCTGTACGTCTGATGCCCATGGGAGCAATGTGATGAACTTTCTTCATCTACGCTTTGGGATGTTTTTCTTGCTTGTTATCTTTACTTTTGTGTGATGGTGGTTTCTTATGATGATGAGAAGTTCTTGATCATATATGATCCGTATTTCGATTCATTTTGGAGATGGATGATTGGAACATCTCAGTTTATTTTGGATGATGGAGTGCTTGTCAAATGGAAACTGTATGATCAAAGAAATGAGAAATGCGTAGACAAACAGTTGGAGGCGCATTTTAGGACGTCTAACTTCGCACCCAGTCTGCAAGGCTGTAAAGCGGTGCAAAACTGTTTAAACTTGCACCTTAATCAGTTATAGAATCCTAAATAAGGCATTGCTAGAGTTGCTCTGAGTTTATACGGGAAATTGACAGCTCATACAAACAAAGGGGACACTGTTGTACTGCTTGGTTGGACTTGTGTGTTATCGGGATTCAGTAGACATGATAGACTATGGTTGTGCATAGATAGTGATATCTTTGTTACCGAGAACCCACGAATTACTAAAACCAGGGAGGTCTATAGTCACAACGCACTACTCCCCTACTGTGGTAAGAAATGGGGGCAGCCTCGGATCTCATCCGCAATCTTATCCTGGCCACGCTCAAACTGACGGGTGCACGCCACTCAGCAAAAGCAGGATGTTTCCTCTCGATCGGTCGATGGAACAGTATGAATTTAAACTCTTCTGATTCCAGCGAGAAATTATTTGAACTATCGACTCTGTAAGTCTGTAATTCCTGCGTCCAAACTGTATCTGCACACTCGCTCTTGCTGTCGATGATCGACTAGTTAGGGATAAATTAAAGAAGGCATCATAACTGCATTTTTCTTGATTAGCTGAGTGAGCTCTGATGAGCGTAAGCGATGATTGGGCTACAATATAGCTGAAAGCATCCAGTACGTTGCTTTTCCAAGGCACCTAATTGGCTTTCGACCATCGTTACTATATGCTGCATGGCTCTACCAGTAGTAGTCCAGTACTAACATGACAACATTGAACTTCAACTGAACGCGCACCTGATGATTTTTTATCTTTTGCGGATACATCGTCCAGCTGACAATGCCAGTGGTGAGTGGCCTGGGTCGACACGTCGTACGAGGAGGCTAAACAACACAAAAGAACAGAAAGGAACATACGAGGAGGCTAAGTTAGGTCACAACTCTGACGATTAATCTGCTCACGTTTCGAGAGTACATTCTTCGATCGCAAAGCTGATAAGTAGCCAAAGATCATGTGGCTACCCGTACCTTTCAGTGTCTTTTGATTCTCTGAGCTCAATCGTTTCAAGACCTTGTGGTTGTCACACAAACTGAGGTCATTTTCAGGTTTAAACAACCGCGCCGACGCACTTTTGACTTTCCTTCGTCATTTTTTCAAACACATGCAGGCAGCACAAGGTCCAGATTCACCTTCAAACGGTTAAAAAGAATCGGGAGGAGGTATGATAAATTTCTTTACGGGCAACTATCAGGCAAAACTGCTAATGGACGTCAATTCTCCCCTGTCTAATCAAATCCTTTCCTTTGAGATGACGTACAAACATCGATCAAATCTTCACTGGGAAATGTAATGCATGCTTACTCATCGCTAGCTACCAAGTTCCCTGTTTTTTGAAGCCTATTCCTTTGTCTCCGGTTCTGTTGGATGTTCATTATGTTGATTAACCTTGGCTTTAGGCTGAAGCGCTCGAAGTTAAGCCAAGTAGCTTACAGGTGTTGTGCATGCAGTACCGGGTCCAAATATGGCTTTCAAATTAAGTTCCGAATTAGTAGATGCTACCATTTGGACTGGGGGAAATAAGATTGAAAAACAATCCTCCGGGCAGATCCAGACGCTCTTCACTACTAAGCAAGAAAGATTAAGATTCAGTTCACTCCTGGGCACACACGGTGGACGAATTAGGCAAAAGTTTCAACAGCCAATTGGGAGAATGTAAGCAAGCGGTAGATGGCTCAGCTAGCTGTAACTTTCTGCACGCCACTAGATGCCTACAACATCTAGCAGCTAAGAGCTCAGTGCTCGCCAATTTGGCTAAGAGCATGTCTAATAGACCCCTTATTTTTCTGCCCCTTAAAACGCGAGTAGAGGGTCCTGTATTCACTTTTCGCTGGCCAAAAACTCGTCCGAGCTAGCAGACCCCGTATCCCCACCACCCTGTAAAACAAATCCTACGGAATATTCTGTTTTCAGCGGCGGCGCGCGGGTGGCTATGGCGGCGGCGCGGGGAAAACCAGGTTGGAAATTCTGAAATGTCCGCACGCCCTAGTGAAATGGGATGAGGGGTTGGCCCTGTATTCAGCCTCCCGCCCCGTACAAGTAAGGGGCGAAGAGCCGCCCCGTAGCCAAAATTGTGAAAAATCGATGCGGGGGCCTGTTTTACGGGGTCTGCTCCGGGTAGCGCCCAACCCCTTATTCCGGCAGTTATTATACAGGTTTGGCCTTTTTAAGGGGTCTGTTAGACATGCTCTAAGCAAACAAGCGTATTTGTCGGCTCTTCATGTCTTTTACGGTGTGACAGCTGACTTGTACTTGTGTCACCCTGTGTTTTGTCTCTGTTCTCTCGGTACAAATATTAGTCTACTAATGTTAGTAGTACTACCTGGGTTCTCATTCACGTTTAACCAAATTGTCTATGTATGAACGACACAAGCATATGCTGCTTTGCGCCTTCTGACCTTATGTAGGTGCATCATGCTTCTTTTTAGGTAAAAGAAAGTGTACACCTTGAAACATGCTGGATAGTTCAAGCAAGAATATATCCTCACGATCCTTGAAGCTTTCTCACAGTGTTCACTAATATAAGATGTTTACGAAATATAGACTTACGAAATGGAATATTGTCTGCCGACCCAAAGATCAAGGGGCTTGGGTATTGAGGTTCTTGAACTCAAAAATAGATGTTTATTGAGTAAATGGATTTATAAACTTCTTAACAAGGACGGGGTGTGGCAAGAATTGCTACATAATAAATACCTAAGACAAAAGACCTTATCTGAGGTGAAAGCTAAGCCTACAGACTCTTCCTTTTGGAAGGGATTGATGGGGTTAAGGACGATTTCTTTAGTCGAGGTTTTTTTTAAGGTCGGTAATGGAGCAAATACTCGTTTCTGGGAAGATATTTGGTTAGGAAAACGCCCACTAGCTCAGCAATATCCATCTTTGTATAACATTGTGCATCACAAAAATATAACAGTAGCCCATGTGTTAGCTCAAACACCTCTAAATATCAGTTTCAGAAGGTTGTTGGTGGGAAACAAATGGATTTTGTGGTTACAGTTATGCCGAAAACTTATGAGAGTTAATCTAAACGAAGAGAATGATCGTTTTGTTTGGATTCTGACAACAGATGTTGCGTTTACAGTAAAATCTATGTATGAGAATCTTATGAATGACCACACACATTTCTTGCGAAAATACCTATGGAAGGTTAAAATTCCTCTTGAGATAAAAATATTTATGTGGTTCTTCAGTAATAAGGTTTTGCTTACTAAAGATAATTTAGCTAAAAGACGGTGGAATGGGTGTACAAAATGTGTTTTTTGCGGGGACCATGAGACTATTGAACACCTCTTCATAACTTGTCCTTTGGCTAAATTACTGCGGCCCACAATTAATTTCACTTTTGATCTTCCACCTCCAACCAATATTACGAATATGTTTGGTAATTGGTTAAATGGAGTTGATAGACAATCTAAGGCTTTCATCCGTATTGAGGTATCTGCCTTATGTTGGTCTATATGGAGGGCGAGGAATGACATTATTTTTAACAAAAAATAATTTTTCTAAGTTTTGCAGGTTATCCATATGGTGTCACATTGGGTTCAGTTGTGGGCTCTGTTGTCACCGGAGGGACAGCGGGATGCTATGGCTACTGGATGCACACGACTCCAGATGGTCGCTCAGAATATCTTGTGCCAGGCTGGCTGGCGGCATAATACTAGGCTACGTTGATGTGTAGTCCTTTGTTTCTTAATTTCCTTCGCTGGTTGATTTTTGTATCAATTTTTGGCGATGCTTGAGGTGTTCTAAACTATGTACTCTTAAACTTTATTAATAAAAAGCCGTGTGCATCATCATGATGCAGAAGTCGGGGCTTTAGTCACCATTTTGAAAAATAAATATAAGATATTTACTGCCAAAACGTCTTATATTAATAAACGGAGGAAGTAACAAATAATCCTTTTTTGCCGCAACACGAAGAGGAGGACTAGCGTGCAGCCGGCGCTTATTATGTGCACGGCGCACAGCAAGGAGGGGCTAGTTCAACCTTGTCTTGGATGGTGCCATTCGACTCTGCTGCGAACTTGTTGGATGGCTCGAATACTTCAAATCGTGTACAATGTTGAGCCTTATTCAGATAATAAGTCAATATGTAGGTTATTCAAAGTGTTAGAGAAGGAGAGAGAGATCCATGGCAAGACACATACACTTTGCTAGCTCGAAATAATTTTCTTTTGACAAACTGAGCAGGAGTTCTACTTTTTTTTTGCATCATCAGGAGGAGGAGTTCAGTATGGTTCTAGCTCAACCTTTGTGTGTAATAGAATTATTATAGAATCAGATAACCTGGAGGTAGTCGAAACTATGAAGAACGGCTGGGTCATGGCGTAGCTGTAGCAATCTTCGATGACTGTTACCACCTCTCGAGGGAGTTTGTAAAGATTCAATTCGTCCATGTTTCTTGAGAAGAAAATATGTTAGCTCATGAGCTTGCAAAACTAGCTAGGGGATCACCTCAGTGTGCATGGATTTAGGATCACCCTAGCTCGACTATTGCTGTTATATTAAGCGTTATAACTCTTATTAGCAATGAATAAAGAGGCTTAAGTTGTCAAAAAAAGAAGGAGAAGCCCAGTAGTCCATATACGCTTGGGGAAAAAAGCAACAGAGCAAAGACAACACACAAACGAAAACTCAAAACAGTATAGATTTTACTTTCATGTTTATTCAAAGAGTAATGGTGAAAGTTGGTTACCGTAGAGTGTGGACCATGCAAAGTCTAAAACCCTATTTATTTGAAATAGGTTTGACGGAATATTTTTTGGCACCTTCGTAAATAGGTCTTGATTATCTACTCGTTATAGAGACAACCACGAATAGAGCAAACTGTTGCACATAACCACTGCGTGAACTTCTATCATTAAAAACCTTGTTATTTCTATTATAACGGCAAACACTCAAATCCTAATAAGAACAATAAACCTGTGATCAATACCATGTAACCAGTTGTGAAATATAGTAGCAACATTGTATGGCGGAGCGAACGAAAAAAATCCCTAGGGTTGGCTCT
Source organism: Lolium multiflorum (assembly GCA_030979885.1). Classification (NCBI taxonomy): domain Eukaryota; kingdom Viridiplantae; phylum Streptophyta; class Magnoliopsida; order Poales; family Poaceae; genus Lolium; species Lolium multiflorum. Next base: position 143,155,395 of record CM061747.1, read on the forward strand.
CGCGTCGCTCCCGCGAGCGACCGAGAGCCTCTGGCGGCGCTGCCCTGTCGCCCCCTCCACACCACTCCCCCTCCCTCGCCGCCGCCTGAGGGCGTCGCCGGGCAAAGCCCGCGCGGCGGCGGGGCCCATCTTCTCCCTCGCTCGGTGGTGGAGGCGCGGGCCTCGGTGGCTGGTGAGGGCGCCACGCGGTGCGGTGGGCGCGGCGGCGCGGTCCTTCGACGACGACATGGAGACACCGGCGGCTGGGCGCGCTCGCGACGGCGGCAGTTCTCTGGAGCGGCCATGGTGGCGAGCGGCTTGAGCTCCGGCCTGGGCAGGCGGAGGAAGATGAGGGCGATGCGGGTAGGTGCCTGGCGCGGCGTGCGGCGGTGTGGCGCCCGTCCGGCGTGAAGCGGTGGAGCTCCGACGTGGTGGGGTGCTACGGCCTAGAGGGATCTGGCCGCCTCGAGTCCGGGTCGGGGCAGGAGCCCCGGGCCCGTTTCGAGCCCATCTTCGCCCAGATCTGCAGATCTTCGGCAGCCATGGGGGCTGCAGGTGGTGATCTCCGGTTGCGGTGTCGGGGGCGATGGCCGGCCTGCCCCTCGTTCGGCGTCCGGCGGCCTCGATGCGACGCTCCTCCTCCTTTTTCCTCTCTGCCCGGTGTCGAGTTGGGAAGCCGGGGCGGCGGCCCTGGAAGGTGGGAGTCATGTTGGTTGGCGGGCGAGCCAATGACTCTGGTGCTGGCCGGTGACCATGGTCGTGAGGGCGGCGTGGTGGTCGGCGAGTTGAGTGTTGTGGGGTGTAGATGGCGGTTATGTTGCCAAAAGGAAACCTTTGCCCCTCGGGCCACGGCGGCGGCGTCCGCGGACGGCGTTCCCTTGTTGAAGGCGCCGTGAGGCCAATCTCCGTCCCTCTACTTCGTCCGGGTGAAAACCCAAGATCCTCGGATCGGGCGGTGGCGGCACTCCGGTGTCGTGCTCTTCTTGAAGACACCGTCTTGGAGCCCACAACGCGAGGCTCACCGATGGTTGTGACGGAGGTGATTCTTCGGCGATCCTCGGCAAGGCTTGCTCCGTGCCCTTCCCTTGTCGAGCTTCCTTGCCGCTGTTGTTCGGTTTGTGAGCAACGTGGGTCGGTCCCTGGTGGTGGTCGGCTTCCGGTGGCGCTTCTGCGACGGAGAAGTTTTGTTGAGGCGCGCGTGAAAAATGGCTCGCTCTCGGGTGAGCTCCAGTCCGACACTGTAGACTCTAGCTCTTCTTCGAGTCCTCGTAGACGCTTTGGCTGAGCATGTTGGTCGTGCTTCCGGCTGTAGCTTCTTCGGTAGTTCGTGTGGGTGTGTGATGTCGTTCTTTAAGCTGGGTTCAGCACTCTGTATCATTCTCGCCGTTGATGGCTTTGTTAATTCAAAGTTGGACACTTCAGTGCCTTTCATCTATAAAAAAACATTGTATGGCGGATACAAGCTAGAAACTATTTGGATGACTGACTATATATATCTAAGTCTTTGATTGTCTCACTGTGATAGTAAAATCAAAAATTGTACTTCCATGCTAATTGTGTTTTACAAGGTTATATTCGGTGTGGACTATTCCTCTACGAAGATACCAAATAAATATTTTTTATATGTACACATATCTTTTTTCCAACTAGACTCGTGCTTAATATAGAGAACTCAATGAGAATTACCATTCTCATGTAGCTTCCACCAAAATTTATCGCTCTTTGCGATAGTTGAACCCTTAACAATCGCTCTACCAAATGCAAGTGTGGATCTAATTATTCTTTTCAAAATATATCATTTAGCGGAGAGGACTCCCGTACCCTGGCCATGCTATCGCGCTTGTGACAGATATTATTGTATAGAGCTAGATATTATTTCAGGAGTGTGGCATTACCCAGCCTCGATCTTATGCTCGTAGAATCTAATTTCGGAGATTATAAAAGATCCAACGGATGGAGTACCTAACTGTTCATCTGGAGAAAGCCATGCTCTGCTCGATTGGTCCTACTGAAAAAAAGTGAAAATTCCTTCGGTACGCAAAGAGGAGTATTTAGCTGGAAATGGAATCCTTCCGTCGAGAGCCAAAGCACAAAGGAACGAAATTAAAGCGCAAAGACAAAGGAGGAGGAGCTCCGATGAAGCACGACTTTTGAAGCACCCACTGCACGGCAGGGCCAGCACAGCCTGTGCATGCTTGATGCTTTCCCTCTTCGATTCTTTTCCCGCCAAGAAAGCCAAAGCGCATATAGACTCGATCACACAGTATACAGTACATTACACTCTTCCTCCGATCTCCCTCTCTATACAAAGCATAGCCGTGGTGATAGTGCACGGGTCGAGTAAACAGCAGCTGCTACACCACCGGCCACATAAAAAATACACACGGCGTGCACAGCTACGGTGAGCTCCACGATGCCGGCCACCGGTCGCCGCTCCAGGCGTGTAGCCGTGCTACGCTGCATCGTGGCCGCGCTGGTCGTCACCGTGCTCCTCGCCGGCCTCGCCGTGCTCGTCTTCTGGCTCGTGGTCCGGCCCAAGCCCATCGAGTACACCGTGACAGGCGCCCTCGTCAAGCACTTCAACATCACGGCGCCGCCCGCCGCCGCGCTCAACGCCACCTTCTACCTCACCCTCGCGGCGGACAACCCGAACCGGCGCGTGTCCATGCGCTACGAGTCGCTGGAGCTGTACGTGCACTACGGCGAGGGCGAGGGGGCGCCGCAGCTGGCGATCGCCGACGTGCCGGGCTTCCACCAGCCTAGCCGGAACGAGACGCGCCTCGAGGTGCGCGCTGTCGCGCGGGCGGCGCCGGTGGCCGACCGGGCCGCGCGGGAGCTCGACCACGACCGCGCCGCCGGCCAGGTGGCCGTGCAGGTGCGCGTGAGCGCGCGCGTCTGCTTCGAGGTCGGCCGCGTCAGGTCTAGGCACTACGACATGCGGGCGGTCTGCTCGCCGGTGGTCATCGGCTTGTCGCCCAAGTCGGCGCGGTCCTTCCCGAGCGTGCCGTGCGACGTCGCCATTTCGTGAGAGATCGACGTACTACCTCACGAATGGTGTGCCTGCAACTAACAGATTTGATTTGGTCGCTGTGGTGTCCTGCGATGAGTTGATTGGATTACATCTTCGAGTCTCTACGTACTCTCTAGATGTTGCATACTTCAATTTGTGTGCTCTCATTTTTTTCTTTTCCTCTTTTTTTTGTGAAGGCTCCTTTTTCCAGAGTTTGTATAATAGTATGTTGATGATTGGATTTCTTTGCTATAAAGGCACGTGCAGTGATTGGGGAGACACTATTTTCATGATATCCATTTCATCTGGGGATAAAACAAAAACATGTCGTATTTTTTTTTCTGGGCGGTGTCTCGGAGTTGATGCTATTGTGTGCTTGTCGATCCTTGAGATCGGCGGCTTGGTCTTCTTGTCTTTCTTCAGATCTAGCGAGATTTGTTTCTTGGCATGTCGTTGGCGTTTGTTGTTATCCATGGCAGCGATGGGGGCCGGGACGAGGTGGATGCTCCGGAGAATGTTAGTCTGGAGGTGGTGGATTTGTCGTTATTTCTTGACTTTATTGATGGGATGCAGTAGATCTTGGTCTAACACGGGACGAGCTTTCAAGAGCATTGCAAAAATATTTCAGTATTGACCCTTTGTGTAAAGATTGGCTGGCGAGGTCAGCTGGAAGAAATGACGTGCTTTCAAGAGCACACCGAAGAAGGGCCATTTCAAAACCGGTTTTTCTGTTGAGAAGAACATTGCAAATGGTTGTAAGGAAAGAATCCCCGCCAGTGATTGGGCAGCATTTTGTGAGTACTGGTGTTTGGAGTCCACCAAGGAAAAAGCTCGAAATAATGCTTTGAACCGTGCTAATCCAAAAACTGCTCGTCATACTTCTAGATCAAGGAGTTTTGCAAGGCAAGGTACATAGGGACACATGGGTGAGTAATATCTATATATAAGTGTCAACATCATGATTTTGATTGATATGGTGTTTTTGTATGTTTACATCATCGATCAGGAGATAGCTCATAGTCGTCCAATTACGAGAGTTGAAATATACGGAGCCACACACATGAACAAAGACAATGTACCTGTTGGAGGAGCGGTTCGGGCAAATATAGTAAGTTCTTCACTAACATGATCCAGGTCTTGAGTACTAACTGCTAGTACTAAATCATACTCATATCCTAGGTCAAACTACAAGAAGAACTTATAAATGATTTAGGTCTTGAGTACAAAGATATTGAAGAAGAAGATCTTTATTCTCGTGTCTTCCCTAAATATACCAGAGGCATAGTTCGTGGATTGGGGTTGTTACCACATGCCTGCAAGTCAGTTGAGATTGCAAAACATGCAATCTGCCAGGTATCAAGAAATGGAAGTGGAGTATACCGGGCTTAGGATGTGCAATGATGAACTTATTTCCAAGATGGATGTCGTGGTTGGGCAAATGGAAGTAATGCAGAGAAAGTGAGATAGTCAATGCAACTCGCAGGCTATCCCAGATGCACCTTTCCGTCAGAATTCCTCAGGTGGCAGTTGGTCCTATGCTAATGTTATCACCGGATTTTGGCCAAATCAGGAGATGGGCCGTAAGTGAAGATGGGCTTAAAGGATACACACGTGGAGCATCTTTGAAGCGGCCTTGCGCGAGGAATTTGGGCTTAATTGTCTATGTATCTGTAATATAGTAGATCGTATCGTAGTTTAGATTAAAAGATAGAGTTTGACCCGTGCACGGTTAGGTGCACGTCTAAATTAGAAAGTTCCTTGGACTATAAATATGTATCTATGGTTATCAGAAAAGGAGGACAATCACGTTCACAACAAACACAAATCAGACGCATCGCCACCCCTTCTTTCGAGGGTTCTCCGAGGTAAGCACCATGCTGCCTAGATCGCATCTTGCGATCTAGGCAGCTTCTAACTTATTCGTTTACCTTATGTTGCTCGTACTGAAGCGTTGTTGATGGCGAGTGGCACTATTTATCGTAGATGTTTTGGGGCTTGCATAGATGCTTTTCTTACGCATATCTGCTTAGCTTTGCCGTCCCTCAATATCTAGCTGCCCTTACACCTATCTAGGTGTAAGGGCAGCATCTTGCTTGTTCGTTACTTAGTAGATCCGATCTGTTATAGTTGCTCCTTGTTCTTCAAGGATTAGTTTAATATCCGTATGGTTAGGCCTTGCAAACGGGTTGAACGATCCGGTAGTGCGTTAGGTATGGTTTGTTAGTCCTAAGAGGGATGTTCCGGGAATTAACTTAATGTTGGTTTTTAGGCCTCTTTTAGGGTTAGTTTTCCATTATCTTTCGTGTCTATTAGGCTCAACTACGTGTAGGATGTTCCGATCATACGGTGAAAACCCTAAACTGTCGTAGATTGGTTTGTTTATGATCAAGCAGGATCCCCATGTCATTGAAAATCCAACATGAACCATGGGGCGATCGGCTCTTTGAGCCGATCCGCAGGGCAACTGAGCCGATAGGGCTCGTATTTAATGTTTACATGTCTGCCATGCAGGGAACTAATCGAAGCAATCCAACACCTTCTGGCCAGGTATAGGTCGGGTGGCACGCCCTTGCAACCGCCGGTCGTGTGCCGGAACATTTGCGGGACGACGTCGAGGGACCAGGGCCCGCTGCCCTTGGAAGCCTCCCGGCTCTTCGTGTTGCTTAACCACTGCTCGCCGGTGGGTTTTGGCAGGCAACACATTCCACGCCCGGTGGGACAATCTTCCGCGGCAACCATGTCTCATCTGCGTCTGGCGCGGAACCGTCAAGTATGAAGATCTGCCTCCCGAGCATAAGAAGAGATATGAGGCAATCTTGGAAGCCGATCTCATCGGCGCTTTTGAGAAAACCCGTTCACACGGGATCAAGTTCAAAGGGTTCCAACCCGAAGGCGCGCTAGATGGACTAGATCTATCTCTCCCCTCGGAACGCCCTGCGACAGGAAGTCAACTATGCCGTTGCTCACTCTCTTCATCGGCATGCTGAGAGCTTGGTGAACACTCTGGAGCGTGTCGCGCTCAACGTGGTGCAAGAAGTCACGAAGCACAAGTACTCTCCGTCAGGTCCTGCTCTAGGAACTCACCAAGGGGAGGTACCGCTCTACAAGGCCACCACGCAACACACGTTTGCAGCTCCACGGCAACAAGGTTCACCGGCGTACGTCGTCTACAAGGTTGGAGGTGATCCGGGCGACTACCAATTCCTGTATGAGCCGCCCAAGGAAATTCCACATGGATACGTGTGCACATACGTGCCGGACTGCAATGACTGGATGACCAGTTACAGCAGGAAGGGCCCCGCCAGAGGAGGAGTCGGCTTGGAGCGGAAGCAGTTGGAGCAGATCTTTGAGAAACGGGCGTGGCTAACTAAATACGCCACCAATACAAGTCATGAGCAGTCAGCTTCTGCAGCTCCTACGGTGGATGAGATCAACGCAATCATGAGAGACCAGTTCGGCATCTGAAGAAGAGAATGATCGGCTATTCCAAGCCGTATCCCAACGACTACGACCTGATCCCGCTGCCACCTAAGTATCGGCTCCCTGACTTCACCAAATTTAGTGGATCAGAAGGAACCAGCTCGATCGAGCACGTGAGCCGATACTTGGCACAGTTGGGCATGGTCTCAGCTTCGACGAGCTACGTGTGAGGCTCTTCTCGCAATCTCTTACGGGTCCAGCCTTTGGGTGGTACACCTCGTTGCTACCAGACTCGGTTCGGACGTGGAAGCAGCTGGAAGAGCAGTTCCATGTACAATACCATTCGGAAACTACGGAAGCTAGCCTTGCCGATCTGACCCAAGTTCGGCAAAGACGAGGAGAGACGGTATCTGAGTACATCCAGAGGTTCAGGACCGTCAGGAACCATTCGGTTCGCCTAACTGAGAAGGAAGCAGTCGAGCTGGCGGTAGCAGGACTATCAGCGCCGCTTAGAGATGTGACCTTCCAGGCAGAGTACAATTCACTGGCGCACATGGTTCAGAAGTTGACAGCATATGAACAGAATTGTACAAGCGCATCGCCCTGATCGAGACAGACGAAGACGAAGATTCTGCAGGAGATCAGGAGGTCGCTGTAGCTGAGTGGACTCGGGGGCAAAACCCGTGTCCTGCAAGTGGGTGAAGCAACCAGGGCCGGTGAAGGGGTTCGACTTCGATTTGAGCAAAACGGAGCAAATTTTTGATTTGCTGCTGAAGGAAACAGCTGAAGTTACCCGAAGGCCACAAAATCCCCACGCCACAAGAGATGAACGGCAGGCCATACTGCAAATGGCATCACACGTTCACCCTTGCCACTTGGCCCAAGGTCTGCGCGGACAGATTCAGATGGCAATAGAACAGGCCGATTACTCTTCGATCGATTTGCCATGAGTTGACACGCAGCCGTTTCGGAAGTCAACATGGTCGATCTCAGCCGGTGCATAGGACGCGAGCCAGAGTTTCTCGTTTGATATCAATATAGGCGGGCTTGCAGATCGCCATGACGAGGATAAACCGAGAGCGATGCTCTCGCGGCAAGATAAAAAGGAGGCCGATCACGGCCGTCCCGGCATGATGACAGACGGTATTTGACTGAGGAAGAGGTGATCAGCGTGCGGTACCAACGACCACTTTCCGCGCACCTCCTTAACAAATATGAACAGCAGTACGACCGACGTCGGCGCTACGACGTAGATGATTACAGATATTGTCGGTCTGATGCAGACAAGGAAATACCGTCGATACGAAGGGTATGAGCGTCACGCGGGAGGGAGATCAAGGGAGCAAGAGGACGTTGGCAGGACATTGGAATTGTCCTTTCTTCAAACACTGCTGGGACTCGGGAATGAGCCGATTGCCTACAATCGAGAACTGCCCGAATGTAGACGAAGAAGAAGGGAACAAACGAAGTTTCGTGTCAGCGTCTCGGACCTCTCCCACCTCGGACAAACGTAGTGAGTCATCCCAAGATGAAGACTTTGAGGAGTCGGAAGAAGAAGATAGATATCACCGACCAAGGTGGTGTCTGATGGACTCTGGCCACTCCCAAAAGCGCGAGTGCAGCGGCTCCGAAATTTGGAAGAAGCGGGGCGCAGATCAGACACGTTGAGGAAAGCACGGCCCGATCTGGCCGTGAAAATTCAACAAACAAGACAGAAGCTCGCCCACCGAAGAAAGTGTGGCGACCCAAGCGAGAAGAGAGCCGATGCAGGGACATCGGTGATACAAACATGGTGTTCGTTCTCCCGTCGAGTTTTGTGCTCAAAAGACGAGAAGTATCCAGTGCTCAAGTTTGATTGCGGGCCACGGCCGATTATCTTTGAGAAGCCACGAGAAAGGAGCTATATGCATCTGAAGGCCCTATACACGAAGGGTTATATCAACGGGCAGCCTATCAGCAAGATGCTGGTTGACACAGCGGCAGTCAATATAATGCCATACTCCATGTTACGACGTTTGGGACGTTCTACTGAAGATCTGATCAAGACCAACGTCACGCTAAGCGATTTCAACGGCCAACCGTTAGAAGCCAAGTGTGTTCATCGTGGACTTAACTGTCGGCCGAAAGACCATCCCCACGTCCTTCTTCATCGTCGACAGCAAGAGCACTTATGCTGTTCTGCTAGGAAGGGATTGGATCCATGCTAACTCTGCATTCCATCCACAATGCATCAGTGCATCATACAATGGGATGGAGATGAAGTGGAGGTTGTTCATGCAGATGATTCGATCGATATCTCTTTGGCTGCCATGAACATCTGGGAAGCAAATGACCAAGAGCCGCTCTCTGGAATCAATCTGGACGGCTGTGAGCGCATCGAAGTTACAAAAAACAGGGTGAGGCTGGTCTTATCCACTGGCCTGACAGAGTAGCAAGATCCAAGTCTATGGACGTACGTGGCAAGGCCGATCCCTGCGATCGGCCCCAAAAAATAAGAAACAAGGATCTCACCTCGGACATGCCACGTCGTCATAACAGAGAGCCAAGGAGTTGTAAACCCTCGTTCAACATTACAATGGAAAAGGAGGCCGATTCCTGCAATCGGCCACAATTAGCCTCAACCTACCTTTTGCCTGTGTTCATCATTGATTCGGCAGGCAATGGAAAGCTGAGATATGGGTTTGCAGCAGCTGATGGACTAGAAGAGATCAACATTGGTCCTGGGGATAAGCCATGGCCAACATTTATCAGCAAATAAGTTGGATCACCAACTGCAAGGGGAGCTAAGCACTTGAAGGATTCGGTTGGTGGTGAGATAAGCTTGAATTGGCTGAAAAGCCGATATCTTCAATCACTTGAAGGATTCGGCTCGGGGGGCATACACACGGAGAGGTACAAGACACCATGAAGTATGTACCCAGGGGAAGCCGATTCATGAATCAATCGGCCAATAAAAAAAACGGAAATACAAAAACTTTCCAGCACAGCCGATGCTCGGACATCGACTGTAGAATTACAGATTTTAAGCTCGATGAAGGAGAATCTCCCGGCTTCATCATCGTCATCCTTGGCCCGAAGGGGGACAACGTCACGATTGGCCAGGGCTTCAACTGCAGAGTCATCATCAAGGATGGTGAGCTGATCTAAGCAGCAAATCACAAGAATTGAGCCAGGAGGAGTTAAAGAGCCATTGCGTGAGAAGCTTCTTGGTTCAAAGGAGGGATTTGCTGGTCCTGCTGAGCCCTCGTGGTACATCGACTCCTGGTGCATAAGCTTTCCTATCTTGATTTGATGGGAGTTGAGGGTTGGCCTGTTCTTGGAAGCCGATGGTGACACATCTGGCTAGTTCTACGTGGTGGTGTACCCGGAGGTGTCCAAGTTGGAGCTTCGTCAGCTGGATTGCATGTCCTTGATGATATCATCTTCGGGGGAAGTCTACAAGAGCAGGATTACTGGACTTAATAGGATAACCAAAGACTAGAGGGGTGTTTGCCCTTCAAAGTTTTCCTGGCAGCCACTTCCTTTGCTACTATTCTCGCCTGAGGCTCGGGGGCAGCTGCCCCTGAAGATCCTTTGCTCTTGGGAGCCGATTTTGGTTAAAATCGGCTAGCTCTGCACCACAATTGTTATAAAACGGTGGTGAAACCGAGGAGTTGGGTGGGAGAAGTTTGAAGAGGGAGCCATTATCATTGAAAGGCTCTGGACCAGCTTGGTGCTGCAAAGAAATAGAGCATCACAAGGAAAGTTGTGGTCAAATGGTATCTGTTATGCAGAAGTGTTAGCTTCAGCATCAAGGTGTTCAGCAATGGTCCTGGAGTTCTCCTGAAGGCATTGACTCCGGAATTTTGGCCGTTAAAGCTAACATTAAGCTCAGGAGGTTTGGATTTCCAAGATCTGAGGTTTGCACGATTGCGATTTGGTCCTGTTTGATTGGATCTGGACTGATCTATCTAGAAATTTATCATAAGAGACCGATGCGTTGCCATCGGCTCATTGAGCGTTGATCAGGCTAACAATCGGCAAAGTCGGTTTGAGGGACATCGGCTAAATTGACGTAAAAGGATCGGCAAAATCAAGTCAAGGAAATTCTTCATTGATAGCAAGATTTCTTACACGAAGAGCTAATTGCTCTCAAAAGGAACTACTAGGGGATACATTGCCCCATCTACTACTACTAGCCCTATGCTAAAGATCCTATCTAAGGGCCGTTGCTGCCCTCGTCGTCGTCGCCATCGCCGCCGCTATCGGCGGGCTCGTCGTCGCTGCTGCCGCGACCACCAGGAGGACCTTCATTGTCCTCGTCTTCATCGTCGCCCCGTCGTCGTCGTCGCTGTCGAAGTGCAAGGTTTCCCGGCCAAGGGCAGAGGCGCTTGGCCGGCGGCTCGTCGGAGGAGGTGTCGTCCTCCTCCTCTTCTTCTCCTTCTCCTGGAGGAGGTGAAATCGCCCCAGGAGAAGCGATCGTCGTCGCTCTCCTCCTCCGACTCCCCGTCTGCGAGCGGAGGTCTCTCCCCGTCGGTGGGGACTTGTCGTCCTCCGACCAGACGGGATCGTGGCTCGACTCTCCCCGTCGGCTATGGCGCGGCGGATGTTGGCCGCGTGGGCCTCTGTGGGTTCCACTCCGGTGTCGGCTCTCGGAGGGGGGAGGACGGACGAGAGGCTTGAAGGGAGGAAGAAGAGGAAGACATGGTGGCGCAGGAGGGCTTTTGGAGTGCTAATGCGGAAGGGACGAAGACGGGAACTGCAAGAAGTGGCTAAATAAAAGGGGATATAGCGATTTAATGCTTAAAGCGTTTTCGAGGATGAGGTGCCAAAACCGTCAAATCGTGCGAGAAGAAGTGAGGCGGCAAGGTGTCATGATGAAGAATACTGCGGTTCTGCTCTGCCACGACATGACCCCTCGAAGGTAAAAACAGAGTGGTTTTGAAATTATCATTACCAAAACCAGGGGCATGTGTTATCACCGGATTTTGGCCAAATCAGGAGATGGGCCGTAAGTGAAGATGGGCTTAAAGGATACACACGTGGAGCATCTTTGAAGCTGCCTTGCGCGAGGAATTTGGGCTTAATTGCCTATGTATCTGTAATATAGTAGATCGCATCGTAGTTTAGATTAAAAGATAGAGTTTGACCCGTGCACGGTTAGGTGCACGTCTAAATTAGAAAGTCCCTTGGACTATAAATATGTATCTAGGGTTATCGAGAAAAGGAGGACAATCACGTTCACAACAAACACAAATCAGGCGCATCGCCACCCCTTCTTTCGAGGGTTTTCTCCGGGTAAGCACCATGCTGCCTAGATCGCATCTTGCGATCTAGGCAGCACATTTTTTCGTTTACCTTGTGTTGCTCGTGTTGAAGCGTTGTTGATGGCGAGTAGCACTATTTCCGTAGATGTTTTGGGGCTTGCATAGATGCTTTTCTTACGCATATCTGCTTAGCTGTGCCGTCCCTCAATATCTAGCTGCCCTTACACCTATCTAGGTGTAAGGGCAGCATCTTGCTTGTTCGTTACTTAGTAGATCCGATCTGTTATAGTTGCTCCTTGTTCTTCAAGGATTAGTTTAATATCCGTATGGTTAGGTCTTGCAAACGGGTTGAACGATCCGGTAGTTCGTTAGGTATGGTTTGTTAGTCCTAAGAGGGATGTTCCGGGAATTAACTTAATGTTGGTTTTTAGGCCTCTTTTAGGGTTAGTTTTCCATTATCTTTCGTGTCTATTAGGCTCAACTACGTGTAGGATGTTCCGATCATACGGTGAAAACCCTAAACTGTCGTAGATTGGTTTAGCTTTGTTATGATCAAGCAGGATCCCCATGTCATTGAAAATCCAACATGAACCATGGGGCGATCGGCTCTTTGAGCCGATCCGCAGCAACCTGAGAGCCGATAGGGCTCGTATTTAATGTTTACGTGTCTGCCATGCAGGAACTAATCGAAGCAATCCAACACCTTCCTGGCCAGGTATAGGTCAGGTGGCACGCCCTTGCAACCGCAGGTCGTGCCGGAGCATTTGCGGGATGACGTCGAGGGACCAGGGGCCCGCTGCCGCCTTGGAAGCCTCCCGGCTCTTCGTGTTGCTTAACCACTGCTCGCCGGTGGGTTTTGGCAGGCAACAACTAATTCCTCGAAGTGCTTCAACTCCTGCTCCCAGCATAATTATTGAGGTGGCACCTCGTCCTATCCTACCTCCTTGAGGTGTTAGATTTAATATTGCCAGAACACGTAGTACTGCAAAGACTGCACTTTGTCCTCCCCCAACATCTCTTCCACCAACTATCAGAACACCTCTCAACCAGTCAACTCAAGTTGATGATGTGCTGACTCCAACAGAAACAAAACCTGATGTGGTGACTCCAATAGAAACTCAACCTGCTATGTCAAGTCTAGTTGATGATGTGTTGAATTCTGTGCTCAGTAATCCTCCAAATGTTTCTCTTCTCAATACTTCTCCACGTGATATTGTTGTTGTGTGAACTGCCTATACAGATGATGCTACTTGTGTGCAAACTGCTACTCTAGATGCTGCTCTGGTGACCCCCTCCCTCCCTCCCCCCACCCACACACACATTTCATGTGCTTTTAGAATGGTTTATTCCCCCATATCCTAGTACAAGATCTAAAGGTGCTTCAAAGAAGGCGGGAGAAGCTACAATTTCATCTGTTGGAGGCAATAGTAGCAAGAGAAAGTGTTTTTTTAGCCACATTTTGTGCCCTTATCATAGGTGATTATCGAACATTGCACATTGTGGTACTTAAAACATCTCCGCTTCGCATCCGATGGAGCCATTTTGCTGGGCGAATGGGAGGGTGGCGAGGAGATTTGTATGGGGGCGGCGATTTTTCCAACCACAACCCCTAAATGGCCTCCCAAAACGGCAATGTAGCCCAAATATTTCAATTAAATATGTCCCTGTCCACTTCACATAAATAAAATTAAAAGCATAGTTTTAATATAAATCTCACATTAAGTTCAAAAAACCAAGATCATAAATAGTTCAACGAGGTTCAAGTAGGCCTCTTCTTTGACCATCCACAAATGATCCACTAGATCGTCTTGGAGTTGGTGATTGATGGTGCTCCGATGATGGCGTCGGACAATCTTGCTGAGTGCAGATGTTGTGGAAGCGGTTGGGAAACCCCAAGAGGAAGGTGTGATGAGCACAGCAGCAAGTTTTCCCTCATTATGAAACCAAGATTTAATCGACCAATAGGAAAAAAGCGTTACTTCTGAAGGTGTTGCTATCTGACTAGTGGTGGGGCGCACTACCGGCGTCAACAAAACCATGGAACCTGCACACAACACAACCAAAGTACTTTTCCCCAACTTGCAGTGAGGTTGTCATTCTCACCGGTTTGCTGAACACAAAAAATTAGACGTATCGAGTGGAAATAGATGTTTGCAGTAAGTAAACAGAACATGATTGCAATGGTTGAATTTATCAGTGTAAAGGAAAAGAACGGGGTCCACAGTTCACTAGAGGTGTCTCTCTATAAGATAAATAGCATGTTGGGTGAACAAATTACAGCTGGGCAATTGACAGAATATCGACCATACATGACAAGATAATTACTATGAGATTCGTTTGGGCATTACAACATACAGATGAAGCCTGGTGATCACATGGATAGGTGAGCACGCAGTTTCTACCCGACACGTGTGTAACACCGTGTGTGCTGCCGTTTGTGTGATGGGAACGAGTGTGTGGTCATAAATAAAGCGGATTACTTCTCACCCTTTTTTCTCATCCCAGAGCGTGTAGATCCAGCGCAGAGCCGGCCACGGCCGCCGCCCACCCAACCATCCATGCTGCCGCTGCCCAGCATGTCCGCATTGGCCTCCGTGAGTGGCTGCTTCCACCATGCCGACCACCTCCTCCACTCGACGCCGAGTCGCTCTGCCTGACGCCGAGTCGCTCCGCCCGACGCCGAGTCGCCGACCAGCTCCTCCGCCCGACACCGACCAGGTCCCCTCCCCTGCCATGCTCCGACCACCTCCTCCACTCGACGCCGAGTCGCTCCGCCCGACGCCGAGTCGCCGACCAGCTCCTCCGCCCGACACCGACCAGGTCCCCTCCCCTGCCATGCTCCGACCAGCTTCTACGCCCCGCTGTGATGGCATCATCCGTTGAGCCCTGAGACCACTTGTACAGGTAGCCGGGTTGCAATTTTGCTGATTACCTGAGTTGTTCATGATGTATACTGTATTGATTGGATTTATCCATTTGCGGCGCAATTAGTTTAGGACAAATCTTGCTGTTGTAAAAATTTCCGCAATGAACAATTTCAGTGCTAAGTGACTCCAAATTACAGCTTTTGCTAGTACAATTTGTTGACTGAAATTGCTGTTCTGCTGTTTCTCTGAGATGTGAAGAAACAAAGGAGGCTTCTGTCTCGGTCTGATGATGCGTGTAGAGGAGGCCATTGGAGGTGGGCTTCGGAGGGCTTCGTTGGAGGGGGCCGTCAAAGCATGCAGGGGAGGGCGTCGTATGGGATAGAGAGAGCCGCAGGAGCGGAGCAGAGACGCCCGTCACGGCCGCGTGGAGTAGATAGCCCGAGTGGCGGCGGAGGCTACGGGCGTTGTCCCGGTGGAGCTCCTTCGGGAGGATGCAGTGGTGGAGTCTGCGGTGGTCGGGGGCGTGGCGGCTGTCGGCGCCGGGATGGGCCCCGATCTGGGCCTATCGGGGCCATGGCTGCTGTTGGCGTTGGGCGGCATCTCGGTCGTGGCGATGAACGATGTACAGTGCACAAAATATAACTAGAAAAACATCCACAGTACACGCGTGAATGATGTGCACTGTTGAAGGTGCTATTATGGCTTGCTTCTTTCTACCTACGGATCCCACCTAGACTGTCAGAAGGTAGATCCGAATTGAATAAGAAAATTTCACGCCGTTTCATTGCCGTTTGTGATGTCACAATCCTGAAGCAAATCTAACGGTAGAGAGAGAGGGTGCGCACCTACCCATGTGATCACCAAATTCACTCTCTTACAACATAATACATAGACCGTAATCCAACTGCGTCTATGACTAATAATCCACCTTCAGGTTATCGTCTGAACCCCTTTTAGTATCAAGTTGCAAGCAACAGATTATCGCATTAGGCAATGTGTGTAAAGTAAACAATAGAATTACCCTTGGATAAAACATTTGTTGTTTTCTCCCCAGTAGCAACATCATATCTATAATCTTAGAAGTTATTGTCAATCTTCCAGAAAACTAGAGGCATGAACCTACTATCGAGCATAAATACCTCCTCTTGGAGTCACAAGCATCTACTTGACTAGAGTATCTACTAGAAACGGAGAGCATGCAAAATCACAAATAACATATGACATGAAGATATAATCGACCTCAACATAGTATACAATATTCATCGGATCCCAGCAAACACAACATGTAGGATTACATAAGGATGATCTTGATCATGTAGGGCAGCTCACAAGATCTAAACATGAGGCACAAATTGGAGAAGACAACCATCTAGCTACTGCTATGGACCCATAGTCTAGGGATGAACTACTCACGCATCACTTCGGAGGCAGGCATGGCGATGTAGATGCCTCCGGCGATGATTTCCCCCTCCAGCAGGGTGCCGGGAAGATCTTCAGAGATGGGTTCTGCGATGGCAGCCGCGAAGGAACTTTTCGTGGATGGAGGCTCGGGTATCCATGATTTTCCCGAGATCGTGAATAAATAGGCGGAGGGGCGATGTTTGTGGAGGCCATGGTGGCCCACACCACCCCTAGGCGCGGGCCAGGGCTAGGCCACGCCTAGGGTAGGTGTGACCGCCCTATTGCCCCCCTTCGACTCCCCTCTGGACTATGTCTTCGTTACGGTAAAATATTGACTTCGGCTTTTGTTTCGTCCAATTCCGAGAATATTTCATGTACAACTTTTATGAAATACAAAAACAGCAGAAAACAGGGAACTGACACTGTGGCATCTTGTTAATAGGTTAGTGCCAGAAAATATATAAAAGTGCAACGAAGTATAAGCAAAACATATATGAATTGGTGTAAAACAAGTATGGATCATCTAAAATTATAGATACGTTTGAGACGTATCAGTGATAAGTAGATGAGTCTCGAATTTCCTGACGCATGGTGAGGAATAATGCAAATTAAGCCGATACCAGTGATCAACACTCACAAGAGGACCCTGCCGGTGCCATGGTTCATTATCATGCACTTGATGCTCCAGCTCACTCTCAATGATCTTGATGTGCAAGATCACACAAGAAGTCATCACATCCATCATCTGCTCTTTCGACTAGGTAAGAGCGGGTTACCGTACAATAGCAAATCGAGCTTGGAGCACACCAAATGCCTTCTCAACATCCTTCCCGAAAGCCTCCTGGTACTGAGCAAACCAAGATCTTTTTCCCATAGTAGGGCACATGAGATGGTCTTCACAAATGTTACCATCTTGGGACTTGGGTAGATTCCATCTGCCAAATCGTGATCATTGATCACATAGTTCACCGGGAGAGAATGGCCTTCAACAAGCGTGGAAAACACATTTGAGCACTGCAGCACGTTCATGTCATTGTGAGATCCAGCCATACCGAAGAAAAGCATGCCAAATTCATAGACATTGACCTGCACTGCCTCAAGTACCATGATGCAAACTCCTTTGTGGCCTTTTTACATCCTTTCCAAGCAAATAGGTAGTTATTTCATGCCCAATGCACGCAATCGATGCTTCCAAGCATCTCAGAAAATCCTATCACTTCATTATGTGCCATGATCCGGGCAGTGTCTTATGTAGTGGGTGTCCTCAAGTACAGTTCTCAGTACACTGCGACCATTGCCCTGCAGAATCGATACATGCACTCAATAGCAGTTAACTCTTCCATGCGCATGTACTCATCACGCGTTTCACCAGGAGCTCCACAGGTAAGCATCCGCAAAGAGGATACACACTTCTAGATCGAGGATACACAAACCCTGCCAACACAATCAAGGTCTCGAAGAATAAAGTAGGTGTCGTACTCTCTGACGGCCAACACAATATGATAAGGGGTGGCCCGGTCTTCTCAGTAAGCGAGGTGGATGGTGATGAACACACGATGAACACAGCGGAGATAACTTGATGATAACTTGTATGACGCAACGAGATCTCTCGATTGGTCCCTGTCGCCAATGCAACAGCTCTCAACCCTGCAAGATATTCGCAACTCCACACACTTGCGCACGTAGCCGCCGACCACGAAGCGGTAAGTTGCAACCTCCCAATTCCCAATGGAACAACAGATCACACAAGACTTTCAGGGATTCCACACCAAATCAAAGCAATTGGATGTAGAGATTCAATAGAGTTGCAAAGCAAACAACTATGAACTAGGGTTTATCTTAAACGTGGTCTAAACAAACTTGTGGGGCGTCCTAGGGACTTATATAGGCGTCTGGGACGACCTCAGGTCCAAAAGTACGAAAATAGCGACCCCAGAATAGATCTGGTCGAGACGACTCGGACTCGGCATGCCTAGGGGCAGTCGACCGGGTGGGACCGGCGATCGGGATGCAGGACCGGCAGTCGGTGAAACCGGACACAGGACCGGGTGGTGACCGGGCTACCCTCCCGGGCTTACTGGAGAGTGCCCGGATGGCACAAGCGCCACGGCCGGTTTGGACCGGGCGCGCCCGGCGCTGGATCCGGTCGGACTGGGACCGGATGGTCCGGCGGCACGGCCGGTCGGGCCGGATCTGGCACCGGCCTGGACTTCGTCTTCCCATCTCGCGCATTCCTCCCGCTCCTCCCTCGCGCAATTTAAGTACTCGACTGTTGGTGGAGGCATCTTCTCTGCCATGAACACTTGTCGCGAGATTACCTTCTGCGCCCTGTTTGATGGCCTAGCTTTCTGAATCATCGAGACCGCACCGTTAGAGTTGGGGTCAACGTATGGAGGTGGATGTGGTGCCCGCTATTCTGAGCTGGTGCCGATTTTCGTCCGTAATTGCGGGGGGAGGTGGAAGGTGGATTTCGCTCCTTGGCCCCTGGGGGTTTCTATTCGTGGCTTGGGCATTTGCGATTCCTGCGGCTCGCAACATTGCCTGAAAGTTTCGGCAATCTTTCTGGAGATGCCCTGACTGCCTCTTTCCATTGTTGTCAAGATAAAAATGCATCTGGCACGGACCGTTCATCATCTCTTCGGGGGACACATAAGGTCTTTGGAACCTTGGTCCTTTGTTTTGTCTGTTGCCGCGAGAATCACCTCTATTGTCGCCTTGATGCTCGTTACTCCTTTGATAGTCGTCTCGACTGTTTCCTCCAGGATTTCCTCGAAAACCAGCCGATATATGGCCGGGAGCATCGTTGTTGTAGAACTGGCGAGAAAATCGCCTTCTATTTTGATAATTTCGACCACGATCCTCTTCTGGCGACCTGTGTCGCTTGTTGTATATTGCGTCTTCTCCATCTGCCCATTTATTGGCTATCTCCATGAGTGCTGATATGGTCTTAGGGTTAGTTCTCCCTAAGTCCTCGACAAAATCTCCTCGGCGAATTCCTGCCACGAACGCATCTATTGCCCTCTCGTCAGATATATCTTCTGCCGAGTTCTTTATGATGTTCCACCGCTGTATATATTTCCTCATCGACTCGTCGTGTTTTTGTCGACACGCCCTCAACTCTTCCAATGACGCAGGTTTCTTGCAGGTGGATCGGAAGTTTTTCACGAAGATGTCCTCAAAGTTATCCCAGCTGTCGATGGAATTCTGGGGGAGTTTCTTTATCCAAGATCTCGCGGCACCGCTCAAGTGAACTTGGATACTTTGCATAGCTGTTGCTCTGGTTCCTCCTACCAGCTTTACCATCTCGAGATAATCCACGAGCCAATCCTCGGGATCTTGCAGGCCGTCGAATTTCTTGAAATTTTCGGGTAGCTTGAATCCTTTTGGGACTCGAGTCTTTCGAACTCTTCTCGTAAAACACGGGAGCCCACACATATCTTCGTCGGCAAGTTCTGGTGAGTGCTGACGCTCCCTTCTTTCTTGTCGCGCTCTGTCCACCCTTACTTGGACTGTTGTGTCTCTTGCTCCACTTGTTCTTGGGGGTCTTGAACTGCTGTGGGTCGTGGACTATTTTGCCTAGGATTTTCTTCGGGAGGCGTTGTTGCAAACGCTGTTCCCATTACTCCTACTCCAGCCATCGCCATATTGAACAATGGTTCTCTCGGGTCCCCAGGAGGTGGTCTGGACGCCAGGATGTAAGCTTGTGTTGCCATGTAACCTGCTTGGCGTTTTTGGGATGATATTTCCCCTTTCATCAATCGACATAAAGGACATGTCGAGATTTTGGATTATGTTTCCTCTTTGCTTCGGGTATGTTTTGCAGCCGAGACATTGCTCTCTCCGAGCTTCTCTGCGACTATCTCCCGAAGTTCTGAAAGGCGACTTAACTCTGCTCGCGTATGCCGATGAAAGCTGCTTCTTTTCTCCTATTCGGGGATCTGTCTGTTTTCCAACTCTGCTCACCGAGCAAGTCTATATTGATATGCTTGAAGTTCTTGTACGGTAGTGGTGGTCATAGGTTCTGAACCATCCATGGCTTTCGCAGCCCTATCCCACGCTTCTTGCGGGAGCTGTACTCTTTCTCGAGGTGAAGACCCGACGTATTTAGTGCCTAGGCCATGTCTGAGATCATCGGGATCGACGTATGGATTTCCCAAATCGTCGAAAGCCTCTGACGTTTCTGGCTCTGATCGGCCTGCCCCTTCTATCGCATAAATCTGATGATATTTTGCGCATTGATTTTTGTCAGGATTGGTGACACCATCATATAGAGTGGTGAAGACCTTTCCGATGGCGGCAGATTTGTCGATGAAGTTAAAGCTGTCGACGCTGTCGGAGTCGCTGCTTATAAAGGAGTCCGCAGACGACTCGAAGGATGTGTTGCTGAAGATCTTGGCGAGCTTTCCGCTTGCTTTGCTGTCGACGAAGCGTGGCGACTAAAACTCCTCGTCACTCGACGAAAAGTTAGAATCGACCGCTGAAAATTCCGACGAGATCGGAACTTCGAGACGGTAGGATCCTTCCTTGTTGACGCCAAATCGGAATTCTCCGAACGTCATGATGATGGGCTCCTCCAGATAGGCACATGCATCCATACGGGAGGGCGGGTGAGGAATAAAATTGACTAGATCAGTTTTTCCCTTGTTACCTCGATCCATCGCGTTGCTTGCTATCGACGAAGTCGAAGATCTTGAACGTGCCATCGAGATCAGCTCCTTGCAACCTCTAATTCCCACAGACGGCACCAATTGACAAAGGATTAATTTGTCAATGCCTACAGATTGTAGACTAGGGTTTTGCTAGAAGTAGAGGGCAAGTAGATCTCGAAGGTTCAGGCGAAAAGTACTCGATGATTATGAAAACTAGGGTTATGTTGACAGTAGATTCGATCCTTTCTTCGTCCTCCCCTTATATAGGAGGCGGAGCCGAGGATTTCGTAATATACAAGTTACAGTGTTCGAGAGGGTTTCGTACCCAGCTCGTAAGATTACAAGTCTCTATCTTTCCTAATACAAACTATCTTTCCTTAACACTAAATGGGCTTCCAAGTCTTCGTATTCTTCGAGTCTTGGGCCTTGAATAAACCCCGGGTACCACCTTTGGCAGGCCCATTGGGGATGCCTATGTCACATGGGATGTCTCCATGTCCAGCTTTTCGTCCATCTTCCGGTCCAGCTGCTCCTCTCCTCCTCGTGCGATGCTTGGTTCCTCTTCATACCTGATCATACATAAGTAATAGGACTTAGGCAGTATAAAATTCTCATCGATCAAAGTATCACTAAGGAACAAGTTCACCTGTTTAAGTAGCTTCGCACGAGCTCGTGTCATTGGTCCAATCCTAACTTCATTGGACTTGAGCTTCACAGCAGGATCATCTTCAGCTTGTAATGACGGAGGTAGTAGTGAGGTAGGGATGTCCTCATAATCTCCCCCCCCCTTCTAAAGGCGTCGACCTCGACGCTCTAAGGTCTTCTCCGTCATATGGTGTCAAATCAGCAACATTGAAAGAAGTACTGAAGATCTATCGAGTATGCATTATCATTGATCTTAGCAAGCACTTTGTAAGGACCAGCACCACGAGGAAGCAACTTGGACTTCCGTAGCTTCGGGAACTGATACGACTCCAACGTATCTATAATTTCTTATGTTCCATGCTACTTTTATGACAATACTCACATGTTTTATACATACTTTACATCATTATTATGCATTTTCCGGCACTAACCTATTAACAAGATGCCGAAGCGCCAGTTGTTGTTTTCTGTTGTTTTTGGTTTCAGAAATCCTACAAAGAAAATATTCTCGGAATTGGACGAAATCAATGCCCAGGGTCTTATTTTTCCACGGAGCTTCCAGAAGACCGAAGAGCATACGAAGTGGGGCCACGAGGGCCGACACCATAGGGCGGCGCGGCCTGCATGGGGCCCGCGCCGGCCTATGTTTTGGGGCCCCTGTGCCCCCTCTGCGCTGCCCTTCCGCCTACTTATACTCTCCGTCGCGAAAACCCTATTACCGAGAGCCACGATACAGAAATACTTCCAGAGACGCCGCCGCCGCCAATCCCATCTCGGGGATTCAGGAGATCGCCTCCGGCACCCTGCCGGAGGGGAATCATCACCGGAGGGCTCTACATCACCATGCCCGCCTCCGGACTGATGCGTGAGTAGTTCATCCTTGGACTATGGGTCCATAGAAGTAGCTAGATGGTTGTCTTCTCCTCTTGTGCTATCATGTTTAGATCTTGTGAGCTGCCTAACATGATCAAGATCATCTATTTGTAATGCTACATGTTGTGTTTGGTGGGATCCGATGAATATAGAATACTATGTCAAGTTGATTATCAATCTATCATATATGTGTTGTTTATGTTCTTGCATGCTCTCCGTTGCTAGTAGAGGCTCTGGCCAAGTTGATACTTGTAACTCCAGAGGGAGTATTTATGCTCGATAGTGGGTTCATGCCTCCATTGAATCTGGGACAGTGACAGAAAGTTCTAAAGTTGTGGATGTGTTGTTGCTACTAGGGATAAAACATCAATGCTTTGTCTAAGGATATTTGTGTTGATTACATTATGCACCATACTTAATGCAATTGTCTGTTGTTTGCAACTTAATACTGGAAGGGGTGTGGATGCTAACCTGAAGGTGGACTATTTAGGCATAGATGCATGCTGGATGGCGGTCTATGTTCTTTGTCGTAATGCCCTGATTAAATCCCATAGTGATCATCATGATATGTATTGAATCTTTATTTGTCAATTGCCCACCTGTAATTTGTTCACCCAGCATGTTATTTATCTTATTGGAGACACCACTAGTGAACTGTGGACCCGGTCCATTCTTTTACATCTGAAATACAATCTACTGCAATCTCTGTTCTTTGTTGTTCTTCGCAAACAAACATTATTCTCCACACTATACGTTTAATCCTTTGTTTTCAGCAAGCTGGTGAGATTGACAACCTCACTGTTACGTTGGGGCAAAGTATTTTGATTGTGTTGTGCAGGTTCCACGTTGGCGCCGGAATCACTGGTGTTGCGCCGCACACTCCTCCACCAACAACCTTCACGTGGCCCTTGACTCCTACTAGTTCGATAACCTTGGTTTCTTTCTGAGGGAAAACTTGCTGTGTGCATCACACCTTCCTCTTGGGGTTCCCAACGGACGTGTGCTTCACGCGCCATCAAGACTGTTTTCTGGCGCCGTTGCCGGGGAGATCAAGACACCCTGCAAGGGGACTCTCCCACATCCAATCTCTTTACTTTGTTTTTGTCTTGCTTTACTTTATTTTATTTTCTGTCTTGTTTGCTTTATATCAAAAATACAAAAAAAAATAGTTGCTTTACTTTATTTCATTTGTCTTGTTTACTTGCTCTATATCAAAACACAAAAAAATTAGTTACTTGTCTTTACTTTATTCTGTTGCTTAGTTTACTTTTATTATTGCTACAATGGGTACTCCTGAAAATACTAAGTTGTGTGATTTTACTAGCACAAATAATAATGATTTTATAAGTACTCCTATTGCTCCACCTGCTACTATAGCAGAATTCTATGAAATTAAACCTGCTTTACTAAATCTTGTTATGAGAGAGCAATTTTCTGGTGTTAGTACTGATGATGCTGCTGCCCATCTTAATGATTTTGTTGAACTTTGTGAAATGCAAAAGTATAAGGATATAGATGGTGATAGTATAAAACTGAAATTGTTTCCTTTCTCCTTAAGAGGAAGAGCTAAAGATTGGTTGCTTTCTTTGCCTAAGAATAGTATTGATTCGTGGACTAAATGTAAAGATGCTTTTATTGGTAAATATTATCCCCCTGCTAAGATTATATCTTTGAGAAGTAGCATTATGAATTTTAAGCAATTTGATAATGAACATGTTGCTCAAGCGTGGGAGAGAATGAAATCTTTAGTAAAGAATTGCCCTACCCATGGACTAACTACTTGGATGATCATCCAAACCTTTTATGCAGGATTGAATTTTTCCTCAAGGAACCTATTGGATTCAGCTGCTGGAGGTACTTTTATGTCCATCACCTTGGGCGCCGCAACAAAGCTTCTTGATGATATGATGATCAATTACTCTGAATGGCACACTGAAAGAACTCCTCAAGGTAAGAAGGTAAATTCTGTTGAAGAAACCTCTTCTTTGGGTGATAAGATTGATGCTATTATGTCTATGCTTGCAAATGGTAGATCTCATATTGATCCTAATAATGTTCCTTTAGCTTCATTGGTTGCTCAAGAAGAGCATGTTGATGTGAATTTCATTAAGAATAATAATTTCAATAACAATGCTTATAGGAATAATTATGGTAACAACAACTATAGGCCATATCCTTCTAATAATGGTAGTGGTTATGGTAATTCTTACAACAATAATAAGAGTGTACCCTCTGGTCTTGAAGTCATGCTTAAAGAGTTTATTAGTACACAAACTGCTTTTAATAAAACTGTTGAAGAAAAGCTTGGTAAAATTGATGTTCTTGCTTCTAAGGTTGATAGTCTTTCTCTTGATGTTGATCTTTTAAAACTGAAAGTTATGCCTGATGAAGTTAAAGATGCTAGGTTTGCTAAAACAAATGCCATCCAAGTTCTAATTAATGATAATATAAGAATGTTAGCTGAATTGCATGCTAGGTGGGATAGAGAAGAAAAAGAAAAACTTGCTAAAGAGAATAATGTAGCTAAAGTTTGGACTATTACCACCACTAGTAATGTTGATTCTTCACATGTTGCTAAACCTCCTACTATAAATGGTAAAATAATTTGTGTTGGCAATGTTTCTACTCCTAGTGCAAAGCGTGTAAAATTGCCTGAAACTGCTGAAACTGTTTGTGATAAAACTGCTGAAATTTTTCAAAATATTGGGGACAATGATCCCATTGCTTTAGATCATAATGGTTTAGATTTTGATGATTGTCATATTACTGAAGTTATTAAGTTCTTGCAAAAACTTGCTAGAAGTCCTAATGCTAGTGCTATAAATTTAGCCTTTACAAAACATATTACAAATGCTCTCATTAAAGCTAGGGAAGAGAAATTAAAACTTGAAGCTTCTATTCCTAGGAAGTTGGAAGATGGTTGGCAGCCCATCATTAAGATGAAATTCAATGACTTTGAATGTAATGCTTTATGTGATCTTGGTGCAAGTATTTCTGTTATGCCTAAGAAAATTTATGATATGCTTGACTTGCCACCATTGAAAAATTGTTATTTGGATGTTAATCTTGCTGATAATTCTCTAAAGAAACCTTTGGGGAGGATTGATAATGTTCGCATTATTGTTAACAATAACCTTGTCCCCGTTGATTTTGTTGTTTTGGATATTGAATGCAATGCATCTTGTCCTATTGTCTTGGGAAGACCCTTTCTTCGAACTATTGGTGCTGTTATTGATATGAAAGAAGGAAATATTAAGTATCAATTTCCTCTCAAGAAAGGTATGGAACACTTCCCTAGAAAGAGAATGAAGTTGCCTTTTGATTCTATCATTAGAACAAATTATAATGTTGATGCTTCTTCTCTAGATAATACTTGATTTGCACTTTCTGCGTCTAGCTGTTTGCTTTAAGTTTGGTGTGGAGGAAGTTTTCAAGGGTCAAGAGAAGAGGATGATACAATATGATCAAGAAGAGTGAAAAGTCTAAGCTTGGGGATGCCCCCTTGGTTCATCCATGCATATTTCAAGAAGACTCAAGCATCTAAGCTTGGGGATGCCCAAGGCATCCCCTTCTTCATCGACAACTTATCAGGTCACTTCTAGTGAAACTATATTTTTATTCCATCACATCTTATGTTCTTTACTTGGAGCGTCTGTTTGTTTTTTTTTTGGTTTGAATAAAGTTGGATCCCACCATCCTTGTATTGGAGATATTACGCTCCGCTTTTCCATTTGAACACTTGTGTTCTTAGTTGTGCTTTAATGTTCATGGCGAAGGCTGAAAATTGCTTCGTTGATTGCTATTTGGTTGGAATCAGAAAATGCTTCATATGGTTTTGAATAACTTGATACTTGGCAATTGTTTTGAGCTCTCATAGATCATGTTTAAGCTCTTGCATCATGTGGTTTAATCTATTAGTGGAGAACTACCGTAGAGCTTGTTGAAATTTGGTTTGCATGATTGGTCTCTCTAAGGTCTAGATATTTTGGTAAAGTGTTTGAACAACAAGGAAGACAGTGTAGAGTCTTATAATGCTTGCAATATGTTCTTGTGTAAGTTTTGTTGTACCTGTTCATACTTGTGTTTGCTTCAAACAACCTTGCTAGCCAAAGCCTTGTACTGAGAGGAAATGCTTCTCGTGCACCCAAACACCTTGAGCCAAAACCCATGCCATTTGTGTCCACCATATCTATCTACTATGTGGTATTTTTCTGCCATTCCAAAGTAAATTACTTGAGTACTACCTTTAAAATTTCATTCCTTTGTCTTTGCAATATATAGCTCATGGGAAAATAGCTTAAAAACTATTGTGGTGATGAATATGTAGCTATGTGTTTTAGTTCTTATAAGTTGCTTGTTGAGCGGTAACCATGTTTCTGGGGACGCCATCAACTTTTTACACCTTTGTTGAATATCATGTGAGTTGCTATGCATGTTCGTCTTGTCTGAAGTAAGGTGATTTATCATGATCAAATGGTTTGAGTATGCATATGTTAGAGAAGAACATTGGGCCGCTAACCAAAGACATGTATCATGGTGGAAGTTTTCAGTTTGGACATTCATCCTCAATCTCTTATGAGAATATTATATGTTGTTGAATGCTTATGCATTAAAGAGGAGTCCATTATCTGTTTTCTATGTTGTCCCGGTATGGATGTCCTAAGTTGAGATCTATTAAAAACGAGAAATCAAATGCAATTTATCTCCTTGGACATTTGTACAGGCGGCATAGAGGTACCCCTTTTTGACACTTGGTTGAAACATATGTTATGCAATGATAATCCATGTAAATCCAAGCTAATTAGGTGTAACGTCCCAAGTTTTCAAAAATAAAGAAATAAAGAGAGGAGAAATTCAAATACTCAAATTTTGCAACAAACAAAAACTTTTATTATACATATAGTGCCACATATAGTTTTAGGCATAGTGTGTTTATTCTTGTGTGCAATTGCCATGATGAGTGTTTAGGTGTTGATCAATTGCTCTTAAACCCTAACCCATGATCATAGCATCTCAATTTGAGAGAAATAAAGGAAATACAAAAATGGCCAAATACCCTCACATACACATTAGGCCAATATTTCAAATCATCAACAAAGGCCACCATGGCTTGATCCTTTGCTTGTAAAACACTTATATATCAAAAACAAACACAAATGCATCAAAGAAACCAGAATCAAATCAAAGAAAAATACAAAACCAACATACATATAATAATGGTCACTTTGATCATTTATGAAACTAGCAAGGTGGCCCTCGCAAATGCGAGGGCATCATCTTTAATAGGTTAAAGCTCTTGATGATATAAATATATGGTGTAATAGATAATAAAATTTTGAAATTCTCCCAAAACATTATATAAGGTAAAACATCACATTGGTAATAATTTTGATTTGTCAAGAATAGTTACTATGACATTTCAAAGAATACCATGTCACATACTATTCTATAATTTATATTTATTTTTTTGTAATTAAAGTCCACTAATTTATTGACTCGATATTGAAGGGTAACCTTGCATTAGTGGATTTTTATGGTGACAATCCAACATATTGTTATTGCTACTCTTACACTTACATTATTATTCTCTCTAATAATAGACCGACGAACTACCTCTATGTACATGTTGTTCTTACCCTCTTTTCTATTTAATCCAACTATGCTAGCGGATTACTTCCGTGTACCCTCTCACCCGGAGTCCTAATTAGTATAATTAACCATAAACTTGTGTGAACCGACTTAGAAGTGGAACATGTCTATCTTGAAATTACCATTTGAAAAAAATTGTAAATAAACATAGCCAAACATGGCGGTGAGATTTAAATCCAAAATCATATAATAATATATTTCTAATCATCTATAGAGATTTTTCTAACATGTTTCTTCGAAACACAGCACTCTATCGAAAATAATTGGTCTAATTGGAACTTATTCACTCTTCAGAACCAATTACACCCTTCTCTCATAATAACTGATTTAGAATGAATTGGGATAGACCAGATGGAATGTTTGTGTGTGACGAACACAGGATAGCATGTGGTCACCATGAGTGTATATGCTTAGGGCAATGAACGACCGTATCAGCTAAAGTTCTGGAGAAAGACCCGGTATCCAACTATCGAGCAAAATAATTGTGGAGCAAGACGTGTGTTCAATATTTTTGTATAATATATTTTTAATCAGATATACATGTGCTCTACTTTGTACTACCTCCATCCAGAAAAATATGTTGTAATTTTTTTTTGAAATCTGGATGTATCTCTACACTATTTAGTGTAAGTGTAAAGATACATCCTAATTTAGACAAATCTACTACATCCTTCCTCGAGAGGGAGGTGTACTATTTTTTTCTACCCATTGTTTAGATATACGTACTCAATTTATTTATTGTATAAATCACTTCACACTATTTAGCCTAATGTCCACCATCATCTTCTGGGCTACCGGCTCGACTGCAAGACGATAGCAGGAGAGACACAACATGCCCTCCTCACCGGTACTCTCGCTCAGCTCACGCTGACGCACGTCGTAACTAAAAAAAACTGAATTCTAATTTTAATATATTTGACGTCCTAGTCTATAGATCTTGCCACACACGTGTGGTTCAGAAAATATACGCACGTGACATAGTCCGACGCTATCGTATACACAGATAACTAACCTAAACTTTGAAAAAAACTGGTCTAAAAGTGACGGGATATGCAACATATATGGCTCAATCTAGACCTTACTTAGACGTGATTAAATAGGAGTCTTACGGTCAAGGAAAAAAACCAACATCTACTCGTATGGGTAAAGAGACTATTGTTTCATGTTTTTTCCTAAAATTTGCGTGGGAAAAATCTTAATTATCTCTTGTTTGCTTTTTTGAAATCATATATAATATTTCCGATACATATATTTTAGAAGCAATGGGATATAAGTATTAGTCTTTGAACTAAAAATGCCATATTTTTAGTTCACATGAAGCATCTTATATCCCTTGTTTTAGAGTAACTAATATGAGCTTCAATTTTTTTTTGATTGTAAATAAATAGTTTTTGTTTTGTAAAAATGGTGTATATGGATCAAATTAATACTTCACCGGGGAGTGTATACTATTGACTTTATGTCCCAGTTCCACCTTGTGCCCGGGCAAAGGGCAATTCAAAAATGAATTAAATATGTGATATCACTAATATATAGGATTGCATGCAAACTTGTGATTTACCTTGAATATTATTCTACTACCAACTCATCTTAAGCTATACAATAAGCGATATAAATTATATTTATGTTCACATGAATTTTGGTATACCTTAGATTTATAATCCATCAGCAATGATCTTAATAACTACATATTGTATTGGACCAATCCCTAAATGATAGACGAATTTATTTATTGTATGCTTGCATATCAGGCTTAATATTATCTTTTGACTTTTTTACTTTGTTCGATCGCCATGCTTTGTATGTTTTTATAAGTATCAAAACTTACGCTGTATCATATAGATTTGCAGTATCGCTAGTATCTGAAGATCTAGATTAGTCAAAATTTCTTATGGACGGATGAGGCCAGACGCCCTTTTTTTTCGTTTTTGCGAAAATCCAGCGATCAGGATAAGTTATAGATTTATCATTTTCAGTTTTTAATTACCATACAAAGATTTTCCATGGGCGGATGAACTTGTTCCCTTTTGCAACTATGCCTGACTGGTCGCCATATGCGTGTATACCAATAGTATGCTACAAACGGAAAATTGGTTAGTAATTTTAATTTTTTTTATTAAACTATAATTTTATTAGTTTTGTAGTTTTCATTAGCATGTAAGGACTTCTCATGTTGCCTTTCTTTCTTTTACAGCAAAATTGTACTTCTCGTTTAGTTGGTGGGTTAGTTCTAAGGATTTTTATCGACCGCAACTTCCGAAATTTTGCAGAAACCGGTGCTAAGGGTTACCATCGATTTTTCCCCTACCGGAGAAATTTGCAGTTACTGTAAATTTTGGATGAATTTATAAATCTGTTTGAAAACTCTCAACCGGTATTTCTGGTTCTAAAAATTGAAATACCGGTGCCTACTTGTATTTTTACCCAACCAAGAAAAAATGCTTTGATTGTGATCCCGTATTAGTGTTGCTGGATGCGACTGAACCTTTTTTTTGTTGACAAAATTCAGCGATCTGGTTAATCGGGTCGCCCTTCCCAATGCTCAACGTTCTTTTTCTTCGAATGGTCGACCTATTATTTTTGGCTAAGTTTTACATGCTGCACGTAACAACCGTATTTTCTGTACCAGTATGTTTAATCTATTTATTTCGATTAGTCCATTAGATGACTAAAATCGAGCTACTGTAACTACCAACATCTTGTGAACTTGTGATCGGCTAATGTAAAAGAATGCATATGTTTTTTTTTGAGATAAGATGTGCCTGTGCTAGATCGTGGAAACAATCTAAAACTGTGCATGTAAATACGTCGGACCCTACTCCTAGGGATATGGGGCTTTGCTTGGATGTGGCGTCCAAGGCTAAGCCCGGACATTCCATGCAAAAAAAAAAGGCTGGACTGGGCTCAAATTGAATCGCATGGGCGAGGCGCCTGTCTAGCTATTTTGTTAGCGTTGTACATGTGATGCACCTTTTATTCAGGAGGTGACACGTCTATTTTTAACTATTGGTCCACCGAATAAATAATGCTTCATTACAGATATAAGGACCCTTCCGAATTAGTGTTCGTGAACGTGATGGGTCATATATGACTAAAATATGTACGTCATATTTGTTACATAAATCCTACGGCTGCGGTTTATATTCCTAGCTATAAATATTAGATCTAACCATTAAAATAATTTAGATGATGTGGATCAACCTAATGGCTCTATTAAACATCCTTATTTTGCTTTTAGTATATAATAGATGTTGCCCTCTTTACACCCCTGGTTTGGAAGATTCATAAACTAAACAACTCTAGTTCTTTCCACCTCATCCAAGATCATGTCAAGAGGAGCAACTTTGATGTTGACCACAAGTGTTGACTCTGCTTAGGTTGACCATGGTAAATAGGACAAAATGCTATATGAGAGTAAAGTGAAGATGACCACATTTTGGAAACTTTGCAAATCAACACCAAAATGAATACCACCACCACCATTCTATCACATTAATTACATAAATGAGATGCACCAAAAGAATTTCAAAATTCAAACATTTTTCTCATGCGGCCATTTTGTCGAACAGTTGGCAGACATAAAACTGATTTGATCAAACATGCCTTTGTCCAACAGATTTTAGACTAAACCTCTTTTGAATCTTGTTGATCATTGCTCCCCTAAGTACCTGCCATTGATGATTAAAGTGTGGGCATGGCAAAACTTTGGCCATGCCGTGCACATGCCACACACACACGCACCACTCCTCTCTGGCCCTCCCCTTGCTCGATCATCATGTCCTGGAGATGCCCCTGTACCTGTTGATCATGACCATGCACGGCCCTGGCTCGCGCGAGCACGGCATTGGCCGGGCAACGCACGCCCAGTACCATGCCATGGCATGCCAGGCGGGCGGTGAGCTCGCACTGGACGCGCCAGAGCGTCGCTCGCCCAGTCGCCTCCGTCCTCCCCCTGCATCCCTATGACTGCGTCGAGCACCGCCTCTCTCACCTCTATCGCGTAGACACGCTCAAGCACCTGCAGCTGCCTTGTCGCCGTCGTCCTCGTCGGAGAAATGCCGCCAGTACCGTGGCATGATGAGCATGCGCACGAGCCGTCGCCTCACCTTTTCTCTGCGCCAGCAGAACGTCGAGCCTCGCCATACCGTCGCCAATCGATCGCCGTACTCTCCTTGCCCCTTCGAGCACCGGAGACGCCACGCCGTCGACGCCCTCTCACAGCAACCACGGCATCACCATGGCTCTATAAATAGAGCACCTCCCGCACCCAACCATTCACACCACCTCACTCCCCTCCCTTCACCGCTCCTCCTCGCACCAGTAGCTCGTCCGATCATCGCCGGAGTCGCCACAATTGCACGATCATCGCCGCCAGTACCCGGAGCTTGCCGCCGTCGATTCACGCCTCCCCAAGCCTCGCCACTGCTACCAGGAGCTTCCTCACCCTCGCCAACATCACCACGAACCTCGCCGCCGACCGCGGGAACGCCGGTATGCCCTCCGACCCCCTAGGCTCGCCGCCAGACCCTCGGCATCTCGCCGGAGAAGACGACATCGTGCACGATCGTGTCCTAATCCAACGACACGCGTACCGTTTCGCGCGTTTAAGAGGCACTGACAGGTGGAACCCACCATGTCAGGCGGCCCGCGCGTGTGCGACATGCTGCTGGGCCGGCCCATCTCGTTTTCGCCTGTGTAGCCCACCTATCCTTCCGGCCAAGCCCACTGATTCAAATTCAATTTTGCTGTTTAATTCAAATTCACTTACAGATGCTTTTTCAAATATAAATAAAACAAAATCCACTGAACCAAATTTGACAAATTTTATATATTTAGAAAGCTTGTGAAAATATCTACACAACCCCACTAGTCTCACTTGCAAATTATTTGTAGAATTCAAATAGCAAAAATAACAAGGCAGGGCCTTTTCAGACTTCAAATAATTATTAAAAATTATCTATAAATGATTTTGAGTTGATTCCAACTCTCATAAATCACATTTGACATACCCTATTTGTTTCTGTAAAAAATAGCATAGTTGTTTGTATGATCATGGACTAGAGCAACATAATGGCTATGTGGCCATTTCTAGTGCATTTAAATCACCCCAAATTAATTAGTTAAATAGTATGAGAGCTACTCTCTCATTTAAATTGTGATCCTAAGTGATTTAAAGAGAGGTAGTGACCTTGGTCTAATAAGCCTCATGCTTTGTTACTTAGAGATATTAAATCATTAACATGCTAGTAATAAAATGCATGAGGTATAGCCCTCATTTAAATCATACTCTCAAATAATAGATATGAAGTGTTGACCTTGGTCAACATATATTCATACCTTATTATTATTTGAGGAGATTAAATCTTAATAAGATTCAATGAGAGGAAATTATTTCTCCAAAGAAATAAATAGAAATAATAAACAGTATTTATAATGAGAGGAAATTATTTTTCTTTAACATAAAATTAAGTCAATCACCATGTTGATAAATATGTGATGCTAGTTTTGGCTTGTGTGAACTTTGGTGTGTTTAGTAGCATGTGAAGTGGTGTGGTGATGTTATACTTTGTATTCGTATATAGACGCTAGTCTCGAGGAATACCCGGAGGAGGAAGGCTACTCTCAAGAGGAGGAGGAAAACTTTGATTCATATCCCAACCAAGGCAAGCTAATATTCTTGCAAGCCCCCTAATGCAAAGCTCTTCATGAGCAAGGCACCATTACATGCTACTTTATGCTTAATGATCCTATCCCATGTTTTGCCTTACCATTATTTTACTTATGGTATTTCAAAGTTTACTTTTTGATTCATGATTCACTTGGATTAGAATAGAACAAGGGCATCAAAGTTAGCCTAAGCAAACAAAGCTAGATAGCACCCCCTCATGACTAGATGCTATTGCTAAATAAATAAAATTGACTACTCTAGATGGGAACAATGTGAAATGAAATGACTTTGAAAGGTTTTGATGGTGAATGGGACTTGAATGACTTGGTGAAAGTTTGTGAAAATTGATGATTGGGTTCGGATGCGATACCCTTCCAATTATACAAGTACCCCCACAATACCTGATTATGGGTAGGGCTTAACTAGAAACTTATATAGTTTAGTATGCGTTCCCTCTAAACAAGCATCATAGGGGTTATGCCGAGGCTGCCTCCGTTGAAGTGAAATGATGTGAATATGAGGTGAATGTACGATCCAAGCCTTGTGCAGTTCCCGGGTTGACGGTTTGTCTTCACCGGGAGGCCAAGCTCATGGGGAGAGGTGCCTATACTAGGTTATCTAAGTGAAAGGTTAGGGTTGATGATCCGCGTATTGAGTTACGATGATTCGGGGTTATCCCCGACGGATGTAATCAAAAGTTGTGGCACAAGAGTACAACCTCTGCAGAGTGTTAAACCTATTCGAATAGCCGTGTCCACGGTTACGGACGATTGGAAAGGCCATACTGTTCCGTTGTCAGAACTTGTCTTAAAAAGGAATGGTGAATTGAATAGTGACTTGAATTTTGAAAACACAACTGATGTTTTGGGAATGACACTAATGTTCCCACTTGAGTTAGTCTAGCGATTCAAGCATCTTTACTAAATGTTTATGAACTAAACTTGGCTTTATGCAAATAAACCTAGAGCTTAGCAACCCTTAAAATTGATAAGTACTTACATTAGTATTAGTTTGCGAGTACTTAAAGTACTCATGGCTGTGTCCTTGGCTATTCCAATGCCAGACTATGAAGAGGAGCAACACTATGAGGATGACGGTCAGCAGGACGTCTACCAGAACTAGGATGCTTCTACCATCAAGCGTTGGCCTGTGAAATAGATAGTTCCACCTACTACTTCGCTTCCGCTATTTATGTTCGTTGATCATTAGATCAACTACTTGTGTAATATTGGATCATGTGATCTATTGATGTAAGACATTGATGTGTTGTAATAAATGATGACTCTATGGTATTTCAACTGTTATGTCTCGCAACAACAATCTTCCTGGAATTGCGATGTACGGCATAATAGGCATCTGGACTTAAAAATCCGGGTGTTGACAAGTTGGTATCAGAGCCATTGTTTGACCTTAGAAGCCCTAGTTTAGAATGGACGTTTGAAACACTTAGATTCAAAACTAATGAAAGAAATAGTTATGAAAACATACTCCCATTCTTACCTTTGAGATCTTTTGCAAAATAATAAGTTCATGTTCTTTCTTACTGTCAACACCCGGATTTTTAAGTCTGGATGCCTATTATGTCATTAATCGCAATCCCAGGAATATTGTTGTTGTGAGGCATAATAGTTAAGTATCACAGTCATCATTTATTACAAACCATATTGTCTTACAACTTGAATCACATGATCCATATTACACGAATAGTTGATCTATTGATCAACGAACAAACACAAGTTCATAGCGGAGCGTAACGATAAATGGACGCTCTAGTCCACAGGCCAACGCTTGACGTCGGAAGACTCCTAGTTGTCGTAGGCGTCCTGCTGGTCATCTCCTTGGTAGTTCTGTTCGTCTTCATACTCTGGCCATTTGAATAGCCAGGGACAAAGCCGTGAGTACTTTATGTACTCGCAAACTAATACTAGTGTAAGTGCTAGCAATTCTAGTAAGGGTGCTAAGCTCTAGTTTATTTGCATAAAGCCAATTTTAGTTCACAAGTATTTGATAAAGACTTATTCATGTGCTAACTAACTCAAGTGGGAACATTAGTGTCATTCCCACAACTCAAGTTGTGATTCAAAATCAAGTCACCAATTCACCATTCATTTCACCAAGTTTTCAAGAATCTGACACCGGAAACTGTATGGCCTTTCCAACCGTCCGTAACCGTGGATACGGCTATTCGAATAGGTTTACACTCTGCAGAGGTTGCACACTTGTGCCACAACATTTGATTTCATCCGTCGGGATAACCCCGAATCATCGTAACCCAGTACGTGGATCATCAACCATAACCTTTCATTTATACACCCTAGTATGAGCACCTCTCCCCATGAGCTTGGCCTCCCAGTGAAGACCAACTGTCAACCTGGGAACTGCACAGGGCTTGGCCTTATAATTCACCTCAATTCACATCATTTCTCAACAACGGAGGCAGCCTCGGCATAACCCCTATGATGTGTGTTCAGAGGGAACCCATACTAAGATACATAAATTTCTAGTTAAGCCCTTACCCATAATCAAGTATTGTGGGGGTACCCAAGAATTGGAAAGCTATCGCATCCCAAACCAATATCAGTTTTTAATCAAAAGTCACTATCTTCTCTTGGTCATATTCACCTTCAAAATTCATTCAATGGAATGCATCATCATTCCAAAGTTTCAATTTTATTTCAAGTCACATGTTCCCATCTAGAGTAGTCAAATTTTAGTATTAGCACTAGCAACTAGTCATGAGGGGTGCTAACTAGCTTTGATTGCCTTAGGCTAACTTTGATGATCTTGTTCTACTCTAGACCAAGTGAATCATGAATCAAAAAGTACTTTGATAAAACAAAAGCAATAGAGCTCGTAAGTAAAAGCTTGTAGTAAAACTTGGGATGGGCTTATGAAACATAAAGTAGAATTTGGGGGTGCTTTGCTCTGGTAGAGCTTTGCACTTTGCAAGAATATTAGCTTGCCTTGGTAGTGGTCAAAGTTCTCCTCTTCCTCCTCTTGATAGCAACCTTCCTCTTCCTGGTATTCTCCGGTACTAGCGTCTAAATTTGAATACGAGGTATAATCACTCAACAAGTTCAAGAGCTATACTAAGCACACACATAAATCACACAAACTATTATATTATCATCACATTGCCATCATGTGGGTTGGTATTATTTTATTTTTAAGAAAAATAATTTCCTTTCATTATATATGTAAATGATAGTTTCCTTTTAATTCTTGAGAAATAATTTCCTCTCATTGAATCTTTTTAAGATTTAACTTCTCAAATAATCATACATGAATCAATGTTGACCTAAGTCAACCCTTCATCATCATCATTTGAGGAAATGATTTAAATGAGATAGACCACCTCATAACATTTAATAATTCTACAAATGATTTAAATCTCCAAGCATTTCATATAAGAGTATTTGACCAGGGGTGCAAACATCACATGAATTCACTTGGGACAAGATTTAAATGAAGTAAAATACTTCATATGTTTTTCATATTAGTTTTGGACAATATCACGTAAATAAACTAGCCATATTGTCCATTAATTAAACTAGGGCATGATCATGCAAAGTAACCACACCATTTTGTTTTAGAAACAATTAGTGTAAGTCAAGTGTGAGCTATTGGAGTTGGAATTAACTAAATATCTATTTTGGTTGATTTTTAATAATTATTTGAATATGAAAAGTTCCCTGCCTTCTTCTTTTTATCATTTTATTTCTACCACAGATCTTGAGGTGGGACCAGTGGCAAGTTCTAGAACTTTTCAATAGCTTTCCAACAATATAAAGTTTGCTAAATTTGGCCAAGCCAAACAGATTCTATTTAATTTCAAAGTTGGGTCCAGTATTGAAATTGGTTTGAAATTATTTAAACGAGATTTAAATAAAAGGGCCGGCGGGAAACTCTAACGGGCCAGGTTTTCAAACTAACAACCTGCTCAGCCCAACAACGCATCCAGTGTGAGTGGGCTTGCTGACAGCGTGGGACCCGCATGTCAGCGGCTCTTTAAACCCGAAACGGTATGGATCGCTGTGGTGCGTTGGATTAGACATGGATCGGACGGTGCAGGGCCATCGTCATCTCCGGCGAGATCGTGCCACCGACATGGCGGGGGTAGGGGGTCGGAGAGCTCACCGTGGCTCCGGCGAGCGGCAGCGGTGGTCGAGGCGAGGTTGTCGATGAAGGGGAAGAAGCATGTAGCAGTGGCGCAGCTCGAGGAGGCCTGGATCAACGGCGATTTCTCCAGGGCTTCCGCGGCTCCGATCGTCCAATTGGGGCTACTCCGGCGTCGATTGGTGGTGTGGCGTGATGGTGGAGAGTCAGGGATGGGAGGAGAGCATGGTGGTGTGCTTGGATTGCTCAGGGGAGTCCTCTATTTATAGAGGGGCTAGGGTGTTGCGGGGCAGTGGTGGTGGCGACATGGGCGCGGCGATTCCGGCGAGGTAGGAGCTAGGCGTTGGCGTTGTGGTGTTCACGACGTCACGACGGTCCTCTGAGCGTCAACGGCGCGGCAAGGCTGGGCGTATGGTGGTCGGGTCCTTGCGTGTACTATCGCGGCCATGGCGGGCGGGCGTGTCCTCTCCGGCGGCGGTAGGCGCTAGGTGGTGATGCCAGCATGTCCGGCGGGCTCCGCGTGGCGCGACGGGTACCAGGCCGAGCGGCGGTGGTCGGGGTACGGCGGAGTACGGCGAGCGATGCGTGGCCGTGTCGCGCGCGTCCGTGCGCTGGTGACGTCGCCATGCCGTTCGCGGCGTACCTGGGGCATCGTGGGCGCGCTCCGTCCGGGGCGTGTCGGCGTCCTGGCGTCCAACGGCCGGTACTAGCGATCTCAGGAGATCAAGGGCGAGCTGTTGGGCATGGTGGCAGGGTGTTTCGTGGAGAGAAGAGAGGGGAGAGTGTCGAGGGAGAACGTGGCCGGCATGGCCACGGCCATGTCGTGCTTGTCCTCCTCCTTGGCATGTCTATGCAAGGGCTAGGTGGGGTAGGGTCCAGGGGACTTGGTTGAGTCAAGAAATGCTCAAAAGATGGCAAGCTTTGATCAAATTTGAAAATGGGATGATCTTGTTTTTGTTAAAAAGTCTCCACTTGGCTTGATCATAACTTTTGATCCAAGATGATTTTTGTGTGGTGGTCTTTGCATAAGTTGTTCACCTTGTTGTGTACTTGGATGGGGTGCAAAGAATTGGAGTTGTTTAGTTTGAAAATTTTGAAATCCAGGGGCTCAAAGTAGTGACCAGAATGTAAATTGCAATTTTGACCATCATTCTATGTGAGCATAGTTTTAAGTTTGAATTTGGTTTGAGGGGTGTTTCTTTGATTCCCAAAGTTGTAATAAAGGTTTAGTAACATAATACAAGTAATGGTGAAAACCAAAATGGTCTAGGGTCAAGATTTGTAAAAATGGCATAAACCATATGTGAGGGTATTAGGGTTTTCTTATTTGATTTCTTTCTCTTTTATTTTATTTGGTTAGTGATCTTCACTTGATCACATTAGGGTTTTAGGGTTTAGCACACTAACATATTAACAATCATCATGGCATAACACTCAAATGCACAAGTCCTATGCATGGCACTATATGCAAATAAAAGTTTTTGTTGGCTCTGAATTTTGAATCTCTGGAATTCTTCTTCTTTTCTTTTATTGAAATTTGGGATGTTACAAGTAAATTTAAAATTTTGAACACTTGGACTTCTCTAACTTACTCATCCATGTCTCTACAGATGGAGCAATTCACCCAGACGGAGTTTTACCAGCTAGGCAATGGTGGAGGCCTAGTGTTCGAGCAGGACCTGACGGAGCTATCCATGTTCCTCGGGCGCCCTTTCCCGGAGTTCTTCGGGGGTCAGGTCACCGACCAGCCCGGAGGACAGCTGCAGTGGGTCATCATCGCTGACCTACGCGGGAAGCTCGAGCCACCCATGACTGGCAGGATCCAGTTCTCCTTCCGGGAGAACAACTGGGCGGACGGACTCGCTCGTGCCATGAAGGAAGCACTGGCCCGTCTGTGCGGGCTGGAGCTGCCCCGAATCCGGGGAACCCGCTACTTCCACATGGCAAGGCATGACTCCATGGGGGCACCGATGGATCTCTCGCCTCACCCTGAGTTGAAGTACCACGTGGACCACACCGACTACATGCTGTGCGAGACCTACGTCCAGCTCGACAACGCTCGCGCCCTCGCCAACTTCGCCTACGCCCAGATGGCTCAGAAGGATGAGACCATCAAGATCATCGCCAAGGAGCGCAGGACTCTTCGCCGTGAGAACGCGAAGAAGGACTACTCCATCTCTCGCCTCCGCGACAAGATCGCCGCCCTCAAGGAGACCATCAAGACCCAGGAGGACCAGCTCAAGGCCCTCGAGGGAGAAGGAGAAGGAGAAGACATCCAAGGGGATGGCTACTCCTACGTGAGCAACGACAACGACTATGAGGAGGATGATGATGATCTGGCCTTCTACCCCAATGAGGATGGCCATGAGCACCTGACAGCCGGGATGGATGACACCGTCCCGATCAATGTTGATGAAGCGTAGTTTCACTTGTGCACCTTGCGTAGGTGTGAGTTGTACCGGTCCCAATGTATCGTAGCTTGGTGAAAGGGTTCTTCAAACCCTCCGATGTGTTAGCTTGTAATGTTTGCATCATGAATAAAATAAAAGTGTGTTTATTTTCAACATGTCAAGAACTCAAGTTTTAAACTTTGAACTTTACCCAAAATAAGCCATAGAAATTTCCCTCTCGTCTCATGATCTATCTCCATGTTCAGATGGCCCCTCCAACTCGCAGCGCCAATCAGGATGCACTGATGCAAATGCTGCAGATTATGATGGAAGACAGAGAGGCTGAACGCGCTGAAAGGCAAGCCAACATTCTACAGCAGCTTGCTTAGAACAACCAAGGCCACGGAAATCATGATCATCCGGGCTCCAAGCTGAAGAACTTTCAGAACACCAACCCACCGGTGTTTAGCAAGACGGAGGAAC
The DNA here is from genome assembly GCA_030979885.1 of Lolium multiflorum. Classification (NCBI taxonomy): domain Eukaryota; kingdom Viridiplantae; phylum Streptophyta; class Magnoliopsida; order Poales; family Poaceae; genus Lolium; species Lolium multiflorum. Next base: position 143,195,791 of record CM061747.1, read on the forward strand.
CCCTTGATGCGGACGATTGGCTCCAGACAATGGAGAACAATCTGGAAGTGGCCGGAGTGGAGGCCAATGACAAGGTGTTGTTCGCCACGCACTATCTGGCAGGACCTGCACGTGCCTGGTGGACTATTGCCGCGCATTGCGGGGCAAATGATGACTTGGGTAGACTTCAAGCTCAAGTTCAGCAAGTACCACGTGCCCCCGGGCCTGATCAAGAAGATGAGGGACGAGTTCCGTGAACTCAAACAGGGCAGGATGACTGTGGTGGAGTACCGCGACAAGTTCCTTACCTTGTCAAGGTACGCCCCTGATGAGACTGATACCACCGACAAGAGGAAGGAGAGGTTCTTGAACGGACTGCATGATGAGATGCAGACCGTGCTGGTCAACATTCCATTTGCTGACCTCGAAGCCCTTGTTGACTCCGCCATCCAGATGGAGGGCAAGCTGAACCAGGCCAATGAGAACCGCAAGCGCCGCATGATGCAGAGTGGGCCCAGCAATACCCCGAGGTATCGCCCCAGCTCAAGCGGAGGGTTCGCCCCCAGAAGCAACAAGCCACCGACACAGATGTCACGCCCCGGTTTTCAGAACCGGAGTGGAGGAAACCCCAGGCCAGGAGGCCACCACAACAACACCCACAGCAACAGCAACTATGTCCACCACAACAACAACTTCAACCGCGCTCCGATGAGAGCCCCCGCCAACAACAACAACACCAACACTGCTCCAAGGACTGGGAGCAACGCTGTTCCTGTCGCCCCCAAGGACAAGGCCACCATCACTTGCTATGAGTGTGGCGTAGTGGGACACTATTCCAATGAGTGCCCCAAGAGACTTGCCAAGATCGCCGCCAACACCGCTGCACCTGCTCAGCAGCAACGCCGTGTCTCCACCGGCAAGAAGTTCACCCCCAACAACCCCAACAACCGCAGCGGCCGCCTCTTTCACATGAGTGCGGAAGAAGCCCAGGAAGCGCCAGATGTCGTGCTGGGTATGTTCTCTGTTAACTCAGTACCTGCAAGAGTGTTGTTTGATTCTGGAGCATCGCATTCATTTGTCACCGAAGATTTTGCATGCACTAGTAAGATTCAACCCATCAGTTTGAAGCATGTCATGATAGTTCAAATACCCGGTTCAACTACAAAAGCTAGAAAAATTTGCAAAGATGTGCCTATCAGAATACATGAAATAGATTTTTATGCAAATTTGATTGTTCTGGGAACAAAGGGTTTGGAAGTAGTACTGGGTATGGATTGGATGTCCAAGCATCATGGACTGATTGATTGTGCCAAGAAGGCCATCACCATGACTAGTAGCACCGGAGTGCTAGTGGAGCACATATCGGAAAGACTGCCCAGAAAATTCACTTGTAACCAGAGTTTAGCCAAGCCCACCTTGGATCAGATCAGGGTCGTCTGTAGATACCCTGATGTGTTTCCTGATGATTTGCTCGGTATGCCCCCAGATCGGGATATCGAGTTTATTATTGAGTTAATCCCTGGAACAGGACCCATAGCCCAGAGAGCTTACAGCATGAACCCGGCAGAATTAGTGGAGCTGAAGAAGCAATTGGATGACATGCTGGAGAAAGGTTTGATCCAACCAAGTGCGTCACCATGGAGGTCGCCAGTTTTGTTTGTGGACAAAAAGGACGGTGCCACTCGTTTATGTATGGATTACCGTAAGCTTAACGATGTCACCATCAAGATAAATACCCCTTGACCAAAGATAGGTGCCACCGTGTTCTCTAAGATTGATCTTAGGACAGGTTGATACGTCCAAAACGTATCTACTTTCCCGAACACTTTTGCTATTGTTTTGCCTCTAATTTGTGTATTTTGGATACAACTAACACGGACTAACGCTGTTGCAGAACTGTTCTGGTGTCTCGTTTTTGTGCAGAAATCCAACTTTCGGGAAAATCCTCGGAATTTATGCAGAAGGCCCTATTTTCCCAGAATGACGGAGCCAGAAGGACAAGTGAGGTGGAGGCCCGAGGGGCCCACACCATAAGGCGGCGCAGCCTAGGGGGGCCCGCGCGGCCCTATGGTGTGGCCCCCTCGGTCGGCCTCCGACGCCACCCTTCAGACTACTTATCGGCATCGACCTAAAAACGCACGGGTGAGAAGTCGAAATCGCCAGAAACCCTCCAGAGAGCCGCCACATCGCGAAACTCCATCTCGGGAGCCAGAAGTCTCCGTTCGGCTCACGCCGGGACGGGGAATTGGAGGAGATCTTCACCGCCATCACCGCCAACGCCTCTCCATCGACCAGCCATGTTTCCCCCATCCATGTGTGAGTAATTCCCCCGCTGTAGGCTGAAGGGGATGGTAGGGATTGGATGAGATTGGTCATGTAATAGTCATAAGATTGTTAGGGCATAGTGCCTAGTATCCGTAGATGTCACTTTTATGATATTGTTGCAACTTGTTATGCTTAATGCTTGTCACTAGGGCCCGAGTGCCATGATCTCAGATCTGAACATGTTATTGATTCATGAAGATATTCGTTGTTTATGATCTTACCTGCAAGTTGTATACACATGTCGCTGTCCGGAACCAATGGCCCCGAAGTGACAGAAATCGGGACAACCGGAGGGGATGGTAGTGATGTGAGGATCACATGTGTTCACGGAGTGTTAATGCTTTGCTCCGGTACTCTATTAAAAGGAGTACCTTAATATCCAGTAGTTTCCCTAGAGGCCCGGCTGCCACCGGCTGGTAGGACAAAAGATGTTGTGCAAGTTTCTCATTGCGAGCACGTACGACTAAATATGGAACACATGCCTATTGATTGATTAGTACTTGGATACCGTTTTATTATTATCTGCAAATGCCCCTGCTTTGATTGTTACATGAGTTTCTCTCATCCATGCAATGCCCGTTAATCCGTCCCTGTGCCTACAGTATTTTAATCCTGTTGTTTACTATAATCACTACTGCTGTCTTTATTTCACCGCTGCTGTTATTTCACTATTCCTACTGCTATAAAACTGTTACTACGATAAACTCTTGCGAGCAAGTCTGTTTCCAGGTGCAGCTGAATTGACAACTCCGCTGTTAAGGCTTACAAGTATTCTTTGTCTCCCCTTGTGTCGAATCAATAAATTGGGTAATACTTCCCTCGAAGACTGTTGCGATCCCCTATACTTGTGGGTCATCAAGACTATTTTCTGGCGCCGTTGCCGGGGAGCATAGCTTTATTTGGAAGTTCACTTGGATTGATATTGTTCGCTGCAAATTCTCCATCATGGGTAAACCTCGCGATACTAAGATCGTCATATTACCATCCACTACAAGAAAAGGTACAACTCTTAGTACCTCTGCTGCTCTTGATTCACCATATGTGATAAGTAAACTTGTTTCACCACCACAAGCTTCAAATGCTGGTACTTCTGCTGAATCTGAAAATTCCTCTCATAATTGTGATGATGCTTCTGCTGTGCTTGATAATGATGGTTCGTTAGGATCTTTTCTAGATGCTACAATTGCTAAGTCTAGACAAATTGAAAATACTGAAACTCCTAATGAAAATGCTGCTACACCTGTTAATTCACCTGAGTCTGTTGAATATTCTAGTGATGATCTTGATGAAGATTATGTAGAGCTTGATGATGATTTTATTGAAAAATGCAATGCTACTACTGATGCAAGAAAAATTAAAAAGTTGCTTGCAGAACATGCTGTTAGATATAAACTGTCTCCTGATCCTAAATTTGCCACATCTCCTATAAACATTAGGGATAAAGATTATGATTTTTCTCTTGATTTATCTCATATAGCTATTGTTGAGAAAACACCCTTTTGTGGTACTGAAAAAGAAAGTGCTGTTGAACACATGACTGAGCTATCTACTCTTAGTGGTTTGTTTTCTGATGATATTAAGATGCGTACTTATTTTGTCGCTAAAATTTTTCCTTTCTCATTAAAGGATGATGCTAAAACTTGGTATAATAATTTGCCTCCTGGTTCTATTAAAAGTCCAAAAGAATTGCTTGATGTTTTCTTTCGAAAATACTTTCCTGCTAGCGCTCAACATGCTGCTTTGCAGAGAATTTATAATTTTGACCAGGAAGATGGAGAGAAATTGCCTGAGGCTTGGGCGAGATTTTGCTCTCTTATTAGAGCTCAGCCTGACCATGATTTGGAAAAGCATGATTTACTTGATATATTTTATAGTGGACTAACCATTGAGTCTAGGGCATACCTGGATAGTTGTGCTGGTTGTGTTTTCAGGAAAAGAACTCCAGACGACGCTGAAGAATTATTGGCTAAAATAGGCCGGAATCATGATGATTGGTCTACACCTGAACCAACCCCGACACCGATAGTGAAGAAGAGGGGTATGATTAAATTAAATGATGAAGATATGAGGGAAGCCAAGAAGTCTCTTAAAGAGAAGGGTATTAAACCTGAAGATGTGAAGAATTTACCTCCTATAGAAGATTTATGTGAGATAACTCCCCCTTCATCCATGATTGAGGTACACTCTCTTCAACGCTTTACTAGGGAAGATATTCCGTATTCAAAACCTCCTGCTCAATGCTTAGATGAGTTTGATAATTATATTGTTAAGCAAGAAAACTTTAATATGAGAGTAGAGAATCATTTAATGGAAAATTCTCGAGCTATTAGTGAATTGCATGGTATTGTGGAGAGAACCTCCAATGATGTTAAGATACTTGTTAAACATTTTCAAATGGTTCAAACTCAAATTGATCAACTTACTAAAGTGCAAAATGACTTGTTGGGAAATAATTCTAAAGAAAAACATGCTTATGAAGTAACAACTAGAGGTGGTGTTTCTACCCAGGATCCTCTATATCCTGAAGGGCATCCCAAAAGAGTTGAACAAGATTCTCAACTAACTAAAACTAGTGCTCCATCTAAGAAAAAGAAAAAGAAACATAAGAATGTTGTAGAATCCTCTGAACCTGTTAATGATCCTAATAGTATTTCTATTTCTGATGCTGAAACTGAAAGTGGTAATGAACATGATAAAGATAATGATAAGGATGATACTCCTGATAAAGAAGAGGTTGAAGAAGAACCTGAAAAGCATGCTAAAAATAAAAAGTACACTAAAGAAGATTTTATTGCTGAGAAACATGGTAATGAAAGAGAACCTTGGGTTCAAAAGCAAATGCCTTTTCCTGCTAAGAAACTAAAATCAAAGGAGGAGGAACATTATAATAAATTTTGTGATTGGATGAAACCTTTATTTTTGCAAATCCCTTTGACTGATGCTATTAAATTGCCTCCTTATTCAAAGTATATGAAAGATATTGTCTCTAACAAAAGGAAAATTCCCAATGAGGAAATTTCCACTATGCTCGCTAATTACTCCTTCAATGGTAAGATTCCAAAGAAGCTTGGAGACCCAGGTATACCGACTATTCCTTGTTCCATCAAGAATAATTATGTTAGAACTGCTCTATGTGATTTGGGAGCAGGTGTTAGTGTAATGCCTTTTTCTCTTTATAAGAGACTTGATTTAGATAAGTTGATACCAACTGATATATCTTTGCAAATGGCTGATAAATCTACTGCTATTCCTGTTGGTTTATGTGAAAATGTTCCTGTTCAAGTTACTCAGCATTGCTTGATATTAACTGATTTTGTTGTGTTGGAAATGCCTGAAGATGATAATATGTCCATTATTCTTGGAAGACCCTTTCTTAATACTGCAGGGGCTGTTATTGATTGCAATAAAGGCATGGTTACTTTCAATGTTGATGATAAGGAACACACTGTCTATTTTCCCAAGAGGATTGATAAAGTATGTGGAGTTAATACAATTTTTAATGTGAAAACTATCAAAGTGGGAACCATTGATTGTCCTATATATGAGCCTAAAGAAGAATATCAAACTCTTGTGATTGGATCCATATCAATTCAATATAAGGTAACATGATTGATTTGAGGTTTATTTCTTCTTATGTCATATAAAATTTATTTGGTAGCAAGACTTGATCAACCTTGTTAACAAGTATATTTTAATGCATAAGAGAGCTAAACAACATTTCTTTCTTTCTCCCTCCACTTATTTTACTTGCTGTAGCACCTTTTGTTTTGCAATATGCTTTAGTTGTTTAAGATTTTGGAAATCATTTTCCTGCGCAGTAATAATTAATTTAATACCCAGAAATGTGCATTTTTCGAAGTTCTCTAAAAATTACAAAAATTACACCGTTGGTCCTATTTTTCGACGAGGCACCTGGGAGTACCAGAGGATGACCTGTGGGGCACCAGAGGGTGCCACACCACAGGCCGGCGCGGCCAAGGAGGTGGGCGCGCCACCCTGTGGTGTGGGCCCCTCCTTGCCCCACTACTTCATCTCTTCCTCCCAGCATCTTCTCTCTCCCGAAAAAACTCGCACCAAGTTCCTCTCACTCGCGTTTCTGCTCAAGAACTCGCGATTTCTCGATCTCTTTGCTCAGCCCAGATTTCTGTCTGAAATTTGGCACATTTACTCCTTGGTATGTGACTCCTTTGATTGTCCAATTAGAATTTTGTTTGGTTGAGTATATCTTGAATATTTTGCTGCTGTAGATAACATGTTTAGTGAGCTTGCATGCTTGTTCTAAGTGGTAGAAATTACTTTTGATGCATGTGTAGTACTCTAGCAAGTTCCTATAGTAGTTCCCCTCAATTATATACCTTGAAATCAAATTTTATAATGATTGTTGAAAATTTCAGAAGGGGAAGATGAAGAAATTCAAATTTGGAGAATTGTTCAAGAAAGGAACAACCAGCACCGGTAGGCCCTCGAGGGCATCCACTCAGATTAGGCGATCCTACAATGAGGATGTCATCGCGCCTAGCTTCGCGCCCGAGGAGGACAATGGGGCTCCTAATGCTTCATCCTTCCCATGTTATGATTTTCTGACAAATGCAGGGATATTGGATGACTTCTTCACCCTTGTCAACAGGGCAGGCTTAGCCACCTACGTGGGAGATGAAAGGGAACAATACTACAGGCTCACCAAAATTTTCGTTGAGAGCTTCAAGTTCCACAACACGCAATACGAGCCGACAGTTGCATTCAAGATCTATGATAATCCTGTTACTATGGAATTGGAAGAATTTTGTCGTGCATTGGATATTGCCCCTGTAGGTACAGCAAGGAGGATTGATGACAACCCCCGGGACCTGTTGGAGCTCTACCGAGGGATCACCGAGGATGATTGCCGCACCATTCAGCGCGGCAAGATAAGAAATATTCAACTTCCCGCCATTAAATATTTTGCATATTACATTGCTACTAGTATTCTTGGTAGGGAAAATACTAGTAATATTTCTAGCTATCATCTTGCTTTCTTGAATGCTGCACTTACTGGACAGACACCTTATCATCTTGGTTCTCTTATTGCTCGCCGCCTGTCTAGCAGGGGGCCTATTTTTGGAGGAACTATTGCACTGCGCATTTTAACACATTTAAGACTTCCTCTTGATTCTAATGATGTGCCATTAACCCCTAGGAGACTAGATATTGCTGCTATGAAGAGCCATCATTTTGTTACTACTGATTCCACTATAGATAATATGGTCTATAGAATGTTGTTTGCTGACGGGAATGAGAAGGAAATCCCTCTTCCCCAGCCAGGTTTGTTCAATATTGACAGGCAATCATGGTCGCTCACTAAGGAGGAGGTGGAGGAACATATGAAGATACAAGAATTCCACCAGCAACATGACTCCGAGAACGCCGAGCCCTCCTACGACTGCACCGTCACATACCCCGATGTTTCCTCCAGCACATACCTGGAACCGGGTCGTTCTTCGTCGTACTACGGAGACACCACTTCATGGGGACCGTGGGAATGAACTCCACTTAGGCCAAAATCCTAAGCTTGGGGGGAGGTATACCGGCATCACTCATTCTTTGCATATTATGGTTGCTGGATACTTGTACATACTTGTTTAGTTTCTTAGAGTGGTTTTCTAATGAGAAGGAGATGATATTTGGGGAAGTGCTGTCCAAAAACAGATTCTGGGCTGTTACCAAAAAAATTCGTACGCACAGCCAGAACGTTATTTTGAGTTGCCAATTTTTGAGCATGTGCCCCAGGTTGTTATCTAACTTTCATTAGTTTAACACTTTTTGGTCTGAGCAATGGAAGATTTTTGTTAATTTCGATTTCTGTACTGCTGTCAGGATTTGGCAGATTTCTGTCATCCTGCTTTTCTGTGTTTCTGTTAGTTTGCATTCTTTTGTTTTCGCTTTGTTTCTTTCCTAAAACACAAAAAGACCAAAAATATTTCTGTTGTTTCTCTTCATCATTTGTTTATTTGGTTCCTTGCTCTTAGTTTACTTTATTTGCTATCGTTGGTTTGTTATGAGAAAACCCAAAAAGATTTTGCTTTGTTTGCTTGTTTTCTTTCGTTCTTGTTTCCAATTCGAAAACACCAAAAATATTTGATGTTCTTCTTTGGTTTGTAAAGTTCATCATGAGTTCAATGGTCTTCGGTGGCTGGAGCGTGGTTTTCATTTCATATTATCCAAGCTACACAAGTGAAAGGCAATAATGACGATCTACGACAATTGGATTGTGGTGAGAGGCTGGTATGAACTCTATTTGTTTTCATTTTTGTACATATACTCATCCATGTGAGCATGCTTAGTTGGTTCATGTGAGGTATATGTTATTTGAGAAAGTCTAGTAGTTCATGATCTCTCATGTTTAGCTCCAATTTATTAATATGAGTAGCATGTCATGGATGTTCGCTTGCATTATTTTATTCATAAGTAAGTATGGCATTGTGGTATCCTCCTCTGAATAATTCATTTATATCGACTTGGCACATGCTCACGCATGCATATGACTGAACAAAAAGTCAATTAAGCCTCGATGATTTATATTGCTTCAGAGTTCTTGCATCACTTTTATGCCTCCGTTAATTTATTTTGCCGCAAGCATGATTATGACAGTTATTGCTCTCTTGATTTGTCGCTCCCTAGTCTTTTGCTAGCCTTCACTTGTACTGAGCGGGAACGCCGCTCGTGCTTCCAAACACCTGAAAACCAAGTTGTTCCAAAGTGTCCACCATAAATACCTATGCATGGCATTTCAAACCATTCCAAGTAAATTCTCATGCGCTACCTTTAAAACTTTCAAAATGCTTCTCAATTTGTGTTAATGTTTCATAGCTCATGAGAAAGTATGTGGTGTTTAGCTTTCAACCTTGTCATTTACTTTTGACGGACTCTCATATGGACTAGTGGCGCATCCGCTTATCCAATAATTTTGCAAAAAGAGCTGGCAATGGGATTCCCAGTCCCAAATTAATTAACTTAAATAGACACTCCTCCATGGTTTGTGATTGTTGGACGGCACCCGAAGGATTCGGTTAGCCATGGCTTGTGTAAGCAAAGGTTGGGGGAGTGTCATCATCATAATAAAACTTAAATAAAAAGGCACTCCTTCATGGTATGTGATTGTTGGCAGGCACCCGAGGATTCGGTTAGCCATGGTTTGTGTAAGAAAGGTTGGAAGGAGTGCCACATAAACATGCAAATAATTCATGGGAGCCGCTCTTGGGAGTCCGGTTGATGAGGTAGTTAGTGTACCCATTACCATTCGTTGACAACAACAAGCACCTCTCAAAATAATTTTACTCCTGTTTTAAAAATGAAAAGCTCTAGCGCATGTTAATCCCTGCTTCCCTCTGCGAAGGGTCAATCTTTTACTTTTTATGTTGTGTCTCCATTCTTTCTTTGAGCACTATCTTGAGAGCACAACTGTCATTCTTAGTATAATATGCTTGTCTCAAAATATGATTGATTGTAGTATAACTTTGATGCTTTTATCTTTGACAATCACTACTTCTAGTCTTTCTATGAACTCCAGAGGTGCCGGCATTTATGTTTTGCCGATCAAATACGGGCAAGCGAGATACCACTTTATCATATTCTCTTATGAACATTGCAATCCTGCTTATATACATGATTCATGGTGCTTATTATTAATTGTTGGTACCTCTCCATGATTGACATAGCTGTTGGATGATCTTATTTGCATGTATCTCATTATGAACTGCTTGAGTATTAGCCATAGCATGAGAATATATACATCATATGAGCAAATGTGTTCGTGAAAGTTCTTTTATCGCTCAGTTGTTAACTGAATTGCTTGAGGACAAGCAATAAGCTAAGCTTGGGGGAGTTGATACGTCCAAAACGTATCTACTTTCCCGAACACTTTTGCTATTGTTTTGCCTCTAATTTGTGTATTTTGGATACAACTAACACGGACTAACGCTGTTTTCAGCAGAACTGTTCTGGTGTCTCGTTTTTGTGCAGAAATCCAACTTTCGGGAAAATCCTCGGAATTTATGCAGAAGGCCCTATTTTCCCAGAATACAGAAGGACAAGTGAGGTGGAGGCCCGAGGGCCCCACACCATAAGGCGGCGCGGCCTAGGGGGCCGCGCGGCCCTATGGTGTGGCCCCCTCGGTCGGCCTCCGACGCCCCCTTCGGACTACTTATCGGCCTCGACCTAAAAACGCACGGGGAGAAGTCGAAGTCGCCAGAAACCCTCCAGAGAGCCGCCACATCGCGAAACTCCGTCTCGGGAGCCAGAAGTCTCCGTTTGGCACTCCGCGGGACGGGGAATTGGAGGAGATCTTCACCGCCATCACCGCCAACGCCTCTCCATCGACCAGCCATGTTTCCCCCATCCATGTGTGAGTAATTCCCCGCTGTAGGCTGAAGGGGATGGTAGGGATTGGATGAGATTGGTCATGTAATAGTCATAAGATTGTTAGGGCATAGTGCCTAGTATCCGTAGATGTCACTTTTATGATATTGTTGCAACTTGTTATGCTTAATGCTTGTCACTAGGGCCCGAGTGCCATGATCTCAGATCTGAACATGTTATTGATTCATGAAGATATTCGTTGTTTATGATCTTACCTGCAAGTTGTATACACATGTCGCTGTCCGGAACCAATGGCCCCGAAGTGACAGAAATCGGGACAACCGGAGGGGATGGTAGTGATGTGAGGATCACATGTGTTCACGGAGTGTTAATGCTTTGCTTCGGTACTCTATTAAAAGGAGTACCTTAATATCCAGTAGTTTCCCTAGAGGCCCGGCTGCCACCGGCTGGTAGGACAAAAGATGTTGTGCAAGTTTCTCATTGCGAGCACGTACGACTAAATATGGAACACATGCCTATTGATTGATTAGTACTTGGATACCGTTTTATTATTATCTGCAAATGCCCCTGCTTTGATTGTTACATGAGTTTCTCTCATCCATGCAACGCCCGTTAATCCGTCCCTGTGCCTACAGTATTTTAATCCTGCTGTTTACTATAATCACTACTGCTGTCTTTATTTCACTATTACTACTGATAAACTCTTGCGAGCAAGTCTGTTTCCAGGTGCAGCTGAATTGACAACTCCGCTGTTAAGGCTTACAAGTATTCTTTGTCTCCCCTTGTGTCGAATCAATAAATTGGGTAATACTTCCCTCGAAGATGTTGGAGATATGCCCAAGAGGCAATAATAAAGTGGTTATTATAATATCTTTGTGTTTATGATAAATGTTTATATACCATGCTATAATTGTATTAACCGAAACATTGATACATGTGTGTTATGTAAACAACAAGGAGTCCCTAGTAAGCCTCTTGTATAACTAGCTTGTTGATTAATAGATGATCATGGTTTCATGATCATGAACATTGGATGTTATTAATAACAAGGTTATGTCATTGGTTGAATGATATAATGGACACACACCCAAATGAGCGTAGCATAAGATCAAGTCATTAAGTTCAATTTGCTATAAGCTTTCGATACATAGTTGCCTTAGTCCTTCGACCATGAGATCATGTAAATCACTTACACCGGAAGGGTACTTTGATTACATCAAACGCCATTGCGTAAATGGGTGGCAATAAAGATGGGATTAAGTATCTGGAAAGTGTGAGTTGAGGCATATGGATTAATAGTGGGATTTGTCCATCCTGATGACGGATAGATATACTCTGGGCCCTCTCGGTGGAATGTCATCTGATTAGCTTGCAAGCATATGAATGGTTCATAAGAGATCACATACCACGGTACGAGTAAAGAGTACTTGTCGGTAACGAGGTTGAACAAGGTATGGAGATACCGATGATCAAACCTCGGACAAGTAAAATATCGCGAGACAAAGGGAATTGGCATCGTATGTAAATGGTTCAATCGATCACTAAGTCATCGTTGAATATGTGGGAGCCATTATGGATCTCCAGATCCCGCTATTGGTTATTGCTCGGAGAGGAGTCTCGACCATGTCTGCATAGTTCACGAACCGTAGGGTGACGCGCTTAAGGTTCGATGTCGCATAAGTAGATTCGGAATATGAGATGGAGACCGAATGTTGTTCGGAGTCTCGGATAGGATCCGAGACATCACGAGGAGAGCCGGAATTGTTCTGGAAGAATTCTGCTGTTTTGTATTTCAAGAAAAGTTGTTCTGGAAACATTCTCGGAATTGGACGAAATAAAAACAGAGGTTCTTATTTTTCTGTCGCGCAGACGGAGTCCAAAGGGGAGACGGAGAAAGGCCAGGAGTGGGCCACACCACACGGCGGCGCGGGCCCCCCCTTGGCCGCGCCAGGGTGTGGTGTGGGCCCACCAGGCGCCGGCCCTAGATCGGTTTCGCGAAACCCTAACCCTACCTTCCGACTATAAATAGTGGGGTAGTTTGGCCGGCCATTGCTGCTCCGTACGAAACCCTAAAGTGCCACCTCTCCTCCCTCCCAGTTTCTCCTGCTCCGGCTTAGGCGAAGCCCTGCAGGAATTCTTCTCCACCACCACCACCACGCCGTCGTGCTGCTGGGATTCCGTGGAGATCTACCACACCTCCGCTGCCCGCTGGAACGGGGAGAGGAAGGAGCTTCATCGACACCGTACGCGCGACCGAGTACGGAAGTGCTGCCGGATTGCAGCACCGGGGACGATCGTCTACACCAACAACGAGATTAATCTCGTAGGCTTTGGAATCTTCGAGGGTTAGTCTCATCTCCATCTCGTTGCTTAGATCTAGTAGATTGGATCTTGGGTGTTCCATAGATTAGATCTGTTGGTTTTATTCGCTTTGCGGTAGGAAAATTTTTGTTTTCTATGCAACGAACCCCATCAGTGGTATCAGAGCCACGTCTATGCATAGATCTGTTGCACGAGTAGAACACAATGGTTTGTGGGCGGTGATGCTTTTGTTGCTTTAGTTTGTGTACTTTGCTTCTTGCGGGATGGTGGGATGAAGCGGCCCGGGCTAACTTTACATGACCGCGTTTCATGAGACTTGCTCCACGCTTGACATGCAACTTGTATTGCATAAGTGGCTTTGCGGGTGTCTGTCTCTCCCACCATAGTGAAGATTGTAATTTGCACTTCTATTGTCAACACTAGTATCACCGTTGTGGTTCATGTTCGTAGGTAGATTGGATCTTACTCGAAAACCCTAAACCACGTAAAAGATGCAAACCAAATTAGAGGCGTCTAACTTGTTTTTGCAGGGTTTGGTGATGTGATATGGCCATGATGTGATGATGATTATATTTGATGTATGAGATGTTCATTATTGTATTATGGCAACCGGCAGGAGCCTAATGGTTGTCTTTAATTTTTGTTAAAGACCTGCGTGTCTATTCATCATGTAATAGCTTTATTTCAAGTAGTTGTTATAGTAGCTATAAGTGATGGACAACCATGAAGCGGCGCCACTGACCTTGACGCCATGCTGGTGATGATGGAGATCATGTCCGTGCTTTGGAGATGGAGATCAAAAGCACAAGAAGAAAGGCCATATCATATCACACATTATGAATTGCATGTGATGTTAATCCTTTTATGCATCTTATTTTGCTTAGATCGCGACGGTAGCATTATAAGATGATCCCTCTCACTAAATATCAAGATAATAAAGTGTTCATCCTAAGTATGCACCGTTGCTAAGACTTGTCGTTTCGAAGCATCTCGTGATGATCGGGTGTGATAGACTCTACATGTGCATACAACGGGTGCAAGCCAGATTTGCACACGCGGATACTAAGGTTGCCTTGACGAGCCTAGCATGTACAGACATGGTCTCGGAACACGGGATACCGAAAGGTAGAGCATGAGTCATATGAATGATATGATGAACACTTTGAGTGTTCACCTTTGAAGCTACATCTTTTCTCGTGAAGATCGGACTTGGTGTAGTGGATTTGGTTCGTGTAATCACTAAGACAATGCGAGGGATGTTGTTTTGAGTGGGAGTTCACCTAGTTAATTTAAGAATTAAAATTGAACTCATTTTATCATAAACTTAGTCTAAACTCTTTGCAAATATGTTGTAGATCATGGCGCCCCCTCCATCAATTTTAACCAGTTCCTAGAGAAAGAAAAGCTTAAGGGCAATGGTAGCAACTTCACTGACTGGTTCCGTCATGTGAGGATTTTCCTCGCTGGCGTAAGCCTGCAATATGTGCTCGAAGCACCGCTAGGTTCCCCACCACCTCCTGCAGTGTCCGAGGACATAAAGAATGTTTATGAGACTCGGGCAACTCGGTACTCCGAAGTTCAGTGTGCCATCTTGTGCAGTTTAGAGGCAGAGCTCCAAAAGCGTTTTGAGCACCACGACCCATGTGAGATGATGCGTGAGCTCAAACTTATCTTTGAGACTCATGCAGCCGTGGAGAGCTATGAGGCCTCGAAACAGTTCTTTAACTGCATGATGGAAGAGGGCAGCTCCGTTAGTGAGCACATGTTCGCCATGTCCGGACATGCGAAGAAGCTCAGTGACTTGGGGATTGTGATCCCTAACAAGCTGGGTATTCATCGTGTCCTCCAATCACTGCCACCAAGTTACAAGAACTTCGTGATGAACTACAACATGCAGAACATGAACAAAGAGTTACCTGAACTCTTCTCCATGCTGAAGTCTGCTGAAGTAGAAATAAAGAAGGAGAACCAAGTGTTGATGGTCAACAAGACCACCAGTTTCAAGAAGCAGGGCAAGCCTAACAAGGGCAACTTCAAGAAGGGCGGCAAGAAAGTTGCAGCGCCTCCTGAGAAGCCTAAGGCTGGTCCTAAGCCTGAGACTGTGTGCTACTACTGCCAGGGGAAGGGGCACTGGAAGCGGAACTGAAATACTTGGCCGATCTGAAGAGCGGCCACGCCAAAAAGAAAGGTATATTTGATATACATGTTATAGATGTCTATCTTACTGGTTCTCGTAGTAGTGCCTGGGTATTTGATACTGGTTCGGTTGCTCACATTTGTAACTCGAAACAGGAACTGCGGAATAAACGAAGCCTGGCGAGGGACGAGGTGATGATGCGCGTTGGAAATGGATCCAAGGTCGATGTGATCGCCGTCGGCACGCTCCCTCTACATCTACCTTCGGGATTAGTTTTAAACCTTAATAATTGTTATTTGGTACCTGCGTTGAGCATGAACATTATATCTGGATCTTGTTTGATGCAAGACGGTTATTCGTTTAAGTCTGAGAATAATGGTTGTTCGATTTATATGAGTAATGTCTTTTATGGCCATGCACCTGAGATGAATGGTTTATTCTTGTTAAATCTCGATAGTAGTGATACACATGTTCATAACATTGATGCTAAGCGAATTAAATTGAATGATAATTCTACTTATATGTGGCACTGTCGTCTTGGTCATATTGGAGTGAAGCGCATGAAGAAACTCCATTCCGATGGACTTCTTGAGTCACTTGACTTTGAGTCACTTGACAGATGCGAAGCATGTCTAATGGGAAAAATGACTAAGACTCCATTTTCTGGTACAATGGAGCGAGCTACAGACTTATTGGAAATCATACATACCGATGTGTGCGGACCAATGAGTGTAGCATCGCGCGGTGGTTATCGTTATGTTCTAACCTTCACGGATGATCTGAGTAGATATGGGTATATTTACTTTATGAAACATAAGTCCGAGACTTTCGAGAAGTTCAAGGAATTCCAAAGTGAAGTAGAAAATCAACGTAACAAGAAGATTAAGTTTCTGCGTTCTGATCGCGGAGGCGAATATCTGAGTTATGAGTTTGGCATGCATTTAAAGAAATGCGGAATACTTTCACAGTTGACACCGCCGGGAACACCACAGCGCAATGGTGTGTCCGAACGTCGTAATCGAACTCTCTTAGATATGGTTCGTTCTATGATGTCTCTTACCGATTTGCCACTATCGTTTTGGGGTTATGCTTTAGAGACAGCCGCATTCACTTTAAATAGGGCACCATCTAAATCCGTTGAAACGACACCGTATGAATTATGGTTTGGGAAGAAACCTAAGCTGTCGTTCCTTAAAGTTTGGGGTTGCGATGCTTATGTAAAGAAGTTACAACCTGACAAGCTAGAACCCAAAGCGGAGAAATGCGTCTTCATAGGATACCCTAAAGAAACTATTGGGTACACTTTCTATCACAGATCCGAAGGCAAAATCTTTGTTGCCAAGAACGGATCCTTTCTTGAGAAGGAGTTTCTCACTAAAGAAGTGACTGGAAGAAAAGTAGAACTCGACGAGGTTAATGAACCTTCTCTCATAGATCAGAGTAGCGCAGTGCCGGAAGAAGTTCCTGCGCAGCCTGCACCGATAGGAGAGGAAGCGAATGATGATGATCATGAAGCTTCGAACGAGGAAGCTACTGAACCTCGCAGATCGACGAGGGAACGTACCACTCCTGATTGGTATGATCCCTGTCTAAATGTCATGATTGTGGACAACAATGATGAGGACCCTGCGACGTATGAAGAAGCGATGATGAGCCCAGATTCCAACAAATGGCAAGAAGCCATGAAATCCGAAATGGGATCCATGTATGATAACAAAGTGTGGACTTTGGTAGACTTACCTGATAGCCGCAAGGCTGTCGAGAATAAATGGATCTTCAAGAGAAAAACAGATGCTGATGGTAATATTACTGTCTATAAAGCTCGACTTGTCGCAAAGGGTTTCCGACAAATTCAAGGAGTTGACTACGATGAGACTTTCTCACCTGTAGCGAAGCTAAAGTCTGTGAGGATTTTGTTAGCAATAGCTGCATTTTTCGATTATGAGATTTGGCAGATGGATGTCAAAACGGCGTTCCTTAATGGTGACATTGAGGAAGAGTTGTATATGGTACAACCCAAAGGTTTTGTCGATCCTAAAAATGCTGACAAGGTATGCAAACTTCAGCGTTCCATTTATGGACTGAAGCAAGCATCCCGGAGTTGGAACCTACGCTTTGATAGAGTGATCAAAGACTTTGGTTTTATACGGACTCATGGTGAGGCCTGTATTTACAAGAAAGTGAGTGGGAGCTCTGTAGCGTTCCTGATATTATATGTAGATGACATATTGTTGATTGGGAATGATATAGAACTATTAAGCAGCGTTAAAGGTTATTTGAATAAGTCTTTTTCAATGAAAGACCTTGGTGAAGCAGCATACATTTTAGGCATCAAGATTTATAGAGATAGATCAAGACGCCTAATAGGCTTTTCACAAAGTACATATCTGGACAAGATTCTAAAGAAGTTTAGAATGGATGAAAGCAAGAAAGGGTTCTTGCCTATGTTGCCAGGTAAGGTCTTGAGTAAGACTCAAGGTCCGGCTACGGCAGATGAAAGAGAGAGGATGAGCAAGATCCCCTATGCTTCGGCAGTAGGCTCTATCATGTATGCCATGCTGTGTACTAGACCGGATATAGCACATGCTGTTAGTTTGACCAGCAGATATCAAAGTGATCCAGGAATGGAACACTGGACAGCGGTCAAGAATATCCTGAAGTACTTGAAAAGGACTAAGGATATGTTTCTTTGTTATGGCGGTGACCAAGAGCTCATTGTAACCAGTTACACCGATGCAAGTTGGAACACCGATCCTGATGACTCTAAGTCTCAGTCTGGGTACGTGTTTATATTGAATGGTGCGGCAGTAAGCTGGAGCAGTTCCAAGCAGTGCACGGTGGCGAAATCTTCAACAGAATCTGAATATATAGCGGCTTCAGAGGCTTCATCGGAAGCGGTATGGATGAAGAGGTTCATTGTTGAGCTTGGTGTGGTTCCTAGTGCATTGGACCCGCTAGTCATTTATTGTGACAACACGGGTGCCATCGCCAATGCAAAGGAACCAAGGTCACACAAGAAGCTAAAGCATATCAAGCTGCGTTTTCATTCGATTCGCGAGTACATCGAAGATGGTGAAGTAGAGATTTGCAAAGTACACACGGATCTGAATGTTGCAGATCCGTTGACTAAAGCTCTCCCAAGGGCAAAGCATGACCAACACCAGAATGCCATGGGTGTTAGGTACCTTACAATGTAATCTAGATTATTGACTCTAGTGCAAGTGGGAGACTGTTGGAGATATGCCCAAGAGGCAATAATAAAGTGGTTATTATAATATCTTTGTGTTTATGATAAATGTTTATATACCATGCTATAATTGTATTAACCGAAACATTGATACATGTGTGTTATGTAAACAACAAGGAGTCCCTAGTAAGCCTCTTGTATAACTAGCTTGTTGATTAATAGATGATCATGGTTTCGTGATCATGAACATTGGATGTTATTAATAACAAGGTTATGTCATTGGTTGAATGATATAATGGACACACACCCAAATGAGCGTAGCATAAGATCAAGTCATTAAGTTCAATTTGCTATAAGCTTTCGATACATAGTTGCCTTAGTCCTTCGACCATGAGATCATGTAAATCACTTACACCGGAAGGGTACTTTGATTACATCAAACGCCATTGCGTAAATGGGTGGCAATAAAGATGGGATTAAGTATTTGGAAAGTGTGAGTTGAGGCATATGGATTAATAGTGGGATTTGTCCATCCTGATGACGGATAGATATACTCTGGGCCCTCTCGGTGGAATGTCATCTGATTAGCTTGCAAGCATATGAATGGTTCATAAGAGATCACATACCACGGTACGAGTAAAGAGTACTTGTCGGTAACGAGGTTGAACAAGGTATGGAGATACCGATGATCAAACCTCGGACAAGTAAAATATCGCGAGACAAAGGGAATTGGCATCGTATGTAAATGGTTCAATCGATCACTAAGTCATCGTTGAATATGTGGGAGCCATTATGGATCTCCAGATCCCGCTATTGGTTATTGCTCGGAGAGGAGTCTCGACCATGTCTGCATAGTTCACGAACCGTAGGGTGACGCGCTTAAGGTTCGATGTCGCATAAGTAGATTCGGAATATGAGATGGAGACCGAATGTTGTTCGGAGTCTCGGATAGGATCCGAGACATCACGAGGAGAGCCGGAATTGTTCTGGAAGAATTCTGCTGTTTTGTATTTCAAGAAAAGTTGTTCTGGAAACATTCTCGGAATTGGACGAAATAAAAACAGAGGTTCTTATTTTTCTGTCGCGCAGACGGAGTCCAAAGGGGAGACGGAGAAAGGCCAGGAGTGGGCCACACCACACGGCGGCGCGGGCCCCCCCTTGGCCGCGCCAGGGTGTGGTGTGGGCCCACCAGGCGTCGGCCCTAGGTCGGTTTCGCGAAACCCTAACCCTACCTTCCGACTATAAATAGTGGGGTAGTTTGGCCGGCCATTGCTGCTCCGTACGAAACCCTAAAGTGCCACCTCTCCTCCCTCCCAGTTTCTCCTGCTCCGGCTTAGGCGAAGCCCTGCAGGAATTCTTCTCCACCACCACCACCACGCCGTCGTGCTGCTGGGATTCCGTGGAGATCTACCACACCTCCGCTGCCCGCTGGAACGGGGAGAGGAAGGAGCTTCATCGACACCGTACGCGCGACCGAGTACGGAAGTGCTGCCGGATTGCAGCACCGGGGACGATCGTCTACACCAACAACGAGATTAATCTCGTAGGCTTTGGAATCTTCGAGGGTTAGTCTCATCTCCATCTCGTTGCTTAGATCTAGTAGATTGGATCTTGGGTGTTCCATAGATTAGATCTGTTGGTTTTATTCGCTTTGCGGTAGGAAAATTTTTGTTTTCTATGCAACGAACCCCATCAGTGGATCTTAGGACAGGTTACCATCAGCTGAAGATCCGTGCAACGGATATCCCAAAGACTGCATTCACCACTAGATATGGGTTGTATGAGTACAACGTCATGTCATTTGGACTGACCAATGCCCCCGCTTACTTCATGAACCTCATGAACAAGATCTTCATGAACTTCTTGGACAAGTTTGTCGTTGTTTTCATCGACGACATCCTAATCTACTCCAAGTCCGAGGAGGAACATGAGCAACACCTGGAGATCATCCTAGAAACCCTTAGGCAGCACAAGTTGTACGCCAAGTTCAGCAAGTGCGAGTTTTGGTTGAAGGAAGTCGGATTCCTGGGACACATCTTGTCTGCAGGAGGAATTGCCGTGGACCCCGCAAAGATCAAGACCGTTGCAGAATGGCAAGCCCCAACCACTCAGACTGAAGTCCGTGCTTTTCTCGGATTGGCGGGATACTACCGCCGATTCGTTGAAGGATTCTCGAGCATAGCAAGACCAATGACCCAACTGCTGAAGAAGGACAAGAAGTTTGATTGGACTGACAAATGTGAAGAGAGCTTCCAGAAGCTCAAGGCAAGATTGACTACAGCCCCAATACTGATCATGCCGGACATCACCAAGCCTTTTGATGTGTACTATGATGCCTCCAAGATTGGTCTTGGATGTGTGTTGATGCAAGGAGGAAAGGTGATATCATATCTGTCAAGACAACTGAAGCAATGATGTCTACGGGTGCTTCTATTCTTGTAGACAGTGTTGGGCCTCCAAGAGCAGAGGTTTGTAGAACAGCAGCAAGTTTCCCTTAAGTGGATTACCCAAGGTTTATCGAACTCAGGAGGAAGAGGTCAAAGATATCCCTCTCAAGCAACCCTGTAATCACAAAGCAAGAAGTCTCTTGTGTCCCCAACACACCAAATACACTTGTCAGGTGTATAGGTGCACTAGTTCGGCGAAGAGATAGTGAAATACAAGTAATATGGATGTATATGAGTGGTAATAGCAATCTGAATAAAATATGGCAGCGAGTAAACATGCAACAAAACAGTAAACAAACGGAGATTCGATGCTTGGAAGCAAGGCCTAGGGATCCTGCTTTCACTAGTGGACACTCTCAACAATGATCACATAATAGGACTACTCTACACTCTTTTGTTGGATGATGAACGCATTGCGTAGGATTACACGAACCCTCAATGCCGGAGTTAACAAGCTCCACAATGCAATGTTCATATTTAAATAACCTTAGAGTGCAAGATAGATCAACATAATTACACCAAGAACTAACATAGCATGCACACTATCACCATCATGCATATGTAGGAGGAATAATACACATCAATACCATCATAGCAATAATTAACTTCATAATCTACAAGAGATCATAATCATAGCCTACGCCAAGTACTCACACGGTGCACACACTGTCACCATTACACACGTGGAGGAGGAATAGAGTACTTTAATAACATCACTAGAGTAGCACATAGATAATATTCAACTAGATCACAAAGAGAGAGATGAACCACATAGCTACAGCGGAGCCCTCAGCCCCGGGGGTGAATTACTCCCTCCTCATCATGGAGACAGCGATGGCGGTGAAGATGGCGGTGGAGATGACTCCGGGGGCAATTCCCCGTCCGGCGGGTGCCGGAACAGAGACTTCTGTCCCCCGAATCTTGATTTCGCGATGGCGGCGGCTCTGGAAGGTTTTCTCGGGTCTCGTCTTCTCCGTCGGTGTTTTTAGGTCAGAGAGGATTAAATAGGCGAAGAGAGGGAGTCGGAGGGGCCACGGGCTGCCCACACCACAGGGCGCCCCCCCCGGCCGGGGTGTGGTGTGGGGCCCCTGGCTCCCCTCTCATCCTTCTCCGGTGCTCTGGAAGCTTCCGGGAAAAATAGGAACCAGGCGGTGATTTCGTCGATTCCGAGAATATTTCGTTACTAGGATTTCTGAAACCAAAAACAGAAAACGAAGCGCTTCGGCATCTTGTTAATAGGTTAGTTCCAGAAAATGCGTAAATACGACATATAATGTGCATAAAACATGTAGGTATCATCAATAAAGTAGCATGGAACATAAGAAATTATCGATACGTTGGAGACGTATCAGCATCCCCAAGCTTAGTTCTGCTCGTCCCGAGCAGGTAAAGCGATAACAAAGATAATTTCTGAAGTGACATGCCATCATAACCTTGATCATACTATTGTAAAGCACATGAGATGAATGCAGAGATTTGAAGCAATGATGAAGATAATGAGTAAACAAATGAATCATATAACAAAGACTTTTCATGAATAATACTTTCAAGACAAGCATCAATAAGTCTTGCATAAGAGTTAACTCATAAGCAATAAATTCTTAGTAGAAAGCTTTGAAACAACACAAAGGAAGATATAAGTTTCAGCGGTTGCTTTCAACTTTAACATGTATATCTCATGGATAATCGTCAACACAAAGTAATATAACAAGTGCAATAGGTAAACATGTAAGAATCAATGCACACAGTTTACACAAGTGTTTGCTTCTAAGATAGAAAGAATAGGTAAACTGACTCAACAATAAAGTAAAAGAATGGTCCTTCAAAGAGGAAAGCATCGATTGCTATATTTGTGCTAGAGCTTTGATTTTGAAAACATATAGAGAGCATAAAAGTAAAGTTTTGAGAGGTGTTTGTTGTTGTCAACGAATGATAGCGGGTACTCTAACCCCCTTGCCAGACAAACCTTCAAAGAGCGGCTCCCATTTTATTTTATTTTTGGGTGGCACTCCTTCCAACCTTTCTTTCACAAACCATGGCTAACCGAATCCTCGGGTGCCTGCCAACAATCTCATACCATGAAGGAGTGCCCTTTTATTTTAGTTTTATTATGATGACACTCCTCCCCACCTTTGCTTTCTCAAGCCATGGCTAACCGAATCCTTCGGGTGCCGTCCAACAATCACATACCATGGAGGAGTGTCTATTTTTGTTAATTAATTTGGGACTGGGAATCCCATTGCCAGCTCTTTTTGCAAAATTATTGGATAAGCGGATGAAGCCACTAGTCCATTGGTGAAAGTTGCCCAACAAGATTGAAAGATAAACACCACATACTTCATCATGAGCTATAAAACATTGACACAAATCAGAGGTGATAAATTTTGAATGGTTTAAAGGTAGCACTCAAGCAATTTACTTTGGAATGGCGGAGAAATACCATGTAGTAGGTAGGTATGGTGGACACAAATGGCATGAATATTGGCTCAAGTATTTGGATGCATGAGAAGTATTCCCTCTCGATACAAGGTTTAGGCTAGCAAGGTTATTTGAAGCAAACTCAAGTATAAAATGGTGCAGCAAGACTCACATATAAACATATTGTAAGCATTATAAGACTTTACATCGTCTCCTTGTTGTTCAAACACCTCAACCAGAAAATATCTAGACTTAGAGAGACCAATCATGCAAACCAAATTTTAACGAGCTCTATGTAATTATTCATTAATGGGTACAAGGTACATGATGCAAGAGCTTAAACAAGATCTATATGAGCACAACAATTGCCAAGTATCACATTATTCAAGACATTACACCAATTACTACATGTAGCATTTCCCGTTTCCAACCATATAACAATTAACGAAGCAGTTTCAACCTTCGCCATGAAAATTAAAAGCTAAGAACACATGTGTTCATACGAACCAGCGGAGCGTGTCTCTCTCCCAAACAATCATTTATTCAAACAACAACAAAAACAAAAACATACAGACGCTCCAAGTAAAGAACACAAGATGTGACTGAATAAAAATATAGTTTCAAGAGAAGGAACCTGATACTTTGTCGATGAAGAAGGGGATGCCTTGGGCATCCCCAAGCTTAGATGCTTGGGTCTTCTTAAAATATGCAGGGATGAACCACCGGGGCATCCCCAAGCTTAGACTTTTCATTCTTCTTGATCGTAGTATATCATCCTCCTCTCTTGACCCTTGAAAACTTCCTTCACACCAAACTTCAAGCAAACTCATTAGAGGGTTAGTGCATAATCAAAAATTCACATGTTCAGAGGTGACACAAACATTCTTTTCACTTCTGGACATTGCATAAAGCTACTGGACATTAATGGATCAAAGAAATGAATCCAACATAGCAAAAGAGGCAATGCGAAATAAAAGGCAGAATCTGTCAAAAACAGAACAGTCCGTAAAGACGAATTTAAAGCTGGCACCAGACTTGCTCAAATGGAAAAACTCAAAACTAATGAAAGTTGCGTACATATCTGAGGATCACGCTCGTAAATTGGCAGATTTTTTCGAATTTTCTACAGAGAACTGTGCCCAGATTCGTGACAGACAGCAATGCTGTTTCTGCGCAGCGATCCCAAATATAACATCAACTTTGACATAGAAACTTTACTTGGCACAAAAACATGATAAGGAGAGGTTGCTACAGTAGTAAACAACTTCCAAGACACAAATATAAAACAAAGTACTGTAGCAAAATAACACATGGGTTATCTCCCAAGAAGTTCTTTCTTTATAGCCATTAAGATGGGCTCAGCAATTTTGGTGATGCACCCGCAAGAAATAGTATTTGAAGCAAAAGAGAGCTTCAAGAGGCAATTCAAAACACATTTAAGCCTAACATGCTTCCTATGCAGAAGAATCTTATACACAAATGAATTCATGAAGAGCAAAGTGACAAGCATAAGAGGATAAAACACGAGTAACTTAAAGATTCTCAACATAAAGAGGGGAAACTTAATATTATTAAGATGCATATAACCATATTTCCCTCTCTCATAATAACTTTCAGTAGCATCATTGATGAAATCCACAATATACCCGTCACTTAAAACATTCTTATCATGGTTCATATGCATAGAAGTATCATTAATTTTGGCATAAGAAGAGTTATTCTCATTAATAGTAATTGGAGCAAGATTATTATCAAGAATTTGAACATGGTAAACAAGTTGCATACTAAGGGAATGGTTTTTGGCAAGCCCATCATAACTATGACAAGTTTCATAAGGATAATTGTAACATGTGTCATATACATCTCTATAGCAATTATCTAAACCAGAATATGTAATATCATCATTTTCACTAAAAGTAGAGGTCTCAAATACAGGATCTTCAAGCACAACATCCCCAAGCTTAGAGCTTTCAATATCATCGTTTAAGGGGACATGAATAATGCTATCATCATTACTTTCATAATCAGTACCAAAGAGATTTTCAATATCAAAGGCAGTGTGCTCATCCAAATCATGATCACTAATATGGGTAAAGGGTATAGGAAGATCATCGTACTCAGATTCATTATCATAATAATCATTAGGAGCAACATACTTACGGTTACCTAGCGTTATCTCATTCACGCGGGGATACGCCGTTACCTCTTTCTTTTTATTCTCCTTCTTCTTCTTCTTCTTCTTCGTTCCCTTCTTCTTCTTCTTCTTCTCTACTTCCCTCTCCTTGCTCCCTTCTTTAGGAGGAAGAGGCTTGAAGGGTGGCTTGTCCGCATAACCTGATTTACTTTTAGAAACAATAGAAGAAACTTGGGAGGATCCCTCCTTTTCATTAATTAATTGAAAACACACAGCGGTCCTATCATATTTTGGCAAGGTGTCATCTTCTAAAATATTCTGTATGTAAGTATTTGTATGGCAATTATTAATGCAGTAAGAAAGACAACCATGCAGGACATCATCAATATCAAGATCGTTAATATTTAACAAAGAAATTTTTCTTGATAACTCTTCACACTTCAAAAATAAGGTAAGTTCATCATGCTGATTAGGAATAATTTCATCATCACAATACAAATTTGCAGCACTCATGGGGTTCGAATTATCATTGGAGGAACATTGAAAATTAAAATGACCAACTCTATGGCAAAGTTCACAAATAAAAGGATAGAGGGCACACACTTTTTCTCCAAGATCATCTAGAGCTCTAGACCACTTTCTAGTTTTTTCATTTCTGTGATGGATACAATATTCATCTTCTATTTGATTAATTCCACAAGGTCTATGTATTCCACAAAAATTAACATGCTTATAGGAAATAGCATTCTTAGGAGTTTGAGCACGCTTATTGCAATCATTAACAACAATTTCATTCTTCATGCAAGCGTCTTTAAAAGGTTCATGATACTTATCAAAATTCTTCCTAGGCAATTCAATGTGAGAAGCAAAAGCTTTATAAAGATTTGCAGCAACTTGAGAGTCAAGACCATAAGTAGCACTCATATTTCGAAATTTACCACTATCCATGAAAGTTTCAATGCATTCATAATCATAATTTATACCTGACTCTTTACCTTTGTCGTTCTCCCAATCTTCAGCGTTCTCCTTAATCCGATCAAGAAGGTCCCTTTTAAACTCTTCTTTATTGCTCGTGAATGATCCAGAACAAGTAGTATCCAGCAAGGTCTTATCTTGAAAAGAAAGTCTTGCATAGAAATTATCAATGATGATATTACCTGGAAGCTCATGATTGGGGCATTTGAGCATTAAAGTCTTCAATCTCTCCCATGCTTGGGCAATACTCTCTCCATCATGAGGCCAAAAATTATATATATGGTTTCGATCTTTGTGAATTTCACTTGGAGGATAGAACTTGGAATAAAATAGAGGCACAATATCCTTCCAATCAAGAGAGCGCCCGTCCTTCAATAGTTTATACCAATGCGCCGCTTTACCAGACAGCGACATAGAGAATAGTTTCTTCTTCACTTCATCCATAGAGATACCTGCACACTTGAATAACCCGCATAATTCATGCAAAAACAGTAAATGATTTCCAGGATGGACAGTTCCATCCCCTTCATAGCGGTTATCCATAACACGTTCAATAATTTTCATAGGTATTTTATACGGAATACTTTCAGCAGGTGGATTTAAAATATCAGAAGCATCATTAGAATTATCGCATATGGGAGATAAAGCATCATCAGAGCAAAATATTTCTTCTAAAGCGGAGGAGCAAAAAAGATTATTTTTATGTAAACTAGCTTCCCCAAGCTTAGACTTCTTCATAGCATTAGCAGTAATTGCATTCATACTAATAACATTGCTACTATCATGTAAATAAGGTTCCATAGGTTTTTTAATTTTCGCATCAAACAATTCTAAATTAGGAAAAAGATTAAAAAGCTCACCAATTTTGTTGTTGTTTTCCATTATGCCTAACTAGTGAAAATAAAAACAAGAAACAAAAAGATGTAATTGCAGGATCTAAAGGAAATAGCTTCGAGCACACACACAATGGCGCCAGAAAAGTACTGTTACCTGGAACCGGAGTATGAGTGCCTTTTACCTTTCCTCCCGACAACGGCGCGAGAAAAGTGCTTGATGTCTACGGGTGCTTCTATTCTTGTAGACGGTGTTGGGCCTCCAAGAGCAGAGGTTTGTAGAACAGCAGCAAGTTTCCCTTAAGTGGATTACCCAAGGTTTATCGAACTCGGGGAGGAAGAGGTCAAAGATATCCCTCTCAAGCAACCCTGTAATCACAAAGCAAGAAGTCTCTTGTGTCCCCAACACACCAAATACACTTGTCAGGTGTATAGGTGCACTAGTTCGGCGAAGAGATAGTGAAATACAAGTAATATGGATGTATATGAGTGGTAATAGCAATCTGAATAAAATATGGCAGCGAGTAAACATGCAACAAAACAGTAAACAAACGGAGATTCGATGCTTGGAAGCAAGGCCTAGGGATCCTGCTTTCACTAGTGGACACTCTCAACAATGATCACATAATAGGACTACTCTACACTCTTTTGTTGGATGATGAACGCATTGCGTAGGATTACACGAACCCTCAATGCCGGAGTTAACAAGCTCCACAATGCAATGTTCATATTTAAATAACCTTAGAGTGCAAGATAGATCAACATAATTACACCAAGAACTAACATAGCATGCACACTATCACCATCATGCATATGTAGGAGGAATAATACACATCAATACCATCATAGCAATAATTAACTTCATAATCTACAAGAGATCATAATCATAGCCTACGCCAAGTACTCACACGGTGCACACACTGTCACCATTACACACGTGGAGGAGGAATAGAGTACTTTAATAACATCACTAGAGTAGCACATAGATAATATTCAACTAGATCACATAAAGAGAGAGATGAACCACATAGCTACGGCGGAGCCCTCGGCCCGGGGGTGAATTACTCCCTCCTCATCATGGAGAAAGCGATGGCGGTGAAGATGCGGTGGAGATGACTCGGGGGCAATTCCCCGTCCGGCAGAGTGCCGGGAAGAGACTGTCCCCCGAATCTTGATTTCGCGATGGCGGCGGCTCTAGAAGGTTTTCTCGGGTCTCGTCTTCTCTGTCGGTGTTTTTAGGTCAGAGAGGATTAAATAGGCGAAGAGAGGGAGTCGGAGGGGCCACGGGCTGCCCACACACGGGGGCGCCCCCCCTGGCCGCGCCGGGGTGTGGTGTGGGGCCCCCGGCTCCCCTCTCATCCTTCTCGGTTCTGGAAGCTTGGAAAAATAGGAACCAGGCGGTGATTTCGTCCGATTCCGAGAATATTTCGTTACTAGGATTTCTGAAACCAAAAACAGCAGAAAACAGGAACTGGCACTTCGGCATCTTGTTAATAGGTTAGTCCCAGAAAATGCGTAAATACGACATATAATGTGCATAAAACATGTAGGTATCATCAATAAAGTAGCATGGAACATAAGAAATTATCGATACGTTGGAGACGTATCAGCAACATGAGCAGAATTATCCAACCCACGACTTAGAACTCGCAGCAGTTGTGTTAGCTTTGAAGGTTTGGCGTCATTACCTCATGGGTAATCGATGCGAGATTTATTCGGATCACAAGAGTTTGAAGTATATCTTCACCCAGAAGGAGCTAAACATGAGGCAAAGGAGATGGTTAGAGTTAATCAAGGATTATGATCTGGAGATTCACTATCACCCCGGCAAGGCCAATGTGGTAGCAGATGCTTTGAGTCGACTGCCGTGTCAGTTGAACTCCATGATTGCCGAAGAGCAACCTAGCCTTATCAAGAGTTTGAACAGTTTAGACTGGAGCTAGTTAGCGAAGGATACCTCGCCAGCATAGAGCTACAACCTACCTTGATTAGTCAAATCAAAGAAGCACAGAAGGGGAATGCTAGCATTGACGGAATCAAGAGCCAAATAGCTGCAGGAAAGGCACCGGGATTCACCGTAGATGAAGAAGGAGTACTTTGGTACAACGGACGCTTGTGCGTGCCGTCAGATTCTGAGCTAAAGCAAGTTCTTCTGAAGGAAGCCCATGACACCCTTTATTCCATTCACCCCGGAGGTACCAAGATGTACCAGGACTTGAAGGAACAGTTTTGGTGGCATGGAATGAAGCGAGAAATCGGGAGCTACATCGCCAAGTGTGACATTTGTCAAAGAGTCAAGGCCGAGCATCAACGACCCGCAGGACTGCTACAGCCCCTGCAGATTCCCGAGTGGAAGTGGGATTCGGTAGGAATGGACTTCATCACCGGATTGCCCAAATCTAGTAAAGGAAATGATTCTATCTGGGTAGTGGTCGACAGATTGACCAAAGTCGCCCATTTCATCCCCGTCAAGACCACCTACCAAGGACCAAACTAGCAGAGTTGTACATCTCCAGAATAGTCACCCTGCACGGAACCCCGAAGTCAATAGTGTCAGATAGAGGATCTCAATTCACCTCGAGATTCTGGCAGAAGGTACATGAAGGACTAGGCACCCGCCTGAATTTCAGCACCGCATATCACCCGCAGACGGATGGACAGACTGAACGAGTCAATCAAATCCTTGAAGATATGTTGAGAGCATGTGTACTAGAGTATGGATCCAAGTGGGAAGACTGCTTGCCCTATGCAGAATTTTCGTACAACAACAGCTATCAAGCCAGCTTGCAAATGGCCCCCTTTGAAGCATTGTACGGAAGGAAGTGTCGTACCCCTCTGAATTGGTCGGAAGTCGGAGAGAGCCAAGTGTTTGGACCAGATATTCTCCGAGAAGCCGAAGAGAAGGTACACAAGATCCGAGAGTACCTCAAGACAGCCCAGTCAAGACAGAAGAGCTACGCTGACAAAAGACGCCGGGAGATGACCTTCGAGATCGGAGACTTTGTATATCTCAAAGTGTCCCCTCTTAAAGGAATGCAGAGATTCCAGCTTAGAGGAAAGCTTGCACACCGCTATGTTACACCATTCAAAGTCTTGAGTCGCCGAGGAGAAGTGTCTTATCAACTAGAATTGCCGAAAGAAATGTCAGTGGTGCACAATGTGTTCCACATCTCACTACTTCGCAAATGCTTGGAAGTGCTGGAGAAGACCGAGGTTTTCAAGAACATCGATCACAGATCTGTGGACATCAACTCAGACTTGAACTATCGCGAAGTGCCAATTCGCATCCTAGAAGAAGCTTTCAGAACCACCCGCACCAGGAGTATCAAGTTTCTGAAGATCCAATGGAGTAATCACACCGAAGAAGAAGCCACTTGGGAGAGAGAAGACTTCATGAAGACTGAGTACCCAAATCTCTTTAGTACCTAGTTTTCTTTAAGATCTCGGGACGAGATCTTTTGTAAGGGGGAAGGGTTTGTAACATCCCAAGTTTTCAACAATAAATAAATAAAGAGAGGAGAAATTCAAATACTCAAATTTTGCAACAAACAAAAACTTTTTATTATGCATATAGTGCCACATATAGTTTTAGGCATAGTGTGTTTATTCTTGTGTGCAATTGCCATGGTGAGTGTTTATGTGTTGATCACTTGCTCTTAAACCCTAACCCATGATCATAGCATCTCAATTTGAGAGAAATAAAGGAAATACAAAAATGGCCAAATACCCTCACATACACATTAGGCCAATATTTCAAATCATCAACAAAGGCCACCATGGCTTGATCCTTTGCTTGTAAAACACTTATATATCAAAAACAAACACAAATGCATCAAAGAAACCAGAATCAAATCAAAGAAAAATCAAAACCAACATACATATGATAATGGTCACTTTGATCATTTATAAAATGTTGCCCTCTTTACACCCCTGGTTTGGAAGATTCATAAACTAAACAACTCTACTTCTTTCCACCTCATCCAAGATCATGTCAAGAGGAGAAACTTTGATGTTGACCACAAGTGTTGACTTTGCATAGGTTGACCATGGTAAATAGGACAAAATGCTATATGAGAGTAAAGTGAAGATGACCACATTTTGGAAACTTTGCAAATCAACACCAAAATGAATACCACCACCACCATTCTATCACATTAATTACATAAATGAGATGCACCAAAAATAATTTCAAAATTCAAACATTTTTCTCATGCGGCCATTTTGTCGAACAGTTGGCAGATATAAAACTGATTTGATCAAACATGCATTTGTCCAACAGATTTTAGACTAAACCTCTTTTGAATCTTGTTGATCATTGCTCCCCTACCACTCCTACACCAAGCCAAGTACCTTCCATTGATGATTAAAGTGTGGGCATGGCAAAACTTTTGCCATGCCGTGCACTGCACACACACACACACCACTCTCTCTGGCCCTCCTTGCTCGATCATCATGTCTGGAGATGCCCACAGTACTGTTGATCATGACCAGCACGGCCCGGCTCGCCGAGCACGGCATTGGCCGCCCAAGCACGCCCAGTACCATGCCATGGCATGCCAGCACGCGGTGAGCGCGCACTGGCGCGCGCCAGAGCATCGCTCGCCGACGCTCCGTCCTCCCCCTGCATCCCTATGTTGCGTCGAGCACGCCACTCTCACCTCTACGCGTAGACACGCTCGAGCACTGCAGCTGCCTTGTCGCCATCGTCCTCGTCGAACGCCGCGAGTACCGTGGCATGATGAGCATGCGCACGAGCCGTCCCTCACCTTTTCTCTGCGCCAGCAGCACGCCGAGCCTCGCCATACCGTCGCCAATCGATCGCCATCCTCTCCTTGCCCCTTCGAGCACCAGAGACGCCACGCTGTCGACGCCCTCTCACAGCAACCACGGCATCACCATGGCTCTATAAATAGAGCACCTCCCGCACCCACCATTCACACCACCTCCTCCCCTCCCTTCACCGCTCCTCCTCGATCTTTGGAGTCGCCAAATTCGCACGATCATCGCCGCCAGTCCCGGAGCCCGCCGCCACAAGCCTCGCGAGCACGGGAGCTTCCTCACCCTCGCCAACATCCCACGAACCTTGCCGCCGACCGCGGGAATGCCGGTATGCCCTCCGACCCCTAGGCTCGCTGCCAGACCCTCGGCATCTCGCCGGAGAAGACGACGATCGTGCACCGCACGATCGTGTCCTAATCCAACGACCCTTATCGCGTGTACCGTTTCGCGCATTTAAGAGGCACTGATAGGTGGAACCCACCATGTTAGGCGGCCCGCGCGTGTGCGACATGCTGCTGGGCCGGCCCATCTCGTTTTCGCCTGTGTAGCCCACCTAGCCTTCCCGCCAAGCTCACTGATTCAAATTCAATTTTTTCTGTTTAATTCAAATTCACTTACAGATGCTTTTTCAAATATAAATAAAACAAATTCCACTAAACCAAATTTGACAAATTTTATATATTTAGAAAGCTTGTGAAAATATCTACACAACCCCACTGGTCTCACTTGCAAATTATTTGTAGAATTCAAATAGCAAAAATAACAAGGCAGGGCCTTTTCAGACTTCAAATAATTATTAAAAATTATCTATAAATGATTTTGAGTTGATTCCAACTCTCATAAATCACATTTGACATACTCTAATTGTTTCTGTAAAAATATAGCATAGTTGTTTGTATGATCATGGACTAGAGCAAAATAATGGCTATGTGGCCATTTCTAGTGCATTTAAATCACCCCAAATTAATTAGTTAAATAGTATGAGAGCTACTCTCTCATTTAAATTGTGATCCTAAGTAATTCAAATAGAGGTACTGACCTTGGTCTAATAAGCCTCATGCTTGGTTACTTAGAGATATTAAATCATTATCATGCTAGTATTAAAATGCATGAGGTATAGCACTCATTTAAATCATACTCTCAAATAATAGATATGAAGTGTTGACCTTGGTCAACATATATTCATACCTTATTATTATTTGAGGATATTAAATCTTAATAAGATTCAATGAGAGGAAATTATTTCTCCAAAGAAAGAAATAGAAATAATAAACAGTATTTATAATGAGAGGAAATTATTTTTCTTTAACATAAAATTAAGTCCATCACCATGTTGATAAAGATGTGATGCTAGCTTAGGCTTGTGTGAATCTTTGGTGTGTTTAGCTTAGCACTTAAGTTTGTGTGGTGATCGTTATACCTTGTATTCGTATATAGACGCTAGTCTCGAGGAATACCCGGAGGAGGAAGGCTACTCTCAAGAGGAGGAGGAAAACTTTGATTCCTATCCCAACCAAGGCAAGCTAATATTTTTGCAAGCCCCCTAATGCAAAGCACTTCATGAGCAAGGCACCATTACATGCTACTTTATGCTTAATGATCCTATCCCATGTTTTGCCTTACCATTATTTTACTTATGGTATTTCAAAGTTTACTTTTTGATTCATGATTCACTTGGATTAGAATAGAACAAGGGCATCAAAGTTAGCCTAATTAAATAAAGCTAGATAGCACCCCCTCATGACTAGATGCTATTGCTAAATAAATAAAATTTACTACTCTAGATGGGAACAATGTGAAATGAAATGACTTTGAAAGGTTTTGACGGTGAATGGGACTTGAATGACTTGGTGAAAGTTTGTGAAAACTGATGATTGGGTTCGGATGCGATACCCTTCCAATTATACAAGTACCCCCACAATACCTGATTATGGGTAGGGCTTAACTAGAAACTTATGTAGTTTAGTATGGGTTCCCTCTAAACAAGCATCATAGGGGTTATGCCGAGGCTGCCTCCGTTGAAAGTGAAATGATGTGAATATGAGGTGAATGTACGACCCAAGCCCTGTGCAGTTCCCG
Source organism: Lolium multiflorum (assembly GCA_030979885.1). Lineage (NCBI taxonomy): Eukaryota > Viridiplantae > Streptophyta > Magnoliopsida > Poales > Poaceae > Lolium > Lolium multiflorum. The sequence continues at coordinate 143,229,761 of CM061747.1, forward strand.
GGTTGACGGTTTGTCTTCACCGGGAGGCCAATCTCATGGGGAGAGGTGACAAAGTATTAATTTGTCAATGCCTACAGATTGTAGACTAGGGTTTTGCTGGAAGTAGAGGGCAAGTAGATCTCGAAGGTTTCAGCCGAAAAGTACTCGCTGATTATGAAAACTAGGGTTCTGTTGACAATAGGTTCGATCCTTTCTTTGTCCCTCGACTCCCCCTTATATAGAGGTGGAGCCGAGGGTTTTCGTAATACACAAGTTACAGAGTTCGGGAGGGTTTCGTACCCATCCCGTAAGATTACAAGTCTCTATATTTCCTAATACAATCTATCTTTCCTTAACACTAAATGGGCTTCCGAATCTTCTTATTCTTCGAGTCCTGGGCCTTCAGTAAACCCCGGGTACCATCTTTGGCAGGCCCATTGGGGATGCCTATGTCAGTAGCCCCCGAGATTTTTCTTGAATCGAAGAATCAAGGAAAATCTCCAACTTTAATCATTCAATAATCTTGTCGAATTTAATGCATAACTTTTCGATATGCAAATATTATTTTGTACAGGGATAACGGTAGTTGGGGCTAGTTCATCTGACGGATCAGGTACTAGTTAACTGCTCTAGTGGCAATCCGCAAAAACCTACTTCAAGATCACGTCCCTGGACATGATCTCGGGATACTGGTGTAAACTTCGACAGGTGCCGCTTAAGGTCTTACCATTCTGTCGAGTCCCAGTCATATTTTATCGGGTACCTAACGCGTCCGTTAGGATTTTTCTTCGTATCTGTTGATACGGAAAAAAGTAGCAATCCGCTCAGAACGGATCTGGGGTCTTACCTTCGCAAAGTTTTGCGGCATTCAGAGATTTATTCGCGACTTCTAGCGCTCTGAGAATATATTGTCGAGTGCTTTTCGGCTGTTGGAATAGCACATTTTATTGATTCATATTTGATGACTTTTTTTGTCTTCCCGATGGGAGTATATGTAGAGTTATCTGTTTAACTCGAAATATACTCACTTATTTTTCTTTATTTTTGTCTAAATTCATCGGGCACGCGAACAGCGTTCCCGATGGGAGTAGCCCCCGAGGCTACAACCAAGGACTTGTGCTTGGTTGTAGGCTCCAAAGATTAATATCTTCTGCCACTATATTGATAATCCTTTGTCGACTTTCATATCTATCGGGTGCATGACCAGCGCTCCCGATGGGAGTAGCCCCCGAGGCTATGGACAAATGCTTGCATTTGGTCATAGGCTCTCGCCATTTCTATTTTGTCATACTCGAAGTTTTCTATTTTTCCAAAGTAGCCCCCGAGCATTTGGGCAAAAACTTGTATTTGATCAAAGGCTCTCGAAATAATCTTATGTTGTCGATATTCTCACTAGGCTTCAAGTCGAGTTTTCTTTGGCCGGTGACATCATTGCTGATGATAGCCACGATTACTGTATTGGGAACATGCGAAAATTGCTTCATCGCTGCCTCGTGGGTCCAGATTCTCCATCCGATGGACACGTCGTGCAAGTGGGGGACACACGTCCTCCACTTTTTCTGGCGCGCACTGTGTGCCTGTCTTTTATTTTCTCAGTGAAAATCCATTTTTACCCCTTGTCCACGTGTACTCCATCTGCTCCATAATATTTCCATCCAACGGTTGCGTCGATTCACCGCACCTCTATTTAAGTCCATCGTCTTCTTCCTCTGTCACTTTCGCTCGCGCCGCCCATCTGTTCTTCCTCTGCAAAAGCTCTCCAGCGCGCTAAAATTTCTTGTGCTCCACCACTCGCGCTCTTTGTCCACTCTTTTTGATGCCACCGCGCAAACTCACCAAGCACAGCGCGCCCAAAGCAAAGATGGCAGCCGAAGATCTGGGAAATTTGGAGTGGGAGAGATCCAAGATCTCCCACAAGATGTCAACTTTGAAGAAGCTGGCATCAGCGGGAAGCAAGATGCGCTGCGCTTCCCTAAGGAAGAAAGCTACCCAGCCCCGCCGATGCAATATCGGGTTAGTTTCGTCGACCACCTCATCCGTGGTCTTTCCACTCCTATCCATGATTTCCTTCGTGGATTGCTGTTCATGTATGGACTGCAACTTCACCATCTTACCCCCAATTCCATCCTCCACATTTCTATTTTTATCACATTGTGTGAATCTTTCATTGGGGTCCAGCCCAATTGGTCCCTATGGAAACGTATCTTCTTTGTCGCCGTAATGGCTCTTCCAGCGTCGCCTACAACATAGGCGGCGTTGTAATCTGCGTCCGCCCTGACGTCGAATATTTCGACGTCAAATTCCCTGATTCAGTTCAAGGGTGGCGCAAGAAATGGTTATACATCCGCGAGGAGAACCATGGCTCTGTGGAGGACAACATTCCTCCTTTTGACGGTGCCGAAAAAATCTGTCGCCGCTTATTGACCCACAAGTATAGGGGGTGTATCGTAGTATCTTCGATAAGTAAGAATGTCGATCCCAACGAGGAAGGTGTTGGCAGCAGTTTCGATGAAGGATTCACTGTAAATGCTCACAGACAAGTATTCAGGGGGTTTTGATATTGCAGATAAATGAAGTACAAGTAAATAAAATGCGAGAGAAATAATTGCAGCGAGTGGCCCAATCCTTTTTAGCACAAAGGACAAGCCGGTTTGATTACTTATAATGACCAAACGTTCCTGAGGACACACGGGGATTTTAGTCTAGTACTTTCGCTTCATGTGGTTTAATAATCTTCATTGTTTTGATAAGTGTTGTGTGGGTGAACCTATGCTAATGCACCGCCCTTCCTAGGACTAATACATACTTGTGATTATACCCCTTGCAAGCATCCGCAACTACAAGAAAGTAATTAAGATAAATCTAACCACAGCCTTAAACTCTGAGATCCTGCGATCCCTCCTGCATCGATATACTAACGGGGGCTCAGGTTTCTGTCACTCCGGCAACCCCGCAATTAGCAACCGAATACAAGATGCACTCCCCTAGGCCCATAAATGGTGAAGTGTCGTGTAGTCGACGTTCACACGACACCACTAGAAGAATGACACCACAACTTAAATATCATAACATTGAATATTACTCAACCATAATTCACTACTAGCATTTAGACTTCACCCATGTCCTCAAGAACTAAACGAACTACTCACGAGACATCATATGGAATACAATCAGAGGTGATATGATGATGAATAACAATCTGAACATAAACCTTGGTTCAATGGTTTCACTCAATAGCATCTACAACAAGTATAGAATAACACCGGGAGAGTTTCCCCTATCAAACAATCAAGATTTAACCCGAATTGCTACAGCGATGACGAGGTGCAGCGGTGGTGATGGCGGTGTAGATGGTGGAGATGATGATGATGATGATGGAGATGATGTCCCGCTCGATGACGATGGCGATGGCGTCGATTTCCCCCTCCGGGAGGGAATTTCCCCCGGATTCCTGCCCGCCGGAGAGCTCTTTTCTCTCTGGTGTTCTCCGCCCCGCAGAGGCGGCTGTAACCCTTCGTGAGGTCCTCTCTGTGGCTTAGGTTTTCGGGACGAAGGAGTACGCGAAGAAAAGGAGGCGAAAAGGGCTGTGGGGCCCCCAGATAGGGTGGCGCGGCCAGGCCATGGGCCGCGCCGCCCTATGGTCTGGGCCCACAGTGGCTCCTCTCTTCTTCCCCTTCGGCTCCCTCCGTCATCTGGAAAAATAGGAATTTACGTGAAATTCCCTTCCACAGTTGATCTTCCGAAATATTGCGTTCTGACGGTGCTTTTTCCAGCAGAATCCTGGCTCCGGTGCTTGATCCTCCAATGATGATGAAACATGCAAAATAGATGAAATAACATAAGTATTGTGTCCCAATATGAAATATATCAATGAATAACAGCAAATTATGATACAAAATAGTGATGCAAATTGGACGTATCAACTCCCCCCAAGCTTAGACCTCGCTTGTCCCCAAGCGAAACTGAGCTCGATAAACGAGACCACATGTTTATGGAGTGAAGAGTCGATAAATAGAATACGGACAAGAAGCATCATATTCATTCACACAAGACATTCTAGTAAACAACTTCCTCATATAACTCATCTTGAAATAAGTAAAGAGAAATCACAAGTAAAGGTGCATAAGAAATCATAATTGGTGATGGCAAACTTTGTTCTTGGTCAGAGAACTACTAACGGATTGTACTTCTAAGCAAAACTTTCATATTAGAATTTATAGCTGAGCCTTCATATTTAAGCATAACAATCTCTTCATAATCATTGATAACTTCAAAGTCATATTCATTCAGATAAAATTGGTACTAAACAAGAAAGTATAAAAGACATGATTAACTGAATCATAGCATAAATGATTGGTTCACAACAACTCAATTGCTTGCTTGAGATAGAGGGAAATAGGTTTACTGACTCAACATAAAAGTAAAAGATAGGCCCTTCGCAGAGGGAAGCAGGGATTAAATCATGTGCTAGAGCTTTTCAAGTTTTGAAATCATATAAAGAGCATAAAAGTAAGATTTTGAGCGGTGTTTGTTGTTGTCAACGAATGGTAGCGGGCACTCTAACTCCCTTGCCAAGCGAACCTTCAAAGAGCGGCTCCCATGAGGGACGGCATCTCTACCAGCAAGGTAGATCATCCCCCTTCTCTTTTGTTTACACATGTGTTTTAGTTTTATTAAGGATGACACTCCCCCCAACCTTGGCTTTCTCAATCCATGGCTAACCGAATCCTCGGGTGCCTTCCAACATTCACATACCATGGAGGAGTGTCTATTGCAAAATTAAGTTGCTTACTGATAACTCAGAGCAAAACATGTGAAGAGAATTATTAATGAAAGTTATTAATTGGGGCTGGGAACCCCGTTGCCAGCTCTTATTGCAAAGTTATTGGATAAGCGGATGTGCCGCTAGTCCATTGTGAAAGTCCGCCCAACAAGATTGAAAGATAAAACACCACATACTTCCTCATGAGCTATAAAACATTGACAAAAATAAGGAGTAATAGTTTGAATAATTTAAAGGTAGCACATGAAGTATTTACTTGGAATGGCAGAAAATACCATGTAGTAGGTAGGTATGATGGACACAAATGGCATAGGTTTGGTCTAAGGTTATGGATGTATGAGAAGCATCTCCTCTCAATACAGGTCTTTGGCTAGCAAGGTTTGATAGCAAGCATAAAGGTTGAGGGAAACAAACAAATATACATATGATAGAAACAATCATGCATCTTTCTCATAAGCACAAGCAATTTTAACTTTAGAATACTAAGCATAGAGATAATAGAGTAATGTATCTAAGTGTATTTCTCTCTTCTAATTAAACATCAGGGTGTTGTTGCTATTGACCAATGCTAAGTTTGCCAAAACCAAATAGATTTACTTGATGCTCCCAAAGTGATATCAATACTCATATCAAGAGTAATCATATAATGGAGATTGCAAACTAAAATAAAGTGTGCAAAAAGTAAATGATAAGACTTCTCATTAATATTTCATAACGATAACTCACACCAACGGATACATAGATAACTAACTAAGAGAGATACTTCCACATTGCATACTATTCCATATGATAACTTCCCTACTCATGATATGACACTACTTGATAGTAAAAGATAAAGGTGGTGATGTGATACCGCGGCACTCCCCCAAGCTTGGAACAAACCAAGGGGATGCCAATACCGATGATGAATTACTCCTTCGGCGATGGTGGCGATGGATCTTTGTCGTCATCAGACTTCCATGGAAGAGGCCCTCCATCAACAAAAGACATCTTGGTCTCCGGAAACCTGAAACTAGCAGCATGACTTATGCGCTTAAACCTGTTTTCATACTCACAGTTTTGATTATGAACATCATAGAGTTGAGCTTGGAGTTTGTTGGTGGTGTCGTGAAGTGAGAAGATATCATCCCACAGCTTTGCAGTCTCCTTCTTGTGCCCATCAATGAGTTCAGACACAATCTTGTGAAAGATATCCACTTCACGCTCAGCCATCTTCTTGTAGTTGAAAACCTCTTGTTCCAGTTTCTCCATCCAGACTCCCTTCTCCCTTAGGACCCTGGACATCTTTGATCTGCAACTCTCCATCCACGAGCTGCAACTCTTTGGGGTGCATCTTCAGCTCGTTCATGTACGGGTTGACGACGTCCTCAAAGAAGCTGTCCTTCTGAGTTCCCGACGAAGACATGATGGATCTAGATCCAAAGCAGATCTGGCAGAAAACAGCTCGAAACAAAACTCGACGAGAAAACGATATTACGGACCTCCAGGGGTCCGGGGGATTATATAGCAAATATTTTTACGACAAAAGGAAACTACCAGATCGAACCAGAGTCGGAAAGGGGCGACGAGGCGGCCAGACCATAGGTCGGCGCGGGCCCAGGTCAGGCCGCGCCGGCCTATGGTGGCACCCCTCGTGCGTCCTTTCCACTCCGTTTCGAACTCGTAATTTTTCATATTTTCTAAAAACAGCAGAAATAATGTTCGGAAAGGTAAACGCGGACTTTTTATTACCTGTACTGTTACCTATTCAAAGTCGAGTTCTGGCGGACTGTCAATTTGTCCTTTGATGAAAGCCTCCGGTGTTTCCACTTGAATAATATCAACATCAACATTATAAGAATCACCCGAGATATAATGCTTGAGTCTTTGTCCATTCACCACTTGTGTGGCATTGCCTTGGAGAGAGCTAATTTTAATTGCTCCTGAACGATACACCTCCTCAATAACATATGGTCCTTCCCACTTCGAGAGTAATTTCCCTGCAAAGAATCTGAGACGAGACCGATACAATAGAACTTGATCTCCAACATTAAATTCTCTTTTGATGATCCTTCTATCATGCCACTTCTTAACTTTTTCTTTAAAGAGTTTAGCATTTTCATAAGCTTCACTTCTCCATTCATCTAGAGAACTTAATTGCAACAACCTCTTATTACCGGCTAATTTAGGATCTTTATTTAGTTCTCTAACAGCCCAATAAGCTTTGTGCTCTAGTTCTAAAGGTAAATGACAAGCTTTTCCATAAACCATTTTATAAGGTGACATTCCCATAGGATTTTTGTAAGCAGTTCTATAAGCCCATAGTGCTTCTTTCAATTTGCTAGCCCAATTCCTCCTAGATTTATTAACAGTCTTTCCTAAAATAGCTTTAATCTCTCTATTTGATAATTCTACTTGACCACTAGTTTGAGGATGATAAGCAAAGCAATTCTATGATTAATACCATACTTAGCAAGAGTTTTTCTAAAACCTCCATGAATAAAATGAGAACCTCCATCAGTCATAATATATCTAGGTACTCCAAATCTAGGAAATATAATATCTACAAGCATTTTTATAGAGGTCTCACCATCAGCACTTTTTGTAGGTATAGCTTCTACCCATTTAGTAACATAATCAACAGCGACAAGTATATGAGTGTTACCGTCTGAAGAAGGGAAAGGACCCATGAAGTCGAATCCCCAACAATCGAATGGTTCAATAACAAGAGTATAATTCATAGGCATTTCATTGCGTCTGGAGATATTACCAACTCTTTGACATTCATCACAAGATAAAATAAATTTCCTTGCATCTTTGAAGAGTGTTGGCCAATAAAAACCTGATTGTAGAACCTTTTGCGCGGTTCTATCTCCAGCGTGATGTCCTCCATAAACACTACCATGACATTTATTCAATATCTCCTGTTGTTCATATTCAGGAACACATCTTCGCATAATACCATCTACTCCTTCTTTATATAAGTGTGGGTCATCCCAAAAATAATGCCTCAAGTCATAAAAGAATTTCCTCCTTTGCTGAGCTGAAAAGGTTGGAGGCAAATACTTCGAAACAATAAAGTTAGCATAATCTGCATACCAAGGGCTCTCTCGCGAGCTCACCTTTATTACAGCCAATTGTTCATTTGGAAAACTATCATTAACGGGAACAGGATCATAAGCAATATTTTCCAATCTAGACAAATTATCAGCAACAGGATTATCAGCACCTTTCCTATCTATAATATGTAAATCAAATTCTTGCAACAGAAGTACCCATCTAATAAGCCTTGGCTTAGCATCTTTCTTTGTCATAAGGTATCTAATTGCAGCATGATCAGTATGAATTGTAACTTTCGAATCAACAATATAGGGTCTAAACTTATCACAAGCAAAGACTACAGCTAACAATTCCTTTTCAGTTGTAGCATAATTTCTTTGAGCAGCATCAAGAGTCTTACTAGCATAATGAATAACATTTAATTTTTTATCTACCCGCTGTCCAAGAACAGCGCCTACAGCAAAATCACTAGCATCACACATAATTTCAAAAGGCAAATTCCAATCAGGAGGTTCAACTAGCAGTTGTTAAGGCTTTCTTTAGAGTTTCAAAAGCTTCCTTACAATCATCATCAAAAACAAAACGGTACATCTTTTTGAAGAAGATTAGTAAGAGGCTTTGAAATTTTAGAGAAATCTTTAATAAATCTCCTATAAAACCCAGCATGACCAAGAACACTACGAATACCTTTAACATCCCTTGGATAGGGCATCTTCTCAATTGCTTCAACTTTAGCTCTATCAACTTCAATACCTCTCTCGGAAATTTTATGTCCCAATACAATTCCTTCATTAACCATAAAGTGGCATTTCTCCCAATTAAGAACAAGGTTAGTTTCTTCACATCTCTGCAAAACTTTATCGAGGTTTCGCAGGCAATTATCAAAAGAATTCCCATAGACAGAAAAATCATCCATGAACACCTCTACAATACTTTCACAAAAACCATGAAAAATAGCAGACATGCATCTTTGAAAAGTAGCAGGAGCATTACATAAACCAAAAGGCATACGCCTATAAGCATAAGTTCCATAAGGACAAGTAAACGTGGTTTTCTCTTGATCTTTAGCTTTAACAGCAATTTGTGAAAACCCAGAATAACCATCAAGAAAGCAAAAATGAGTATTTTTAGATAACCTTTCTAGCATTTGATCAATAAAGGGTAAAGGGTAATGATCTTTCTTAGTAACTTTATTAACTTTACGAAAATCAATGCACATTCTATAACCTACAACTATTCTTTGAGGAATAAGCTCATCATTATCATTAGGCACAACAGTCATTCCTCCTTTCTTAGGAACACAATGCACAGGACTAACCCATCTACTATCAGCAATAGGATATATAATACCAGCTTCAAGAAGTTTTAATACCTCATTCCTTACCACCTCTTTCATCTTTGGAATTAGACGACGTTGATGTTCAACAACAGGCTTTGCATCTTCTTCCATATTAATAGCATGTTGGCAAATAGAAGGAGAAATCCCTTTCAAATCATCAAGAGTATAGCCAATAGCTCCTCGGTGTTTCTTCAATATTTCCAATAACCTTTCTTCCTCAATTTCTGAAAGCTTAGAACTAATAATAACAGGATATATTTTCTTATCATCAATATGAGCATATTTAAGATTATCAGGTAAAGGCTTTAAATCAAAAACAGGATCTTCCTTTGGTGGCGGTGTTGTACCCAAATCTTCCACCGGTAAATCATGCTTGAGAATAGGTTGACGAAGAAAAATTTCCTCAAGCTCATCTCTTTCTTTCCTAAAAGCTTCACTTTCACTATTCTCCAAATGTTGCTGCAAAGGATTATTAGGAACAAGAACAATAGATGCACACTGCTCCATTTTAAAATCATTACTAGGCAAGTCAACTTTATAAGGAGTTTTGGTAAATTTAGAAAAGTTAAATTCATAAGGTTCACCAGCAAATCTAGTCAAAATTTTCTCTTTCTTACAATCTATAATAGCTCCACAAGTATTTAGAAAAGGTCTACCAAAAATGATAGGACAATGATCACTAGCAGCAGAACCAAGTACCAAAAAGTCAGCAGGATATTTAATCTTACCACATAGAACTTCCACATCTCGAACAATACCAATTGGAGAAATAGTTTCTCTATTAGCCAAATGAATAACCACATAAATATCTTCAAGTTCACAAGAACCAATTTCGTGCATAATCTCCGTGTAAAGCTCATAAGGAATAGCACTAACACTTGCACCAATATCACATAAACCATAATAGCAATGATCACCAATTCTAACAGATAGCATAGGAACACTAACTTGTTTGGATTTATTAGGATGTGAAACAATATTAGAAGCATCTTCACAGAAAATAATATGACCATCCTCCACATTTTCAGTCACAAGATCTTTAACTATTGCAACAGCAGGTTCAATTTTAATTTGTTCTTCGGGTTCTTTAGGTTTCTTTTCACTTTTATTAACTGCACTAGATATGACAGAGTACTCCTTCATTTTAGCAGGGAAAGGAGTTTTTTCAATATAAGCTTCAGGAATAACATTATCAGCAGTTTCAACCACTACACATTTGTTTACAAATGAATCAATTTTATCTTTATACGGTTCATGATACTTATCAAAATTCTTCTTAGGCAGTTCATAATGAGAGGCAAAAGCTTTATAAAGATTTGCAACAACTTGGGAATCAAGACCATATGTAGCACTCATACTACGAAATTTATCAGTATCCATAAAAGCTTCAATGCATTTATAATCATAAATTATACCTGATTCTCTATCTTTGTCGTTCTCCCATCCTTCAGTATTTTCTTGGATCCGATCAAGAAGGTCCCTTTTAAACTCTTCATTCTTGCGTGTAAATGATCCAGAACAGGAAGTATCCAGCAAGGTCTTGTCTTGAAAAGAAAGTCTTGCATAGAAATTATCAATAATAACATTACCAGGAAGCTCATGAATGGGGCATTTGAGCATTAAAGACTTCAATCTCCCCCAAGCTTGGGCAATACTCTCTCCATCATGAGGCCAGAAATTATATATGCGGTTCCGATCTTTGTGAATTTCACTTGGAGGATAAAATTTGGAATAAAATAAAGGCACAATGTCCTCCCAATCAATAGAATCACCATTCTTCAGCAATTTATACCAGTGCGCCGCTTTACCAGACAGCGATATAGTGAATAGTTTCTTCCTAACTTCATTCATAGAAATACCTGCACATTTGAATAACCCGCATAATTCATGCAAAAACAATAAATGATCACCAGGATGGAAAGTTCCATCCCCTTCATAGCGGTTATCCATAACATGTTCAATAATTTTCATAGGTATTTTATATGGTACTACTTCCTCACCTGGCGCTTCATCCACTACCGTTGCAGTAGTAGTAGATTTCCCAAATAGAAATTGAAGAGAAGATCTCTCCATAATGATTTATAGCAGCAGGCAGAAATAAAATCAGCACAAACAGTAAATTTCCTTACCAATTCCGCTTACCAATAGCGCTTCACTCCCCGGCAACGGCGCGAGAAAATAGTCTTGATGACCCACAAGTATAGGGGGTGTATCGTAGTATCTTCGATAAGTAAGAATGTCGATCCCAACGAGGGCAGAAGGTGTTGCAGCAGTTTCGATGAAGGATTCATGTAAATGCTCACAGACAAGTATTCAGGGGGTTTTGATATTGCAGATAAATGAAGTACAAGTAAATAAAATGCGAGAGAAATAATTGCAGCAAGTGGCCCAATCCTTTTTAGCACAAAGGACAAGCCGGTTTGATTACTTATAATGACCAAACGTTCCTGAGGACACACGGGGATTTTAGTCTAGTACTTTCGCTTCATGTGGTTTAATAATCTTCATTGTTTTGATAAGTGTTGTGTGGGTGAACCTATGCTAATGCACCGCCCTTCCTAGGACTAATACATACTTGTGATTATACCCCTTGCAAGCATCCGCAACTACAAGAAAGTAATTAAGATAAATCTAACCACAGCCTTAAACTCTGAGATCCTGCGATCCCTCTGCATCGATATACTAACGGGGGCTCAGGTTTCTGTCACTCCGCAATTAGCAACCGAATACAAGATGCACTCCCCTAGGCCCATAAATGGTGAAGTGTCGTGTAGTCGACGTTCACACGACACCACTAGAAGAATGACACCACAACTTAAATATCATAACATTGAATATTACTCAACCATAATTCACTACTAGCATTTAGACTTCACCCATGTCCTCAAGAACTAAACGAACTACTCACGAGACATCATATGGAATACAATCAGAGGTGATATGATGATGAATAACAATCTGAACATAAACCTTGGTTCAATGGTTTCACTCAATAGCATCTACAACAAGTATAGAATAACACCGGGAGAGTTTCCCTATCAAACAATCAAGATTTAACCCGAATTGCTACAGCGATGACGAGGTGCAGCGGTGGTGATGGCGGTGTAGATGGTGGAGATGATGATGATGATGATGGAGATGATGTCCCGCTCGATGACGATGGCGATGGCGTCGATTTCCCCCTCCGGGAGGGAATTTCCCCCGGATTCCTGCCCGCCGGAGAGCTCTTTTCTCTCTGGTGTTCTCCGCCCGCAGAGGCGGCTGTAACCCTTCGTGAGGTCCTCTCTGTGGCTTAGGTTTTGGGACGAAGAGTACGCGAAGAAAAGAGGCGAAAAGGGCTGTGGGGCCCCCAGAGCATAGGGTGGCGCGGCCGGCCATGGGCCGCGCCGCCCTATGGTCTGGCCCACGATGGCTCCTCTCTTCTTCCCCTTCTGGCTCCCTCCGTCATCTGGAAAAATAGGAATTTACGTGAAATTCCCTTCCACGGTTGATCTTAAATATTGCGTTCGACGGTGCTTTCCAGCAGAATCCTGGCTCCGTGCTTGATCCTCCAATGATGATGAAACATGCAAAATAGATGAAATAACATAAGTATTGTGTCCCAATATGAAATATATCAATGAATAACAGCAAATTATGATACAAAATAGTGATGCAAATTGGACGTATCACCGCCAATCTTGGGATGCAGAGGCTACCGACGCAGAAAAAGCGGCGACAGAGGCCATGATGACGCGCATCCACGAGGTCCAAAATACCCGAGGACAAGAATTATCGGGTCTCCAAATCACGGCATATTTCCTTAGAATTAGGGTGCAGCCTCTTCAAGCTCGCAAAAACCCTCTTTGGATGTATGCTGGCGATGAAGATGGGATCGCTTGTCGACGGATTTATCGGTCAAGGACTTGGAGAAACTTGTCCGAAAAATCTCGTCATTGAGCAAGAAAGATGTCGTCCCGACTTCTTGCGGTGTGACGCCATATAGCGCCACCAACGCACTCCCGCAGGTAATATTTTTGTTCATGTCTTTATTTTCCTTCTATCTTTTTCCTTCAAACACTTCATGCCGATATTTTTTCTGTCTTTGAATAGGACCACGCAACTGCGTCACCTCTTCCTCCCCTTCCCGAAGGTGGAGAAGTTGAAGAAAGGGCCGTTGTCACTGACGACAACCAGGGTACGTCTCGCCCTGAGAGTGAAGCCGCAGGTTCTCGAAAATCTGCGGCATCCTCGAAAAGGGCCGAGGCTGAAGCAACTTCTTCGACACGCTCGCCTCCTTCAGCTGCTTCTCCTAGGAGCAAAAGGAAAAGAGACGATGCTGTTGACACCGGTACCTCCAAAGCCGGTGCCCGTGCCGAAGAAATTGTGCCGATGCTGAGAAGAAGGCTTTGGATCTGTACGAAGCTGCTCTTATTAGCTCGTAAGTTTTAATGCACTATATTTGTCTCTTGTCGATACTTTTTGAAGTTGCTTTTTATCATGTCGCTGTATTTGTTGTAGTGGCGATGAAGAGGAGGATGCACCTATCGACGAGACTGCTCGAACGAGCACGTCTCGTACCTTAGTTGTCTCAAGCTCGTCCTGATGGCGACGAAACTTCACCTCCCCAACAACACCCGGAACATCCAACGCCAGCTGTGAGCCCCCAGGCTCCTTCCCCGAAGAGAGCTAGGGTGGAATCAACCAAGGAACCAACCATATTAGCTGGTTGTTCCTCGACTCCTTTAATGGAAGAAGTAAGTTTATCTTCTTTGTCCTGTATTGGCTTCATTTTTCTGAACTTCCCTCTGTTTCTTCATGATGTCGAACTTTTTCGCTTCTTATATTGATCCTCTTTTTATGATCTTTCTTTAGCCTTTCATGAAGGAGCTTATCCGTTTCGGTACCCAATTTATCGGGTACCGCGAATATGCCGCCAAACTTGAAGGTACCCTCTTTTTCCTTGTCGAATATATTTCGCTATTTTTGCTGCAGTACTTTTACTCTTTTGCTTTATCTGGCAGAAAAACTTGCGGAAGCCAACAAACGTGCTGACGCTCTTGCTACTGAGTTAGAGCAAAGCGAAACGGCACGCAAGCTGAAGCGAAGCTCCCGTCGAGGATCTTCAAAAAGACTCGACGACGCAAAAAAGGCTCTAGAAGAAAATAGCTCAGCATTCCTTCGCGAAGAAATCCTTATCGACTGGAGTCGCAGAGTCGACGTTTTGTTAGTAAGTGTTCACACCCTTGCTTTTCTTGCGTCGTGTTTTGGTTCCTTTTTTCCCTTTGAGTGAACTCTTTTTTACGCTTTAAGCAGGGAGAACACACCAAGAATGAGCTGGAGAATCCTGAAGGTGACCAGCTCCTTGATGCGCTTTCTCTCCTTGAAATCCATGGTACTGAAGCTCGTGACGGCCTTGCTGAAGCTGAGATTGGCCTGTCACGGCTTTTCCCCTATTTTTTCAAGAAGAAGGAGGAACCCGCAATCTTCATTGATCTCGCCAAGTGCTTCACTTCCGACGAAGACCTTGGACTCAACTTCGCCAAGAAGGGTTAAAAGTTGGAGTCGAAGGTACAATTGCCTTGGTTGCTAATAGCCAACAAAACGTCGACTGGACAAGGGTTGGCGATGCCGAGGATATCGAGACGAAGAAATGGCAGTCGCTGATTAAAGCGGCGAAACCCAACTCGAAGAAGATCCTTGCCACCCTTGGATATAAGCCAGCGCCTGCTCCGAGTTCTTCAAAGCCGGAGGTCAAGTAGACCACTTTGCTTTTTTCTTTTAGTTTTTTCCCTCTTTTGGCACTGTCGCCATAGTGTTCTTGGCGGTGGCTGCTTCAGTAGTTGTCTATAGGTCCTTCTTTTGTAATAGACATGTACATACTTTCAGAATGAATGGAAATCTATCTTTGCTTAATGATTGATGTCGAAATTTTTGTTTTCAGTTGATTTTTGACAACTATACTGCAACTCCTGGTCCTTCCGAGGTTTTTCCTTCATCCCATTTGAAGAAAACGCATGTCGCTGTCGAATTTGTTGAGGATTCTTCGAGTAAAGACTCAGCACAAGATTTGGAAGAGCTTCGCCAGCAACTCCAATCCACGAAGAGGCAGTCACTTATGCTCATGGAACAATCTCGAAAATCCTCCGAGAGGGAAAAGGTTGCACTCCAACAGGCTCAAGATGCCATAGCTGAAAAGGATTCCGCGGTTGCTGAAGCTGCTGCAGCTTCATCTCGAGAGAATTTTATGCTTCAGCTGCTGACAGATGCTAGCTTGGATATGGCAGGTGTGCTTCATTATCTTTGTCATGCTTTATTTTTCTTTTTTGCTTGTCTCCTTGTTGCCCGCTGATTCTTTCAAAAATAGGTTCCTTCTTGGATGCTACTACCGAAGATGAACGTGTCGAAGCTCGATCCAATGCACTTCTCAGGCTTGCGCGTGATCATGGTTCAAATTTTTGGGGCACGCCTGAACGGACTCGCCAGATCGTCAGGTTTCAGGATCGCGCGCTTCAGGTCCGCGATTATCTCGACTTTTGTACAAGGACCTTGTCTCTGGTCTATGGCACCATGTTTCCTCGTAATAAGATGCCGGAGACTCTTCCTGCTTTAATGGACAAATTTCGGGATGCTCCTCGAATCCACGGCTTTGTGCGGGCCCAATTAGCTGCTGGCGCAAGGTTTGCTATGATCATGATAAAAATCTGCTACCCGAAGTTAGACGTGGGTCAGGTTGTTCCAAAGTGCCTGGCCAAGATGGCGAAGAGGAGGAAGAACTTCAGCAAATATGACGACGTTGTGACCCCTGTTGCCGAAGATATGATGGATGAACTTCTTCGGATGGACGCCGAATTCTTCGTGAAGGGTAGCTATGCTGAACATAGCACTCGCGCTATAAATAATGAACGGTTGACGATAGATAATATACTTGGCAACCCTTGAAGTTTTGTTGCTCCAAAGATTGTGTCTTGTATGTAGTAAACATAATCTATATTGTAAGGTCACTATATTTTTGTTTTTCAATGCCAAGCCCCCGGGCGTTTTGATGGCGATGTTTTCTTTTTATAATGCGAGGTTGTCCCAAGGCAAGATAAATTATATTTGTGTACTATTTTTGCGGGCGCGAGCCCCCGAGCTTTATGTTGATCGCTATTTGGCGACACCTTTTTATTTTGGCGAGGTACTTTATACCAAGGCGAGATATTTTGCAGGTTGTATTTGTCGGCATTGTGTATATATATATTGTATCTTCTGGGTAGAAGCCCCCGAGCCTGTCGAAAAGATATATAATTCCACTATCTTTATTATATTGCAGCACCGCGAGCCCGCCTCATTAAAAACCTTTCCCGGCCCCACTCGGTGCCCCGAAAAAGAAAAAGAGTGCGTCTGAAAACTCGCGGGCGTTTCAGTACATTGTATGTTTACAAAGGAGACTATATTTCGGCATCTAAGCGTAAAAACGCCTGAGCTGTGCCACGTTCCAAGGGTTTGGCTCAGCAATCCCCGTCTTCTTGTCCTTGATTCTGTATGCTCCTCCTTCGATTACCTCTGTGACGATGTAAGGTCCAAGCCACGGTGACTCAAGTTTTTCATGGCTTTTTTGATTGAGTCGTAAAACCAAGTCCCCAACTTGAAAAGATCTTGGTCGCAATCGTCGACTGTGGTAGTTTTTCAGGTCCTGTTGGTATTTGGCGACTCGTGACAATACTTCATCTCGAGCCTCATCAAGTGCGTCGACATCATCCTCCAAAGCTCTTCTCGAAGTTTCTTCATCGTATTCTGTAACTCTTGGAGAATCATGCTCTATTTCTATCGGCATTACTGCTTCAGCTCCATGGACCAGGAAAAACGGCGTCTCTGCGTCGCCGTGTTTGGTGTTGTTCGAATACTCCACAACACACTTGGCAACTCCTCTGGCCAAGTATGCCGAGCTTTTTCCAATGGTCCTAACAGGCGCTTTTTGATACCATTGCAGATGATGCCATTGGCTTTCTCGACTTGACCGTTGGTCTGTGGATGTGCAACAGACGCAAAATTCAATTTAATGCCCACTTCTGCGCAATACGCTTTGAACTCCTTGGATGTGAAATTACTGCCATTGTCTGTGACGATGCTATGGGGAACTCCAAATCGAAAGACAATGCTTTTCACAAACTTTATTGCCGATGCGCCGTCAGGTGAATTTATCGGCTTTGCTTCTATCCACTTGGTAAATTTGACAGCAACGAGCATATACTCATATCCTCCTGGCGAAGCTTTGTGTAGTTTTCCCACCATATCGAGACCCCATTGAGCAAAGGGCCAAGACAATGGGATTGGCATCAGTTCTGCTGCCGGAGAGTGAGGTTTTGCGGCGAATCTCGGCGCGTCGCAAGTTCGCACTATTTCCTTCGCGTCCTCAATTGCTGTTAACCAATAAAATCCTGCCCTGAAGACTTTAGCCGCGATAGCTCGGCTGCTTGCGTGATGCCCACATATTCCTTCGTGTACATCTTTCAGGATGATCCTTCCTTCTTCGGGTGTGACACATCTCTGTAGCACACCCGAAATACTTCGCTTGTACAACTCCCCTTTTATCACAGTAAAAGCTTTAGATCGTCTAATTACTCGCCTTGCTTCAACTGGATCGTCGGGTATTGTTTTCCTTAAGATGTATGATATGTACGCCTGCATCCATGGAATTTGCACCATCATGACTAGCTCCTGTTCCTCTTCTTCTTCCAATGATTCTTTGGTGACACTCGAAGGTTTTTCTTCCTTCTCCTTCTTCTTTGTTTTCATTGGCTTCGTTGATCTCTCGCTTATTTCTTCCCAAAACACGCCTGGAGGGATAGCGAGACATTGCGACCCGATGTTTGCAAGAACATCGGCTTCATCATTGCTCAACCTGCTGATGTGGTTTACCTCGCATCCATCAAACAGCTTTTCTAGCTCATTATACATCTCCTTGTATGCTATCATACTTTCGTTGACTGCATCACATTGATTCATAACCTGCTGTGCTACCAACTGTGAGTCGCCAAAGATTTTCAGTCGAGTTGCACCGCAGGCTTTCGCCATCTTCATCCCGTGTATGAGAGCCTCATATTCCGCTTCATTGTTAGACGCGTTTGGGAACGTCATCCGTAAGACATACTTCAATTTGTCGCCTTCAGGTGATACTAGTATTACGCCTGCTCCAGCGCCTTCTAACCTTTTGGACCCATCAAAGTTCATAGTCCAGGTTCTCGATAAATCTGGAGGCCCTGTGTTTTGTAGCTCCATCCACTCTGCGATGAAATCTGGTAGGATTTGTGACTTTATTGCTTTTCTTTTTCATACGTGATGTCCCGAGGGGAAAGCTCTATTCCCCAAAGGGAGACACGACCCGTAGCTTCTGGGTTGTTTAGTATATTTGACAGAGGAGCTTCATTGACCACTATTATCGGGTGCGCCGAAAAATAGTGTCGCAATTTTCTTGCTGTCGTAAATACTCCATACGCCAACTTCTGGTATTGGGGGTACCGCTGTTTTGAGGGCGACAGTACTTCACTGATGAAATATACTGGCCTCTGTACTCCATGGAGCTTTCCTTCTTCCTCCCTCTCGACTACCAGGGCCGTGCTGACCACTTGAGGCGTGGCTGCAATGTATAGCACGAGGGGTTCCTTCTCTTTAGGCGCCACCAAGATTGGTGGTGTCGAAATTGTGCACTTGAGATTCTCGAAAGCCCTATCTGCTTCCTCGTTCCAATGAAATTTCTCCCCTTGTTTGATCAATGCATAGAACGGCAGCGCTTTTTCTCCCAGCCTGGCGACGAATCTGCTTAAAGCTGCGACTCGCCCTGTCAGCTGTTGTATTTCTTTCAACTTTGTCGGCTTCCTCATAGTTACGATGGCCTGTATTTTCTCTGGATTGGCTTCAATCCCTCTTGCTGATACTAAGAACCGAGAAGTTCTCCCGCAGGAACACCAAAAGAGCACTTTGTCGGGTTCAGCTTAAGGCAGAACTTGTCGAGGTTGTCGAAGGTTTCTTTCAAATCTTCGATCAGTGTTGTCCCCTTTTTTGATGTTATCACGACATCGTCAATATAGACTTGTACATTTTTTCCAATCTGTGTCGCAAGGCACTTCTGCATCATCCGCTGATATGTTGCTCCCGCGTTTTTCAAACCAAAGGGCATTGTTCTATAGCAGAACACGCCGTAAGGTGTTATGAACGCTGTCTTTGCTTCATCATCTTCTTTTAATCTGATCTGGTTATAACCAGAGTACGCGTCCAAGAAGGAAAGACGTTCACATCCTGCCGTGGAGTCGATGATTTGATCGATCCTTGGGAGGGGAAAGTGATCCTTAGGATAGTGTTTATTGAGACACGTAAAGTCGACACACATGCGAAGGACTTTCGTGTTTTCTTCGGCACCATCACTGGGTTAGCTACCCACGTGGCTTCTGTAGATATCTCTTTAATAAAACCAGCATCTTTGAGTCGATCTATTTCTGATAGCATAGCTTTGCGGTTTGGTTCCGAAAAACGCCGCAAGAGGTTGTTTGATTGGTCTCGCGAGAGGATCTAAGTTGAGGTGGTGCTCGGCAAGTTCCCTGGGTACTCCTGGCATGTCAGCTGGACACCATGCGAAGATTTTCCAGTGCTCACGGAGGAACTCGACGAGCGCGCTTTCCTATGCGAGATCCATGTTTGCTGCAATGGATGTCGTTTTCTTTGGATCTGTCGGGTGGATCTGCACCTCTTTTGAATCCTTGGCAGTATTGAAGGTTGGTTCCCTGAGTGGCCTCCCTGTATCTGGCAGCACATCATAATCAGTGAGCCTTGGCGCCATATATTCTGCTTGCATCCCGAAGGTCTCTGACAGTCGATGAAAATCCTTGTCGCACTTATCAGCTAGCGCGAAACTTCCCTTAATTGTGATTGGTCCCTTAGGTCCAGGCAACCTCCATAACAAGTACGTGTAATGAGGTACCGCCATAAACCTGGCATATGCTGGTCGTCCCAACAAGGCGTGATATTGCGACGGGAAATCCACAACTTCAAACTCCAGATTCTCTATCCTGTAGTTCTCTCGGGTCCCAAACTGAACGTCGAGATTGATCTTGCCCAGCGGATAACTTGGCTTCTCTGGCGTGATCCCATGGAAACGTGTATCAGTTGGTTTTAGATTTGCCAGGGATATGTTCATCTTCCTCAATGTATCTGCATACATAAGGTTTAAGCTGCTGCCACCATCTATAAAAACTCTCGACACATCAAAACCAGCGATTACTGCGGGTAAGATAAGTGCAGATTGCCCTGGTCGAGGAACTTGCTGTGGATGATCCGCAATTGTGAAGCCAATGTCTTGCCCCGACCAATTTAGGTACTCAACTGTTGGTGGAGGCATCTTCTCTGCCATGAACACTTGCCGCGAGATTACTTTCTGCGCCCTGTTAGATGGCCTAGCTTTCTGAATCATCGAGACCGCACCATTGGAGTTGGGGTCAACATATGGAGGTGGATGTGGTGCTGCCGCTATTCTAAGCTGGTGCCGATTTTCGTCCGTAATTGCGGGAGGAGGTGGGAGGTGAATCTCACTCCTTGGCCCCTGGGGGTTTCTATTCATCGCTTGGGCATTGGCGATCCCTGCGGCTCGCAACATTGCTTGGAAATTGCGACAATCTTTCTGGAGATGACCTGACTGCCTCTTTCCATTATTGTCGAGATAGAAGTGCATCTGACAGGGCCCGTTCATCATTTCTTCGGGAGACACATAAGGTCTTTGGAACCTTGGTCCATTATTTTGCCTGTTACCACGGAAATCACCTCTCGAGTCGCTTTGCTGCTCATTACTCCTTTGGTAATCATCTCGACTATTTCCTCCAGGATTTCCTCGGAAACCAGCCGATATGTGGCCAGGAGCATCATTATTGTAAAACTGGCGAGAAAATCGCCTTCTATTTTGAAAATTTCGACCGCGATCCTCCTCTGGTGACCTATGTCGCTTGTTGTATATCGCGTCTTCTCCATCTGCCCACTTGTTTGCTATCTCCATCAATGCTGATATTGTCTTAGGGTTGGTTCTCCCTAAGTCCTCGACGAAATCTCCTCGTCGAATTCCTGCCACGAACGCGTCTATTGCTCTCTCGTCAGATATATCCTCTGCCGAGTTTTTAATAATGTTCCACCTCTGTATATATTTTCTCATCGATTCGTCGTGTTTCTGCCTGCACGCCCTCAGCTCTTCCAATGACGCGGGTTTCTTGCAGGTGGATCGGAAGTTCTTCACGAAGATATCCTCGAAACTATCCCAGCTGTCGATGGAACCTGGGGGAAGCTTCTTTATCCAAGATCGCGCGGCACCGCTCAAGTGTACTTGGATGCTTTGCATGGCTGTTGCTCTGGTTCCGCCTACCAACTTCACCATCTCGAGGTAATCAACGAGCCAATCCTCGGGATCTTGTAGGCCGTCGAATTTCTTGAAATTTTCGGGTAACTTAAACCCTTTCGGGACTCGAGTTTTTCGAACTCGTCTCGTAAAGCACGGTAACCCGCACATATCTTCATCGGCGACTTCTGGTGACTGCCGATGTTCTCTTCTTTCTTGTCGCGCTCTATCCACCCTTGCTTGTGCCGTCGTATCTCTTGCTCCACTTGTCCTTGGTGGATCTTCCACTGCTGTCGTGGGTCGTGGACTATTTTGTCTTGGAGTTCCTTCGGGAGGTGTAGCTGCAAACGCTGTTCCCATGACTCCAACTCCAGCCATTGCCATATTAAACAATGCTTCTCTCGGGTCCCCAGGGGGTGGTCTGGACGCAAGGATATAAGCTTGCGTTGCCATGTATCCAGCTTCTGGTGTTTTTGGGATGATATTTCCCCTGGTATCAATTGTCATGAAGGACATGTCGAGATTTTGAATTATGTTGCCTCTCTCTGCTTCGGGTATATTTTGCAGCCGAGATCTTGCCCTCCTCCGAGCTTCTCTGTGACTATCTCCCGAAGTTCCTGATTGTCGACTGAGCTCTGCTCGACGCCTGCTTGACGCGGAGGCTGCCTCTTTTCTTCTATTCAGGGATGTTGTCTGTTTTTCCAGCTCCCTACTCACACGAGCAAGTCTATATTGATAGGCTTGTAATTCTTCTGCAGTAGCAGTGGTGGTCATTGGTTCTGAACCATCCATGGCTCTTGCGGCCCTATCCCACGCTGCTTGCGGGAGTTGAACTCTTTCGCGAGGTGAAGACCCGACATATTTAGTGCCTAGGCCTCTTCTGAGATCAGCGGGATCGACGTATGGGTTTCCCAAATCATCGAAAGCCTCTGACGTCTCTGGTTCTGCTCGGCTTGCCTCTTCAATTGCATAGACTTGATGATATTTTGAGTATTGATTTTTGTCGGGATTGGTGACACCATCATAGAGATTGGTGAAGACCTTTCCAATGGCAGCAGATTTGTCGATGAAGTTGAAGCTGTCGACGCTGTCGGAATCGCTGCTTATAACGGAGTCCGCAGACGACTCGAAAGATGTGTCGCTGAAGATCTTGGCGAGCTTTCCGCTTGCCTTGGTGTCGACGAAGCGTGGCGACGAAAACTCCTCATCACTCGATGAAAAGCCAGAATCGATCGCTGAAAATTCCGACGAGATCGGAACTTCGAGACGATAGGATCCTTCTTTGTTGACGCCAAATCGGAATTCTCCGAACGTCATGACGATGGGCTCCTCCAGATAGGCACATGCATCCAAACGGGAGGGCGGGTGAGGAATAAAATCGACTAGATCAGTTTTTTCCCGTTTACCTCGATCCATCGCATTGCTAGCCACCGACGAAGTCGACGATTCTGGACGTGCCATCGAGATCAGTTCCTTGCAACCTCTAATTCCCACAGACGGCGCCAATTGACAAAGGATTAATTTTTCAATGCCTACAGATTGTAGACTAGGGTTTTGCTGGAAGTAGAGGGCAAGTAGA
Source organism: Lolium multiflorum (assembly GCA_030979885.1). NCBI lineage: Eukaryota > Viridiplantae > Streptophyta > Magnoliopsida > Poales > Poaceae > Lolium > Lolium multiflorum. The sequence goes on from CM061747.1 coordinate 143,252,817, forward strand.
TCTCGAAGGTTTCAGCCGAAAAGTACTCGCTGATTATGAAAACTAGGGTTCTGTTGACAATAGGTTCGATCCTTTCTTTGTCCCTCGACTCCCCCTTATATAGACGGTGGAGTCGAGGGTTTTCGTAATACACAAGTTACAGAGTTCGGGAGGGTTTCGTACCCATCCCGTAAGATTACAAGTCTCTATATTTCCTAATACAATCTATCTTTCCTTAACACTAAATGGGCTTCCGAATCTTCTTGTTCTTCGAGTCCTGGGCCTTCAGTAAACTCCGGGTACCATCTTCGGCAGGCCCATTGGGGATGCCTATGTCAAGAGGTGCCTATACTAGGTTATCTAAGTGAAAGGTTAGGGTTGATGATCCGCGTACTGAGTTACGATGATTCGGGGTTATCCCCGACGGATGTAATCAAAAGTTGTGGCACAAGAGTACAACCTCAGAGTGTTAAACCTATTCGAATAGCCGTGTCCACGGTTACGGACGATTGGAAAGTCCATACTGTTCCGTTGTCAGAACTTGTCTTAAAAAGGAATGGTGAATTGAATGGTGACTTGAATTTTGAAAACACAACTGATGTTGTGGGAATGACACTAATGTTCCCACTTGAGTTAGTCTAGTGATTCAAGCATCTTTACTAAATGTTTATGAACTAAACTTGGCTTTATGCAAATAAACCTAGAGCTTAGCAACCCTTAAAATTGATAAGTACTTACATTAGTATTAGTTTGCGAGTACTTAAAGTACTCATGGTTGTGTCCCTGGCTATTCCAATGCCAGACTATGAAGAGGAGCAACACTATGAGGATGACGGTCAGCAGGACGTCTACCAGAACTAGGATGCTTCTAACGTCAAGCGTTGGCCTGTGGATAGATAGTTCCACCTACTACTTCGCTTCCGCTATTTATGTTCGTTGATCATTAGATCAACTATTTGTGTAATATTGGATCATGTGATCTATTGATGTAAGACAATTATGTGTTGTAATAAATGATGACTCTATGGTATTTCAACTGTTATGTCTCGCAACAACAATCTTCCTGGGATTGCGATGTACGGCATAATAGGCATCTGGACTTAAAAATCCGGGTGTTGACATTAGGACAAGGTGCGGGCACTATTGGTATTCTATGCATGAGGCTTGCAACTTGTAGGAAGTATTATGCATAACACATATGAATTATTACTACCGTTGACAAAATTGTTTCTATGTTTTCAAAATAAAAATCTCTAGCACAAAAATAGTAATCCATGCTTCCCTCTGCGAAGGGCCATTCTTTTACTTTATGTTGAGTCAGTTTACCTACTTCTTTCTATCTTAGAAGCAAACACTTGTGTTAACTTTGTGCATTGATTCTTACATGTTTACTTATTGCACTTGTTATATTTATGTTGACAATTATCCATGAGATATACATGTTACAAGTTGAAAGCAACTGCTGAAACTTAATCATCCTTTGTGTTGCTTCAATGCCTTCTACTTTGAATCTATTGCTTTATGAGTTAGCTCTTATGCAAGTCTCTTTGATACTTGTCTTGAAAGTACTATTCATGAAAAGTTTTGCTATATGATTCAGTTGTTTAGTCATTATCTCTTTGTTAGCAATCTATTGCTTTGAATCACTCCATTCATCTCATATGCTTTACAATAATGTTGATCAAGATTATGTTGGTAGCATGTCACTTCAGAAATTATTGTTGTTATCGTTTACCTACTCGAGGGCGAGTAGGAACTAAGCTTGGGGATGCTTGATACGTCTCCAACGTATCTATAATTTCTTATGTTCCATGCTACTTTTATGACAATACTCACATGTTTTATACATACTTTACATCATTATTATGCATTTTCCAGCACTAACCTATTAGCAAGATGCCGAAGCGCCATTCCTGTTTTCTGCTGTTTTTGGTTTCAGAAATCCTACAAAGGAAATATTCTCGGAATTGGACGAAATCAACGCCCAGGGTCTTATTTTTCCATGGAGCTTCCAGAAGACCGAAGAGCATACGAAGTGGGGCCACGAGGGGCCGACACCATAGGGCGGCACGGGCATGGGGCCCGCGCCGGCCTATGGTGTGGGGCCCTGTGCCCCCTCTGCGCTGCCCTTCCGCCTACTTGTACTCTTCGTCGCGAAAACCCTATTACCGAGAGCCACGATACGAAATACTTCCGAGACCCGCTGCCAATCCCATCTCGGGATTCAGGAGATCGCACCGGCACCTGGGAGAGGGGAATCATCACCGGAGGGCTCTACATACGTCTCCAACGTATCGATAATTTCTTATGTTCCATGCTACTTTATTGATGATACCTACATGTTTTATGCACATTATATGTCATATTTATGCATTTTGAACTAACCTATTAACAAGATGCCGAAGAGCGCTGTTTTCTGCTGTTTTTGGTTTCAGAAATCCTAGTAAAGAAATATTCTCGGAATTGGACGAAACTTTCGCCCGGGGTCCTATTTTTGCACGAAGCTTCCCGAAGACCGAAGACCTACGAAGTGGGGCCACGAGGCAGGGGGGTGGCCGGCGCGGCCCAAGCCCGGCGCGCCGACCTAGCCCCTGGGCCCCTCGTGTGGCCCCCGCGTTGACCCTCCGCCTACTTAAAGCCGTCGCGAAACCCCCGTGAGAGCCACGATACGGAAAACCTTACAGAGCCGCCGCCGCCGTCCCATCTCGGGGATTCGGAGATCGCCTCCGGCACCTGCCGGAGAGGGGATTCATCTCCCGGAGGACTCTACACCGCCATGGTCGCCTCCGGAGTGATGAGTGAGTAGTTCACCCTGGACCATGGGTCCATAGCAGTAGCTAGATGGTCGTCTTCTCCTTGTTGTGCTTCATTGTTAGATCTTGTGAGCTGCCTAACATGATCAAGATCATCTATAATACTATATGTTGTGTTTGTCGGGATCCGATGGATAGAGAGTACTATGATTATGGTGATTATCAATCTATTGTTCATGTGTTGTTTATGATCTTGCATGCTCTCCGTTATTAGTAGAGGCTCTGGCCAAGTTTTTACTCTTAACTCCAAGAGGGAGTATTTATGCTCGATAGTGGGTTCATGCCTCCATTGAATGGGACAGTGACAGAAAGTTCTAAGGTTGTGGATGTGTTGTGCCACTAGGGATAAAACATTGATGCTATGTCTAAGGATGTAGTTGTTGATTACATTACGCACCATACTTAATGCAATTGTCTGTTGCTTTGCAACTTAATACTGGAGGGGGTTCGGACGATAACCTGAAGGTGGACTTTTTAGGCATAGATGCAGTTGGATGGCGGTCTATGTTCTTTGTCGTAATGCCCAATTAAATCTCACTATATTTATCATGTCATGTATATGCATTGTTATGCCTTTCTCTATTTGTCAATTGCCCGACTGTAATTTGTTCACCCAACATGCTTTTATCTTATGGGAGAGACACCTCTAGTGAACTGTGGACCCCGGTCCTATTCTTTACATAGCATACAATCTACTTGTTTTACTGTTTTCTTTGCAAACATCTTCCACTCGATACGTTTAATCCTTTGTTACAGCAAGCCGGTGAGATTGACAACCTCACTGTTTCGTTGGTACTTTGGGTTGTGTTGTGCAGGTTCCGCGTTGGCGCCGGAATCCCTGGTGTTGCGCCGCATCACATTTCGCGACCATCAACCTTCAACGTGCTTCTTGGCTCCTACTGGTTCGATTAAACCTTGGTTTCATACTGAGGGAAACTTGCTTCTATACGCATCATACCTTCCACTTGGGGTTCCCAACGGACGTGTGCATCCACGCGTATCAAGCTAAATTTCTGGCGCCGTTGCCGGGGAGATCAAGACACGCTGCAAGGGAGTCTCCACTTCTCAATCTCTTTACTTTGTTTTTGTCTTGCTTTATTTTATTTACTACTTTGTTTGCTGCACTAAATCAAAACACAAAAAAATTAGTTGCTAGTTTTACTTTATTTATTGTCTTGCTCTCTATATCAAAAACACAAAAAAATTAGTTACTTGCATTTACTTTATCTAGTTTGTTTTATTTACCGTTGCTAAAATGGCCAACCATGAAAATACTAAATTGTGTGACTTCACAAATGCAAATAATAATGATTTCCTATGCACACCTATTGCTCCACCTGCTACTACAGCGGAATTCTTTGAAATTAAACCTGCTTTACTGAATTTGGTTATGAGAGAACAATTTTCTGGTGCTAGTTCTGATGATGCTGCTGCCCATCTCAATAATTTTGTTGAACTTTGTGAAATGCAAAAGTATAAGGATGTAGATGGTGATATTATTAAATTGAAAGTGTTTCCTTTCTCATTAAGAGGAAGAGCTAAAGATTGGTTGCTATCTTTGCCTAAGAATAGTATTGATTCATGGACTAAATGCAAGGATGCTTTTATTGGTAGATATTATCCTCCCGCTAAAATTATATCTTTGAGAAGTAGCATAATGAATTTTAAACAATTAGATACTGAACATGTTGCTCAAGCATGGGAGAGAATGAAAACTTTGGTAAAGAATTGCCCAACCCATGGACTGACTACTTGGATGATCATCCAAACCTTCTATGCAGGACTAAATTTTTCTTCGCGGAATTTATTGGATTCAGCTGCTGGAGGTACCTTTATGTCCATCACATTGGGGGCGGCTACAAAACTTCTTGATGATATGATGATAAATTACTCTGAATGGCACACGGAAAGAGCTCCACAAGGTAAGAAGGTAAATTCTGTTGAGGAAACCTCTTCCTTGAGTGATAAGATTGATGTGATTATGTCTATGCTTGTGAATGGTAGATCTAATGTTGATCCAAATAATGTTCCTTTAGCTTCATTGGTTGCTCAAGAAGAAAATGTTGATGTGAATTTCATTAAAAATAATAATTTCAACAACAATGCTTATAGGAACAACTCTGGTAATAACTATAGGCCATATCCTTCTGCTAATGGTAATGGTTATGGTAATTCTTATGGGAATTCTTACAACAATAATAGGAATGTACCCTCTGGTCTTGAAGCCATGCTTAAAGAATTTATTAGTACACAAACTGCTTTTAACAAATCTGTTGAGGAAAAGCTTGATAAAATTGATACTATTGCTTCTAGAGTTGATAGACTTGCCTCTGATGTAAATCTTTTAAAGTTGAAAGTTATGCCTAATAATGATATTGATAATAAGATTACTACTACAGCAAATGCCATCCAAGTTAGAATTAATGAGAATATAAGATTAATGGCTGAACTGCGTGCTAGGTGGGATAGAGAAGAAAATGAAAAACTAGCTAAAGAGAATAATGTAGTTAAAGTTTGGACTATTACCACCACTAGTAATGCTAATTCATCACATGTTGCTGCACCTCCTACTATCAATGGTAAAATAATTGGTGTTGGCAATGTTTCTACTCCTAGTGCAAAGCGAACAAAACTGCCTGAAATTGCTAAAACTGCTGAAACTGCTTGTGATAAAACTGCTGAAATTTTTTCCAACCTTGGGAACAATGATCCCATTGCTGTAGCTCATAATGATTTAGATTTTGATGATTGCCACATCTCTGAAGTTATAAAGTTCTTACAAAAACTTGCTAAAAGTCCCAATGCTAGTGCTATAAATTTAGCCTTTACAAAACATATTACAAATGCTCTCATAAAAGCTAGAGAAGAGAAACTAAAACTTGAAACTTCTATTCCTAGAAAGTTAGAGGATGGTTGGGAGCCCATCATTAAAATGAAATTCAATGACTTTGAATGTAATGCCTTATGTGATCTTGGTGCAAGTATTTCTGTTATGCCTAAAAAGATTTATGATATGCTTGACTTGCCACCATTGAAGAATTGTTATTTGGATGTTAATCTTGCCGATAATGTTAAAAAGAAACCTTTGGGGAGGATTGATAATGTGCACATTACGGTTAACAATAACCTTGTCCCCGTTGATTTTGTTGTTTTGGATATCGAATGCAATGCATCTTGTCCTATTGTGTTGGGAAGACCTTTTCTTCGAACTGTTGGTGCTGTTATTGATATGAGGGAAGGTAATATTAAATATCAATTTCCTCTCAAGAAAGGTATGGAACACTTCCCTAGAAAGAGAATGAAGTTGCCTTTTGATTCTATTATTAGAACAAGCTATGATGTTGATGCTTCTACTCTCGATGTTACTTGATTTGCACTTTCTGCGCCTAGCTGAAAGGCGAAAAGCGCTTATGGGAGACAACCCATGTTTTTACCTACAGCAATTTTTTGTTTTGTTGAGTCTTGGAAGTTGTTTACTACTGTAGCAACCTCTCCTTATCATGTTTTTGTGCCAAGTAAAGTTTCTATGTCAAAGTTGATGTTATATTTGGGATCGCTGCGCAGAAACAGCATTGCTGTCTGTCACGAATCTGGGCACAATTCTCTGTAGAAAATTCGAAAAAATCTGCCAATTTACGAGCGTGATCCTCAGATATGTACGCAACTTTCATTAGTTTTGAGTTTTTCCATTTGAGCAAGTCTGGTGCCATTTCTAAATTCGTCTTTACGGACTGTTCTGTTTTTGACAGATTCTGCCTTTTATTTCGCATTGCCTCTTTTGCTATGTTGGATTTATTTCTTTGATCCACTAATGTCCAGTAGCATTATGCAATGTCCAGAAGTGAAAATAATGATTGTGTCACCTCTGAATGTGTGAATTATTAATTGTGCACTAACCCTCTAATGAGTTTGCTTGAAGTTTGGTGTGAAGGAAGTTTTCAAGGGTCAAGAGAGGAGAATGATATACTATGATCAAGAGGAGTGAAAGCTCTAAGCTTGGGGATGCCCCCGTGGTTCACCCCTGCATATTTTAAGAAGACTCAAGCGTCTAAGCTTGGGGATGCCCAAGGCATCCCCTTCTTCATCGACAAAATCATCAGGTTCCTCCCCTGAAACTATATTTTTATTCAATCACATCTTGTATTCTTTGCTTGGAGCGTCGGTTTGTTTTCGTTTTTGTTTTTGTTTGAATAAGATGGATCCTAGCATTCACTTTGTGGGAGAGAGACACGCTCCGCTGTTGCATATGGACACATGTGTCCTTAGGCTTTACTCATAATGTTCATGGCGAAGTTTCTTCTTCGTTAAATTGTTATATGGTTGGAATTGGAAAATGCTACATGTAGTAATTCTAAAATGTCTTGGATAATGTGATACTTTGCAATTGTTGTGCTCATGTTTAAGCTCTTGCATCATATGCTTTGCACCCATTAATGAAGAAATACATAGAGCTTGCTAAAATCTGATTTGCATATTTGGTTTCTCTAAGGTCTAGATAATATCTAGTATTGAGTTTTGAACAACAAGGAAGACAGTGTAGAGTCTTATAATGTTTACAATATGTCTTTTATGTGAGTTTTGCTGCACTTGTTCATCCTTGAGTTTGCTTCAAATAACCTTGCTAGCCTAAACCTTGTATCGAGAGGGAATACTTCTCATGCATCCAAAATCCTTGAGCCAACTACTATGCCATTTGTGTCCACCATACCTACCTACTACATGGTATTTCTCCGCCATTCCAAAGTAAATTGCTTGAGTGCTACCTTTAAAATTCCATCATTCACCTTTGCAATATATAGCTCATGGGACAAAATAGCCTTAAAAACTATCGTAGTATTGAATATGTACTTATGCACTTTATATTTTATTAAGTTGCCTGTTGTGCGATAACCATGCTTCTGGGGAACGCCATCAACCGTTGTTGAATATCATGTGAGTTGCTATGCATGTCCGTCTTGTCTGAAGGTCTATCATTTTAGTGGTTGGAGCATGCAAAATTGTTAGAGAAGAACATTGGGCCGCTAACTAAAGCCATGAATCATGGTGGAAGTTTCAGTTTTGGACATATATCCTCAATCTCATATGAGAATAATAACTTTGCTACATGCTTATGCATTTAAGAGGAGTCCATTATCTGTTGTCCATGTTGTCCCGGTATGGATGTCTAAGTTGAGAATAATCAAAAGCGAGAAATCCGAAATGCGAGCATTCTCCTTGGACCTTTGTACAGGCGGCATGGAGGTACCCCTTTGTGACACTTGGTTGAAACATGGCATGCGAAGACCCGGTAGTCCAAGTTAAGTAGGACGAGGTGCGGGCACTATTAGTATACTATGCGTGAGGCTTGCAACTTGTAAGATATAATTTTCATAACTCATATGCTTTATTACTACCGTTGACAAAATTGTTTCATGTTTTCAAAATAAAAGCTCTAGCACAAATACAGCAATCGATGCTTTCCTCATTGAAGGACCATTCTTTTACTTTTATTGTTGAGTCAGTTTACCTATCTCCTTCCACCTTAAGAAGCAAACACTTGTGTGAACTGTGCATTGATTCCTACATACTTGCATATTGCACTTGTTATATTACTTTATGTTGACAATATCCATGAGATATACATGTTACAAGTTGAAAGCAACCGCTGAAACTTAATCTTCTTATGTGTTGCTTCAACACCTTTACTTTGATTTATTGCTTTATGAGTTAACTCTTATGCAAGACTTATTGATGCTTGTCTTGAAGTACTATTCATGAAAAGTCTTTGCTTTATGATTCAGTTGTTTACTCATGTCATTACCTTTGCTTTGATCGCTGCATTCATTACATATGTTTACAAATAGTATGATCAAGATTATGATGGCATGTCACTTCAGAAATTATCTTTGTTATCGTTTTACCTGCTCGGGACGAGCAGAACTAAGCTTGGGGATGCTGATACGTCTCCAACGTATCGATAATTTCTTATGTTCCATGCTACTTTATTGATGATACCTACATGTTTTATGCACATTATATGTCATATTTATGCATTTTCGGAACTAACCTATTAACAAGATGCCGAAGAGCCAGTTGCTGTTTTCTGCTGTTTTTGGTTTCAGAAATCCTAGTAAAGAAATATTCTCGGAATTGGACGAAACTTTCGCCCAGGGTCCTATTTTTGCACGAAGCTTCCAGAAGACCGAAGACCTAACGAAGTGGGGCCACGAGGCAGCCGGGGGTGGCCGGCGCGGCCCAAGCCCTGGCCGCGCCGACCTAGCCCCTGGGCCCCTCGTGTGGCCCCCGCGTTGACCCTCCGCCTACTTAAAGCTTCCGTCGCGAAACCCCCAGTACCGAGAGCCACGATACGGAAAACCTTACTGAGACGCCGCCGCCGCGAATCCCATCTCGGGGGATTAGGAGATCGCCTCCGGCACCTGCCGGAGAGGGGATTCATCTCCCGGAGGACTCTACACCGCCATGGTCGCCTCCGGAGTGAGTGAGTAGTTCACCCCTGGACCATGGGTCCATAGCAGTAGCTAGATGGTCGTCTTCTCCTTGTTGTGCTTCATTGTTAGATCTTGTGAGCTGCCTAACATGATCAAGATCATCTATCTGTAATACTATATGTTGTGTTTGTCGGGATCCGATGGATAGAGAGTACTATGATTATGGTGATTATCAATCTATTGTTCATGTGTTGTTTATGATCTTGCATGCTCTCCGTTATTAGTAGAGGCTCTGGCCAAGTTTTTACTCTTAACTCCAAGAGGGAGTATTTATGCTCGATAGTGGGTTCATGCCTCCATTGAATCTGGGACAGTGACAGAAAGTTCTAAGGTTGTGGATGTGCTGTTGCCACTAGGGATAAAACATTGATGCTATGTCTAAGGATGTAGTTGTTGATTACATTACGCACCATACTTAATGCAATTGTCTGTTGCTTTGCAACAATACTGGAGGGGTTCGGACGATAACCTGAAGGTGGACTTTTTAGGCATAGATGCAGTTGGATGGCGGTCTATGTTCTTTGTCGTAATGCCCAATTAAATCTCACTATATTTATCATGTCATGTATATGCATTGTTATGCCTTTCTCTATTTGTCAATTGCCCGACTGTAATTTGTTCACCCAACATGCTTTTATCTTATGGGAGAGACACCTCTAGTGAACTGTGGACCCCGGTCCTATTCTTTACATAGCATACAATCTACTTGTTTTACTGTTTTCTTTGCAAACATCTTCCACTCGATACGTTTAATCCTTTGTTACAGCAAGCCGGTGAGATTGACAACCTCAGTTTCGTTGGGACAAAGTACTTGGTTGTGTTGTGCAGGTTCCGCGTTGGCGGAATCCCTGGTGTTGCGCCGCATCACATTTCGCGACCATCAACCTTCAACGTGCTTCTTGGCTCCTACTGGTTCGATTAAACCTTGGTTTCATACTGAGGGAAACTTGCTTCTATACGCATCATACCTTCCACTTGGGGTTCCCAACGGACGTGTGCATCCACGCGTATCAATCACCATGCCCGCCTCCGGATTGATGCGTGAGTAGTTCATCCTTCGACTATGGGTCCATAGCAGTAGCTAGATGGTTGTCTTCTCCTCTTGTGCTATCATGTTTAGATCTTGTGAGCTGCCTAACGTGATCAAGATCATCTATTTGTAATGCTACATGTTGTGTTTGGTGGGATCCGATGAATATAGAATACTATGTCAAGTTGATTATCAATCTATCATATATGTGTTGTTTATGTTCTTGCATGCTCTCCGTTGCTAGTAGAGGCTCTGGCCAAGTTGATACTTGTAACTCCAAGAGGGAGTATTTATGCTCGATAGTGGGTTCATGCCTCCATTGAATCTGGGACAGTGACAGAAAGTTCTAAGGTTGTGGATGTGTTGTTGCTACTAGGGATAAAACATCAATGCTTTGTCTAAGGATATTTGTGTTGATTACATTACGCACCATACTTAATGCAATTGTCGTTGTTTGCAACTTAATACTGGAAGGGGTGCGGATGCTAACCTGAAGGTGGACTATTTAGGCATAGATGCATGCTGGATGGCGGTCTATGTTCTTTGTCGTAATGCCCTGATTAAATCTCATAGTGATCATCATGATATGTATTGAATCTTTATTTGTCAATTTCCCACCTATAATTTGTTCACCCAGCATGTTATTTATCTTATTGGAGAGACACCACTAGTGAACTGTGGACCCCGGTCCATTCTTTTACATCTGAAATACAATCTACTGCAATCTCTGTTCTTTGTTGTTCTTCGCAAACAAACATCATTCTCCACACCATACGTTTAATCCTTTGTTTTCAGCAAGCCGGTGAGATTGACAACCTCACTGTTACGTTGGGGCAAAGTATTTTGATTGTGTTGTGCAGGTTCCACATTGGCGCCGGAAACTGGTGTTGCGCCGCACTACACTCCTCCACCAACAACCTTCACGTGGCCCTTGACTCCTACTGGTTCGATAACCTTGGTTTCTTTCTGAGGGAAAACTTGCTGTGCGCATCACACCTTCCTCTTGGGGTTCCCAACGGACGTGTGCTTCACGCGCCATCAGGAACCTATCCTTGCGAAAGTGTACCCAGACCATATCACCAGGCTTGAACAACATCTCTTTGCGCTTCTTATTCATCCTTGCAGCATTGCTCTTGCCTTTTTCTCGATCAACTCTTTAGTCTTCACATGAATCTTCACAAAATCTGCCCTCTTGGATGCCTCCATATTAACTCTCTCATGGATGGGTAAAGGCAACAAATCAAGCGGAGTAATGGGTTTGAAACCATACACCACCTCAAAAGGACACAGCTCCGTGGTAGAATGTACCGCCCTGTTGTAAGCAAACTCCACATGCGGCAAACACTCTTCCCACTCCTTCAGGTTCTTCTTGATCATGGATCTCAACAGTTGTGACAATGTTCTATTCACCACTTCAGTTTGACCATCAGTTTGGGGATGACAAGTAGTGCTGAAAAGCAGCTTCGTCCCCAGCTTTCTCCAAAGCGTCTTCCAGAAGTAGCTCATAAACTTCACGTCACGATCAGAAACAATAGTCTTCGGGACTCCATGTAGACGTACAATCTCCCTGAAAAACAGGTTAGCAATATGCGACGCATCGTCGCTCTTGTGGCAGGCAATAAAATGTGACATCTTAGAAAATCTATCCACTACCACAAATATAGAATCATGGCCTCTCTTAGTACGCGGCAAACCCAACACAAAATCCATACTTATATCTACCCAAGGTGTAGTAGGTGCCGGTAATGGAGTATACAAACCGTGAGGCTTCATCTTGGACTTGGACTTGTTGCAAGTAATGCATCTTTTCACATATCTATCCACGTCCCGCCTCATCTTTGGCCAATAAAAGTGGTCAGCTAGCATGAGTAGCGTCTTCTCACGCCCAAAGTGACCCATCAAACCTCCAGCATGTGATTCCTGCAATAAGAGCAAACGCACAGACGATTCTGGAACACATAGTTTGTTAGCCCTAAACAAGAACCCATCATGTATGTGATATTTTTCCCATGCTTTACCAAGAGCACACAAGCGATATGGTTCAGCAAAATCATGATCAGTAGCATATAAATCACATAGTATCTCTAATCCAGGAATTTTAACATCAAGTTGAGTTAATAGCATATTCTTCCTAGATAGAGCATCAGCAACAATATTATCTTTTCCCTTCTTATGCTTAATAATGTATGGAAAAGACTCAATGAACTCAACCCACTTAGCTAGACGCTTATGCAAAGTAGATTGGGCTTTCAGGTATTTCAAAGCTTCATGATCAGAATGTATGATAAATTCTTTTGGCCACAAGTAATGTTGCCAAACCTCAAGAACTCTAATTAAAGCATACAATTCTTTATCATATATTGGATAGTTCAACTTAGCACCAGAAAGTTTCTCAGAAAAATATGCAATTGGGCGACCCTCTTGCATCAACACACCACCAATTCCAATACCACTAGCATCACATTCAATCTCAAATTGCTTATTGAAATCAGGAAGTGCAAGCAACGGTGCAGAAGTTAACAATCGTTTCAGTTCATCAAAAGCATGATCTTGGGCTGCGCCCCACTCAAAGACAACACCCTTTTTAGTTAAATCATTCAAAGGTGCAGCAATAGTACTAAAGTTGGGCACAAATCTTCTATAAAACCCAGCTAGACCATGAAAACTTCTTACTTGACTCACATTCATGGGAGTAGGCCAATTTTGAATAGCTTCAATTTTAGACTCATCTACTTCTACTCCATGCTTAGAGACAACATAACCCAGAAATATGACCTTATCTTTGCAAAATGTGCACTTCTCAAGATTACCATAGAGTTGATTATCACGCAACACTTGCAAAACATGTCGAATATGAATAGTATGATCAGATTCATTGCGGCTGTAGATTAATATGTCATCAAAGTACACAACCACAAACTTGCCAATAAAATCACGCAAAACATGGTTCATCAGTCTCATGAAGGTACTAGGTGCATTATTTAGACCAAAAGGCATTACTAACCACTCATATAAACCAAATTTTGTTTTAAAGGCCGTTTTCCACTCATCCCCTTCTTTCATCCTAATTTGATGATAACCACTACACAAATCAATTTTAGAGAAAACAGCAGCACCACTCAATTCATTTAGCATATCCTCTAAACGGGGAATAGGATGACGATATCGAATAGTAATATTGTTTATCGCTCTACAATCTACGCACATACGCCATGTACCATCTTTCTTAGGAACTAGAATAACAGGAACAACACAAGGACTAATGCTTATGCGGATATAACCTTTATCGAGTAGCGCTTGTACGTATCTCTTTCGTCTCTTCGGGATTTGTTCTATATGGCGCCCTATTGGGCAGCGATGCTCCGGGATCAAGTCAATTTGATGCTCAATACCACGCAATGGTGGTAGTCCTGCGGGTACCTCCTCCGGAAACACGTCGCCAAATTCCTGCAAAACATTAGAAACACCAAGAGGAAGAGGGGTCATGTCGTTAGAAACCAAAACCGTACCCCTGTACATAAGCACAAGAGGCATGGCTGTAGGATCCTCACTAAATTCTCTCATGTCTTCTTTGGTGGCTATAAGCACTAAGGAATTCACTCTCTCACTTTTCGTTATATCACTCATGACATTACAATTCGCTCGCCTATCTAGAGGTGCATCCTCCAAATTTACTTCAATCTTCTGACGAGACTCATTGACAATCTGTTGTGGTGACATAGGTTGTAAGTTGATTTTCTTGTCCGTGTACTCCAAGTGATATGTATTGACACGGCCATTGTGTTGCACAGAACGGTCATAGAGCCAAGGCCGACCCAATAGTAGGTGACACACCGTCATAGGAACCACATCAAAATCAATGCAATCCTTATACGGTCCAATCTCAAACTCAACACGCACCATGTGGTTTACCTTCATCTCACCATTGTCGCTCAACCACTGAATATAGTATGGATGCGGGTGCGGTAGATACTTCAACTTCAGCTTGGTACACAACTCCTTGCTTGCTAAATTGCGGCAACTCCCGCCATCAATAATAACCTTGCAAGCCTTGTCAGGACCAACTAAAGCCTTTGTTTGGAACAAATTGCAGCGCTGAGTAGATGCACTTGGCAACACATTAAGAGCACGCTGCGACACAACAATAGTGCGAGCATCAGAAGGATATGCATCTTCACCATCAGTGTCATAGTCATCATCGTCTGGAGCATTTGGATCAACATCATCTCCAGTCTCATACTCATTGTCCTCATTGATAATCATGACTTTGTGGTTAGGACAATCTCTCTTGAAGTGACCCTTGCCACCACATGTATGACAAACCATATCACGGTTGCGCGCAGTAGACATGCTAGAACCACTCGTACTTGCAGCAGATTCGGACTTCTTTGTGTTAGACACATTGGAGACCGGCTTGCTAGGCGGAGTAGAGTAAGGTGCGGAGCGCGTCGATGGCGCCGGCGCCGTGGTGGGGGCGCGCGAGGCGTGAAGCGCCCAGCTCCCGTAGCACGTCCCTTAACCTTTGCTTCTTCAGCCAACTGTGATTCAGCTTCTCTTGCATGATGTAACAATTGATTCATATTGGTGTAGCTGTAATGACGAACAATGCCTTTGACATCATACTTCAATCCATTGAGAAAACGCTGCATTGTCATCTCTAGAGACTCACGGACACGGCCACGCTGCATAAGCATCTCCATCTCCATGTAGTACTCATCCACAGTCTTCACACCTTGCCTCAATAGGGTCAACTTATCAAATATTGTACGCAAATAATTAGTGGGCACAAACCGAGCATTCATCGCCTCCTTCATAGCACGCCATGTGATAATAGGCAGCTCACCATCTGCTTGGCGATTACGAACAAGTGCATCCCACCAACGCAATGCATAACCATCAAATTCGGAAGAAGCAAGCTTGATCTTCCTATCTTCAGTGTAGTTTGGATGTAAGCTCCATAACTTCTCAATCTTGAGCTCCCAAGTGAGGTATTCTTCAACGTCAGCTCCTCCTTCAAACTTGGGTATGGAAAACTTGGGCTTACCCAATCCATCTTCTTCATCTTGTCCACGACCATGGCGGCCAAGTGGAGCCCAACCACGGGGACGATTACCACGACCAGGTACTTCATCAGGATCTTCATCTTGTTGTTGCTGTTGGTTTGTGAGATTGTCAACAGCCAATTGTAAAGTTTGAAGAGTACGCTGAATATCTGTCATTTGATCCGCCATTGCAGTAACGGTCTCATTAGTAGCATCCATCTTTTGGTTGATATCTTCAATCGTTCCCCTAAGCTCATCATCCTCAATGCGGAATTCACGTCGCATCTCATTACGAAGAGCCTCAAAGTCCCTCCATGTCATCAGATCTGCAGCATCCTTGTCTTTCTGGTTAACAAGTTTAGCATCACTAGAAGCCATGGTTAGTAGGTTAGTGCACTAAATCAAAAATATATGTGGTGGTACTCTCACAACTCACTCAAAACTGATAAGAAAAGGAAATCTTACCGCTCCAAAGTGAATTAGTGTTGCTTACCACTTGTAGTAACAACTAGTGCACGGATGTAGCGAAGCGAATATCAAGGGTATAAGAACAATCACACGACAAAGCAGGGTATATGTGGGGCTATAGGTAGGCTACCTATTTGCACCAATAACAAGCTCTAGCGCTGACCGTAGACAACCAAAGATACTCACACAAGGCGATAAATGTGGCAATGCAACTATATGGATGAAAGGTTGCAATGCACTCGAGAGACGCTAGCAAAGCTCAACGGGACAGGCACAAGATTGCTCAACTACGGGTGCAGTAAAGAAAACTTAGGCCTTCACTTGATTCTACTAGCACTTCACTTTTCTTTTTGTATTTTTCTTTTGTAACGCAGCTATGTAGCTCTTTTTGCTTCTTTTCTATTTTTTTTTGATTTTATGACTCAACTCCTTGATAACACGGCCAACAAGATATGCAAAGCACCAAAACCCTAATGAGCAGCATGTCGAGCGGTAAAACTAGTCTCTTCTGGGGAAGTTCCTAGTCACTTATATCGATAGGCTGTGGCTATGGTTTGGACAAACACACTGTAAGCTATGGGGACTCGGAGTAAACAAAAACTGACACCACAAGATATAGATGATGTAGAGACACAAACCCTAACAATTCTACTAGAAGAAAGATAAAAGTACGCAAAAACAACTACGATAAGCAACTAAAACTCGAAATTAGTGCAAGCTATGGCTATGGCAAACCCTAACCCTAATATTTTTGGCTTTTTCTGGATAGGAAAACACTCACAACTCAACTATGGGGTGGATTGTGGATGGCTTACCGAGGAAACACTGAAATCTGATACCAAGATGATAAGGGGTGGCCCGATCTTCTCAGTAAGCGAGGTGGATGGTGATGAACACACGATGAACACAGCGGAGATAACTTGATGATAACTTGTATGACGCAACGAGATCTCTCGATTGGTCCCTGTCGCCAATGCAACAACTCTCAACCCTGCAAGATATTCGCAACTCCACACACTTGCGTAAGTTGCAACCTCCAATTTCCAATGGAACAACAGATCACACAAGACTTTCAGGGATTCCACACCAAATCAAAGCAATTGGATGTAGAGATTCAATAGAGTTGCAAAGCAAACAACTATAAACTAGGGTTTATCTTAAACGTGGTCTAAGGTAACTTGTGGGGCGTCCCAGGGACTTATATAGGCGTCTAGGACGACCTCAGGTCCAAAAATTACGAAAATAATCGACCCAGAATAGATCTGGTCGAGACAGACTCGGCACTGCACGGGGCGGTCGACTGGTGCAGGACCGGCCGTCGGTTGAAACCGGACACTGGGGGTGGTGACCGGGCTACCCTCCGGCTTACTGGATAGTGCCCGGATGCACAAGCGCCACGACCGGTTTGGGCCAGGCGCGCCAGTCTTGGATCCGGTCGGACCGGGCTGGGACCGGATGGTCCGGCACGGTCGGGCCGGATCTGGCACCAGCCTGGACTTCGTCTTCCCCTCTCGCGCATTCCTCCCGCTCCTCCCTCGCGCGTCCATGGGATGTCTTCATGTCCAACTCCATGTCTAGCTTCACGTCCATCTTCGGTCCAGCTGCTCCTCTCCTCCTCGTGCGATGCTTGGTTCCTCTTCATACCTGATCATACATAAGTAATAGGACTTAGGCAGTATAAAATTCTCATCGATCAAAGTATCACTAAGGAACAAGTTCACCTGTTGCTTAAGTAGCTTCGCACGAGCTCGTGTCATTGGTGTTAGAGATATATTTGGTATAGGTATATTAGGTAGTCTAGGATTTGTAATCTCTACCTACCATATCTCTAGGAGAGCTATCTTAGCCTCCAAGTCTTGTACCCTATATATACTCGCCCATGAGGCGCAATACAACATCCATCATATTCCGCCAATCTCTCTCTATCCTTCTACAATTGGTTCAATCCTAACTTCATTGGACTTGAGCTTCACAGCAGGATCATCTTCAGCTTGTAATGACGGAGGTAGTAGTGAGGTAGGGATGTCCTCATCACAATATCCAGAAATAGCTTCCGGTTCATCCTAAAATCTATCTGAAATGTCACTTTGATGTGCAGTGGATCATTGGTGAAGTAGTCTATGTACATCATGCAGTAGCCCTCCAGCCTCTGCCTTAGCTTGCTCTTGCGCCGCCTCGGCCTCTAGCCTCCACGCCGCGGCTTCAAATCTCGGTGGTACATGGCTAGGAGGCAAGAGAGGATCTTCATATGCTCGTCGGCGACGAAAGCAACTTCCGCCTCTTCCTCCAGCAGAGCCGTGACCATCTCCTTGTCGTCCGAATCCATGCCGGTAAAAATTGAAAAAGCTCACGGGCAGGACGGCCAGGAATGGCCGCAGAACTATTGGCGAGTGCCTCTGGATAGCAGAGCTGGGCCCGGTGGATGGCGAGGTAGGTTGGGTGTGTTTCCTCGGGGGACTACCTATTCCAACGGTGAGATATGGGATAGAGCTGGTACCGGCGGTGATTTGGCGACAACGGAGGGGATAGGGACAAAATAGGGTATTTTCCCTATACTCTCGTTGACACGACTGGCCTGCGGCGTTTTCAGCTTCATCGGTGCCCCCCCCCCTCCCCGAGTGGGTTGGGCTCGGCCTTGGAGCGCAGGATGAGAAAACGGCCTCTGCCGGCCCAAAAATAAGTTTAGGGGAAACAACTAGGCGAAAATTTTGTAGGTGTGGAGATTCTCTTAAACACTCCATTATGTTATATGTGTGCATTACAAGTGTAGATCTCTACTATTTGTAGGGTTATGTATGTTTCTCTTGGAGTATGTATGTTTGCTTACAGAAATGCATTTTTGAAGTGTGAGTCTGCGAACGATGAAGAATGGTAGGATAGTTGTATTTGGGAAACTAACTTTTGTAGACAAGTGCTTTATGGGATGATGGATAGTCTTTAGGGGATTACCGTGAGATCCTCATATAAGGTGTTCTGGACAAGAATGTGGCATTGCCTAGGCTATTCGAAAAGAAAACAAAAGTGAGCCAAGCTCAACACATCACCATTGCTTGGCTATTTGCAAATTTATTTGAATAACAATTGTCAGCTTTCAGGTTTACCTAGTGCATATCCTTACTTATGTCATGTATTGACTTGTAGGTTCACAAGGTAGATGGAGCTCATGGTTGAACATTAAGACTACTTATACTCTTGGATTAGGGAGACGCAAGGCTGGGTATCTATCTAGTACACACACCACACATTAATGTTTATTTTATTGCAACAAAGTGATTTACACTTCATTTTGTTCCTTGATCATCAGGAGTTCGCTGCCAGCTGAATAATTGAAGGCCAAGGCATTTATCACCCTAGATGAAATGAGTTTCCTGGTGGTCGAGGGATTTTGAGTCAGACTGTGTGACTTCACACTTAATTTGTCAAGAAAACTTATGTGATGGATGTATGTATACGATGATATATGAGTCCGATACTATGTTAGGTGATATGTTTGAGTTTAGGCTAGGATTTCTGTTATTTCTGTTGTGAATTTCTGTCAAGTCATTTCTATACTAATTAAATGAACCGTAATTAAATAAAACATCATGCTAAAGCATGTGCGAAAAAAGATCACTGGCGCACAAATGTTATGCCGTGAACACAATTACATATGCAGACACATCAAATAGTGCCGGCCACAAAAACCTAGCATGACACCTAAGGTGTGTCATCCCACACATTTATAGCGCAATGTTAGCTCTATCTGCCGTGCTAGAACAAGGTTGGCATATCGCCATACGCCGCCTAAAAAAAGCGTCAAGGAAAGCAGAGATTACAGACGTGTCTTGGCATTTAAAAATACCAAGCCCCACGTGTCGTGCCATTGTGGTCCTCGTTAGGCCCGCAGCCTGCATCGGGTAGGTTTCAAGGTCACAACGGCGCATGAGGGCTGGGAAGGTACATATAATCAATGGATTTCTATTTTCGTGCCCTCAGGTCCTTAGGTGTACTCAGTTTTCCCCAGCTCCTTAGTTTTTTCTCACTTTTCCCCAAGTCCTTGTTTGAAACCCGCAGAAGCAGCTCAGACGGCAGGATTCCCGTTTAGTTGACCGTTCTGTCACGTGTGGGGCCGCGTCGTGTGGGGCCGCGTCGTGTGGGCCCGCGTCGCGTGGGGCTGGTAGAAAGGGACCGCGTGGGACAGGACGAGAAGCGTTTGGTTGCACGTGAGCAGGAGCTGGGTTCTGTCTCTCTCGGCCCCAAATTGGCATTATTAAGTGCACCTTTTTCCCCTCTTTCTCTCTGTCCTTTTCACCAAATTAGTATAAAATCTAGAGAAGCTTGCATTTCTGACTTTCTTCAATTATTTGTGCCTTTTGGCCCTCGTTGTTTGCCCAATATGGCAGCAAATCTAGTACTCCCTCTGGTCCATATGTATGTAGTTAAATCTAGAAGCAAATCTCCAGGGTAATGTACGATAAATTCACAGTCATAGTAAATCAAGAAAACTAAGTACGGCCAACAAAATATAGTAGAATAGGGATAGATAATATGGATAGATAATAAGCTGCATACACAGCAGCCAACATAGTAACAGGTTCTTCACAGCACCATCATACTAACATAACAACAAGGGATCCCTAGCTCAAACGTATCTATAATTTCTTATGTTCCATGCCACTTTATTGATGATATCTACATGTTTTATACACATTATATGTCATTATTATGCGTTTTCCGGAACTAACCTATTGACGAGATGCCGAAAGGCCAGTTCTTTTTCGTGTTTTTGGTTTCAGAAATCCTAGTAACGAAATATTCTCGGAATCGGACGAAATCACCGCCAAAGTTCCTATTTTTCCCGGAAGCTTCCAGAGCACCGGAGAGGGGACGAGAGGGGGGGGCCCAGACCACACCCGGCGCGGGCCGGGGCGCCCCCTATGGTCTGGGCACCCGTGGCCCCTCCGACTCTCGGCGCCTATTTAAGCCTCCGACCTAAAAACACCGCCAGAGACCACGATACGGAGAAAAACCTTCCAGAGCCGCCGCCATCGCGAAATCAAGATTCGGGGACGAAGTCTCTGTTCCGGCACGCCGCCGGACGGGGTGCCCGGAAGCCGTCTCACCGCCATCTTCACCGCCATGTTCCCATGATGAGGAGGAGTAGTTCTCCCACAGGGCTGAGGGCTCTACCGTAGCTATGTGGTTAATCTCTCTCTCTGTAAACAATGATCTCATGAGCTGCCTTACATGATTGAGATCCATATTATGAGCTTTGTATCGCTACTAGTTGTGTGCTACTCATGTGATGTTATTAAAGTAGTTCTATTCCTCCTACTTGGTGTAAAGGTGATTAGTGCGTGCACCCTGTGGTTCTTGTCGTAGGCTATGATCACGATCTCTTGTAGATTGTGGAGTTAATTATCATTATGATAGTATTGATGTGATCTATTCCTCCTTCATAGTATGCACTATGTTAGTTCTTGGTTTATTTTGCAATGATCTATTATGCTCTAAGGTTACTTAAATATGAACATGGAATTGTGGAGCTTCTTAACTCCGGCATTGAGGGTTCGTGTAATCCTACGCAATGATGTTCATTATCAAACAAGAGTGTATGTAGCACATTTGAGAAGAAGTATTTATTATGCGATCAATGTTGAGAGTGTCCACTAGTGAAAGTATGATCCCTAGGCCTTGTTTCCAATACTGAAAACACCGTTTACTTACTGTTCTGTTGCATGTTTACTCGCTGCCATATTTTATTCAGATTGCTATTACCACTCATATACATCCATATTACTTGTATTTCACTATCTCTTCGCCGAACTAGTGCACCTATACACCTGACAAGTGTATTTGGTGTGTTGGGGACACAAGAGACTTCTTGCTTTGTGATTACAGGGTTGCTTGAGAGGGATATCTTTGACCTCTTCCTCCCTGAGTTCGATAAACCTTGGGTAATCCACTTAAGGGAAACTTGCTGCTGTTCTACAAACCTCTGCACTTGGAGGCCCAACACTGTCTACAAGAATAGAAGCACCCGTAGACATCAAGCACTTTTGGCGCCGTTGCCGGGAGGAAAGGTAAAAGGCACTCATACTTCGGTTCCAGGTAAGTACTTTTCGGCGCCATTGTGTGTGCTCGAAGCTATTTCCTTTAGACTCTGCAATTGCATCTTTTTGTTTCTTGTTTTTATTTTCACTAGTTAGGCATAATGGAAAACAACAACAAAATTAGTGAGCTTTTTAATCTTTTTCCTGATTTAGAATTGTTTGATACAAAAATTAAAAAACCTATGGAACCTTATTTACATGATAGTAGCAATGTTATTAGTATGAATGCAATTACTGCTAATGCTATGAAGAAGTCTAAGCTTGGGGAAGCTAGTTTACATAAAAATAATCTTTTTAGCTCCTCCGCTTTGGAAGAAATATTTTGCTCTGATAATGCTTTATCTCCCATATGCGATAACTCTAATGATATTTTAAATCCACCTGCTGAAAGTATTCCGTATAAAATACCTATGGAAATTATTGAACGTGTTATGGATAACCGCTATGAAGGGGATGGAACTGTCCATCCTAGGAATCATTTACTGTTTTTGCATGAATTATGCGGGTTATTCAAGTGTGCAGGTATTTCAATGGATGAAGTTAGAAAGAAATTATTTGTTATGTCGCTATCTGGTGAAGCGGCGCATTGGTATAAACTATTGAAGGACGGGCGCTCTCTTGATTGGAAGGATATTGTGCCTCTATTTTATTCCAAGTTCTATCCTCCAAGTGAAATTCACAAAGATCGAAACCATATATATAATTTTTGGCCTCATGATGGAGAGAGTATTGCCCAAGCATGGGAGAGATTGAAGACTTTAATGCTCAAATGCCCCAATCATGAGCTTCCAGGTAATATCATCATTGATAATTTCTATGCAAGACTTTCTTTTCAAGATAAGACCTTGCTGGATACTACTTGTTCTGGATCATTCACGAGCAATAAAGAAGAGTTTAAAAGGGACCTTCTTGATCGGATTAAGGAGAACGCTGAAGATTGGGAGAACGACAAAGGTAAAGAGTCAGGTATAAACTATGATTATGAATGCATTGAAACTTTTATGAATAATGATAAATTTCGAAATATGAGTGCTACTTATGGTCTTGACTCTCAAGTTGCTGCAAATCTTTATAAAGCCTTTGCTTCTCATTTAGAATTGCCTAAAAAGAATTTTGATAAGTATCATGAACCTTTTAAAGAGGCTTGCATGAAGAATGACATTGTTGTTAATGATTGCAATAAGCATGCTCAAACTCCTAAGAATGCTATTTCCTATAAGCATGTTAATTTTTGTGGAATACATAGACCTTGTGGAATTAATCAAATAGAAGATGAATATTGTATCCATCACAGAAATGAAAAAACTAGAAAGTGGTCTAGAGCTCTAGATGATCTTGGAGAAAAAGTGTGTGCCCTCTATCCTTTTATTTGTGAACTTTGCCATAGAGTTGGTCATTTTAATTTTCAATGTTCCTCCAATGATAATTCTAACCCCATAAGTGCTGCAAATTTGTATTGTGATGATGAAATTACTCCTAATCAGCATGATGAACTTACCTTATTTTTGAAGTGTGAAGAGTTATCAAGAAAAATTTCTTTGTTAAATATTAACGATCTTGATATTGATGATGTCCTGCATGGTTGTCTTTCTTATTGCATTAATAATAGCCATACAAATACTTACATACAAAATATTTTAGAAGATGACACCTTGCCAAAATATGATAGGACCGCTGTGTGTTTTCAACTAATTAATGAAAAGGAGGGATCCTCCCAAGTTTCTTCTATTGTTTCTAAAAGTAAATCAGGTTATGCGGACAAGCCACCCTTCAAGCCTCTTCCTCCTAAAGAAGGGAACGAGGAGAAGGAGAAGAAGAAGAAGAAGAAGGGAACGAAGAAGAAGAAGAAGAAGAAGAAGAAGGAGAATAAAAAGAAAGAGGTAACGGTGTATCCCCGCGTGAACGAGATAACGCTAGGTAACCGTAAGTATGTTGCTCCTAATGATTATTGTGATAATGAATCTGAATACGATGATCTTCCTATGCCCTTTACATACATTAGCGATCATGATTTGAATGAGCACACTACCTTTGATATTGGAAATCTCTTTGGTACTGATTATGAAAGTAATGATGATAGCATTATTCATGTCCCCTTAAACGATGATATTGAAAGCCCTAAGCTTGGGGATGTTGTGCTTGAAGATCCTATATTTGAGACTTCTACTTTTAGTGAAAATGATGATATTACATATTCAGGTTTAGATAATTGCTATAGAGATGTATATGACACATGCTACAATTATCCTTATGAAACTTGTCATAGTTATGATGGGCTTGCCAAAAACAATTCTTTTAATATGCAACTTGTTTACCATGTTCAAATTCTTGATAATAATCTTGCTCCAATTACTATTAATGAGAATAACTCTTCTTATGCCAAAATTAATGATACTTCTATGTATATGAACCATGATAAGAATGTTTTAAGTGACGGGTATATTGTGGATTTTATCAATGATGCTACTGAAAGTTATTATGAGAGAGGGAAATATGGTTATATGCATCTTAATAATATTAAGTTTCCCCTCTTTATGTTGAGAATCTTTAAGTTACTCGTGTTTTATCCTCTTATGCTTGCCACTTTGCTCTTCATGAATTCATTTGTGTATAAGATTCTTCTGCATAGGAAGCATGTTAGGCTTAAACGTGTTTTGAATTTGCCTCTTGAAGCTCTCTTTTGCTTCAAATACTATTTCTTGCGGGTGCATCACCAAAATTGCTGAGCCCATCTTAATGGCTATAAAGAAAGAACTTCTTGGGAGATAACCCATGTGTTATTTTGCTACAGTACTTTGTTTTATATTTGTGTCTTGGAAGTTGTTTACTACTGTAGCAACCTCTCCTTATCATGTTTTTGTGCCAAGTAAAGTTTCTATGCTAAAGTTGATGTTATATTTGGGATCGCTGCGCAGAAACAGCATTGCTGTCTGTCACGAATCTGGGCACAGGCCTCTGTAGAAAATTCGAAAAAATCTGCCAATTTACGAGCGTGATCCTCAGATATGTACGCAACTTTCATTAGTTTTGAGTTTTTCCATTTGAGCAAGTCTGGTGCCATTTCTAAATTC
Source organism: Lolium multiflorum (assembly GCA_030979885.1). Classification (NCBI taxonomy): domain Eukaryota; kingdom Viridiplantae; phylum Streptophyta; class Magnoliopsida; order Poales; family Poaceae; genus Lolium; species Lolium multiflorum. The sequence goes on from CM061747.1 coordinate 143,277,800, forward strand.
GTCTTTACGGACTGTTCTGTTTTTGACAGATTCTGCCTTTTATTTCGCATTGCCTCTTTTGCTATGTTGGATTTATTTCTTTGATCCACTAATGTCCAGTAGCATTATGCAATGTCCAGAAGTGAAAATAATGATTGTGTCACCTCTGAATGAGTGAATTATTAATTGTGCACTAACCCTCTAATGAGTTTGCTTGAAGTTTGGTGTGAAGGAAGTTTTCAAGGGTCAAGAGAGGAGAATGATATACTATGATCAAGAGGAGTGAAAGCTCTAAGCTTGGGGATGCCCCCGTGGTTCATCCCTGCATATTTCAAGAAGACTCAAGCATCTAAGCTTGGGGATGCCCAAGGCATCCCCTTCTTCATCGACAACATTATCAGGTTTCTTCTAGTGAAACTATATTTTTATTCCGTCACATCCTATGTATTTTACTTGGAGCGTCTGTGTGCTTTTATTTTTGTTTTTGGTTTGTTATCTTAGTTCTCTGAACAAGTTCATCCTTGTGTGGGAGAGAGACACGCTCCGCTGGTTCGTATGAACACATGTGTTCTTAGCTCATAATATTCATGGCGAAGTTTCTTCTTCGTTAAATTGTTATATGGTTGGAATTGGAAAAATGCTACATGTAGTAATTGGTGTAATGTCTTGAATAATGTGATACTTGGCAATTGTTGTGCTCATATAGATCTTGTTTAAGCTCTTGCATCATGTACCTTGTACCCATTAATGAATAATTACATAGAGCTTGTTAAAATTTGGTTTGCATGATTGGTCTCTCTAAGTCTAGATATTTTCTGGTTGAGGTGTTTGAACAACAAGGAGACGATGTAAAGTCTTATAATGCTTACAATATGTTTATATGTGAGTCTTGCTGCACCATTTCATATTTGAGTTTGCTTCAAATAACCTTGCTAGCCTAAACCTGTATCGAGAGGGAATACTTCTCATGCATCCAAATACTTGAGCCAATATTCATGCCATTTGTGTCCACCATACCTACCTACTACATGGTATTTCTCCGCCATTCCAAAGTAAATTGCTTGAGTGCTACCTTTAAACAATTCAAAAGTTATTACCTCTTATTTGTGTCAATGTTTTATAGCTCATGAGGAAGTATGTGGTGTTTATCTTTCAATCTTGTTGGGCAACTTTCACCAATGGACTAGTGGCTTCATCCGCTTATCCAATAATTTTGCAAAAAGAGCTGGCAATGGGATTCCCAGTCCCAAATTAATTAACAAAAATAGACACTCCTCCATGGTATGTGATTGTTGGACGGCACCCGAAGGATTCGGTTAGCCATGGCTTGAGAAAGCAAAGGTGGGGAGGAGTGTCATCATAATAAAACTAAAATAAAAAGGCACTCCTTCATGGTATGAGATTGTTGGCAGGCACCCGAGGATTCGGTTAGCCATGGTTTGTGAAAGAAAGGTTGGAAGGAGTGCCACCCAAAAACAAAATAAAATGGGAGCCGCTCTTTGAAGGTTTGCCTGGCGAGGGGGTAGAGTACCCGCTACCATTCGTTGACAACAACAAACACTTCTCAAAACTTTACTTTTATGCTCTCTATGTGTTTTCAAAATCAAAGCTCTAGCACAAATATAGCAATCAATGCTTTCCTCTTTGAAGGACCATTCTTTTACCTTATTGTTGAGTCAGTTTACCTATTCTTTCTATCCTAGAAGCAAACACTTGTGTAAATTGTGTGCATTGATTCTTACATGTTTACCTATTGCACTTGTTATATTACTTTGTGTTGACAATTATCCACGAGATATACATGTTAAAGTTGAAAGCAACCGCTGAAACTTATATCTTCCTTTGTGTTGTTTCAAAGCTTTCTACCAAGAATTTATTGCTTATGAGTTAACTCTTATGCAAGACTTATTGATGCTTGGCTTGAAAGTATTATTCATGAAAAGTCTTTGTTATATGATTCATTTGTTTACTCATTATCCTCATCATTGCTTCGAATCTCTGCATTCATCTCATGTGCTTTACAATAGTATGATCAAAGTTATGATGTCACTTAAGAAATTATCATTTGTTATCGTTTTACCTGCTCGGGAAGCAGAACTAAGCTTGGGGATGCTTGATACGTCTCAAACGTATCTATAATTTCTTATGTTCCATGCCACTTTATTGATGATATCTACATGTTTTATACACATTATATGTCATTATTATGCGTTTTCCGGAACTAACCTATTGACGAGATGCCGAAAGGCGTTCTTTTTCTGCTGTTTTTGGTTTCAGAAATCCTAGTAACGAAATATTCTCGGAATCGGACGAAATCACCGCCAAAGTTCCTATTTTTCCCGGAAGCTTCCGAGCAGGAGGGACGAGAGGGGAGCCGGGGGCCCCAGACCACACCCCGGCGCGGGCCGGGCGGCCCCCCTATGGTCTGGGCACCCCGTGGCCCTCCGACTCCTCTCGGCGCCTATTTAAGCCTCTCTGACCTAAAAACACCGCCGGAGACCACGATACGGAGAAAAACCTTCCAGAGCCGCCGCCATCGCGAAATCAAGATTCGGGGGACAGAAGTCTCTGTTCCGGCACGCCGCCGGGACGGGGAATTGCCCCCGGAAGCCGTCTCCACCGCCATCTTCACCGCCATCGCTGTTCCCATGATGAGGAGGGAGTAGTTCTCCCCTGGGGCTGAGGGCTCTACCGTAGCTATGTGGTTAATCTCTCTCTCTGTACTCAATACAATGATCTCATGAGCTGCCTTACATGATTGAGATCCATATTATGAGCTTTGTATCGCTACTAGTTGTGTGCTACTCATGTGATGTTATTAAAGTAGTTCTATTCCTCCTACTTGGTGTAAAGGTGATTAGTGCGTGCACCCTGTGGTTCTTGTCGTAGGCTATGATCACGATCTCTTGTAGATTGTGGAGTTAATTATCATTATGATAGTATTGATGTGATCTATTCCTCCTTCATAGTATGCACTATGTTAGTTCTTGGTTTATTTTGCAATGATCTATTATGCTCTAAGGTTACTTAAATATGAACATGGAATTGTGGAGCTTGTTAACTCCGGCATTGAGGGTTCGTGTAATCCTACGCAATGATGTTCATTATCAAACAAGAGTGTATGTAGCACATTTGAGAAGAAGTATTTATTATGCGATCAATGTTGAGAGTGTCCACTAGTGAAAGTATGATCCCTAGGCCTTGTTTCCAATACTGAAACACCGTTTACTTACTGTTCTGTTGCATGTTTACTCGCTGCCATATTTTATTCAGATTGCTATTACCACTCATATACATCCATATTACTTGTATTTCACTATCTCTTCGCCGAACTAGTGCACCTATACACCTGACAAGTGTATTTGGTGTGTTGGGGACACAAGAGACTTCTTGCTTTGTGATTACAGGGTTGCTTGAGAGGGATATCTTTGACCTCTTCCTCCCTGAGTTCGATAAACCTTGGGTAATCCACTTAAGGGAAACTTGCTGCTGTTCTACAAACCTCTGCACTTGGAGGCCCAACACTGTCTACAAGAATAGAAGCACCCGTAGACATCACCTAGCTAACAACAAAGGGATCCCAACAACAAAATAGGAGGCAGCAGCAGCAGCACACGTCCAGGACTCCGCCTACCCCATCTGGCTCTGCCTCCACTTGTTGCTCTTGCTCCCCTTGGGAGCCTTGGGCTTGAGCGGAGGCATGCGCCCGGCGGAGATCTCCACCCGCTGCAAGCTGCGGAGGTGCATGCCGAGCGCCCTGTGCTTGGCGCGGAAGGAGTGGACGTTCACCGTCGTGCCGACCTTGGGGAAGGTGGTGCTGATGTTCTCAGCATGCGTGACGAGGCAGTTGAAGTCCGTGGCGCCGAGTCTCCTGGTGCAGAAGGGGCACCTGTAGACATCCTTGGCGAAGTAGGAGATGTACTGGCCGACCTGCAGCCTCCGCAGCACCTGGCGAGTCTTGACGTCCTCCTCCTCTTCGTCGCTGCCGACGTCGCTGCCAGACTGATCCATATCAAACAGAAACTAGTGAATGAGTTGCAACGATGACTAACGTGCATGATAACAAAGTTAGGAAAAACAGAGTCAGCCTCAGTTAGAGTGGACATGATTATATATCTACAGGGAAGGTGTTAGCGAACTAAAGCTCATGCACAACAGATTTGTACACAGCAATGGTTCGCTGAACCCTCCCTGTAAAAATTTGTGCCCAACGATTCATCATAGGCAAAGAAACATATTCTAGATCTAAACTAGATCTGAACTTGAACACATTCGAGATTATTTGCAAAATTAAACGGTTGATATCTTTTGATTAGTGCATAAAATAACTGATTGAGATCCCATGATTACTTGCATAAATTAACTGATTGAGATCCAATATTACTTGCATAAATTAACCGAACAGCCAAACCCCAAATCTTAAACGAAATCAAGAAGTGATCAAAACAAAATGGAATAAAATCGGCGCAAATATTAGCCCAATACTCATCCATCTACAGATCCATCTACACCAGCAAAAATAGGGTTCAAAAAGGAATGGGGAACAAAAAAGGAAGCAAACCGTAGTTACCTCGTTCCATGGGTCCTCCAGGGAGGTGTCGTAGGGGTTCGGGGGCGGGACGTACGGCACGGGCTCATAGGGGTCCCATCCCGCCGGGATCTGACTGCCACCGGCGGCAGGCCTCCGATGCACGGCGGCGGCGGCGACGTCCGTAGAGGGGACGGCGCCGAAGATGGAGGCGTCGCGCTTCAAGCCTACCTCGACGATGGGATTGGCATTCTCCTTGTCCATCTCGCCGGAGGAGGAAGAGGAGAGGGAGAGGGTTTTTGCTTTGGAGAAGATGATGGGACGTGAGAGAGTTGGCGATGCGTGAGCGAGTGAGAGTGACAGAGAGAGTGCGAGGAGGCGTCTATAAAGGCGAGGGGTGGTTAATGCGACCCGCGTCCTACGCGTGCACAGTTGCATGTCTGCACGTCTTGGACTTCTGCAACGCGACACGCGTCCATGATTGCACGTCTCGACTTCTCCACCGCGACCCGCGTCTACGCATCAATAATTGCACGTGTTCTCGAGTCTAACCCTGAAAATTTAGATATACTCAGGTATACCCTCGAGTCTTATACTAGCACTTTTTGTGTGCTCAATTTTCCCCTTGAGTGCTAATACTGGCTAGTGCAATATACTCAGTTTTACCCTCAAGTGGCTGGTCAACAGAGAGTCAACAAATGGGATTAACTAGTTAAATGAGTCATTTAATGTGCAAAAAAATCCGAAAAAGAGTGGCACTTACTCATGGAGTCTTTACCACAAATTGCCACTTCTCAAATCATAGATAAATCAAGTTTTACCACAAATTGCCACTTCTCAAATCACCTAGTAGCTATGAAGGTGCATGGTTTTCCACAATAAGCCCTTCCCAAAACAGCTTCCCCCAAAACATACTTTGTCTAAATGAGGCCACAATTCTCACACTGATGTATATTGGTATTGCAAATAGTTTGAGGTAGGCCAAGATGGGTTTCATTGTACAAAACACGCATTTTCCATTTTTTAAATCTCAAATTTGAATCCCTTAGTCTGTTTACTACTCAGGTGCCCTTGGTTTCTTGATAGTACTCAGTTTTGCCCTCTCTCTTCACAAATTCTCGCAGACGTGCAACATAGCCCTGATTGGTCTAGCACATGTCACGCGGATCGTGCCCGCCGACCGTTGATCGTATGATCTAGGGAACGGGCAGGATAACCCCTCTCTCTGTTGGCGGTTAGCTTCCACCCTCTAAATATGCTGAAGGGCGGTTTTCTGTATTATTTTTCACGCGCTAAAAATTATAAACTCTTTTAGGAATTATTTTCACGCAAAAAATGATAAACCATCACCGATTTGTTGTTGCCATTACTTTTCACGCAAAAAAAATGATAAACCATCACCGATTTGTTGTAGCCATTATTTTCACGCAAAAAAATGATAAACCATGACCGATTTGTTGTTGACATTACTTTTCACGCAAAAAAATGATAAACCATCAACAATTTGTTGTAGCCATTACTTTTCACGCAAAAAAAATGATAAACCATCACCGATTTCTTGTAGCCATTACCTATCTTTGTATAGAATGATAAACCTATCACGTATGATTTTTGAGGTCATTTAGAGAAGGTAGAAAAAACCTAATTTGTTACAAAAGCTGGTTTCAGTGAGACCTAACCAAGTTTGGCATACATGATGGCATACCTATAACAACAAGGAATATCTAAAAGGGAAAGTTTCAGAAAATTTGAAATTTAGGGTGAAAATGATGCCATACATGATGCTGTTTTTCGAGGTTTTGACCTGAAAATCAATTGGGTATTATAAAGGAAAATAAAAAGTTCGAAAAATGTAAAAACGAAACAATCTATCTATCTATGTATAGAAGATCAGCTGTATGAAATTTGAGGTTATTTAGAGAAGGTAGAAAAGATCACCTTGTTAGAAAAGCTGGTTTCAGCGAGACGAAACGGCATGCGCTTAAGCAAAGTGATTTTTTCGAACATCTCCAAATGACCCCAAATTTTCCATACATGATGCCATACATGTAACAACAAGGAACCCTATCTAAAAAGTGTCAAAAAAGTTTGCCCAACCGTATAGCTCTATCAAAAAGAACCTCACCATGGCGCTAGTATAATTTTGGGATAGTTACAAACTTTCGTTACCTAACCTTCAACATGAAACTTGTTTCAAATTCATTTTGGCCTACAAGAAACAAATCCCAACTTGATTCGAGCACCACAGCCTCCAAACGATGCCGATGCCGATGCCGATATCGGCATGGTCAGAACGGCTATGCTCGCCGCCACTGCTAGGTCAACGTCGGGATGCACCCTCAATCCCGTCCCCTCATTCGATCACTGACACACCAGAGATACCGCCGAGGCCAATGCCGAACGTACATGTTGATGCCAATGCCGAACATGCATGCACGCCGCTGTGGGCACGGCCACGCCGACCCGCTATGCTGGACGCCACAGACCGCCGCGAGGTCTTTCCCTTCGCCACCACACTCTCCTAGCACCCACCTATACACGCCAGAAAGGAGAGACACTAGTTTTCTCTACATTGCTCGCGTTCGTGTCCGACACGGTCAGTCAAAGTTTTGAGGTGGTCGTCGATGTCGTCGACCATTTCTTCTCTTCTTTGCATGGTTAAATGCGTCTAGTTCATATCTATCTAATGCGTCTGGTCTCGCCTCATGCAGTTCTTTGTGGACGTCGATCTCATCTCGGCACCCCGCATGCCACCTCCTCCGTGCCATCGCTGTAGAGCTTCATTTAAAAATCTAATCCTACCCGTGTATTGCCCCTTGTATCAGCGTCATGGCCCCACTTGTCATTCGATATACCGAAGCCCCACTCGTTCGCGTTTTGGTCAGGGATACAGCGATGCTTACGGTCAAACAAAGATGGATGGTCTGACGTGTCTTTGCGGGCTCTACGTGGCCCCACTAGTCAGAAGATAACGGTCAACCGTCGGGCAACCGGCCGTTACATCACGTGTGATGGTTTCAGACAAAGGCTTGGGTAAAACTGAGGAAAAACTAAGGAGCTGGGGAAAACTGAGCACAACTAAGGACCCGAGGGCACGAAAATAGAAATCCCTATAATCAAATTGGTTGTTTGCATCTTTAATACGGAGGTTGGAAGGTAGGTTCTTTTTTGTCGGGCGAGGAATATGACCAAAATGTCACCTGATAACCAAAAAAAACCCTTGAGAAACTTATTACAATATCAATGATCTCTATATCCACCAAATGATCTTCAGTTAGAAAATTATGTGCTGGGAAATGTGATGTGACAAATGGCAAGTGATGTTTCTCCCTTGAATTTGAGTAATAAAGGAGAGCAGATATATGTAAACAAATACCATGATCAAACGTTACAAACTGAAGAGACTAACAAAATCTCCTTGCTTGCATCATGACATGCAGGACAAACCGATAGATAGCATCGCCAACTTTATTACAACTTAACAGGAAATTCAATTCGGCTTCCGGATGTATATGCTCCCTCTAACAAAAAAAACATATTTAAAGTGTCAAAATAGTTTGACAAAAAACTCTATATGTACATTTTCATAATATATGTGCATTTTTGTCAACTTTCATGAAAAACAATATTTTTAGTTGTCTATGTGAAAAAGAGAAAATTCATCTTGTGAAAAGCCTTATTTTTAGCATTGAATTTTATTTCTTTTCACACGCTATTCGACAAGTTAATTTTTCGTGAAACGACTTTGTAACACGTAGCACGTAAAGATATAAGTGCGACTTTTTTATTTCAATCTTTTAGTATTTTAAAATATATCTAAGATTTATTTTAAGATAAAGGGAGCATACGCTTCGTCTAAGATTGGACTGGATCTTATGTAAGTGCCGACTTTTAAATTGTCACTGTGTGACATGTGGTTTCTTATGCTCGCGTGCTCACGTTTGCGCCCCAGCGGCAGGCAAGACTGATCAGCTCTCGGTGGATTCGCGCAAGATTTTCTTTGGTGGTGGTGGTGTCGGAACGCAACCATAGCTTAACTGTACTTCTCTAGGTAGCTAGTTGCCAACTAATAATGTGGAGGCAAAACATAGTTGTTTTCGCCCTCGGTAGGATTAGGCCAAAAGTTTCGACCGATAGAAGCCCGGCCGGTTAGGTCCAGCTGTCAATATAAAGTCTCATCGCTATGAAAAAAAATCCATATTCTTGATTTCTTGAAGATCGTATGTGCACAATGACTACCTGAACTCTACTAGAATGCACCTAAAAACTCCTTCATGGAGGTTATTATCCTCGGGTCATGGACTACTGGAACGCCAGCTAGAGATGATATCATCTTTAAAGGCATCAGAGATTCAGAATGAGCACTGGTAGAAAATTGGCCGGTCGCGGTTGGCAACTGCCATTAGTCGCGGTTGCGCAACCGCGACCAATTAGGCGCGACTAAATGCCCCTTACGAACCGCGACTAAAGGCCCGTCCACGTGGGCGGCAGGCGAGCGCCAGGGCGGAGGACCTTTAGTCGCGGTTCTTCTGGCCAACCGCGACTAAAGGCCTCCGCAGGGTTTAGGGTTTAGCCCCCCTCCCCCTAAATCTGGTTTGTTTTTAATTTGTATTGTTTTATTTCTTTTGGGTTTTAATTTTGAAGGAGTTTCACATATTCTACCGTACTACATACATGCATATGAATGTACAATTTCAAACAAATTTGAAATTAGAACCAAAAAGAATTCAAGAGGAATATACAATATATATTCAATATCGGATGACCATATACAATTTTGAACAAGTTTCCATACATATTTAGTGCATATAAAGTTCTACGTCCTCTACATAGTGTTCTCCTCTAGGATCGATGACTTCTCTGGCGAACCATCCAGCTAGTTCCTCTTGAAGTGGTCGGAAGCGAGCTTCTGGAGTAAGCGTCGTCCGGAGGTTATTCCTCCTGGTGTTGTTCTCAGACGGCTGCCGCTCAGTGGTGTATCTCCGGATCCTCTCACAAACATAGTATCCACATAGATTGGTCCCCGGTGGCTGAATATCCCCGGTCGCAGCCTTTGCCCTTTTAAAATGTAGCTCTTTTTTGAATTCACCGACCTTTTGATCTACGAACCGTCTCCAAACCCTACGAGGCAAGGAAAATTAAATGAACAAGAGAGTTATTAATTAGTTACTTGATATTAGGAAATGATGAATGAAATAGGCCGATCGATATAGAGCGCAAACGAATGAAAGTAGTTACTTTTGCATCATTTTTCTCATGTCGGCCCAAAGCTTCGTATCCATATTCAGAGAGTCGTGGACGAGAACTGTGGAGTTCTGAATTTGAATTACTAGCAGAATCCAGTGGAACCTGCGGACACGATACATGCACAGTCATGCATAACTCATCGATTAGCCACATACCATGCATGGAGTAAACAAAAGAGAATGTGCTCAAGACAGAAACACTCACCCAAAATGGTAAGGAAATAGAATATCACTTTTGAGTTCCTGTTTTGTAAGAAACATCCACAGGTCACCCTCCACGTCTTTGGGGTGGTGTTGTAACACATATGAATTAACGATTTGTGGGTCAATGAACCCAACATCATGGGTGTGCCTTATTCGCATTTCCCGCTTCTTCATTCTGCATAATAGCGTACACAACAAGATAGTTAGGACAATATATATATTTATAGTGCAGGCAATGAACGAGATGGGGTAGAAATTAATAAATCACTTACAGAACATAGCAGCTGATGATAGATTTGTCGAGCTCGCGCAGATTGAACAGCTGGAACAATTCACTCCGATGAATTGTTATATAGTAATGTTTGAAGTGATGCTCAGGTCTAACTTCCGCATAAATATATTCTCTGGCGTTTTTAAGTTTTATGTAACCCTTGTACCAATTTAGCAGACCTTTCATTTGTCGAGGTAGATCCTCTTCCTGCGCAGGCTCGACGAGAGGACCATCCTTCACATATGCAAATACTACGTCCTTCATTGCCACGTCATCAAGGCCTAATGCTGCACGAAGAGTCAGACCTAAGTCTGCCGCTTGTTCTTTGGCTCTCGCTACAGTCAATCCCTGTGCTGCCGCAGCTGCTATGACATCAGGGGCATCGTCCTCCGGACCTGCGGCTTTCACTATGAGCGGGGGGATCGACTGTTTACTTTGTTCCCCGAGCTGGGCAACTTGTTTCCCCCCGACCGCGAGTGCTTGACTACGAAGTTCACGTTCATAGTCGTCAGGCAGATTCTTCGCGGCCTGGGACGGTGTGTTCAAAAATGACTTAGCCCAGCTCTTTTCCTTCTCAGAAAATACTTGTTTGGGCTCGGGCTCTCTTTTCTTCTTGCAGTCCGCCTGCCATTTCTCATGCTGAGCAGCCACGACCGCTGCATTTTGCTCCACACTAAGGTCATAAGGCCTCGGGGTGAGAGGCTTTAGTGATGGCTCTGGTATCTTTGTGGTTGCAGGTACATAAGGCTCCGGGTTAATAACCCAAGACTGCCTCTGCTTCTTCGCCGGAGGTGGATTGGGGCGGCGTCTGATCACCCGCCGGACAAGGACTGGGGCGGCGTGCTTACCCGCCGGAGGTGAATTGGGGGACGGCGTCGGCTGACGTGAAGGAGGTGTAGGTGAACCACCACCACCACCCGCCGCCACCACCACCGGAGGGGGTGGACTTGTTTGCCTTGGCGCCTCGCCTGGAAACTTGATAAACTTCTTCTGCCATAGAATGAACTGGCGCTTGACATCTCCAAGTCTTGTCGCCCCTTCAGGTGTAGCAATGTCAATGTCCAGGTCCTCAAACCCTTGGACTATGTCCTCCACCGTGACACGAGCATAGCCATCTGGAATGGGGTTGTTGTGGTGGAGTGCTCCAGGTGGTAAAGCACTGCCGATGGCTACCTTCATGGACATGTTCCCGATAGGATAATACAGATGACATGCTTTCATCTCCTTTATATCGTCCACGGGGTAGCGAGGAGGCTCCGGTGCAGTAATTTCGACCACCAGAGGCTCCGGTGCAGTAATTTCGATCGTCGGTGCACCAGCCGGTGGGGCCTCCGTGGAAGCCACGCTGCTTCTTCTCTGCTGGCTTCCGAGATCCATTGGATGATCTTCATGCTGCGCCCGAGCTGCATCTCTTTCGGCTACTAGTACACTCACGGTTTTCTTCATCACATCCATTTCCGTTACCAACTTCGCCACAACATCTGCATCCCGATCCATCTTTCTCTTACGGCTTCTGTAACCGTACGGGTCATCGTTCTGGGGAACCCTACTTTCCACGGAATGTCCCCGGGCATGCCTCGTACACGTCCTCCGTGTTCAGGATTCCCGAGGGCTTTTGTCAGGGCGTCGTTCTCTCTGTTGAACTTGATCCTCCCCTCTTGAGCATCCCTCATTGCCTCAATAAGCTTTTGGGTGGGTTTAATTATTTTGCCCTGATAAACACACTCCCCTGTCTCCGGGTTCAGCGATCCCCCATGCCCGTACCACCAGCTTTTGGCCCTTGGGTCCCATCCCTCCGTACCTGGACGGATTCCTCGCGCCCTCAGCTCGTTCTCCATCTTCTCCCACCTAGGCTGCCAAAAGCGATACCCTCCTGGCCCCATAATATGATTGTACTCCTTCTTGGCCGCATTCTTCTTATTTTTTTCGACATTTCAAGGAACTGCTCCGATTTCTTTTGCTTCACAAATTCTGGCCAATCATGTTGCAGTTTCTCATATTGTCCTTCGAAAACCGGAGTCTTGCCCTGCTTGACAAAGTCATGGCCTAGTTTTTGCTTGTATTTCCGGAATGCGTCGGCCATCTTAGAAAGAGCGAACTGTTTGACTAGCTTGCACCTCTCCTTGTTTTCCTGAATCTTGTTACCCGCCTCATCGTATCTGCGGTATTCCGGAGGTAGAACGAAATGTTCTATAAGCTTCTTGAAGCAATCTTTTTTTGTTCTCTTATCGACAAAAGTGAAACCAAGACGTGCCTTCTTTGGCTCATTCCACTCCTGGACGGTGATCGAGACGTTGTCTCTAACAACGGCTCCGCATTGGTTGATAAACTTGGTGGCGTTCTTGCTGGGCTCCAGCTGCTGATACGTCTCCAACGTATCGATAATTTCTTATGTTCCATGCTACTTTATTGATGATACCTACATGTTTTATGCACATTATATGTCATATTTATGCATTTCTGGAACTAACCTATTAACAAGATGCCGAAGAGCCAGTTGTTTTCTGCTGTTTTTGGTTTCAGAAATCCTAGTAAAGAAATATTCTCGGAATTGGAAACTTTCGCCAGGGTCCTATTTTGCACGAAGCTTCCGAAGACCGAAGAGATAACGAAGTGGGGCCACGAGGCAGCCAGGAGCTAGGGCGGCGCGGCCCAAGCCCTGGCGCGCCGACCTACCCCCTGGGCCCCTCGTGTGGCCCTCGCGTTGACCTTCCGCCTACTTAAAGTCTCCGTCGCGAAACCCCCAGTCGAGAGCCACGATACGAAACCTTACGGAGACGCCGCCGCCGCGAATCCCATCTCGGGGATTCGGGAGATCGCCTCCGGCACCCTGCCGGAGGGGATTCATCTCCGGAGGACTCTACACCGCCATGGTCGCCTCGGAGTGATGAGTGAGTAGTTCACCCTGGACCATGGGTCCATAGCAGTAGCTAGATGGTCATCTTCTCCTTGTTGTGCTTCATTGTTGGATCTTGTGAGCTGCCTAACATGATCAAGATCATCTATCTGTAATACTATATGTTGTGTTTGTCGGGATCCGATGGATAGAGAGTACTATGATTATGGTGATTATCAATCTATTGTTTATGTGTTGTTTATGATCTTGCATGCTCTCCGTTATTAGTAGAGGCTCGGCCAAGTTTGTACTCTTAACTCCAAGAGGGAGTATTTATGCTCGATAGTGGGTTCATGCCTCCATTGAATCTGGGACAGTGACAGAAAGTTCTAAGGTTGTGGATGTGCTGTTGCCACTAGGGATAAAACATTGATGCTATGTCTAAGGATGTAGTTGTTGATTACATTACGCACCATACTTAATGCAATTGTATGTTGCTTAGCAACTTAATACTGAATGGGGTTCGGATGATAACCGAAGGTGGACTTTTTAGGCATAGATGCAGTTGGATGGCGGTCTATGTACTTTGTCGTAATGCCCAATTAAATCTCACTATATTTATCATATCATGTATATGCATTGTTATGCCTTTCTCTATTTGTCAATTGCCCGACTGTAATTTGTTCACCCAACATGCTTTTATCTTATGGGAGAGACACCTCTAGTGAACTGTGGACCCCGGTCCTATTCTTTACATAGCATACAATCTACTGCAATTGTGTTTACTGTTTTCTTTGCAAACATCTTCCACTCGATACGTTTAATCCTTTGTTACAGCAAGCCGGTGAGATTGACAACCTCACTGTTTCGTTGGGGCAAAGTACTTTGGTTTTGTTGTGCAGATTCCACGTTGGCGCGAGAATCCCTGGTGTTGCGCCGCATCACATTTCGCGACCATCAACCTTCAACGTGCTTCTTGGCTCCCCTGGTTCGATTAAACCTTGGTTTCTTTACGAGGAAAACTTGCTACTGTGCGCATCATACCTTCCTCTTGGGGTTCCCAACGCGTGTGAGTTACACGCCATCAAGCTCTTTTTCTGGCGCCGTTGCCGGAGATCAAGACACGCTGCAAGGGGAGTCTCCACTTCTCAATCTCTTTACTTTGTTTTTGTCTTGCTTTATTTTATTTACTACTTTGTTTGCTGCACCTAAACAAAACACAAAAAAATTAGTTGCTAGTTTTACTTTATTTACTGTCTTGCTCTCCATATCAAAAACACAAAAAAATTAGTTACTTGCATTTACTTTATCTAGTTTACTTTTATTACCATGTCTAGCTCTGAACCTGTTACTTCTTCACCTGAGGACTTAGTTTTTACTTTTAAACAAGGGGATGAGGAGAGTTTTAAGGATGCCTGGTCTAGAATTTTTACTTCTTATCTTAAAACTGAACCTCAAATGACTCTAAGTTTGCTCCTTAGTAATTTTTATTTTGGACTTATGGTTCGCTATAGATATGCTTTGGACACTTTAGTAGGAGGAGATTTCCTTCATTGTAATGGGGATCAAGCTTTTAATGCCATAAAGAAATTGGTTGCATCACATGATTCAGCTAATAACTTTGATTCAGCCCTTATTAGCATTTATAATAGATTGAACAATCTCGAGATAAGTACATCTCGCTTGAATGACAATTATCACTGTGTTCGTAATCGTCTTGAACAAGTTTTAGTGAATTCTAAACCCTCATTATGGGATCCTACTGTTAAAATTATTATTGGTGATCAAACTCTTCGTGCCAACTGTGATATTATGTTTGAATTTTGCCTTATGCCTGAGAGCATTTATAAATCTTTGGAACTATGGGGAGTTGATGAAGGAGGAGAAGAAATAACTCTCATTGATAATTCTGTTATAATGCCTAAGGGAATAGCCGCAGGTGTGCATACGACCATTCTTGGAAGAACAATATCCATTGATTATCTTGTTATTGAATGTGTAGGAACAGGAAAGGTCACACTCGGAAGATCCCTGCTAAAACTATTGGGGAGCAGTAATAGATGTGGGAGAAGGCATCTTGGATTTCACCTCTATACCAGGGGGAAAGCATACATTTCCTAAATCAAAGAGAAAGGAAAACAACAAGAAAGGTAAGGGTAAAGCCCAAGGTAAGGATGATGCACCACCATTCGATAATACTTGATTTGCACTTTCTGCGCCTAGCTGAAAGGCGTTAAAGAAAAGCGCTTATGGGAGACAACCCATGTTTTTACCTACAGCATTTTTTTTTTTGTTGAGTCTTGGAAGTTGTTTACTACTGTAGCAACCTCTCCTTATCATGTTTTTGTGCCAAGTAAAGTTTCTATGTCAAAGTTGATGTTATATTTGGGATTGCTGCGCAGAAACAGCATTGCTGTCTGTCACGAATCTGGGCACAGTTCTCTGTAGAAAATTCTAAAAAATCTGCCAATTTACGAGCGTGATCCCGAGATATGTACGCAACTTTCATTAGTTTTGAGTTTTTCCATTTGAGCAAGTCTGGTGCCAGCTTTAAATTCGTCTTTACGGACTGTTCTGTTTTTGACAGATTCTGCCTTTTATTTCGCATTGCCTCTTTTGCTATGTTGGATTTATTTCTTTGATCCATTAATGTCCAGTAGCTTTATGCAATGTCCAGAAGTGTAAAGAATGTTTGTGTCACCTCTGAATGTGTGAATTATTAATTGTGCACTAACCCTCTAATGAGTTTGCTTGAAGTTTGGTGTGAAGGAAGTTTTCAAGGGTCAAGAGAGGAGAATGATATACTATGATCAAGAGGAGTGAAAGCTCTAAGCTTGGGGATGCCCCGTGGTTCACCCCTGCATATTTTAAGAAGACTCAAGCGTCTAAGCTTGGGGATGCCCAAGGCACCCCTTTCTTCATCGACAACATCATCAGGTTCCTCCCTTGAAACTATATTTTTATTCAGTCACATCTTGTGTTCTTTACTTGGAGCGTCAGTTTGTTTTTGTTTTTGTTTTTGTTTGAATAAGATGGATCCTAGCATTCACTTTGTGGGAGAGAGACACGCTCCGCTGTTGCATATGGACACATGTGTCCTTAGGTTTTGCTCATAATGTTCAAGGCGAAGTTTCTTCTTCGTTAAATTGTTATATGGTTGGAATTGGAAAATGCTACATGTAGTAATTCTAAAATGTCTTGGATAATGTGATACTTGGCAATTGTTGTGCTCATGTTTAAGCTCTTGCATCATACACTTTGCACCCATTAATGAAGAAATACATAGAGCTTGCTAAAATTTGATTTGCATATTTGGTTTCTCTAAGGTCTAGATAATATCTAGTATTGAGTTTTGAACAACAAGGAAGACGGTGTAGAGTCTTATAATGTTTACAATATGTCTTTTATGTGAGTTTTGCTGCACCTGTTCATCCTTGAGTTTGCTTCAAATAACCTTGCTAGCCTAAACCTTGTATCGAGAGGGAATACTTCTCATGCATCCAAAATCCTTGAGCCAACCACTATGCCATTTGTGTCCATACCTACCTACTACAAGGTATTTCTCCGCCATTCCAAAGTAAATTGCTTGAGTGATACCTTTAAAATTCCATCATTCACCTTTGCAATATATAGCTCATGGGACAAAATAGCCTTAAAAACTATCGTAGTATTGAATATGTACTTATGCACTTTATCTTTTATTAAGTTGCTTGTTGTGCGATAACCATGCTTTGGGGAACGCCATCAACTATTGTTGAATATCATGTGAGTTGCTATGCATGTCCGTCTTGTCTGAAGGATCTATCATTTTAGTGGTTGGAGCATGCAAAATTGTTAGAGAAGAACATTGGGCCGCTAACTAAAGCCATGAACCATGGTTGAAGTTTCAGTTTTGGACATATATCCTCAATCTCATATGAGAATAATAATTGTTGCTACATGCTTATGCATTTAAGAGGAGTCCATTATCTGTTGTCCATGTTGTCCCGGTATGGATGTCTAAGTTGAGAATAATCAAAAGCGAGAAATCCAAAATGCGAGCATTCTCCTTAGACCTTTGTACAGGCGGCATGGAGGTACCTTTGTGACACTTGGTTGAAACATGGCATGCGAAGATCCGGTAGTCCAAGCTAAGTAGGACGAGGTGCGGACACTATTAGTATACTATGCATGAGGCTTGCAACTTGTAAGATATAATTTTCATAACTCATATGCTTTATTACTACCGTTGACAAAATTGTTTCATGTTTTCAAAATAAAAGCTCTAGCACAAATATAGCAATCGATGCTTTCCTCTTTGAAGGACCATTCTTTTACTTTTATTGTTGAGTCGGTTTACCTATCTTCCTCCACCTTAAGAAGCAAACACTTGTGTGAACTGTGCATTGATTCCTACATACTTGCATATTGCACTTGTTATACTACTTTATGTTGACAATATCCATGAGATATACATGTTATAAGTTGAAAGCAACCGCTGAAACTTAATCTTCCTATGTGTTGCTTCAACACCTTTACTTTGATTTATTGCTTTATGAGTTAACTCTTATGCAAGACTTATTGATGCTTGTCTTGAAGTACTATTCATGAAAAGTCATTGCTTTATGATTCAGTTGTTTACTCATGTCATTTCCTTTGTTTTGATCGCTGCATTCATTACATATGTTTACAAATAGTATGATCAAGATTATGATGGCATGTCACTTCAGAAATTATCTTTGTTATCGTTTTACCTGCTCGGGACGAGCAGAACTAAGCTTGGGGATGCTGATACGTCTCCAACGTATCGATAATTTCTTATGTTCCATGCTACTTTATTGATGATACCTACATGTTTTATGCATTATATGTCATATTTATGCATTTTCTGGAACTAACCTATTAACAAGATGCCGAAGAGCCGTTGCTGTTTTTGCTGTTTTTGGTTTCAGAAATCCTAGTAAAGAAATATTCTCGGAATTGGACGAAACTTTCGCGGGGTCCTATTTTGCACGAAGCTTCAGAAGACCGAAGAGATAACGAAGTGGGGCCACGAGGCAGCCAGGAGCTAGGCGGCGCGGCCCAAGCCCTGGCCGCGCCGACCTACCCCTGGGCCCTCGTGTGGCCCCCGCGTTGACCTTCCGCCTACTTAAAGTCTCCGTCGCGAAACCCCAGTCTGAGAGCCACGATCGGAAAACCTTACGAGAGCGCCGCCGCCGTCCCATCTCGGGGGATTCAGGAGATCGCCTCCGGCACCCTGCCGGAGATTCATCTCCGGAGGACTCTACACCGCCATGGTCCTCCGGAGTGATGAGTGAGTAGTTCACCCTGGACCATGGGTCCATAGCGTAGCTAGATGGTCGTCTTCTCCTTGTTGTGCTTCATTGTTGGATCTTGTGAGCTGCCTAACATGATCAAGATCATCTATCTGTAATACTATATGTTGTGTTTGTCGGGATCCGATGGATAGAGAGTACTATGATTATGGTGATTATCAATCTATTGTTTATGTGTTGTTTATGATCTTGCATGCTCTCCGTTATTAGTAGAGGCTCTGGCCAAGTTTGTACTCTTAACTCCAAGAGGGAGTATTTATGCTCGATAGTGGGTTCATGCCTCCATTGAATCTGGGACAGTGACAGAAAGTTCTAAGGTTGTGGATGTGCTGTTGCCACTAGGGATAAAACATTGATGCTATGTCTAAGGATGTAGTTGTTGATTACATTACGCACCATACTTAATGCAATTGTCATTGCTTAGCAACTTAATACTGAATGGGGTTCGGATGATAACCTGAAGGTGGACTTTTTAGGCATAGATGCAGTTGGATGGCGGTCTATGTACTTTGTCGTAATGCCCAATTAAATCTCACTATATTTATCATATCATGTATATGCATTGTTATGCCTTTCTCTATTTGTCAATTGCCGCTGTAATTTGTTCACCCAACATGCTTTTATCTTATGGGAGAGACACCTCTAGTGAACTATGGACCCCGGTCCTATTCTTTACATAGCATACAATCTGCAATTGTGTTTCTTGTTTTCTTTGCAAACATCTTCCACTCGATACGTTTAATCCTTTGTTACAGCAAGCCGGTGAGATTGACAACCTCACTGTTTCGTTGGGGCAAAGTACTTTGGTTTTGTTGTGCAGATTCCACGTTGGCGAGGAATCCCTGGTGTTGCGCCGCATCACATTCGCGACCATCAACCTTCAACGTGCTTCTTGGCTCCTACTGGTTCGATTAAACCTTGGTTTCTTTCTGAGGGAAAACTTGCTACTGTGCGCATCATACCTTCCTCTTGGGGTTCCCAACGAACGTGTGAGTTACACGCCATCACCTGCCGGTTGCTTCCTCGACAACCTCGATGGTGCATGTTTCGTTTGGTTTCATCGTCTTGGTTGCGCCACGCTTTGACGACGTACTTTTTTTCGACGATCCGGCCGAGGGCTAAAATAAGAAAGAGAGTCGCGCGCGTTAGTACACACATATTTATTCAAATCAGTTAGTTTGTATCACCAGAGGCTCAATGTATATATATACCTCGGCGCGGAGGTGGTTGCTACTTCCAATTCAAGATCGTCGTTTGACGTTTCTTCGGCATCATCTTGCTGACGGCGCCCTTCATCTTCACCGTCCAGGTTCAGATAAGAAGAGATATCATCTTCTTCTTGTCCGGTCGGCACATATAGAATATCGCCTTTTATGATGCCGAACATATGGTCTTCAGCGTCCGGATCATAGTTGTCCAGAATCGGGTCAGCTCTATCGTCCGCCATATGTCAGTCCTGAAAACATGTAGTCAAAACAAATTAATTGTGTATATGCCAGCATTATCACATCTCTTCTACATATAAAGAGAGAGCGACGATGGAGGCGAGAGGGGGGACGGTGACCGCGTGACCAGAGACCGGTGGCGGTGGCGGGGACGCGTGACCGTGTGAGAAGACGGTGGCGGTGGCGAATTGAAAGCGGGACGCAACCGCGTGACCAGAGACCGGTGTGGCGGTGACCAGAAGCGGTGGCGGTGGAGAGAGCGGTGGCGGTGACCGAGAGTCAATTTTTCAGTTAACATTCCCGTGTAGTTAGTTAGAAAAAAACACAAAAGTTTTCCAAATTCCAAACATGCCAATTAAGTTATTTTTTAAGTTTTTTTCTTAAGTTATTTTGGTTAAGTTATTTTTTTCTTAGGTTATTTTGGTTAAGTTATTTTTTTCTTAAGTTATTTTTTTCTTAAGTTATTTTGGTTAAGTTATTTTTTTCTTAAGTTATTTTTTAAGTTATTTTTTCTTAAGTTATTTTGGTTAAGTTATTTTTTTCTTAAGTTATTTTTTTCTTAAGTTATTTTGGTTAAGTTATTTTTTTCTTAAGTTATTTTTTTCTTAAGTTATTTTGGTTAAGTTATTTTGGTTAAGTTATTTTTTTCTTAAGTTATTTTGGTTAAGTTATTTTTTTCTTAAGTTATTTTTTAAGTTATTTTTTTCTTAAGTTATTTTGGTTAAGTTATTTTTTCTTAAGTTATTTTGGTTAAGTTATTTTTTTCTTAAGTTATTTTTTAAGTTATTTTTTTCTTAAGTTATTTTGGTTAAGTTATTTTTTCTTAAGTTATTTTGGTTAAGTTATTTTTTTCTTAAGTTATTTTTTTCTTATTATGTTAATTTTGGTTAAGTAGTTAGTTAAAAAAACACAAAAGTTACAAATTAAAAAAACAAAAAATCGGCGGCGGCGGCGCGCGCCCGGCCATTATTCTCTCCTCTCTGCGGCGGCGGGCGCCGCGCGGCGCGCACGCCCCTCTGCGCGGCGCGGAGCGGAGGACGCGCGGCGGCGCAACTCGCGCGCGCGGCGTGCGTCGCGGCGCGGCGTGTGCGCGGGGGTTCGATCGGGGCGAGGCGCCGGGATGACGACGACGTACAGGGAGAAGAAGGCGGAGCGCGGCGGCCGACGGCGCGGCGAGAGACGAGGAGGAGCGCGGCGGCCGCGGCGGCGACGAGCGCGGTCGGCGCGAGGACAGCGCGCGGAGAGCGGCGCACTGGCGGTTCGAGCGAAACGAAGTGAAATCGCGGGCCGCACGCGTATTTATAGGGGAGATTTAGTCGCGGTTGGTGTTACCAACCGCGACTAAGTTGCCCAGTCGCGGTTGGTAACACCAACCGCGACTAAATCCCATTTTTCGCCGATTTTGCGGTTCCGCGGAAAATGAGCTTTAGTCGTGGTTGGAGGACCGCGACTAAAGGCCTTTTCGAAATTCAGAAAATTCAGAAGATTAAAACTAATCATTTCTAAATGTGTAAAATATATCAACAAATTCAAAAAAATAAAACTAATCATTTCTAAATGTGAAAAATACAAATAATATATCCAAAAATTCAGAAAAATAAAATTAATTCATTTCAAAATCTTAAAAATACAAATAATATATCAAAAAATTCAGAAAATAAAACTAATTCATTTAAAAATCTTAAAAATACAAATAATATATCAAAAAATTCAGAAAAATAAAACTAATTCATTTAAAAATCTTAAAAATACAAATAATATATCAAAAAATTCAGAAAAATAAAACTAATTCATTTAAAAATCTTAAAAATACAAATAATATATCAAAAAATTCAGAAAAATAAAACTAATTCATTTAAAAATCTTAAAAATACAAATAATATATCAAAAAATTCAGAAAAATAAAACTAATTCATTTAAAAATCTTAAAAATACAAATAATATCAAAAAAAAAAAAGAAAAATAAAACTAATTCATTTAAAAATCTTTCCGCCTCTTCTCTTCCTTGACCCCCTCTTCCGCCTCTTGTCTTTTAGGCCCCATCTTCCCTTGATTCTTCCGGCCGCCTTTGTCTTTCCGAGGAGCGATACGTCCTTATTCCACCGCGTTTTATTAGATGATACAAAACCACCTTTAGTCCCGGTTGCACCCACCGGGGACTAAAGATTAGATGACCAGCTCTGGAATCCTCTTCTTCCCGCCATTTCTTCCATGTCTTCCCGCCTCTTTCTTCCCGCCATTTCTTCCATGTCTTCCCGCCTGTTTCTTCCCGCCACTTTCTTCCCGCCTCTGTCTTTCCGCTCCCATTTTTCCCGCCATTTCTCACTACATATATGTTGCCCGGCTTGGCCAGCATTATCACATCTCTACAATCTCTCATCACTCTCTCATGGCTTCCACCGCACCCACTCTAACCTACCAGCAGGTGGAGGAGCTTTGCGCCTCGAACTACCCTTGCCCACCGGGCTACCGCGTCCCCGGCTGGAGCCTAAGCGCGGCGGCGTGCCGGTCCCTCCCGTCCCTCGGGTACTGCGCCGGCGGCCATCACGAACCACTACTACCTCGACCTCACGCCGGAGCAGCGGATGAATCCCCGCTGGCATCCCGATAACTAGCATACTTGGGACGCCTTCTTCATCAATCGGCGTGAGAGGGCGCTCGCCAGTATGAGGAGGACGGTCTGCCTCCTGGAAACTTCCACGAGGCCGGCCGTCGGCTATGGTGGTACGGCCGGACTCTGCAGAGCGTCATGGACTACATCACGGCCGGCGATATCCCCGCTGCGCTACCCTCGATTCGAGCCACGAGCCGCCCGACGACCGGACAATGAGCAGCACGACGCGGCAACTTAGAAGGCGACGACTACAGTACAACGGCGGCTATGAAGACTACGAGTATGCATATTATACGCCTAGGCAGGAGTATGACTAAATCACTCCAAATTTCATGTATGCGGAGTATGACTTAGTCACTCCAAATTTCCTGTATGCAGGAGTATGACTTAGTCACTCCAAATTTCATGTATGCAGGAGTATGACTTAGTCACTCCAAATTTCATGTATCATCAGTGCTATCTCGAGTCAATTGAATCATTCGAAAATGGACACCAAACACATCACGGGTAATATAATTCACATGATTCATTCAACAAAGTTTGGTACAATAATAAATTATTACACATCATTTCTTCCCTTGTGTCCCTGCTTGCTTACGATTGTGCCGTATCCATGGAGCATCCTCATCATTTAACTTAATGCTTGGGTCGGTGTTCACTTTGAAGGGCGGAATTTCAGCAAACATATTATAATCTTCGACATGTCTGTCTTGTCCTCCACTCCCACGATGTTTCTTTTCCTGAAAGAACAATGTGGCGCTTTGGATCATCGCATGATGTACTGATCGTTTTCTTATCTTTCCGTTTCCTCGGTTTGCTACTCATGTCCTTCACATAGAAAACCTGAGCGACATCTTTCGCTAGGACGAATGGTTCGTCAAGGTAACCAAGATTGTTGAAATCCACCATTGTCATTCCGTATTGCTGGTCCACCTTTACCCCACCTCCTGTTAGCTTGAACCATTTGCACCGGAACAAAGGGACCCTAAAGGAGGTTCCATAGTCAAGTTCCCATATCTCCTCTATGTAACCATAATATGTGACCTTTTGCCCATTCTCGGTTGCTGCATCAAAGCGGACACCACTGTTTTGGTTGGTGCTCTTTTTATCTTGGGCGATCGTGTAAAATGTATTCCCATTTATCTCGTACCCTTGGAAAGTCGTTATAGTCGAAGATGGTGTCTTGGCCAACATGTACAGCTGATCTACAACCTTATTGTCACTCATTAAATGTTTTCTCAACCAACTGCCGAAAGTCTCCATGTGGGCCTTCCTAATCCAGGATTCAGGCTTCCCAGGGTTGTCCGAGCGTAAAATATTCTTGTGTTTCTCAAAGTACGGAGCCACCAAGCTGGAATTGGGAACTGTGTGGTGTGCTTCAGTCAGAGAATGGCCGTCCATACATATCGTTGATTTCCTTCCGATCGTGCCTTTTCCACTTAGTCTCCCCTCGTGCCGCGATTGAGGAAGACCAATCGGCTTAAGGTCAGGAACAAAGTCAACACAAAACTCAATTACCTCCTCATTTCCATAGCCCTTGGCGATGCTTCCTTCGGCCTAGCACGGTTACGAACATATTTCTTTAATACTCCCATGAACCTCTCGAAGGGGAACATATTGTGTAGAAATACGGGACCGAGAATGGAAATCTCATCGACTAGGTGAACCAGGAGGTGCGTCATAATATTGAAGAAGGATGGCGGGAACACCAACTCGAAACTGACAAGACATTGGATCACATCGTTCTGTAACCGTGGTAGAACTTCTGGATTGATTACCTTCGAGAGATTGCATTGAGGAATGCACATAGCTTCACAATGGCTACTCGAACATTTTCCGGCAGGAGCCCCCTCAAAGCAATCGGAAGCAATTGCGTCATAATCACGTGGCGGTCGTGAGACTTCAGGTTTTGGAACTTTTTCTCCGCCATGTTTATTATTCCCTTTATATTGGACGAGAATCCTGACGGGACCTTCATACTGCTCAGGCATTCAAAAAAGATGACCTTCTCTTCTTTGGTCGGAGCGTAGCTGGCACGACCTTGAAACCGTTCCGGATGCCGGTCATCAGGGTCTTTCAAACTTTGCTGGTCCTGCCGTGCTTCCTTTGTATCATTTGACTTCCCATACACGCCCAAGAAGCTTAGGATGTTCACGCAAATATTCTTCGTAACGTGCATCACGTCGATTGCAGAGCGGACTTCTAGGACTTTCCAATATTCTAGCTCCCAGAATATAGATTTCTTCTTCCACATGGCTACGTGCCCGTCAGCTCCCTTCGGAACTGATTGTCCGCCAGGACCCTTTCCAAAGATGACTTTCAAATCCTTGACCATATCAAATACCTCAGCACCAGTGTGTTCCGCAGGCTTCGGCCGGTGATCTGCCTTGCCGTTGTAATGCTTGCCTTTCTTTCTTACTGGATGACCTTTCGGAAGAAATCGACGATGCCCAAGGTACACGTTCTTCTTACAATTTGGCAAATGTACACTTTCAGTCTCATGTAAGCTGTGCGTGCATGCATTGTATCCCTTATTTGACAGTCCCGAAAGGTTACTAAGAGCAGGCCAATCGTTGATGGTTACGAAAGCAACGCTCGTAGGTCAAATTCCTCTTCTTTGTGCTCATCCCACACACGGACACCAGGTCTGCCCCACAGCTGTAAAAGCTCATCAACTAATGGCCTTAGGTACACATCGATGTCGTTGCCGGGTTGCTTCGGACCTTGGATGAGCACTGGCATCATAATGAACTTCCGCTTCATGCACAACCAAGGAGGAAGGTTGTAGATGCATAGAGTCACGGGCCAGGTGCTATGGCTGGAGCTCTGCTCGCCAAAAGGATTCATGCCATCCGTACTTAGACCAAATCTTATGTTCCTTGCGTCAGCTGCAAAATCTTTGAACTCTCTGTCGATCTTTCTCCATTGCGTTCCATCTGCGGGGTGTCTCAACTCCCCGTCCGACTTACGGTCCTCTTTGTGCCATCGCAACAACTTGGCATGCTCTTTGTTCCTGAACAGACGTTTCAACCGTGGTATTATAGGAGCATACCACATCACCTTGGCGGGAACCCTCTTCCTGGGTTTCGGCCCTCAACATCGTCACCAGGGTCATCGCCTCTGATCTTATAACGCAATGCAGTGCATACCGGGCATTCATTCAAATTCTCGTATTCACCGCGGTAGAGGATGCAGTCGTTGATGCATGCATGTATCTTCAGAACCTCTAAACCTAGAGGGCAGACAACCTTCTTTGCTTCGTACGTACTGGCGGGCAACTCGTTATTCTTTGGAAACATATTCTTCAACATTTTCAGCAAGTTTTC
This sequence comes from Lolium multiflorum, assembly GCA_030979885.1. Classification (NCBI taxonomy): domain Eukaryota; kingdom Viridiplantae; phylum Streptophyta; class Magnoliopsida; order Poales; family Poaceae; genus Lolium; species Lolium multiflorum. The sequence goes on from CM061747.1 coordinate 143,303,564, forward strand.
AAATGCCGAGTCAGCTACACCTGCCTGTTCCATTTCAGCAAATCCAGTGTGCAGCCCAGCTTTTTCAGACCATCATCGCATCCGGGGTACAGCGCCTTCCTGTGATCCTCTAACATGCGATCCAAATTCTCCCTCTCTTTTTCAGTTTCGCAGCGTCTCCGTGCATCAGCAATGGTCCGACCAAGATCATCAACGGGATCATCACGTGCATCTTCTTCACCTTCCCCTTCACCTTCCCCTTCACCTTCAGCATCCTCCATGAAAGTATCACCGAAATGAGCAAGATAGCTTTCATCGATGAAATCATCCCCTTCTTCATCTTCTTCCATTATAACCCCTCTTTCTCCATGCTTGGTCCAACAATTATAGCTTGGCATGAAACCGTGCCGAAGCAGGTGCATGTGAACATCTCTTGAGGAAGAGTAACCATTCTGATTCTTACATTTAACACATGGACAGATAACAAAACCCCCCTGCTTGTTCGCATTAGCCACTACGAGGAAATCTTTCAAACCCGTCTGAACTCGCCGGAGAGTCGGTTACCGTACATCCATTGTCGATTCATCTGCATTATTATAATATAAAATATATAATTAACCATCATGCATTTGTTAAACTAACTAGCTACAAACAATATAAATTAAACAATGAACTACACACACATGCACATTTTATCAACGACACATCAAAGGTTCAAGTTGCTAACCGCGATCGAGGAGGAAAAAATAAATGAGAAAGCTCAAGTGTGGCTCCAACACTTCATATCATGTTTGTTTCATGCTCTTGGGGCATTTCATCAAACACCTTATGTGCATAAGAGGAACCAAAAGCAAACCTAACACCCACTTGTGAAGTTTGTGAAGAAAATGGCACCAAATGGCTAAGTGTTGGCTGCTGGATGGGTATATATAGGGGGGGGCTTTAGTCCCGGTTGGCCTGGCCAACCGCGACTAAAGGCCTTTTTAGTCGCGGTTGGCCTGGCCATGCTAACGTGCCCGGCTGGCCACCGAGCCTGGGCCCAGGCCTTTGGTCGCGGTTCGCCTCCCGAACCGCGACTAAAGGTACCATTAGTCGCGGTTCCTACAGCTTCGCGACTTATGGGGCTCACCGGAAGCCTGTTTTTCTACCAGTGGAGCCTCTACAGATGCAAGAGAAACGTGATTTTGCCATCGGACAAAAAGAAATTCTCAATCAGGTTTTCAACCCTGGATACATACCTTTAATTAGGCCTTTTTTATTCGCCTCATTTTTTGTACACATATATAACAGGATAGTATTTTAGCAGTTGTTTTACATTTAAAAAAATCGATGTCGAATTTAATTTGTAGCTTGAGAAAGAAATACTAACAATGATAATGGGTTGGATTTATAGCCTAATTGGACTGTGCACTATTCATAGCATAATACTTTTTTGTGTTTCTCGAGTTGTGGCTAATTTATACTTGCAGTTTTGTGACATGGTATTCATGTCTTGTATCTACACACCCATATGGTGATTTCTTTACAACTTTCCTGGCTTTATTGGAATGCCTATTGTGATAGTAGTAGCGGAATCACGGGTTGAAGTGTATAAGAGATCGAGTTTGCTTAGTGTCGATTATCCAAGAATTGACGATGAGGCGACATGTGATATTGCACATGCCCCTGTTATTTCCATTAGCAATGAGGTGCATATACCGGTTAATGTGTAATAATTCGTAAAAAAGTTTCTAAATTCAATATACACCAACTGAGATTTAACAAGTATCAAACTCTTATTTGCACGGCCTGTTTGTCACATTATGTGAAATACTCTTCTAGTGAAATACGGTTGTGGTGTCTTTCCCAATTGTGAAGCTCTTTGGCTATAGCCTCCAGTAGACGTTGTTTCAGTGCATCTATGGTGCACATAATGTTTCTAGAAAAATAAAGATTTAAGAAGATCAAAGTCGAGTAACAGAAATCTAAAAATTTGGAGAGTTAAATTGTTTAACTCCAAACTACTTATCAGGTAAACGGTGAGGTGTGTGTTCTTTAGATACAAATGTGAGGTTGGAGTTATATTTTTCAAATGTGATATCTAACCTACCAAACAACACATTGTGCTAACATCACTATGAATGTACGTGTGTCTTCTACACGGGGCACCATCATGTCCTAACATAGCATAATAGAAAGCATATGAGTCGAGAAAGGTTAATGATCCCTGTTGATTCAATCTATGCGCACATATACTAAGTGTCGATGAAAGGAATATAAAAGAATTTTTTGATAGAACAAAATTACGGTGCCAAACACATGGCTTCACATGCGATGATATTAGTGAGATTCTCTTTACACTACAAAAAAAATATGTCAAGTTGCTAATCCAATGAATGTTATGTTTTCACCATTATTAGTCACGACAAGATCTATAAAATTAGATCACATGTTAACATGTTTTGACAAACTTTCTCATCAGTGGTTGCCAAATTGTCATCATTTACTCTCCATATTACACGCTACTTAGTTGGTAGATTATAATAGTTTGATTGACATGTACTGGAACGTCATTTTACATCGATGTGATGGGATGCATGATGCGATTTTAAATGAAAAATATCATCTCTTAGATAAATTTTTGTGGGAAACAGGAGGACATTGTTTGACTTTATTAATTAAATAACACTTACATTGTCAATTAATATAGATATAATCAAACTCGGTGGATCCTCAAACCAAACACCTGGTTGAGTACCACACTCTTTAGCTAGACTATGAGCTACATTATTTGACTCCCTAGGACAGAAAACAACTTCAACTCTAGAAAAAGAAGCACATTTGTATGCAAATATCGTCGATGATTGGAGCAGCTGCGGAAGCTGTGTATCCTCCATTCTTCAGAGTTTCAATAACCTCTAGGCAGTCCGACTGAATAGTTCACTTGTTATTACACCCAACCTGATTTTCCAGATATAAGCCATGTTGAATCGCCGGAACTTCAGTAGTTGCTGCATCATAAGCATAATCTACAACCTTGTTGGTTGCAGCCAGAAAATGACAATTGTTATCACGAATTATAGCCCATGTAGCTCCCACACGTCGTTCCGAATCAAAGGCCGCATCAACATTAACAGTAACAAAACATTCTCTTGCCTTCATTCATCTGCTCTTCTTTTCCACATGTTTTGGATTAAGTGCCCGAACAAAATTCGCTGTCAGAACTTGGATCAACATTGCACTCTGAGAAATATTTTGAACCGGTTCACCGTGAACTTTTTTCCTTCTAATCCACCAGATATACCACGTAGTAGTAGTAATTCTCTTTGAAATTTTTAGAATTCCTCTCCGCTTGCTGCATAAACCTTCCCAAAAATCAGATAATCAAGAACTGAACTTCCCGATCTATCCAAAGAACATTATTCTTCCATAATTTTCCATAAACCCATCTTCTTCCAGATTTCCCTTGCACCTTCACACAAAATATAGTGTCTTTTATATCTTCACATGCATTTCAACAAAGGGGGCACGAGCTATTATTGATGATATGTCTATTCGCCAAAGGTCCAAGACACGGAAGAATGCCATGCAAACTTTTCCAAGCAAAAAATCTTTATCTTAGATGGTAGTTTACACTTCCATAACTCATCCCAAACTGGTTAGGTCTAGCCGAGTTAGACCCATCCCTCCTTCTCATGTAATTCCCAAACTGAGATTCCCACTCCATACGATAAGCAGATCAAACTGAAAAGAGTCCATTTTTTGTTAAATCTCCATGCTACAAAATCCTCCATACCGTTTTGACTAAGTGGTATTGAAAGAATATTGTTAACATCAATAGACCAATTTTTTTTCCCTTACTAGCTTCTCATCCCATTCCCCTGTGTGTGGGTCAATTAACTCATCCACATGCTCCAGTAAAATTCTTCCTTCCGGAGTGTAGAGTTTCACATTAGGGCTAGAGGCACCCAAAAATCTCTCCAAATATTTATTTGTCTCCCGTATCCAATCCTCCAGATGGCCCCTTTTTTGAAAGTTTGTAAACCTGTCATGATACTTTGCCAAGTAAAAGAAGACCCACTTTCTAGATTTGTTTCTAAAATCCTCCCATGGGGATAGTATTTGCTCCTTAACACTCTAGCACATAAACTATCAGGTTCTGAAATAAATCTACATATATGTTTTGCAAGCATGGCTTTATTAAAACAATGTGGATCTCTAAAGTCCATGCCTCCTCTCTTTTTTGGTTCACAGAGTTTCCACCACACAAACCAATGCATCTTTTTTTTTCACATCATCACCCCACCAACATTGCGAAATTGCATCAGTGATACCTTTGCACATTTTCTCCGGGAAAAAAATACAGACATCGCATAAGTTGGAGTTGCTTGAGCAACAACTTTTAATTTCACCTCATTTGCTCCCATGGATAACATTTTAATCAAACCACCATGACTTTGTTGAAAAAGTCTATCCACCAAATATTGGAAGCAGCCACTCCTATCCGCACCCACCAGTAATGGTAGTCTGAGATATTTGTCCGACAAGGCCTCCACCATAATATTTAGAACAGTACAAACTTCGACCCTTCTATCGACATTTGTGTTGGGACTGAAAAAGATACTACCTTTGGCTTCACTCACCATTTGACCTGAAGCCTTGCAGTAATCATCAAGGATTTTCTTCAAACATATAGCATTTTATTGATTTGCTTTCATAATAATAAGTGAATCACCTGCGAAAAAAGGTGAGATACCGAAGGAGCATCTCGACAAACCTTTACCCCATCCAATAGTCCTCTACGATCAGCATCCAAAAGAAGAGTAGAAAGGCCCTCCGCCACAAGTAGAAATAAGTAGGGACTAAGAGGATCACCTTGTTGTAGTCCCCATGTAGGGACAAACCGGCATGATTCGGCTCAATTAAACTGAATAGTATATCTAACTCAACGAACACATTCCATGATTAGTTTGACCCAATTTTGATCAAACCCCATCATGATGCCTTCAAGGAAACACCACTCAACTCTATCATCGGCCTTGTGCATATCTAGTTTTACCGCACACAAACCATTATTCCTTGATTTTTTTCTTGATAGTATGAATACTCTCATAAGCAACCAACACATTATCCGTTATTAAACGGCTCGGTAGGAATGCACTCTGCGTTTCTACAATAACCTTAGGCAGAATACTCTTTAATCGAGTATCTAACATTTTGCTCATCATCTCTTAGATATTTTTAACACTAGAATACTAACACTCTTGATCTCTCACCTTAGACTATTGTATTATTATCGTGACAACTTTTCATTGTTAAATTGGTAACCACAGCAAAAAAAACTTAGAACTTGTCATGGCCAAAAAAAACGGTAAAACATAGAAAATGGAGATCGTGACAACATTATAATTCCTTTCCGAGACAAACTCGGCAGTGAATATGAATCACAAATCAAGTTAATGTTTTAGAAGATAAATTGTGACAAATTTATGACACAAAAGTTGAGAAAACAAGAGCCTTCTATTATAGGACGGAGGGAGTACTTATTTGTGGGAGCACTCTACACGCGTGAAAATACTGGATACATTCCTAGAGTGGTGCTTTCTAGTAAAAAAATTAAATGCTGAAAATGAAGAAAGAAAAAAGATCGAGAGACGAGCACCCGTGTTAGGCGTCGTATCTTATGAATCTGGCCCTCGCGTGTATCCCTGCATCCCTGCGATCTCAGCCGAAGGATCAAAATCTTGTGCCTAACGTCGACCTGAAAGAAATTTTGTAATTACACGCCCGCCTCCGGATTGAACCAACGCCTAATTTTGCAAACAAACCCCTAACCCCGTAACCTCTGAAACCCCACCTGCCCTTCCGGTGCATCTAGGGCTCATAGTTTTCCCCTGCTGCCGACCATGGCGGAGAAGACCACGGCCGCCATCCTCCTCAAGTTCTTCCGCGTGCACGACTTCTAGGCCGTCGCATCCTTCTTCATGCTCTGCAAGAACCTCCGCTGGCGCCTCCTTCGACATGGTCTGCAAGAGCTCGGCTTCACCGCCAGCGACGGCGAGCTGCTGCCAGAGGATCCGCTGAAGGGTGCCACCCACATGGAAGGCAGCAAAATGAGGTTTATCCGGTGGAGGGTGCGCGCCATGGAGGGGAATGTCGCGGACCTCGACTTCAGACCCGGCGGCATCCGGGCGGTGCTGCAGGTCAGCAGGTGATGACTTGAGACTACATACCAAATTGCCTCTGCATATGAGACTGCATACCAAATTGCCGTCTCCAAATACATGTCCTCAGGCGACTGACATCTGATGATAACCGCCGTTCGAGCTAGAGAGCAGCAGATAGCAGTGAAGTGGAGTCAATTGTTATTGATTAGTGAATTAGTGAAGCGTCGATGGCTTAAAGTTTTTCTTCAGTTTGTGGTAATAGACAGAGCTTCAGTTAGGTACTTTGCAAGTAGTAGTACCAGCCAATCGATCAGCTCGATCGCCCATACCAGGCCCAAGCAATGCTTGATCAGTAGAGTTAATTAAGCTGGTGCCGCTGTACTAATACTATTTCAATTGAGGATATATGTATGGTTATGCATTGTGTATCGATCTAGCAAAAAGTAAGTCTGAATGAAGTAGCCCAATCAATATGAAAATCAAAATAATTGTAAAAGCCGTGAATGGGTTGTAGCAATTTGTATTGAAAAAGATGTTAATTCTAGTTAGTAGCCAGCCACTTGGCTGATGTGATCTGAATGTAGTAGTGGTAGTGGAGGTCTGATTCTAGGCAAGTCTGAACTGCAAGAACTGGGCATGTTCAGTATGTACAAGCCAAGCCATAAGCAACGTATAAATAAAGCACACAACAAGAGCTTTTGTCTTGTAAAAAATTGGTCACATTATGAACCAGGGACAAAAGCGTGTGTTACGGCCCCAGTTAACACCGTTACTTCTTAAAATGCTTTGTGCCATACTAACCCATCTTCTGCGGGTGTGGACAGTGCCAAAACCAGCGACGATATGTAGTTGTCGAAGTACTGAGGAATTGAAAGGCCCAGGAACAGTGAGAGCCCAAGGATGATCTTTGTTCTGAAGTTATTGAGGTTGCATGGCTGAAGGAAACCAAGCTCAGCAGAACCTCTTAACAGATTATGCTAGTTGAGTTCTGGAAGATTGTTGTTTACAACAGATTGTTGGATGGTTTACAACTTGGTCTGGCTTGGTAAATAGCTCAGTGATTCTTGAGTCTGAATGTCTGATTGCTTCTGCGGTGTCATCAATCCAGAAAAGGACCTCGATAGCTCTATATAATGTACCATTTAGATAGAAATTAGCTTATGTGATGTACTTCCTGAGAGTCATTGAATTATATTAGAAACATGGACGTGTGTGATGTATGCTGCTGTAGCTTATTGTAAACACATTCGTTCTGTTCATAAATAAAGTTCACCTTTTAAATTATGAGAAGGTCTGGACACAGCTATGTTTTGTTTTCGGTTCAGTATGTTAGCCTGCTCCTGCTATCTATCAAGCTAGTATGACGAAAGCTTCTGATAATTGAATGACACCACCGAGGAGGAACAATCTGACTTAAGAATCTTGCACAAGCCAGAGCCAGTTGAAAACAATCAGCCATGACATTGCCTCCGCTTGCTCAGCTAGCAGAGGCGTCACTCATCATAATCTGCAGTTGATTTGGTACACGGATTCAGTTAAATCTCACACATGCAGAAGCAATTTGGGCCGAGTTGGAATGAAGTCAGATTAGTACTACTCATGTTTCTTGCTGTTGTACTGGTCTCCTGGAAAAGGTCGGCGACTCGCTTGATGGCCTGAACTCGAGCGGGGCCGGAGCGGACTACCTGCAACAGCGATGGGACACCGCTGGGCCTGAAGTCGAGCTCGGTGCTCTGTCGCTCCATGGTGCACACACTCCACCGGATACACCTCCCCTTGCCGCCTTCCCTATCGGTGGCTCCCCTCAACGCGTCTTCCGGCGGCAGCTTGCCGTCGACGGCGGCGCCGAGGGCTCGAATCGCTGCGCCAACGGAGGGTCTTGCCGAGCATGTCAAAGGCGGCGCCGGCCTTTTTCATCCCGTGCGCGGGGATCTAGGGGAGGACGAGATCGTCTTTCCCTCGAAGTTCCGGCCGCGCGACAACTTCTCCGTCTCTATCTGCCCGTCGCCGCCATGGTGATGGAGAGCTGCAACTACACAATGGATCGTGGGGTTCGGAGGTGGTGTGGTGGACAGGGGTGCCTATGCAAATTTGCATTGCTAATTAGGGAGGCAGCGGGCGTTTTCCCGAAAAAGTACAACCTGAGCATCTATAAACTCTACGATTTTGATCAATCGGTCATTAGCAGTTTGGATGCAGGGATACACGAAAGGGCCGGATTCATAAGATACGGCGCCCCCGTGTTAAGCTCTCGGCCCATTTGCTAAACCAGGCGCCAACTCCTCGCCGCCTCCCGCAATTTTCTCGTCTCGAATCGCCCAATCCATTTCCCTCCTCCTCCACCTCCGTCTCGGCGCTCCGTCGACGAACAAATCCGTCCGTGCCATGCCGCGGCGGGGACGACGAGGGCGCGACCGGCCGGGCCGCGCCTGAGCTACAGGGTGGGTGATTTGGTGGCGCTAACGGACGAGTTTCGAGACACGGGGTGATTGGAGGGGAGGCGGGATGTCGAAGCCGAATCGGAGCCGCCCGTCGGATCGGCTCGGCCGGCGGATGGAGTTCAGCTTCTCCGACTTCTGCGCCGTCCAGGTGAATTGTTCGGAATATATGCTGCTCACATTTGCATTCCTGCGTTTCGACCGATTTGGGATTGGCGGTTCGGTTTCTAGAGTGGACACATTGTAGATTTGTTTCGTTACCCGGTGATCTCAATGCAGGATCAGGCGTTTGCTGTCTCTCTCTTGGTTAGGGAATTGGCGCGTGAATGGTCGATTGTTTTTTCGACTTCGAGAATGTGCTCATCTTTTAATCGATGCCCTAATGTACCGATTATTTGACTACAAGAATAGGCACATTTATTCTCGCAAAAAAAAAGAGAATAGGCACATTTATAAAATTAATTTCCTACTGATGAGTTTGTGTCTGCAACATTTTAGGAAAATCAATAAATGTAGTATATGAATGTCTGCGAGAACTATCCTGGGTTGACTTGCAATGGTGTGTTTGAACCGATCCAGGTTCAAGGTCTCCCCCTCTGTTCTCGTTATATATAAATGTCTATGTTGGTCATGCAGTAGGAGAAGTTTGGTGGCAAAGAAGTACATAACCCATGTGTGGTGTGGTTTTCTTTTTCTAGAACCTGCATCAAAATGCGTGTCATTTGTATTAGGAGAAGGCACCGAGATGGCGCAAAGTATACAGTTTAAAGGCAACAACCAAACGGCAAAATAAAAAAGAGCAAGAGAAAACGTAAAAGAGTCAGCAAAAAACTGTACACTGAGATGCGTGGCGTGGTTTTATTCGATAAGACAGGGAAATAAATACTAGTCGTAGAAAGAATGCTGACATGATTATGTGTCCGGATACAAATTAATTGCAATTTGTTAGCTTGACATATTTAAGCTCAGTTGTGATTGTGACGTCTAACATTGGGCCGTGGAGGCATCATAAGATGGCAAGAGTTCCCTTTTATACATGGAGTGACATGCTTTAGTCCTAGCCCTAGCTAAGAAAGTAATTTGATAGAAGATGAGCTGATACTGTACGATCTTTGTTACAAAAAAATGAGGATTTTTCTACTCCATTCGTTAGGACTGCTTCAATCCTAGGTCCTAGCTAAGACGAGCATGCGTCTTAAAGTAGCTCGATAAAAATGGGCTCTGATATTATATGATCTTCGTGAGGACAAAAATTGAGGATTTCCTCTACTCCATTTGGTGGCACTTTAGGATTTGCCACCCTATTGTCTCACTGATATGTAAAAGCATGAGCTGTAAAGGATTTTCTACTCCAGTTGCAAATAATGAGGTGCTACACCAATTGCTCGAATAGAGGGAGGAAGATTTAATAGTAGTTGTTTGAATAGCTGCACTCGTTTTGTTTGGTATGACATGGAAACACATAGCAGTGCACCACACTACAAAGGAAATACCACAACAATGCAATTGATGAATTTCTGATTGGTGCTTGCTCAATAGGTACCAGTAGTATCAGACAGGCTGCTCATTACAATTATTTCAGTGGGCAGTGGAAAAACAATTGCCAAATCAAGTAAAGCAGCTGCTCTTAATGGAATCTGTGAATGGCCTGACTCCATCCTGCAAGCTATTCGGTTTTCTCGAGATGAAGTGTCACAAGAATTTCAGGAGTATCAGTGCAAGATTGTTGTTTCCATGGTAAGGCTATTGCTAGCATGATTTTTACAATCTCACACACTTGCCTACCAATTTTCCGTTCCTTCATTATACTGCTTCCTTACCGACAACACATCTACCATTACAGGGATCAACAAAAACTGCTATTCTTGGTGAAGCGTTCCTTAACTTGACAACCTATCTCAGTTCATCAGATTCCACGGACATCTCTTTGCCATTGAAGAGGTCTAATTCTGGCACAGTTTTACAGGTATATTTCATTTATTTGTACTTGTTGTATTCTAGAGAATTTCTGATGGTTTATTTCATCCCACACGACCTTCTATTTCACAATGGCTTTGGTCCATCTAGTTGCGTACAGGTTGATATTTTCTAGCCTTTGCTTTCATTGTACATACCACTAAAAGTGCAGATGCTTTGCCCTGAACCATAGAGTTTCCTACAGGTTGATAGCTCTCTCAAAAGTGCAGATGCTTTGATATTCTCTAGCCTTTTCTCACTTCTGTTGACCTGCCATCTATGTTAGTTGATTCTTGGATGTACCACAAATGCTTAACTTTATCTAGCCTTTTGTCTCATTTATGTACCTCTAAAAGTACAGTTTCTTTGATAGATATATGTTAGTTTATGGTTGCCAGCCGCAGCTTGTAACCTAGTATTACTAGCAGTCGCACTTTGTACAGCCCAGAAGGAAGCATTGTATTTGATTAAAAACTATCAAATATGTCTTTGTTCTATTTATGATGATCTCTACTGTTTGTGTTTTGCAGCTTAAGATTCAGTGTCTTGGCGTAAAGAAATCCAGGTAACTGGACCATGTTTTCACATTGACATAATGACATGTCCATCGTTCCTATTTTCACTCCAGTTCTTGCAAATATGTATCTTTGGTCTTTGATGGACAGCTATTTGACAGCCTAAACTTCTACTATTTATTGTCTCTTGACTGCTCATAGGCTTTGTTTTCTATTCTCATATTGGCATTATATGCAGTGGGAAATCATGGAGTGAGCTATCTACTCATCTTGTTGACTCTAGTCCAACCAACGGTGAGATGGACAGAAAATCTGGCTTTTACGATATTGTGAACAAGCATGCTCGCTCTTTACCAGGAAATGAAGGTGCTTGTCAAGATGAATCTGGAAATCGGGTACGATTCGCTTGGCTAAAACTCATATCTGACCAAGTATTCTTTCTTAAAATAAGTTTGTCGAGACAGAAAGCTGTTGGTCCTCATAGATGACACGTGGTGCAGGCATGCAGCAAATGAAATAACTCCCAACAGTTTGAATGCCTCCATATGTTATAATGGTTCCTGCTTGAACAGTTATGTCCACTGATGAGCTGTGAGTTTGAGCTGAAAACTATAGCTTGGGATGTCGTAGGCTTGTAGCTAATCTGTTGCTTCTATTGCTTAATTCCCCCATATTCCAAATACTTCAAACAAATTTCCTCCAGTTACATTCACATGTGCATAAGGATGACCAATATATAACAAATTTACAGCTATACTTTCTTCCATATCCAAAGAACACTTCCATATTGAATTATTGATGGTCTTGGCTTCTTAGTTTTTTTTTTTTTGCGGGTTGGCTTCTTAGTTATCTTGTTGTTAGATCTCAATATCTGCAGTCAGAAGTTTTTGCTCAGGCTAATATGATGTTTGATACTAAAAAAAAGTGTATTTTGAGGATACATATCCGCTTTGTTATATAACTACTGACATATGTTAAATAGATGATATTTGTTTAATCTTCTCTCAGAGATAGATCCAATGAACATTCATATATCCCCTCCTTTTCGACCGTACTGGTAAATGTCTGTTCTAAGTGAAGAAGCAAAAATAAAAAATAAAAATTGTTTCAAGTCCATGACTCAACCCACACCCTTTGGCTATGGTTGCCACACCTCTTGCAAGTATTTTCCTAATAATATTATCTACTTGTTGATGTTCATTTGTGTTCTATGAGAACTCTAGCATTATGAATAACTAAATAATAGATAAAAGTAAATGTCTGAATATGGTTAAAAGCTAACAAAGAATAATAACTTCCCTTTTCAGAAATCAGTCTACTATTTGTTTCTTAGATAACTTCCAGCCTCTGCATTCGTGGAATGCACATGCTACTTACTTTTTCAATGTGCTATGTGTAAATACAGACTGCATCTGTAATTTCAGGATGCGAGTTCCTCAGCACCAAAGTCTCGTCGAAGTTCAAATTCTGGAGATAGGAAGAACTTGTCTCCTAGGGATAACTCAAATGAAGGATTGCAGATGGGGAGCCAAGATGCCGCTAGTTCTTATGTTAACCATGATAGTTTGAATCGTGCTGATGATTCATCCAAAGATCTCCGTAACACCGCTGAAGAAATAGTTGAGAAATTACAAGGAAAGGCAAAAATGTGGGAAAGGCATTCTCGCAAATTGAAAATTGAAATGGAGACACTGAAGAATGAATGCACTGACAAATCCAAGCAGCAGGCTGAGCTAGCGCTGGAACTTTCTGCTTCACATTCTGAACGGGATTCCTTGAGGCGGGAAATTGAAGAACTGAAATCATCTTTGGAGGATTTAACCGCACGTCAAACTATTGTAGGAACTCCAAAATGTGCGGATGTCATAGTTGTTCAGAAGGAAACTATAGACGAGGTGCAGTTTCTGAAAGAATCAAATGCAAACCTAACAGCCCAACTGAACAAGACCCAAGAGGCCAATATAGAGCTTGTTTCTATTCTTCAAGAACTGGAAGAAACAATAGAACTACAGAGAGTGGAAATGTCCAAACTTCCCCAAGCGAGTGATGTGGTTGATCATGATGTCTCGAAAAGTGAATTGACAGTTCGAGATGCTGCCGAATGGGCTAGAATACTGTCGCTAAAAGAAGATGAAATCACAATGTTGAGGGAGAAATTAAATCGTATGCTCAGTATAGAGAATGCCGATGGTGTAGGCCCAGATACTATTTATCTTCAGGTGGAAAAAGAAAATGAGTTTTTGAAGGTCAAAATACAGGAGCTGGAGAATGACTTTTCTGAATTAACCGAGGAAAATTTGGGGCTTATATATAAGTTGAAAGAAGCGAGCGGGATGACAAAAGGAGAGGATCCCTGCATTTCTAGCAGTGAAGAAATACCCACTGCAGGCAGATCATCATCTGACGTAGAACACCTAGAGAGAAAATGTGCTGACCTTGAGCTGAATCTGCTGAATTTGGGGTCCGAGTTCAGTGGGCTAGAAGAGAAGTTTCAGAAAAGCCAAGATGAGTTAAAAGAGAGAACACTTGAATTATCTGAGCTGAGGGAAAAGCTCCTCCATGCCACTGAGCTGGAGCTGAATTTGAGGTCTGTGTTCAGTGGGCTAGAAGAGAAGTTTCAGATTAGCCAAGATGAGTTAAAAGAGACAACACTTGAATTGTCTGAGCTGAGGGAAAAGCTCCTCCATGCCACTGAACTGGAGGGAGCGGACACTGACACTTCAAGACATTACAAACTGAGAAGTGGAGAACCCGATGATACTGAAACTGAGCTAGATGTGTTGAAGCGTACAGTTCTGCTGAAAGAACAAGAGATTGATGGTTTGCAGCATTGTATAAGAGAAATGGAGAACACCATTTCTGATATTCAGAAGAAGTGTCAGGTAGAGGAACCTGGTGATACTGAAACTGAGTTAGATGTGTTGAAGCGTACAGTTCTGCTGAAAGAACAAGAGATCGATGATTTGCAGCATCGTATGAGAGAAATGGAGAACACCATTTCTGATATTCAGAAGAAGTGTCAGATAGAGGAACCTGATGATACTGAAACTGAGTTAGATGTGTTGAAGCGTACAGTTCTGCTGAAAGAACAAGAGATCGATGATTTGCAGCATCGTATGAGAGAAATGGAGAACACCATTTCTGATATTCAGAAGAAGTGTCAGATAGAGGAACCTGATGATACTGAAACTGAGTTAGATGTGTTGAAGCGCACAGTTCTGCTTAAGGAACAAGAGATCGATGGTTTGCAGCATCGTATAAGAGAAATGGAGAACACCATTTCTGATATTCAGAAGGAGAAGAGTCAGTTAGAGGAACCTGATTATACTGGCAATGAGTTGGATGTGTTGAAGCATGCAGTTCTGCTGAAAGAACAAGAGATTGATGGTTTGCAACATTGTGTAGGAGAAATGGAGAACAACATTTCTGATATTCAGAAGGAGAAGACTCAGTTAGAGGAACGTTTGGCAGCATCACTTCAAGAAAGTAGTATGACTTCAAAATGCTTGGATGAAGCGCGGGAAGATATGCTTGTGCTTACCAGCAGTGTAGATTCCCATGTTTCTGCCAATAAGGTTCTTGAAGCAAAGATCAGTGAGCTTGTGGATACAGTTATGCTGAAAGAACAAGAAATTGATGGTTTTCACCATTGTAAGAGAGAAATGGAGAATGGCATCTCTGATATTCAGAAGGAGAAGAGTCAGTTAGAGGAACGTTTGGCAGCTTCACTCGAAGAAAGTAGCATGACTTCAAAATTCTTGGATGAAGCGCGAGAAAATCTCCGTGTGCTCACCAGCAGTGTAGATTCCCATGTTTCTGCCAATGAGGTTCTTGAAGCAAAGATCAGTGAGCTTGTGCATACAGTTCTGCTGAAAGAACAGGAAATGGATGGTTTTCACCATTGTAAGAGAGAAATGGAGAATACCATCTCTGATATTCAGAAGGAGAAAATTCAGTTAGAGGAACGTTTGGCAGCTTCACTCGAAGAAAGTATCATGACTTCAAAATGCTTGGATGAAGCACGAGAAGATCTCCGTGTGCTCACCAGCAGTGTAGATTCCCATGTTTCTGCCAATAAGGTTCTCGAAGCAAAGATCAGTGAGCTTGTGGATACAGTTATGCTGAAAGAACAAGACATTGAAGGTTTTCACCATTGTGTGAGAGAAATGGAGAACACCCTTGCTGATATTCAGAAGGAGAAGAGTCAGTTAGAGGAACGTTTGGCAGTTTCACTTGAAGAAAGTAGCATGACTTCAAAATGCTTGGATGAAGCGAGAGAAGATCTACTTGTGCTCACCAGCAGCGTAAATTCCCATGTTTCCGCCAATAAGGTTCTCGAAGCAACGATCAGTGAGGTTGAAAGGCGAAAAGTTGAACTGGAGTCGCATGTATCAAAGTTGGAATATGAGAATATTGAGCTGTCACAGTTCATATCTGAACTAGAGGCTCAGTTGACTTCTCTGGCAAGTGAAAACGAGTCAATCAAGCTACAAATGGATGATTCTATATCACTTATGACAACTATTAATGATTTAGTAGAACAGCAGCAAGCAGAGATTGAGGCTGCAAAGCTGGAACTGAAGCAAAAACATTTAGAGTCTCAGAGAAGGTTGTCAGAGCTTCAAGAGGATTCGGACGCTCTAAGCAGATCGAAAGAAAAACTACAGGCCACAATTGACAGTATTACTGAAGAATGCAGTTCTCTTCAGACTCTAACAGTGGACCTAAAGAAGCAAAAGCTAGAATTACATGGCCGTTGTGCACAGCTAGAACAGGAATTGGATCAATCAAAAAGGAAGACAGCAGATTTGTTCAATACAGTGGAGTTCCTAGAGACAAAAATATCTATGCTTCAAAAAGACATAACTTTAAAAGAACAATCTTTGCTTTCAAAGCTGGAGAATATATTCCAGGAGCACAAGGAACATGAGGAGAGGATAAATCGTGCACATTTCCTTTTAAACAAGATTGAGAATGAAAAGATTGTTGAAGTGAAGAATCTTGAGAGGGAGATCATGAGCCTTACCGCAGAACTGTCATCCACAGATGGAGAGCGAGAAAGTACTGCCGTGGATAACATACATGAGGTCTCTATCCTACGAGCAGACAAGGGTAAACTTGAGGCTAATCTTGAAGATATCAATGCACAAATGAGACATTATGAGTCCCAGTTGGAAGATCTTCGTACGGAGTCTAAGAGCAAAATTAAAGACCTGACTGATTCGCTTAATACATCCAAACAGAATGAAGAAACACTGACAACAGATGTTGAGCATATAAGAAGATTGATGGAAGCTGCTAGATCCAATGAAGAAAGCTTGAGGAAAACTTCAGACGAACTAGAGTTAAAGTATAAATCTAGTGATTATGAGAAACAGCAAGTAATGGAAGAAATTTCTGAGCTAAAAATCCAGGTCAACAAAATGGCAAGCATCCAAGATGAAGTTTCCAAACTACAAAATTCTCTTGATCAGGCTAAGTTTGAAAAGAAAAAATTAGAAGAGGTCCTGCAATCATTGTCTGAAGAATGTGAAGAACTAAAGGTGCAGAAGGCCATGTTAACAGACAAAGTCTCTTGTATCCAGAGTATTTCGCATGAAGCTGATGAAGAAACCCGTGGTAAATCCATGCAAGCAAGGCTTGTAACAAATCAGGTGAGCCATTTAGAATTATACCTTAACTTGTGATGGCCACGTGCACTATTTTCACTTAACTATTTCCTTACTGCTTTAGGGTAATGATGATAGTGCTAATGACAATGGAGGCACTCCTGTTCATGAGGATCCAGACATTCAATCGAAGATACATTTACTGGAGACTAGACTTGCTGAGGCACTGGAGCAAAATAAATTATATAGGGCACAACTGCAGAGGTGAATTTATTCATAGCATCCTTGATCCCTCAGACATTCTGTTACTAGTAAAACACAATTTCACTGAATTTCCTTTGCTATACCATGCATATTTGAGTCTTAGCTAAGCTCCGGTGTTCTGAGAGACGCAACCCATCTAGGTCAGTCCATTAAGCATCAAGAAAGCAACAGTGCTCCTGGGAAATAGTCTGTGTGGCACTAACTATTCTATACAAAATGGACCCAGAGGGCAAAAGCAAGAAGGTTTGGTGCAAATGGACCAATTTCCAAGGGTCTCTTTCGCAAAATTTTAATGGGCTAGGGCTCCGCCACTCCTGCAATGTAGCTGGCCCTACATGGTCTCTTTGTGCAAAATACGTCGGTTCCAGAATAGATGACATCCTAAAACAATTACAGTCAAAATGTTGCTAGTAATCGAGCGAAAAGAAACAAGGAGACATTTGATTTGTGTGTCTGTTATTTGACAGCTTCTAATAAATAACCTCGTCATATCATTAACATGGTCAAAATAATATGCACATTAGAATGGTTTTCATTTCATGTGATTTGTACTGCTGTGCATCATTAATGATATTGGGATACCTTTCAAATGATCATATTCTCTCATTTTACCCTCTGCAGTCCAACGGGAGAGGAGCAATCTGGTAGCAGGGATGAAAAGGATAACAAGGATGATAACAGGGTAGCACAACTGGAGTCAGAGCTAAAAGATATGCAGGATCGGTTACTCAACGTAAGCATGCAGTATGCAGAAGTAGAGGCTCAACGGGAAGAACTAGTAATGGAGTTGAAAAATGCAACTTCAAAGAAGGGACGATGGTTCTAAGAGATGAGAAGCAACTGCATGGGATAATCATAAGGCCCACACTCCACCACACAGGTACTACATATATTCTCCTGCTCCTTCAAATACATGCAGTTGCAGTTTGATTTCTTAGATGCGTAATGCAGAAAAAAGTAATTGTGTTCAACTGAAGGTTGTTAAATTTTTAAACTACCATCAAATATTTAGAAACACCATGAAAGATTCAGTAGATACTAGGTAGTGCGATTATGGAAATTTACACTGTAAACGTTGATCTGTTGTGATAAAACTCAAAGAATGACATCGACATGAAACATTGACGCCATATTGACCACGTGGTTTAGTGATGGATAATACTTCATAAGAAAATGGACCAACTACAGTTATGAAGTGGTAAGAAACCATCTTCCACTGAAGAAAATTATGGCAAGAAACACTCTTTTATTGAGGAAATCGCTGATGCTCTTCTGGTCTTGTAGATGTACCATCAATCCGTATTTTTGTGTCCTTGTAACGACATGGTTGCCCAATTATCAGGACAGATGTTGTCGATGCCGGAGGGTACCGTATTTTTAGACAACCACCGTGCAAGCAAGTGCAGAACTGGATGATGTGCTATGAACTGCACGGGAAGCTGTGCCCAAAAGAATAAAAGACGCACGGTTCTCATTTCTGAACAGCAACCATTTAGACTCTGCACTTGGAAGGCCCTATTACACTTACTTTTGATCAATTGTTAGTTATTGCAAGTATACATAGTGCTAGGGTTAGCCTAAACATTAGTTCATCTTTGTAAATTAATATCTACTGATAAGTGTAGTTCGTTTTTTATTGATTTGTATATAGTTCATCACATGCTATTCTTTTGTAGTCTAATGTTCTTTCACATGTAATATAGTACATGCACTTGGTCTTTCAACTACTTTCTTATCCGGTTATTGCAGATAGTATTCTATCAAACATAGCAATGCCAGATTGCTTCTTTGAATGCATATGACAACAGAACCCAACAAGAACCCGATATAAGTCATCAACAAATTAGCGGGCAATGGCCACAATAGCTCTCCAGTAGCAAGGAAAGAAATGGGATTATTTGGCAATCTGAAACTGTTATCAGTCAGGTCACCATTGAAGAGAACGGTCGGTTCAGTCCACCTGTGATGATGCCCATGGAATGTAGCCTGGAAAAATCTTGGGTTGGATCCGGTGCTTTCCAGATCAATGCATTGCATTAAGCAGGCAGTCTTTCGAATGTCCTTCGCACTAGCTTCATTGCAAGTTTAGATCAGTTG
Organism: Lolium multiflorum; assembly: GCA_030979885.1. Classification (NCBI taxonomy): domain Eukaryota; kingdom Viridiplantae; phylum Streptophyta; class Magnoliopsida; order Poales; family Poaceae; genus Lolium; species Lolium multiflorum. The sequence goes on from CM061747.1 coordinate 143,322,568, forward strand.
ATAGAATCCTATGTTCAAAGGCAAGGGCATGCTCCTCTTGTTTGAAACTTGATACATGGCTTGTGAACTGAACTGAAACATGCAGGGGCCGTCCCGAATTCTGCTGCATGTATTGTAGACAAATAATTACACTAAAGATAACTGTGTGCTGAAGTAACTACTGAGCCAGACGGTCTCTTCCAATATTGACCCTGCTGAGAAGGTCGGTATTTACAAACTAATATGCTTTGTACAGAAAATCCTATCTGAGACTGACAGGAACAGGGCTCAAATTGGGTATTCGACCTGTCACTATCCAGCGGGCTGCAATTTTCCCAAGTGACAGATTGGCTCATACCGCAACTGGATTTGTAATATAGTTCAAGCAACCACCTATTGCCTATCCAATAATATTAGCAGTTTAAAATAAAACGTGTCCCAGTTTGCTTGACCCCATTGATATCTATTCTAGAATGGAGTGTCAGGTGAGGAATGGGTCAATGATTTGTGCTCCCTTTTGCCAACAAGGAGGAGGCTTATTTCTGAATTTCTGGCTTGCTGTCTATAACTGTATAATTGTATGATAACCTTGAGAATATACGTTAATTAGCTGGTTTGTAATGTCTCCAACTAAGGTGGTCGTTGGTTATATGCTCAGAATGATTAAGCACTGCACGTTTAACAAATATCGCAAAAGGTACAAACATGTTAATTTTTTTAGTTTTTAGAAGATGTTTGCATTAGTTTTGTGTTGCCTCCGTGGAAAGTAAGACGGTGAAATAGAGTAGCAAAGTTGTTGTGAAGATAGACTTTCACCACATTGTTCAACTTCTTTTTTTTCTACACAACTCAGCGTGTTACTAAAAACTTACACTTTTGAAAACTATCTCTCTGTACTGTCACACCAAAGGTAAAACAAACTTACCCAGTTAGGTCAGCTGTATCTGTTCAAGCAGACATGGACGCATCATCATCCACCGGCCCTCGCAGTCGCCGGCACGCGCCTCGCCGCGGCCTCCTCTTCTCTTATTGCTTCAATCATGGCAACCACGCGCTCCAGGACGACCTCCTGGTCGTCACCGTCGCCGCCGACGTCGACGTTGTGGCCTGGGCGACCGGCGCAGTAGCAGACCACGGCGCACCGGCAGACCGGGCAGGAGTTGCGCTCGTCGAGCCACCGGTCGATGCACGGGGCGTGGAAGACGTGGCCGCACGCCGGGACGACCTTGACGCCGTCGTCGGCGCCGAAGGCCTCGAGGCAGACGGGGCAATCTCCCTCGGGCTGCTGCCCTTTCTTGGCGCCGGCGTAGCGCACCACGGGGAGCGCCGTGCCATCGGCGGGGCGGAGGAGGATGCTCGGGAAGCCATAGCGCGTGGCACGGCCGCCGCGCGCGCCCGACATGGCACGCTGCCGGGCGCAGCGGCAGTAGGTGCAGAGCAGAATGAAGCAGAGCAAGATGGAGAGGAAAACCACGGTGGTGGCCGCCCCCGACGAGAGGTCGAACTGGGACCTACCTGACGTCGAGCTAGCCGAGGGGTCGTCGCGCGACGGCGCCAGGCGTCTCGCGTGCGCCGCCATGTTTCCGGCGCAGGCGCCGGCCGTGTGTGAGACGCTGGTTGAAAGGTCGTGGCGAAAGGCAAGGCCGCGAGACTGGCGAGAGGGAGTTCTAAACAGCCGTAGACTTTTTCTTCATTGTTGAACGCGCGCGTTTCGTTTGTCATGTGATGATAGGGTGATATCTGCGAATGCAAACTGAACACACCAGTCACTTAACATTTTTTAATAAGAAAATATATTAATATCACAAACATACCGATTGCATCCCGTACCGACATAGCCTCTTACATATTAAAGATGCACACAACCAAAAAGATAAAGGAGAAAAATAAAGGGGAAAATAAACCCTAACTGGTAGCTTGACCCAAACCAAGGGTGAATCTAGCAAATTGTATCTTGTAGATGGTGGTTACACTCGGTTCTTTCTTGCACTGTAGCGTGATGTTCTATACCATTTGAATGAGTTTGGTCGTGGTCACCGAGCACCCCAAAGCTGCAAAGAACTTTTCAATCACCACCATGACGTGTTATGGAATCGTATTGAACGGGGCTTGGGACTCTTAAAGAAAGGCTTCCCCATTCTCAAAGTGGAAACGCATCACATATTAGAGAACCAAGTAAAGTTACCGGCTCCTGCTGCAATATTGCATAACATCATCTGTATGACAAGAGAGATTCAACACTCCCCCTCTCTCGACGGTGCATCTGGACGCGGAGCTGAAAGATCTGGTGGATGACCGCTGGGATTGGAGGGTGTGCCGTGTGTCCAAGACGGAGTTCTCGGTGGTGTTTCCATCTCAGGCTACTCTCCGGATGGGCACGCGCAGGGGCAAGTTGTCCCTCCCACTGAGTAAGGTCGAGGTGGACATCCGGGAGGCTCCTGGACCCCAAACCATCCATGGTGTTCCCGTCCACCTGGGTGCAGCTGATCGGCCTTCCTCCCAATGTGATCGAGGCGCAGAGGCTGATGGCGGCGATGATCATGGTGGGAAGGCCGCTTGAGGTGGATGCGCTCTCCATGCGGAAGTTCCGCACGGAGCTAGTCCGTATGCGCTTTCAATGCCGTTTCCCAGAGAAGATCAAGGGCTCGGTGCAGCTAACGGTGAATGGTGCGACATATGTGATTGAGGTCAAGGCGGAGCTCGGGGTGCGTGGTGTCGAGACAGGAGGTGGGGATCCTCCTCGCCCTCCGTTGGATGGGGATGACAGCCAAGATGATGACAATGAGTACGACGACATGTCCCCGTATGAGGACGAGTGGACGAGGCTGGGGAAGAAGGACAAGGACAAGCAAGCGAATAAGGAGCAACAGCAGCAGGGCACTTACAAGGGCAAGGAAAAGCTTGGTCAGCTGGGGGGTTACCACAACGCTCCTATGTGTGATGGGGCCTTTACGAGAGAGAGGTTCTCCAGGATCCCCTTTGATCAGTATGGCTCTAACATTCTGGTGGACGGGGTGCTACAGCCGGCCATTGCGGCGCTGCGGGGGAGCGGAGGGCAGGGGCTGTCCCTCTCCCCGCTCGGTGGTGGTGGGGAGGCTTCCTTTGATGAGGACTCCCAGATCACCGACTCCGCTTGTGAGATGGTCCCGGAGATGCAGAGCATAGAGGTGATGGAGGTGGTGCCGGTGGGGGAGGGGCTACTTGGTGGGGCGGGCGACCATGAGCTGATGCCGCATGCCAACCAGGAGCAGGCCCCCGAGTGCCGTGGACCTGTCACAAGGTGCGGGGGCAGGCAAGTCTAAGAGGACGGCGACGTACTCAAGGGCCAAGGAGAAGCTCGGGAAAGGGACGATCTCGGTCCGGAAGAGCTCGCGGAACAAGGGTGCGGGCGTGGGAGGGACGGCCATGGAGAAGGCCCAGCGCCTGGCCAAGGAGAAGAACCTGGAGGCCGACGTGGAGGTGGATGAAGCAATGGCGGATGCTGGTGAAGTCGAGGGATATCGGCGATGGAGGAGACCAAGCGTCTACATTCCAACCTGAGGGAGCAGGCCTGAGTGTTTTTCCCTATCCTTTGTTTCTGGTTCAGGACTTGTGCTGGCATGTGTGTTTTTTTTGGAGGATTTGGGAGCTCTCCTGTGTGTGTGTTGTGTATGTTGGATGGTTTGTATGTTGTGGATTCTGCTAGTTGCAGCTTTATTAAGTTAAAGCAGGGCCTTAGGGCCTTACCTCTAAAAAGATGAGAGTTGGTTAGATAACCAACATACCTCCAGCAAACTATGTGGACCTTCCTAACGGTGAGCCTACATAAAATCAAGTCAACAATGAAGGTAACCACCTTAGAGATACGATTGCACATCAAATATGGGCAGATTATCGACATTAAGTAGTGGGAGTGCAAGTCAAATGTGATATAATAAAGTAGTGACATATGAACTTATTGTGCTTCTTATGTGATGTATAAAATACTAGACATGAATTTCTTTTTTTCATATGATGTAATAAAGTAGTTCATATGAACTTCTGTCTTTCTTATGTGATTTAATAAAGCAGTTCATGTGAGATCTTTTATTCTTATATGATGAATAAGTGTCTTGTTGCTTGTATCATTAATATTTTCAGGGGTCAAGATGTTGCAGTGACGATTGTAAGACGATCTTCAGGGCTAGATGAGTCACAATCTAAATATTCCCAAAATATGCTTCAACCAAGAGTTGAGCGGTAAAAAAAAGTGGAACATCGTCTAAAGGTGTGTGCCTTCAAATCTTAAACCAATATAGCAATGTTAAATTGAACACTTCATGGACATACTTGGTGTAGTTCTTGTAAAAGGTAAAACTATTGCACTAGCATATCCTTCTTTATAAATTGGTTCGCTGAATAATAATGTACTAGCATGAAATGTGTTGAAAAATATTATATGTTTATTGTTTGTTGATTAGATAGTCATGCTAATTTTTTCACACCAGAATTTTTATGAATAATTAAAGCACAATTGATAAATTTTCCTTGTTATGTCTCATTGTAGTTTTAGCCTTTTAGGAGTAGATAAAGTTGTTTCCATGTTTTGACACCTGATCTATGCTTAACACAAATTCACTAAAATAGCTAGGGCCTCTTGGAATGCAGACCTAGAAAAGTCTCTCATGTATTTGTTGCATGAGCACAATAACATTCAATATAAGGGTCAGAATGGGGGGGGGGCCTATGATGTTTGGTCAAAATATTCCACGACAATCATCCATATGTGAATTACACAGAGTGATAAATCCAAGATGAGGAAAAAAGAATTGAAAGTGGAATACAAGATACTCAAGGAGGCTAGACAGCAGAGTGGAGTTTCCTAGAATAAGAAACGGTGTATGATTGAAGCTGAACAAGAGCTATGGGACAACCTCATCATTGTAAGATAGTTCATATTACTCCTTACATGCTTCTGTTCATTCCTTTTTACAGTATGCATCACGCATGTGTTCATTTTTATTATGCGGTCATTTACTAAGATTGGGAAGTTTCATAGCAATAAGGCTTTTCCGCTTTTTGATGCCTTGGGAGAGCTATATGATGGACAACTTGCCGTGCAAAACTAAAACTTCACCTCCACTGAACCAAAACAAACACAGGTGCAGTTCAATCCCGAGGTCAGTTTTGTAGAGGCCACACATTCCCATCCTGATATTGGAGAGACCTCGGTGGATATTCTGGATGATACACTAGGAGGGATGCAAGAAGTTAATATCATGGACAACATTGATTGGAACAGGGAGGCTCAACCCACGGTGGCTGTTGCACCATCAACAAGCATGGAGAACAGACTAGGAAGCTCCAGTCAAATGTAGATGTTGTTGCAGTGATGGAAAAGTACATTGAAATGAATACGAAGTAGGTCGAGGGTAAGCAGATCGAGGCTGCAAAAGCTGATTCAAGAAATATGGATGAGTTATCAATCAAGAATTTTGTTGATTGGCTAAACATAATGACCGTCTCACAAGAGGGGAAGGTCAAAGCACTTGAGGTGTTTAAGAATGCACAGAATTGCAAGCTCTTCATTTGCGTTGAACCGAAATGTCTTAGGACAGGTAAAATCTCATTTTTTTTACCTTTCTTTCAATTTTTCACTTTGCACATTATGGTAAAACTGTGAATACTATGATTATTGCAATAGATCATGTCATGGACGGTCAATATTGGGATCATAGCTATTCAATATATCTTGGGTGCGCCATCCTTCATCTATTCTAGTAAGCAAACCAACACAGACGAGAGGTTGGTCTCTCCTGAAAATACTAGTTATGCAACCATTTGTATGTCCATCGAAATGACTGCTTTTTGGAAGCACAACAATTTTATCTGCATATATTTAGCATCTGAAGGGATAGTGGTTCCTTAAGCTCTCCCTTCTGCAAGAGCCATTTTAGTGCTATCGGAAATTGTAGAGAAATTTGTAGTCAGCTATGCCTCTACCAATCATAGCGATGCATAAGCTCTCTTCCAATCCAAGATTTTCTTACACTATGTAAATACACTGTTCCATATTTAAAGTTGGTAGCCTAGATATCCTTCCTAGTTAGATTCTAAGCTTGTATTCCTTGGAAATATGTTGGGTGAAAGGAGTTGAGTGATTCAATTCTTGTCTGCATACTCCTTGTGGTCTCGTTCTCAACATTGGTGCAATTTTTATTCGATCCTTGTGCTTACATTTCCCCTGTAAAATATAGGTACATGATGAAGCGGAAAGAGCTAGAGTTCTACATGAAGAAGCTCTAGGAGAAGATGGGCAAAGGTGAAGCATATTGGATGAATTCATGCATGGTTTGCTGCCGAAAGGCTAAATATTTGTTTGTTGGATATTGTAGTTGTTCCCTTTTAAATTCCAATGGATCATCTTGCGAAGTTAGAACTACAAATTTAGTGACCTAGCTAGAATGTTATGGAATCTTATTACCAACTATTTATGTACCACTAATCTTAAACCATGTTGTTCTAGCATTGTTGAAGCTACTACTTTTTCTGTTTGTATGTTGCATCAATATTTGTTGTTAAATTTGTTGTCTTAGATCCAAAGTTGGTGTATTTTCCTTGTTTGAAGTTGTTGTTGCTTTGCTACTACGGTACATATGCTATCCGAATGTGCTCCATGGAACTGAATGAGCAAAAGCATCAGGGAAAACATGGAATAAGGGAAGAGGGATCGGTGGGGATATGGATGGTGGTTGGGGTTCACCCGAACTCTCCTAGGTTTAGATCCACTAGTGGATATAAACGCATGCAACCTAACAAGAGCATGAGCAAACCCCTCCCCTAGTAAGCGGGGAATAGGGATTATGAATGGAAGGATTCCTAGGGTCGATGTGTATTTGGGCCTAATGGCCAGGAATTCTGCCCTAGTGCCCTAGCGTATGTTGTTACCGCTTCTATTGTAGATGCCCTAATATAGAATGGAGGACGCTAAGTGCGGGCGCTAGGATTTCATTCCTAGTAAATGTGAAGTTGCAACATAGAATCCTAGCCAATGGGCGCTAATTTCCACGCGTAGACGCGGCGCCTTGCACCAGTCGCTTAGGGACAGTTTTTGAGGCTCCCTGGGTCTTAGCCCGTTGCAAACGAGCTCCAGGCCACAATTGACGATTTGTTTGGTGGCCTGAGTTACATCACTAGGTCAAAAAAAGCTCCCTGTGATTGGTTGTCAGCATCTTAGCCCAAATGGCCTTGTCGATGCAACATTGGATATTTGGTACCATCTACACAACAGTTGCAGCCACCGCTTCTCTCTACTAGTGGCCATAGCATAGTAGCACCACCATGGCACACATAATGAAAGTTCATCCTAAGAATACGTCAGTTCATAAGCAGAGTCCCTACCTACTACGAATGGTAGTTCATAAGCATAGTCCCCAACTACTACGAATGGGGGTTTAACATTACAGTACGACGGTAATTAAAGGGGCAGTTCATCAAATGGGGGTTTCTTCTTCTCTCCTTCATCTTCTTCCTTCTCTTCTCAGATTTTGGTGTTGCCTCTCTCTTGCCACATTGTGTTTACCCACTCTAACCTCTTGTTCTTCCAAGCTTCATTGTCTCCTTCCTCCACGTCATGGTCGGTTTCAACTTCGTTATGCACAACAGTTTTTGGGAAGTAGTCATCTTCGCCCCAAGCTAAGATCCAGTTGTGAATGATGCAGCAAGCAAGAACCAGCTTCACTTGAGCCTCGTAAGTGTGGAAGGGTTTCATGTCAAGGACCTTAAACCTATTCTTCAAAGCAGCAAAAGCCCTCTCGATTATTACTCTAACGCTTGAGTGTCTCAGATTGAGCACCTCCTTGGCATTCTGGGGGGTCTGTTCCTTGCATTGAACTCGTTGAGATGGTACCTTGTTTTCCTAGAGGGTGGTAGAATCCCATGCTAGCATGCATATCCAGCTTACCATCAGGGATTTTCAACCCATCATGCCTAGACAAGCTGCCAGCCATGATTCTTGCATCATAAGTAGAACCCTCCCAACCAGCTAGCACATGTGAACTTCAGATCAAAATCCACATTAGGTAGCACACGAAGAAATGAAAGAATGTAATTACTGCTCACCCTGAAATATGGCCACCATACGTAGTTGTTATTCGTATTGGGGTGTGTTCTTGGATGGTGGCTTGATCATTTTGCCTTTGAAACAACACATGCTGGAAGTATCGAGATATTGTCTCCATTGATCGTCTGAATGTGCTATGGATCACTCTAAACCTTCAGTTATGACCCACAACATGAAAAAACATGGCTATTTGCTCTTCGATAGAGGTGTGGACGCTATCTTGAAGCGGTCCTCTCTCCCCGCATGTTTTGACAAGTGCGTAGAAAGGGGCTCTTCTTATCTCTAGCATTTTGCTAGCCTCTACACTGCTACAATTGTAGATGTAGTTCAGGTTGGCAATGCTCTCCTGATTTTGTGCTAACATTGGACCGTAGGAGAGTCAAGGAAAGGCAGCACACCTAGCTACTATCTTGTGCAGCAGCAAGATCCAGGCCTGAATGACAGTGATGACTACTGTTGCGTGATGCAAAAGCTAGATGTGGTCGCCATAATCATATCGATCTTGCATTAGGACATGCCAAAGCAAAGCTATGGGGTTATAGGTAAATGGATCTACCACTAGGCCAAAGAGTACAGAAGAACAGTGTCACTTACCCCCGCCATGCCAAACGACGGATAGGAGCCAAAGAAGGAGATCAACCTATGTCTTCGCTGCACACGGCGACACGGGTTCGGTGCCAAAGACCAAGAAGACGAGATCCTCCTCCATAGGACGACAAGGATACGATGCGGGGTAGAAGGAATCTACCGGAGTGGTAGATCTGCGTCCCCGCCACCTCCGATGTCAAAAGGGGCTAATGCGGGAGGTAACCGAAAGCGAGAGGTGAACCCTTCCGCGTGACGCCACCAGAATTTTGCCTTCTCCCGCCATCTTACGCCGACCTCCCACGCACACAGCGTTGTCGAATTTCGTCACGCGCAAGCCTAGCCCTGAAGAAACTACTGATTCAACACTCTTCCCAAGCCTGGTCCACAAGTGCTTTGAGAAAGACTACCTCCAGAAATCCAAATACCAATTTTCATTGAGTAAAGCCTATTTTAAACCTTAAATTTACAGACCCTTAAACTTATAGACCGAGTTGAAGTCAAACCCTCAACTTCCGATCCCTAAAATCAGCACCCTATACTTAACGATCCCGGCCAATCTCAACCCTATACCAGGGTGGACTAGTTTGGCACACCAGGAACTAGATAACCTCGGTAGAGATTCACTCTACACTCTGACTGACTAAAATGGCCCAGACATCATATTCATCTTCTGCCTCCTCTCTCTCTCTCTCTCCCAATCATTTTCTCTCTACATAATCTGGAACGTACCTAATTAATTCATTTTGACATGGGAGAAGTATGGGCTAGGCTACAAGTAGGTGCACCCTACCCGTGGCGTACAACACATGAGTTGCCAACGTCCTTTGCGCGCCAGCTCGCCATGGACCCGTGGTCCACGGTTGCACGAGCTCCCTAGCCGCCCAAGTGGATCACCTCGACGAGCTCCGAATCTCCGATACTACACCCGCGTGGAAGGTGCGTATATTGTCCGTAGACTCGAGGGAGATGCAGATCACACGGGGGGCGCTACCTCCGCGCTCTCCCGCGTGGCCTCAGCGGGATGTACTGCAACTATGACATTAATACGTGCCTCCGATCCTACCGGCACACATAGACAACACGAGTACTCGTCTTCCATCGACGGCAGTAAAGAGAAACAAGAGATTGAGAGGAAATGAATGTCTTTATTGATAGAATATGTTGGGTATTTATAGGGTCCCAACAGGTGATTTAGGATGCGTTCGGTTTGGGAATTAGGTGGAATGGAATGGAACCATTCCATTCCTCGGAGCCATTCTCGCGTTCGGTTTAGGGATAAGATGGAATGGAACCGTTCCTCGAAAGGGAATATTCCGTCCAGATGCGGAACGCACCCGTCCGGGCAAATCGGCCGGACGAGGTGGAATGTCTCGATCTGCGTGCTAATTAACCAAGTTTAGCATAATTAATCAAGTTTAGCAGTACTAATCAAGTTTAGCAAATAATTAATCAAGTTTAGAATAATTAATCGGGTGACTAATCTCACCCATTCCATTGCATTCTCATCCCATTGCAAAACCGAACACAGGGATGGAACCGTTCCGTGACAAATTTTTTGTCCAAACCGAACACAGGGATGGAACGGTTCCGTGACAGTGGAATGGAATGGTTCCATTCCATTCCACCCCATTCCCAAACCGAACACACCCTACATTGTCAGTTACAAGATTTACGTCGCTTTGAAAGGGTGCAGCTACGGTTCCATGTACACTGCATTTGGACAAGCGCCATACTTGCACTGGGGAACGTCTGACTTGACGGCAGAAAATCGAACAAGAAGGCTAACAAGTGGAAAGGTTGGAAGAGGAAGATGAATATGACAGGTGGGACCATGTAGTCTCCGAGAGTAGCTATGATCCTAGTTGGTATCGTCATTTTCCTAGTGCAGCAAACAGCTACAGGATCGAGGTTGACCGGAACAGGGTGGCGATTTCAGGGGAGCGTATGCTGTGAGCTAGCTCCATCAGGTGTACTAATGTACTAGCCAATGTGTACCATCGGATTTAAAGTAGACCCTCCAGATTTAATCGGGCTGCTGGGCGTTCACTTGCTTGCAAATTTGAAATACACCCCCTCCAAAATCTAAACATTTAACAAAAACGTCCCTCCGACCTACGCTTGTATTCTTGCTGCGACCCAGCAATCCAAAGCTCTCCTTTTCCTAATCTGCTCCTAATTGTGCCTACGCCAGCTGCATGTGTGGTAGATAGAAACAGACAGGATTTGTTTTTTCCTCGCACAGCTAACGTACGACAAATATTGGGACCTACAGACTAGAGTTATTTGTAGATACTGGACGGAGAGGCTCCATCGCGCGGAAGCCTAAGTTTCGTAAGGATGTTTCCACAAAATATTTGAACATAGTGAGTTGGGTGCAGTCCACCCGGATCAATCTGGACACTCTGTACATAATCGGACGGTTCCTGTGCATCCTAGTACATTAGTACATCTAATGGAGCTAGTGCACAGCATATGCCCCCCGATTTCAGAGATTGAAAGTTTAAGGTTCAATTCAGACCGGAATTATGAGTTTAAGGTTTAAATCAAACTTTACTCTTTTTCATTCCCACACGACCTGAGGAGCGTGCGAAATATCTAGCTGGAGTTTTTTGAGAGAGAGAAATCTAGCTGGAGTTAGGTAGAGAAGCAAGTGCCTCAAAAACAGATGCGCGTTGGAGCTTGGAAACTTGCATGGACACCAGGACTTTTTCCGCTTAAGCGCCCAACTAGGCGTCCAGCACTGTACATGCCCTAATGGGAATACTCTCGACATGCTGCTCACCTGAACTGTTATCATTTCTCAGCCCACGTATACTTCTTTCTTTTTGGCAGGGAGACCACGTATATTTCTGGAACGGTAAACAATGCACTACTGATTTACAGTAACTGAAAAAATGAACAAGTGATCCATTTCTTTACAGTTTCCATCTATAAGCCGATGATAGCTGCAACCTGTTGGAAGAAAAACATTTAGATGCGTAGAAATATATGGACAAGAAATTTTCTAACTTTTCTAAACTGAACTACGAAAGGACCTCACGTATTGACAGTTCTGCTGCCGTTGCGTGTAGTAATCTCACCCTATCTTGTGTCCCAGCTTCCAAGATATTTTGTCTATCTCGATTGACTGCATGAGAGGAATAAAACTAATCAGAAGAAAGATATACCCTTCATGCATGTTGCATCATTCTAGCAAACTGCCAACGCTACTAAAGGAAACTAGAGAGAAACTCTTGGTAATATGTATCTGTCGGACAGAGATTTGGTGCAACCGAGCATGCTCCTGATTTTCGTAATATTTAAAAATTAACTTCTGTGTTTTAAATAATTATAAATTGTGTTCCATGAATACATACACATGTTCTGAACGTGCAAAGTTTCGGTAGAAATTACGTTGTATTTTGAGCTACGGAAAAATAACAAATTTGTGGCTGCATATAGGGATGGAAAATTTCAATTTTTATCAGAAATTTGTCTTTTTAGTATAGCTCAAAATACAACATATTTTCATCCGAAATTTACACCATACCTTCAGAATGTTTATAAGTATGTGCAAATTTATTTTCAGATTTTTAGTATCGTAGAAATATGTTTTTCAAAAATCAGGAGCACTGGTGCTCATGTGCCAAAGACACTTTTTGGTATCTGTTAGCTTATATAAATATAATATGAAACATATCAAACATCATGCATTTACCTCAGTGCTAAATCAGATTCTTGCTGGACTTTACGCAGACTTACATTCATATACAGTCCCTGCAGAAAAGAATATTTGTTGGGTAATTTCAGATCAGAAATACAAATGTAACACAGCCAATGAAATGAAGTGAAGGTCTGAATTGATTTGAAACATGCATTTCTTAGTATCAGAACCATGGCTACCCATTCAAGTAATTACAGGACAGCATGGATGACTACAGAGGCTACCCATTCAAGTAATCAAAAGACGTCATGGATAACTAAAGCAGCTTTATCCTTTTATCCTTCACTCTATGAGGAAAACGTGACTCAAGCTCCAGATTGCGATTTCACTGTACTTTCCAGATTTCATCAAATTTTATTTCTAGTGTTTGAAACTTAACATTTTGAGCCATCTGGTTGATGGTGGAAAGACCATTATCTGGGAACTTTCAACCAATTTTAAAATTGATCTAGACAAACTCTTAAACTAAGAGCATGGTGGAAAAGAACACCTATTGTGTCATCTTGCATAGTCTACTCGTGAGTGCTACAGTGTTTGCTATAGTTTATGCGTCCATTACAAAATGAAAGCAACTTGATCATGGGCAAGACATTGTAAGTAATAGAATAATACTCCCTCCGTTCCTTTTTAATTGACTCCGAGTCAATTAAAAAAGAACGGAGGGAGTACATACAAGATCATGCTTCCTTACGTTAGTTGTATGGATAGTGGCCCCGGTGGTCATGTTAATTTTTTGATCTGCCACAAGTTGAACGTCCATCTTCTGTACGACGATTGCAAGTGCCACAATTGCTTCTAAAAGAGCAAACTGATCTCCAACACATTTTCGAGGGCCTCCACTGAAAGGGATAAACCTGGCAAAACATGGTGATGGGAGCACAACGTAGTTTATGTCAGACTAACAAAATCAATTGGATCGTAAATGAGCCATATAAAATAACAGGGTAAAAGAATGTATCTCAAGGTTGTATAGTGACCTGAAGTCAGTGTTTGACTCATTTGGAATGGGTCCCTCCAAACCAAATCTCTCTGGAACAAATTCATCTGCTCTATCCCATACCTTTGCAATTGGAACAAAAGAAGTATTATTGCAATGTCAGAATATTGGATATTATCCAGTTATTCATATGCTCAGACATGCTAGAGGATGATGATATTGTATGAACAAAGGTTCTGCAGTAGACAGACAACTTCAAGTTTTATCAATCTCCGAAACATAGTGTGATACAAAAAATTGCTGAGATCATGCTTATCGTTCTATTGTTTAAATTGGTAGTTTGGTATCATAAATTGATGATAACCTCAGTGTAGACTGCATTAAGGCCCACACATAAGAAAGCTATTTACCTAGTACGCCGTGGTTTGAAAATTGCTGAGTAACCTTACAAATTCTCGTAAAAAAAACTCTACATTGTTCATCGATAGGCTAGACACAGAAATGTCATATTTCACTATGCAAAATGGTTGAACTAAAGTGCTTAAAAGGTACCATTGAACAGAGAATAATAAGCTAGTATATTCAGATGGAAGATATACCTCAGGTGATCTGTGTATATTGTAGACCGAAATCATAATGTCTTGACCAGGCTTAACCTTATAGCCCCCAGGAAGCACGTCATCAACTAGTGCACGCCGTATCAGCACCTGTTAATGAAGTGTCCTTAAGTAACCAACACTATTTATGAAGTTGCTTGTCTGAAGCACAAGGAATTACAGGAGGGTGTGGGTATAGCCGCATAGACTCATTGATACAGCGCATCAAGTACTTCAGCTCTTTTACATCTTCATATCTGGGGAGTCTACCTTGTAGAACACGATCTACCTCATCTTGAGCTTTCCTTAGCGCTGCTGGGTCCTTCAGCAGTGTAATACTGAGCAGTCAACGGATATTAAAGAGATAATTTAATTATTGTGTTGTTTCTCACTTCATTTGGCCAGGATAAAAAGGAGTACCTTACTGAGAAGATAAATAGTCCATGTCAGTACAGAGCCTGTTGTTTCATGACCAGCAACTAACATTGACAGTAGATCATCACGTAGCTGCAAACTGCTGACCTGAGTTATATAAAGAAAATCGTGTTAGTTAAAGCAGTAAACAACTGAGCAAAGTGCATATAACATAAATAGTGAAATAGGGGAAACCAATAGCAAACATTGCATGCAAAAACAACACAAATGGCTTAGCAGAAAAGCATATAATGTGTCTTATAGCTGTCAAAATTCAGAAAAAATACTTAATCTTGGCAGAACCAATAACTTCAAATCAAAGTTTACTGAGATCCGTAGCAAAAGAAGGATGCCTGTAGAAACCAGGTCTGAGGAAATACCAAAGGTGGTGGGCCCACTTTTACCGGATAAACTTCATCGTGCACTCTAACCTAGTTACGAGTAAGGCAGTAACCATACAAATTGAATGAGGTTTGAATAAGAGGCTAAAGCTAAAAAGAAATTAATATTATTTTGACAAGGAAACAGTAACAAAGTCCACTATAGTAAATAGAAATATTCAAAGGCAACAATATTATGGTCTATAGCAATAATATCCATTTGCTATGTATACATTTTTTAAGTTTTTTTGAAAAGTAACATTTTGGAAAAGAATTTCACTTCTCTCGGCCTCTGCACCAACTAGGGATGCACACAGCCCTTTAAATATGAGTACCGGGATTTAAATACATTTGTCAAGCTGCGATAGGAATAGGATGTCAAGAATTGCTCCAAAACCAAGAATGCTTTCTCTACCATATCATTGAACTGAACTGACAGTAGCCATATTTGTCAGCATTCCTATGAACAAAACATAATCAGCTATTGCTCCATAATAATAGTAGCCATCATTAGGTAAGGGTGAAAAACTCTGAGATAACAACAATAGAACTAATTTTCAAGATTTATATGAAATGAGAGGCTAGCTTCCTAGCAGTAGAAAAAATCAATGGAAACAATAGGAAACTGTTAACAAACATTGTTTTTTAGCCCGGGATAAGCTAAACTACCTCTTCACGGCTAGCTAGTAAAAAACGCAGTATGCTAGGGTCTGCCTCGTTAACGTATTCATCACCCTCAATCTGTTCATTTTCAGCATCAACAATCGCCCTGCACTTCGTAATTAGCTCTTCAACGGTATTTCTTATTATGTTAACTGCATTCTGTGCTTTTATCTGTCTAGGAACAATCTTGCACAGCAAATCAATCTGTCAAAAATAAACAAGGATCACATCAAGCATCAGTCATGCAAATTTTCCCTTCTGCAAGTTAACAAGGGCAAAGTCAACCAGAGGTCCAATATAAGGAATGGGACATGATGAAAAAGTACCCACCTGCCAGTATGGTAAAAGATCTGTGGAACGAGCCTCTGCTTCTTTGAGTGCAGTGTAAACAGCATCAATAACAGGACTATCCGAAGTGAGGGAATCAAAGTTGTAGTTGAACAAGGACAAACCAATCACATCTAGAGTCATTTGAGAAAACCTCGCTTCCATATTAACAGGTTCACCACTCAAAGCATACGTCTCAAGCTTTTCCACTAATCTCTCGGCACATTTACAAAATACTTTATCAACCATCACTGACAGATATCTTTTGTGTAGAGATGGTACAACCGCTCTACGTCTCACCTAAAATAGATACCAGATAAATAATAAGTTGAAGAAAGGATTAATAATAAGATATAAAAGCTATGACGACGAACTATCACTGGGAGAAATCTTTTGTGTAGAGATGGTACAACTGCTCTACGTCTCACCTAGATGCCAGATTAGTAATAAGTTGAAAAGAGTGTTAATAATAAGACATAAAAGGTGTGAACATGAACAAGAGAGGAAGGGCAAGAAAAATTGAAATCCAGTTCATGTGAATTAGATTCGGGACATAGGAAATAGTAAGTGTCCCCCTGGGTTACGATTTCTGAAGCTGTATAATAGGTGCTGCTAAGTGTAGCAGATTCAATTGAAAGTATTAACTAGGAATGCATAACTTCCTACCTGCTCATTGAGTGGCAGAGGTGGAACCAACAGATCTATTTCCCAAAAAAACAGGGTTACACACATTTGCTGATATGTGCATAGGAATGCTTACATAAACAGCGTTTAGAGTTGTTATGGAAAACCAATACAACAGAATACATAAATGCTCTAAAACAGGCCACATTGAAGTGTGTGAAAATAAAATGAGATATAAACTTGATGCACTGGTGTGATTTCTACATGGCATCCTTTTTTATTTAAGAAAAGTGGAAAATACTAATAGCAAGAAATAATTTAGATCTTTGATTACCATTTAACGGATTTCGTTTATCTAAAATGATATAGCATCCCAAATACTCCTTATCATCTGTTAGCCTGTATCTGCTATTTGTTACACCGAGTCAACAAGTTCGCTAAATGGGGTACTTCCTCTCAGAAACATGATATTTGGGGCGCAAAAACGATAGTATACTAGATAATGATGCAATTTCCCCGGCCATTCACGCCACAGAACAATATAATCACGACGCATCCACTGTTTCCGTGAAGTTGAAACGAGAGAGAAACAGGGAGCTCACCGTCCAGAGCGCCCCCTCGGCGATGGCGAAACCGGAGCCGAAGAGGAACTGGGAGACCTCGGCGACGAGCCCCTTCTCGTAGCGCGTGCCGTAGCCGCGGAGCACGTGCTTGGCGACGGCGGGGTCGCTGACGATGACGAAGTCGCGCGGCCCCGCGGCGAGGCGGTAGACAGGCCCTTCCTCGCGGAACCACTTGAAGAGCGGGAGGAAGAGCGCGCCCCCGAGGAGGTCCTGCACGTCGTCGAGCTTGGCGGACGCGACGGGGATCCCCGAGTCGTCGTTCCCGCGGCCGAGCACCGAGCGGGATAGCGAGGTGAGCCAGTCGGGGCTGACCCACGACGTGGTGGGCTTGTCCCCTCCCCCGCCGCCGCTGCTCCTTGGCGGGGGCAGCCGGAGGCTGCGGCGAGGAGGCGGTCGTGGGGCCCATGGAGGGGACGCCGCGAAGGCGAAGGCGGAGGCGAATGCCGCGGAGGGCATCGCGCCGGCCACCGGGAAGGGAGGGGAGGGGAGTCGTCGGGGATTCTCGAGCGGAGGAGGAAGAGGATGAGGTGGGCCCCGCGTGTAAGCGGGCGGGGAAACAGCACAGGGGCGGGCTGAGTTTCGAATTCGGTGGTGCACGCTTATTACGACACCTGTTCTGTAAATCCCAGTATTCGCATATTCAAGAGGTATATACACCTCTAGTCCCACAACTTGTCTATGATGTGTAAATTAGTCTCACTTCTTGTAAAATGGACTATAGCAGTCCCACAACTTGTCTTTTATGTGCAAAACTAGTCCAAACAACCGAGAAGCGGACAATTGGCGACGTTCCTTTTGCACAAATGCCCCTCCATATTTCCCTCTAGCATATGTGGCTGTTTCGTGATGCCTCAACACATAAAATAACTTATGTAGGTGGCGGGGATCGAACTCACGACCACAGGTACCGGAACTAAAGGCTACAGGTGCCAGCCACTTAATTATGAAGCTCGATGTGTCACCTTGTTGAACGTTAAAATATTCTTGTCTCGTGAAGGGCGGTATGCTGGTGTTGTTCACCTCAGAAGTTAGAACATCATCAACACAGGCGCCCATCTTTGGTGCGCTAAAAAAATTATAGGGGTCGGTTTTCACTTTTTAAACGCGGGCGCGTCTCTAGGTTTTCGGACGCGTGGACGTCATGCGGGAAGGCGGTGGCCCACGTTTCCATTACACGTTCATCCGCCTGCACAATGGCGTGGCGGCGCTGAATTTGCTGGCAGCGGCGACGCTGCTCGGCGGTGATGAGGCTGTCAAAGCCGACCAAGAACTTCGCCTTCGCGAGCGACTCGCGGTCCTTGAAATTGAGCTGCTGGCGGGTGTGCCTGGGCGCCATGCCGCCATGTCGTAGGCACGCGCCGCCTGCTCCACGGTGCCGAGGGTGAGGCGAGCACCGCACGCGCGGATCTCCATGTAGAATGTGCCGCACGGGGGGGCGCGCACACCCACGAAACCAGAGCAGTTGCCCCGGGGGCCATGGCGGCAGCGCGGTCTCGGCGGCGGTGGTGCGCGTGGAAGGGGAAGTGGCACGTGGCGGGAGAGACTTTTCAGCGGCCGTTGAGGACGCGTCGCGCGGCCGTTTTATACCGCGCTCTCCGCGCGCACGAAATGTCTTGCGCGCGGGGAATTTTTTTAGCGCGTGCACTATTTTCTCGCATCTGATAGTATTAATACTCCTTTTGTCTCGAAATAGATCGTAAATTTAGCTAAATTTGAATGTATCCAACATATATTTCGAGACGAAAGGACTACATGATATATTATGGTTATCATGCTGCACTTCTTAGATGTTTGTTATTTGGAATAAAAAGTAAGAATGGTAGATCGAAACGATGCAGGTTTGCTTATGCCATTTGACTACCTGATGAAGATCTTCACGTTCTGAAAACTAGAGGAACGCGGCAACAAAGTAAGCTTTATACCAGCAAACCATATTTCAGGAGATATTACAAGCGCGTTGCAATATAAAACACAAAAAACTGCTTTCTCAAGTTGATTCCACATATAGTCCGTGACCCAAGCTCGTGAGATCGAACCCTCACGTGCACAACTTATTTTATGTGTTTCTACATCCACTGACAGGCGGGACCGTATGAGGTTGCACCACGACAGCCCCGCATATGCATGTGCTAGAGGTAAATATGCAGGGGTATTTGTGAAAAAACGAACGTCGCCACGTGTCTGCTTCGCAGTTGTTTGGACCAGTTTTGCACGGCAAAGACAAGTTGTGGGACTACTATAGTCCATTTTACAAGAAGTGGGACTAATTTGCACATCGTAGACAAGTTGTGGGACTAAAAATGTATATAGCTCCATATTCAATTTCAAACCTCTCCATTACAAATTAGTACTACTGCAGTTAAAATTTCAGTGGAAGCGATTTAAGCCAAACTTAGTATAAAGTTAGAACTTCATCAATTAATTAAAAACACAAGGTTGCCACTTGACACTGCCCAGTAGATCGGATTACGGGGGTTAACCTGTGAAACTATCTTTTGACATAACCAAACAAAAAATTGGGTATTACACACATTTACCGGTCTTTGCCGAAACACATCGCTAGAACATGTCTTTGCTCAGTACCATTAAAATTTACGGTGCATTTGCCGATAGACACTATATGCCAAAAATGGAAAGATTTACTTTTATTTCGTGAAATCAAATCACCAGATTAACCTTTGGCAAATGTTCCTGAATCAAACCGGTTTTCTCCTGTACGGCCATAAGGGGACGAATTAACTCAAAAAAATTAACTCTAAATTTTTTTTTCGATATACTTATTGAAAATCTAAACTTTTTCAAAATTTGAACATTTTTATAATATGAACATGTTTTCAATCTGTATATTTTCAAATTTTGAAAAAACATTATTTTCAAAAATTTAATATTTTCTATATAAAAACAATTTTCGAATTGAACATTTTAAAACATGAAAATTTTCAAATTTGAATAATTTTTTTTATTTTGAACAATTTTTGAATTTCACAAAATTTCATACTTGACCAATTTTTGAGTTTGAACAATTTTTATATTTTTTTAAAAAAACTAATCTGAACATTTTTCAAAATATGTCTTTTTCAATTTTGATTTTAAATTTATTGTTTTAAAAAATATGTAAAATTTTTAAGATAAATATTTTTAACTTGAAAAAATTTTAAAGTAAACATTTTTTAATTTGTACAAATTTTAAAATAAACATTTATTAATTTGAATTTTTAAAGCTTGAACATTTTTCAAATTTAAACATTTTTTAGTTTGAACATTTTTAGATTTGAATATTTTTTAATTTAGTTTTTAAATATTTCTATTTTTTGAATCTTAAAAATAAAAGTAGCATAAAAGAAACAGAAAAAGAACAAAAGAAAAAAGAAAACAAAAACAGGAAAAGGAGAAAAAAAAAGAGAAAACGAAAAAAGAGGAAGCCTGCACCTAACTGTACCGGTCCATATCGCGCGAGGTATCCGCCAACCTGATCGGTGTATAGGGTTTATCGTACTATGGTTCCTCACAAAATAATACTCGGATGGAGGTTGAGACAAGGAGACAAGATTTGACCTCTGGGGGCGGCATGGGCTTGAGTAGTATCCGTAGTGGGCGGCGCTGTAGATGGGTACATACACTGTGTCTCCCATGTATGTGCCATGTATGATACACATCCAAGCCCACGTCTTGGACAGAGGGTGTATGACGCGATACGGGCTCCGCGCCAGCCCCGTATCACAAGGCCGGCCACCGTCTGGTCCCATTTCATTTCCCCCCAATCCAGGTCTTGTGTGACCAGGTCGAACAGAATGCGTATACAAGAGCCAAAAGTCCAATACGATCGAGGAGCAGCCAATCATCCCGACAGCAAAAGGTGAGGCGACGGCGAAAGCCGTGTGATCCGTCGACGCCTCCTCAGAAAAAATGCTGCTCGGAAAAGAATGGACGGGGATCGATCGAGAGAAAACCTGACGGGGCCGCCGTCGTGGTCCGAGATCGGATACTGCTCCTAGGCGAGGCGTGCGTGCGTGCGCTCGTGTATGCTCGCGACACTTCGATTGATTGGCCGGATGGCTGGACCACGCTGGCGCTGCCCCCTGGGGCGGGCGCTGAAACCCATGCGGCGGCGCAGCGCGAATTACCGCGTCCAGCGGCCTCTTCCTCCCACCACACGTGCGCCCATCTTCTTCGTTTTCAAACGCGTCTTGCTTAGAGCATCTCCAGTCGCGTCTCACAAAGCATCCCCAAAGGGATTTGGGGCGCGCCGGATCAAAAATCGTTCCAGCCGCGTCCCCCAAAGCCCTTTTTTGTCCGGCGCGGTCCGATACGGTGTCCGGCGCTCGAGCCCGTCCCGTCCAGGGGACGCTCGAGCGCCGGACACAACGAAAGCGTGGCGGGGCGGGGCGTGCCCAAGACGTAATTGCGCACGACACACGGCATCTTTGCCTTAATGACGACGGAGGGGCAGCGTGACGTCCCGCCGGCGCTGCGCCTCCACGCCGCGGCGTTAACGCCCGCCGTTCAGCGATCTTCCGTCTCTTCTCGTCGTTCCCGCGCTTTCCCGACGCGGCTCATAAAAGGTCTCCCGGCTCATGGTAGTGCCGCACCCCGCCGGCAACAAACACGGCCTCGTCGCTCCAGCCATCTTCTCCATCACCTGGCAATGGCGAACCGTCCCGGCGATGGCCACTTCCTCCCCGCCGTCTCCACTTCCGGCCGGCGGCGGCGTGCGGCACTAGAGGAGGCACTCGAGGAGAGCCGCCGGCGTGAGCGCGGGCGGCGGATCTAGCGGCGTTCTCCGCCCTCCCCCGAGGAGACGCGGCGGCAGCAGTGGCGAGAGCGCGTGCGACACCGTTGCGGCGTTCGACGCCTCGACGGACAAGAGGCGCGACGGCGCCGTGCGGGAGGAGATGGGCGACGATGGCGACGACGCGCGCCGGCGCGCGATGAGGCGGCGCCGTGAACGGCGTGACTCGATCGAGCGCCGGCGGCGTGAGTCGATCGAGCTCAGCGCGAGTGACGGCGGAGGAGCGTCGGCGCGGGAGGCGGCGCGCTATGGGGAGCGGGCGGAGCGATTGGCGCGAGCCGACGCGTTTGCGGCGGCGATGATGGAGGCGCCAACAGATGTGGAGGAGGAGGCCGAGGAGAGGCAGGTGGAGGACGACGGCACGAGTTCACCGACGACGACGGCGCCGCCCGACGAGACGGCCGATCGCAACGCGCCCTCGTCGAGTCATTCGAGTCGAGAAGAAGCTCCGGGACGACGCCCGTGCCGCGAAGAGGCGCATATTCGTCGCGCCATCGAGCTCTCCTCGAGCGCGCGGCGAGGACGGAGGACGCGCGCGGGAGCGGCACCGTCCACCGCCGGCAAGGAGAAGAGGCGCGCGGGAGGAGAGCGCGTAGGGAGCGACGACGGGCGGGGCCGTCGAAACGCCGCCGAGGGTCGATAGTCTAGGTTTAGATGTAATCTAGCCGTTTTCATTCAAACTTTGTAATATATAATCAAAATTGAATGAAAACCTTTATTTTCGTGCACAAATATTCATTTGGGGGCGGCGTTTGGGGACGGGCTGGGGAGCGACGGCCGCAAACAAACACCCAAACGCTCGATCCGGCGCGGTTTGGGGGACGGTTTGGGGGACGAGATGCTCTTAGGCTTGTGAGCATCAACTGCCGGTGTGAGCGCTGCATTTGCCTGCCCTAAATCTGAATGACCGGTTTCACACGGCTTAGGTTGAAGTTACTTAGGCTGGTCATAGTGCATAGTAACTTCAACTAGTAACATGCACATGATACTAGTCTATGTTACTACCCTCATAGTGCATAGTAACATCAAGTTAGTACTCCATTAATTAGCTTGTAGACTCATTGTGCCTTGAAAAGTGTGATGTTACAGTAACTAGCTATGTTACTCTATCCTCCTCTCTCCTCATTAACTCAGTGCCACATAAGTAAATTTGTTGAGTTGGCTCCTAAGAGCAAGTACAATAAGGTACACTCAGCTGGCTATAAGAGATAAAATATTATAAGTTTGCTTAGTTGGAGGAGAGATTAGGAGAGAAGAGTGGGCTATTATCTTGTAGAGCAGCGTGCTCCTAGGTACTATGTGAGACTAAAAGGTGGGCCATGTATTGTAAAAGTCACTACACTTTTATCACTATTGTATATGTTGGCTCTATGTTAGCTATAGATGACATGGCACTTGGCTTATAGCTAGCAGCTGGCTACACTATTGGAATTGCTCTAAGTTACTACTGAAGTTACTTGCACTATAAGACTAGTCATAGTGGGAAGTAACATAGGGTAGTAACATATACATGTTACTACTCTATGTTACTACCTTCATAGTGATTATTAACATCAAAGTAGTATCATATATGTCTTCATTAATTAGCTTATAGACTCATTATATCTTGGGAAATGTGATGTTATAGTAACTAGCTATGTTACTTCATCCTCCTCTTTCCTCATTAATTAACTCACTGCCACATAAGCAAATTTGCTGAGTTGCACACTAAATTACTAGTGAAGTTACTCCCACTATGAGTAGTCTGAGTAGTGTTATGCACATTCGACCATGGTGCACGTACTCACTGCGTGCACTATCTCGCAAAAAAGATGTCCAACTACCAGAGATCGTACTGTATATCTGTAGAGCGTGGGGATAAAATGGGGGCACTAAAAATACACAAGTAGGGGTACTTACCCTAGGGGCAAAGAGCACTAGTTAATCCCGGGCGATAACTACGTACCCGGCCGGCGGGCCGCGTTCACATGTGGCCAATCACTGCGGTTCTCTCGCGGCTCGTACGGCCACTCGACAAACTTTTTTTTTTCTGTGAAGGGTGACACGACAAACTTATCAAGAAGCGAACGAAAAGAAAAAAAATGCAAAGCAAACAAAAGTTCGCGGACAGTAACTACGGGCATTGCCACACCGGATCGAACAACGGAACGATTTAGAGTCAACAATCGCCCAAATCTTAGGTCATAGCTGTATTTATAGCCGGCAATGGGTCGGGTTTGGCCGGGTCGAACACTCTCACGCCCATGCCCGTTTAACAAATGGGCAAGAGTCTCTGCCCATTACCCTACCCATGGGTCTGAGACCTTACCCATGCCCGAACCCGACGGGTCACCCGACCCGACAGGGTACCCATCGGGTCTGTGGACAGCACATCAAACAGCATATTTTTTAGATTTCCAATCACAACAATTGCACCACAAATAGATATAAATAGTCACACAAATACTTCCCAAGATAGCAGCAAACTAGGAGGTCACAAATAAGTAGCAGCCATACATAGCCATACACAATCTGCCAAAATAATAACAGCCGTAGCCTTAGTGCCTTACACAAACACAAATAAGTTACAGGCTAAAAAATAGAGAAAAAAAACACCAAAATCCTAACCTTTCTCGCCCAACACACACGGCAGTGGCGTACGTGGGAGATGCAGGGGCCAGGGGGTCGAGTCAAGTTGAGGGTCGAGCAGGGGGCGGCGTCCCGGGAGATGAAGTGCAGCAGTGGGGCCGGCGAACTGGACGGCGTGCCGGCGAACGGGCGGCGGCGACCGGGACGGCGACGAACGGGCGGGAGATGCAGGGGCCGGCGCGGGTGCCTGCAACGGGAGGCCGGGCGGGAGATGCAGGGGCCGGCGCGGGTTCCCGCAACGGGAGGCCGGGCGGGAGATGCAGGGGCGACCGCGAGCAGGACGGCGTGCCGGCGTCCGTCTACATGGCGGATTTGGACGGCGGGACGGCGGCGACCAGATGCATCTGAGAGGAGGAGGACTGGAGCCTGGAGGAGGGTGTCGTGAGGAGAGGAGGTGCTCGATGGGATCGGCTCGTGGAGTCGTGGGAATTGGGGTCTCCCTGGCGGCTAGGTTAGGAAAGACATATATCACTCCAATACTCCAGTACTCCACTCGGTAGATGGGCTGATGGCCTCATGGGCCAGGTTGGGTTATTGGGTGGGCTGTGTGCCCATATTTTTTCAGTTCTAGTATATATGGGGCCACCTGTCAGCTAATCGGGCGACCCATCGGGCGATCCATGGGTATAAGTCTGTGCCCATACCCTACCCATGATTTATCGGGTCGCCCATGGGTACGACCCATGGGCGAATACAGCAACCCATACCCGGCCCATTCGGGTCGGGTGCCCATGGGCGGGCGTGCCCATGGGTAAAACTGCCGGCTATAGCTGTATTCCTATGCCGCCATTTTCGCCAACCTACGTTGGTAAAGAGATTTGTTAGATTTGTTTAAATTTAGATGTATCTATACACTGAATAATGTCTATATACATTTAATTTTAAAAATATCTACAACATACTACTGCAAAATATATATTATTAAAAAGTTCACATATATGTTATACCTTCTGAAATATAGTTTTTTTTTGGTACAATTGGACAAATTAATAACCGATGGGTGCGTGCAAGACCTACCACAGGTAAGAAAACATCCTATAGCAGGATTCACACCGATGGTGCACCAAATTAATGAGTGTTATTTACCGTTGACGTACCACTTCATCAGTGTGCCAGCAGTACCGTGGAATAGCTCACTCCCTCATGATTTTATTATTCATGTATATATTTTCTGACAAAACGTAAGGACAATTTGCGAGAGTCGCAAATTTACCACTGATCTTTATTGTTTCTTCTTGCTACACAATTTTATTACTAACTACAACACATCTTGCATTAGTTGTTACACATTTTTATTCAACACTCTTTCTTGCAGAAACAAAGTAGACTAAGTTTTCTTCTTCTTATAGCAATGTCACACACCCCTTCTTTAAAGCCCTCATTGTGGCAGGCCTCGCCACATTCCTTCTCAACGCATGCTGAAGTGGTATATTTCGAACTGAGCTCTTTGCAACTGTACGCCTCTGAACCTACAAGAAAACAATCAAAATATGGAACAGGAAAAAAAATTAGACCCTACAATATTCTAAAGTGTAACAAGGAATGTATTGCATGTATTATAAATTGTACGTATGAATAACAAAAGTATATGAACCGTACATTGAGGAAGTGCATTGATTTTCATGTGATTTTTTTTAGAAAATAATTACCAGGAACCAAATGGAGTGGGATGAGTAGTAGCAAGCATAGCAGGACTGTCACGTCGACGGTTCCCATGTCTCAAGTAATGCAGCGTAAACAAGGCAAGTAAGAGAGCACACAATATATAGATACACATCCAAATAGTCTATGCCAGTTCTTATAGACATGGATGGGGATAAGAAGGCCTGAAGAAAAATAAATGTCAAAGATACTATGACATATCTCATGTCTTGAAGATATGTGTGTAGCGGTGTTGATATTCTATCTCAAAGACATTTCTCTGTCTGCATGATGCATTTATGTGCTCTCTCTTTTGGGTGGTGTACAGTTATGTCCAGTATTCTCTAAGTATCTTCTATAATCTTGTTCGGTAAAGATCTCCTCGTGAATTACTCAACAGATTAATTTGGGCGTGTCCAACTAAGAAACGTGTAAGCGAGACACGATGCAAAGAGAAGGTTGGTAACATTGCGATACTTAATGTCTTGGGATGAAACATGTGTAAGGCTGTGGTACTCCCTTGGAAATGCTTTCAAGGATCTTGTCCACTTGCATCCTACTTGACTTTGTGGCGATCTTGATCTTGGATGGTTCCTTCATCATCAATAAATTCATCTCTTGATCGAGCAACGTGCCGGAGGTCCTGGTCTACCAAATAGATCTATCACACATTTCAAAATAAATTTTATCCAAAAACTGAACTCACCCACAAAGTGTGATAGATCTATTTGGTGGTAGGATGTGTGTGTATGGCTTTAGCAACATCCCCAACGTACGAGCTCATCGGGACCACCGCTCTTAATAGTATGGTGTTCCTTATTGACTCAAATATAAATTAAGAGAAAATAAAGCTTGACTGCATCTGTTTCCCTCCCTTGCCCTTTTCCAGAATGTTTTTTTACAATGGATCGAGGAGAGATACACTGACCCCCCCCCCCCCTAGGTGGTGACCCATCGTTGCCTAGGGTCATAGCCGGCCCTATGAAGCACTATGAAATAAACTAGACACCATAAATGTAGAGTGAGGTACATGTTGCATGAATATAAGATATTTTGATTTGAAACTTCCAGTTTGGTAGAACACAACGTTGTCTAGGTATAGATATATTTTAGATTGTTTCGGAACTTTAAAGTGCCTTTTCCGAAAAAAATTAGAAAAATAAGCGAACTGCATGTAGCTTGGGTAACAAAAATCCGCTTGGGTAACAAAAAATCCATACTCGAAACAGGCCCATGTTATGTTCTAGAGTCCCTTTGTTCTTGAATAAAATGACACTATTAAAAATACATTTTTTATCTATACAAGCCCACGAAACACTAATCGAGAAAAAATGATTAGATTTCTACCTTGTAGGATGGTGCTCATTACACTACAAGGAAAAGGCTTATCGCCGGCGCACCAAAATCGGTTATCCCCGGCGCACTAGAGCCCGCCGTTGGGAACGGGCCGGTGATAATGTCTTATTGCCGACTGTGGCACCTCCATCACCGTGCTCGGCGCCGTAACCATGGTTGTCGATGTGGCCGTGCCCGTATGAGTTAAAGGAGGTGGCCGCCGAAGTGAGGGGAGGTCGCCGGAGAACCTTGCCGGAGGGAGGCCACCGGACGTAGAAGCTCGTCGGAGGGAGGCCACCGGAGGTAGCTCGTCGGAGGGAGGCCACCGGAGGTAGAAGCTCGTCGGAGGGAGGCCACCGGAGGTAGAAGCTCGTCGGTGGTTCCCGGTGAGTATCTTGAGAAGGTTCTTGCCGGAGGGAGATGAAGAAGGTAGAAGAGGAGAGGAGAAAGTGGATGGAGGAGAAGAGAAGAAGGTGGCCGGAGGAGGAGAAGTGAAGGAGGAGAAATGAAGGAGGAGAGAAGTAGAATAGGAGGAGCCTGCCGAGTTGTGCCTATATAGCACAGATGACCGCCGGCGCACCTAGTATAGTGGTGCGCCGGGGATATTTTTTTCCTTTTTTTTCATCAAAACCTAAAAGTTGAAAAAAGTCCTATTTCTATTTTGAATTTGCCGAATCCATTTTTTTTCGAAACGGCCGTAGGCGGTTGAATTCGGATAGGAAATTTCGCGTTAGATAGATTTTGATATAAAAAAGTTTTTCATCGGACGTCGTATGCAACCAGAAAACCCGTTTTGCCGAAAGATGCCGCCATTTTGCATAATATATCGAAATTTATTTTTTCAAATTTTCATGAAAAGTAGATTACATAATACATGGGCAGTTGAAAGGATTTTATTTTTTGAATTGAAAAACCCGTTTTACCGAAAGATGCCGCCATTTTGCATAATATATCGAAATTCATTTTTTCAAATTTTCATGAAAAGTAGATTACATAATACATGGGAAGTTGAAAGGATTTTATTTTTTGAATTTTCTATCATTTTCATTTATTTTTTTCAAAACTGAAAAGGCGGTCCAGGGGGGGGGGTGGAGAGGGAAAATCATGGCTGCCCTTACTGCCGGCGCACCATCATGGTGGTGCGTCGGCAGTAAGGGTCTCGATTTTTTTGGTCTGGTCTGGTCCCCTTCAAATTTTATCGCCGGCGCATCTTTTTTGCTTGTGCGCCGGCAGTAAGGCTCCATCGCCGGCGCGGCGACATGTTGGTGCGTCGGCACTATTTGCCACCGGCGCATGGGTTTGCTGGTGCGCCGGTACTACCATTTTCATCTATAGGCCTTTTCCTAGTAGTGTTAGTTTGAATGTTGGATGCAACTATAGAGAAGGAGGCCGCGACACATCTAATTAATCCATAACACAAGGGCATTTTGAAATAATTAATCGTGCTTTTTATTAGTCGGTTTTGTTTTTTATACCTAAAATACGAGTTTGTGGTGTTGTATAAGAAGCCCATGTTCTATTTTAGAGTAATCTTGATGCTCCAATGTTGTGGAGTATGAGTTTCCAATGTTGTGCTCTGGAGTCATCAATCTAAGACGAACAGAACCATAACCGAGAGACCAATCACCGATCTTTATACCGGTGAGACTTGAGAGGATCACCATTTCGAAAATTATTACCACTAGCAGAGCGAGAGACGCCTCTAAGATTTTGTCTTTCTTTTACCCGCACAGTCAGTACTAGGCAGACCACGGCGACTGAGTAGCAACTGTCACTCGTCAGGCAGCACATTTTTTAAACAAACTCTTTTGTTGGGAGGGCAGAGTCGGATTCCCTCGGCGATGTGCCTGCTGCAGCTCTGCCGGTAGGCTCTGCGCGAGACACGTCGGCGGGCGCGGGCTCGATCACGACAGGACGAGCGCCGAATAAATCTAGGCGCACGGACGGCGGCATCCGATGCTGGAGCGTCTCGGCCAGGTACCTGACAAGGAGGCATGGAGCCGCGCGCAGCAGCGGCGGCGCCCAGCCGGAAATTCCCGGCGGCCGTGGGAATTCCAGGCGTGGAAACCGCCGATCTCAGGCGTAGTATTTTCGCACTTGCATTGAGGAGCCATTTGCCAAAGAGAATGAGAAGCGCACGCCGCACCTCACAAAAAAAAAATCTAAAAATTGAAAACAGCGAGGCCGAGGCTGAATTGGTCACGAAGGATAACATAATCATATTCGCCCACCTGAGCATCACGTAGCTAGAACAAAGAGCTTGGTTGAGGCCGAGGCAAATTTACGGATTATGTTCGCCGATTTAAGCATTATGGAGCCGAATCGAAAGGCTTTGTTTCGAGAAAAAACAAGTCATCATCGGCCAGGTGATGCATGATCGCACATACTACGTACCTATCATAGTCTATCTATTTCGCACGAAACTTGTGTTCTTTTGCAATTTGATTCGGTACTATTACGTGTACACAATATAATTCACTAATTAGTGGTATTTACTAGAGAGTAAATTTGGTGCACTCGAGCACTAGTATTTCTTGTTTTGTAATATTTAAAAGTTATACTTCTAAGGTTTAAAAAAATTATAAATTTTATTTCATGAATACATGCACATGTTTTGAATACTCGTGCAAAGTTTCGTAGAACTTGCGTTATATTGGGATGGAAAAATAAAAAATTTGTGGTTGTATATGGGGATAGAAAATTTAGTATTTTGCCAAATTTTTACCTTTTTTATATAGCTAAAGAAACAACATATTCTCATCTGAAATTTGCACCATACCTTTGGTATGTTTATATGTATGTGCATATTTAATTTTGGATTTTTTGGAATCACAGAAATATGTTTTTTTAAAATCTGGAGCACTGTGTCAAAGGCACTTTCCGTATATTATTAGCACTATATTCAGCTTTTATGACCCCCTTTCATTCATATATTGGCATATTTGATGACGGGGGGGGGAATCAAAAGGGCCAACTAGGACCAAAATACGTCGGGCCGCTGAGTCTGCCCAACCCAAACGGAGAAGGGGAGAAATGCCGATTTTGTCTCCATGATCCGACGCATAGGAACATAATTGGTGTCCAACATGAGTCGGATCTCTAGAGATGCCTTCGTGGACTAAAAGATGTACATACCTAGGACCATAATTGACGTTATACACATGATTTGGATTTAAAGTTTAGTGGTATAGATATATTTCTAGCCGTCTAGCTTATTTAAAAATAAAATTCACACGTGTCAAGTGCGAAGAAGAGAATAAACCTAAGCTAGGGAAAACTCCCAAGATGTAATATAAAGACCAAAATACAGCCAAGATATTAATGCTATATATACTCTAACACAATACTTAGTACTCCCTCGGGCTAAAAGGCTCCTTTTAAGAACATGTAATTTATAGTTGACCTTTTTTACCTCAATGAGGAAGAATGGATATTTATAGTACAAGGGAGAAAACAAGCCGTTTAGTGGATTCATGCAACCCAAATCGGGAAAAACCGGCAGAGTTGGTTTCCTCGCCGGTTCAGTCTGACGCACGGACCGGCTGGCCGGAACATTTGCATGTTTCACAGCTGGGCTGAAAACCTGGCCAGAAATTTCCGACTCAGTTTTGGCTTAGTCGGAATAGTGTTCTGTAAGGATTTTTGGCACAAACCGAAACACGTTCGGCTCGTCGGAACTTTTAGACGGGTGATCCGGCACCGCGTGTTCCTGCGCCGGCTTCGCCAGAACCCGTCAAACTGCAGTTTTCTCGAAATAATAACCATCTTCTAAAAATCAAAGAGCAGTAGAATGGAACCAGAAAATGGGTCGGACAATTGACCAAACACCTTGCGGGCGGCCCATTTCACGACTGTGGAAGAGGCCCATGAATGGTGAGGGCAACCTGTCCTAGCCGGAAAGGGTAGTAGTCAAGCGAAGCCGACCTCTTTCGGCGACAACGAAGGTTGAGGTCATCTGGCGAAATCGAGCTCGTATCGGCGGTGGCGGCGGACAAATTCAGTTGCAAATCGGCGGTCATGGCCCGGGGTTGTGTCGAGGGTGGGATTCGCTCGGGAGAAACGGGTGGTTCGAATGCCTTCGGGTTGCCAACAGACAATCGAGAGGCGGCGAACAGGTTGCCCTCACCGTTCATGGGCATTATCCGCGTGAACGCAAAGCTAGCCCAAATTTTTGCTGACTTTATGTTCAAACAAACAAAAAAACAGACATACAAAAATTTAGATGGGCGCGTTGCGCCACCGTTTTTATCCGGGATGATCCTCCCGCGGACCAAATATATGGTCGACGTTCGAGATGATCGTCCCGACAGCAAAAGTTCAGGCGACGGCGAAAGCCGTGTGATCCGTCGATAGCTCCTCAGACTAGTCATAGTGGGGAGTAACATAGAGTAGTAACATGGTGCATGTTACTACTCTATGTTACTACTCTATGTTACTACCTCCATAGTGGATAGTTACTATATGTGGTGTCATGCATGTTATATTTATTAGATTTGTAGACTCATCTTGTCTTGATAAGTGTGATGTTATGGTAACATAGCTAGTTACCACCTCACTCTCTTTCTTCATTTATTGTCATGACATGTCACCAAAATGCATTGGGGTGTGTGATGTTACTAGCTACGTTACTTCCACTATGAGTAGTCTCAGAAAAAAACTCCTCAGAAACGCCGGGATGGTGATCGAGTTCCGGAGCCCGGGACCGATCGAGAAAAACCTGACGAGCCCACCGCCGCGGCTGGTCGCGTGGCGATGGCGTGGCGCCGTCGTGGTCCACGCACCATGGATGGACGAGAGGCGAGGCGTGCGCGCGCGTGCATGGTTCAGTCGCGACTGGCGAGGGATTGATTGGCCGGCTGGACCACGCTGACGCTGTCTCTTGGAGCGGGCGCTGAAACCTATGCGGCTTAACGCGAATTTACCGCGTCCACCTGCCTCTTCCTCCTCCTTGGATCACACGTGCGCTCGTCTTCTTCGTTTTCAAACGCAGACAGCTTAAGCTCTGAGCATTAATTGCCGGTGTGACTGAGCAGCGCAATTGCTTGCCCTAAACAACCCGTTCCAGACGTCTCATCTTCAAGTTACTTCTGCAAATTCGACCTTGGTGCTGGTGCAGGTTTTCATTACGTGCAATACTTCGCAGATAAGATGACAAGAGCATAGGTAGGGTATGAAGTATGTATATGGTAGAGCAATATCGTATCCATACTCGTGTAATCAACATGGAAATAATTTTACATGTGTCCATAGGTACCTACAAGTATAAAAGTCTACCTATACCCATACCCGACGGGTAACCATACGCATTAGGTACCCAACAGGTAGGTCAAAATAGCAAATAGTACGCACATTATTCATAATTTTACATTCATCAATAGCACATGTAACAAAAATCAACTCAATAAAATGTAATTGATTATATGATAATTATCAAAATTTACAAATCACAATCACATATGGATAATTCATAAGTCAACAAAATTAGACGAGCCACATGATATATTAATAATTGATGACAACTTAACATATATAGGTTCACAAATTCAAGAACTTAACTATTAGTTGCATAGGTCAACATATCAGTATAAATGGGTAAGGTATGTGTGAGAACATATCTAGTGATACCTCACCTTATTTGATACTATGATACCACACTTCAAAATTTAAATTAAGTCCAAATATTTGGGTGTTCACAAGATGTGTGTCTACATGTCCTGTAATTTCATAACCAAATTTAAAATACTCTAAGAGAAACAAAACTGAGAA
Organism: Lolium multiflorum; assembly: GCA_030979885.1. NCBI lineage: Eukaryota > Viridiplantae > Streptophyta > Magnoliopsida > Poales > Poaceae > Lolium > Lolium multiflorum. The sequence continues at coordinate 143,355,641 of CM061747.1, forward strand.
ATCAAGCATGAATAGTGTCACATAAAGATAAAAGCACAAAATGCCACTATTCACATAGCATTTGTCTTTTTTTGTTTCTCTTGGTGTATTCTAAATTTGGCTGTGAAAAATCTAAAGAATGTAAACACACATCTTGTCAACAACCACAAATTTGTTTTAAATTTTTTTGACACTTAAAATTTAAATTTTGTGAAATAGTATCATGGTATCATGTGAGGTGTGGTATCACTAGATTTTCCCAGGTTTGTGTATACCCATAGGTACAAGGCTCTATATCCATGTCCTACCCGTGATTTAACGGATAGAGTATGAGTACTATTCATGAACATAAAAGTATGTATGTATCCTACCAATACAGATACGGTACTCATGAATACACATACCCGTGGGTAAAAATTAGCATCCTTATTTGCAGAAATGTTGTCTAGAGTATATTTGCAGAGCCTGGGATAAAATAGGGCAGAGTACTCAAAATATAAAGTAGATGTACTACCCTAGGATGGCAAAGAAAGCACTAGTTAATCCTTGGCGATAAGCACCCAGCCGGCGGGCCGGGCTCACATGTGGCCAATCACCATGGTTCCCTGGCAAATCGTACGGCAACACGACTAACTTTTCCTGTGTGTGAAGGGCAACACGACAATCTTGTCAATAATTAAGCGACCGAAAAAAAAAGAAGCGGAGCAGATATCCACCTTTGATCTAGTGTGTAACTGTGTACATTCTTATGCCACCGAAAAAACCATTTCAAAATATGGAAAAAGTTTCGAACAAAAAAGAATCGCGTACATCTCGATATCACATGAGCTCAGGACAAGTACCGCAGAAAACTAGCATTTTTTGCGTCCTGCGTGAGAAAGATAAAGAAATTCCACATGAAGGGATTTATATTTATTTAGACTTTTGTATTTTTAGCACACTACACGGAAATATCGATTTTTCGTGAAACGACTTTGCGAGCAAATAGAACCATCAAGATGTAGGCAAGACACTTTTTGTCGGATTTTTAAAATTATTTTGAAGCGTGTTTGAAACTCATTAAAAAAACACAAAAATGCCTTGTCCGGAGCAAATCGCAAAAATAGTTCACAGACTGGAACTACAGGCGTTGCCATTCCCAAGGTGCTCACCAGTCGCCAAATCTTAAGAGCATCTCCACCGGAGAGCCCTAAATCGTAGCCGGCGGCGATTTGGGATCCTAGTGAGAGAAAGTACTCACACCGGCGACCCCCATACGATATCCACATCATCCTGGGCTCAATAGAATAGTCGGCGAGCCCCAACAAACCCCTGTGCAAAGGGATGCTACCGGGGTCGCCCACACCAAACCCACTCCACTTCCACGTTTATTTGGGAGTCCTAGTGGGAGAAAGTGCTCACCCCGGCAACCCCCATACGAAATCCACGTCATCCCGAGCCAATAGAATAGCCGGCGACCCCCAAACGTAGCTAGCATGTGTGTTGTCGGCTACTATTTGGGAATCACCGGTGAAGATACTCTAACTAGATAAGAAACCCGAAAACCACAAACATAGCCCGAGCTACATGTAGCCTGAACATAACGTATTTTGATTTGAAAACTTCCCATTGGTAGAACACAACATTACCTACATATGGATTTGTTTTCAAAATAAGAATCAAAACTTCAAAATACCATTTTCTAATTTTGAAAGAACGGAAAAATGAACTACTTGTAGCTCCCATGTTCTTCAAGAGTCAGCAGATCTTAGGAAGAAGAAGCCCATGTTCTCTGCTGCAGTGACCAATCGGCAAACCTTAATATGAGTATCCAATGTTCTCTGGTAGAGAGTAAAACAAAGAAGATTAGCATGAAGAAACCCATAATAATCTAGAGAGACCTCCAAAAATATTACTACTACCAAAGCCAGAGGCGCCTCTCAGATTTTTGTCTTTCTTTTACCTGCACAGGCAGTACAGACCACGAAGACCAGTGATTGTCAGGCAGCAGCACATTTTTTAAACAAACCCTTTTGCTGGAAGGGCAGAGTCGGATTCCCTCGGCGATGTGCCTGCCGCGCTTGTCGCCGCTGCCGGTAGGCGCTGCCTGCGCGGGACACGTCGGCGTCGCGGGATCGATCACGACAGGACGATGGTGAGCTTGTGTCGAATAAATCTAGGCGCACGGGCGGCGGCATCCGATGCTGGAGCGGCTCGGCCACGCACAGGACAAGGACGCAGGCGCGCAGCAGCGGCGGCCTTCGCCCATCAGGAAATTCGCGGCGGCTGTGGGAATTCCAGGCGTGGAAACCGCCGATCTCAAGCGTGATATTTTTGCATTTGCATTGAGTAAAAATGTTGAGAACGAGGAGACATTTGCCAGGAGGATCAGAAGCGACGCCTCACCTTGTTTTTTTTTTGTTTTGAAAATGAAGAGAGCAATGCAAGGCGAAAGGTCATTGACGCCGAGGCCGAGGCCAAATTGCTCGTGGAGGGGAACATAATCATGTTCGTCGACCTGAGCGCCATGGAGCTAGAACAAAGGGCTTGGCTGAGACCGAGGCCAAATTGCTCGTAGGGAGAATCAGATCATGTTCGCGGGCTAAAGCATAATGGAGCCCGAATAGAGGATTTGGTTCGAGAAGAAGCAATCCATCATCTTCCAACGTGATGCATAATCCCACATACATACATCATAGTTTTGTTGAATATATAAGCAAATATCCATATGAAATAATCCGTACAAGTAATTGATAAATCATGACTATGTAAACGAATAAATTAAACGTGCAGTCCAGTAAGATAGATGAGCAGATCACATCTAAAGTAGACAAACCGATCGCATCTACCACATATACTAGAAGAAGAAACTCTAACAGAAACTGAAAGAGAAACGACAAGATCACGTACTTCACAGCAGCGTCGTTGTCGCCCATGTTGAGGTTGTCGAAGAAGTTGCTGAGATCCGGGAAGAAGTTGTCGGTGTGGAGGAACTCGTCGTCCGAAGACGACGTCGTGCTGCCGTAGTCGCGCGGAGCGCTCCCAAAACGATTGCCCTCACCCGTACGGGTTCACGAGGCGGGTTGGAGCCTCTGTCCGGCGGTCGGTGCACGACGGACGGGATGAGGAAAACGGCGGCGCAATGGGAAACGGTAGTCGCATATGTGGACATACAGGCTAGGGTTCTCGTCCGCGCTTATATAGTGCGGTTCGGGAAGGTCGTGGCGCGCCCACGTCCGAGTCGACACGCCACGATCCAAAATCGGAAGGCAAACGGGTGAGTAACGCGTACGTTAATGACTCGGAATTGATTACACAATTAATTTCCCAAAAAAGCAAAAGATAAGCTCGGCTCGGCGAGATTACCGCAACCCGCGGCGCGTCGTGACGTGTCGAGGCGAGGCGAGGCGGGCGGCGGAGGAGGAGAGGAGTGCGCGAGGGCTCTCTCTCTTCTCACTCACTTACTAGGACTAGAACACCCACCTTATATACCACTCCAACTCTCTCCCAACTAGCAATGTGGGACTAAACTTTAGCACTAGTGCTGCCGATTTATGATATGGGCCATGTGAGTTTCAGAATTTGATAATGGGCCATGGGCCAAAGGCCAAATGCCCACAAATTCCAGCAATCCCCCACAAACTCTCATTGGCACATCTCATCAATAAGTTTCCAGAACATTGTTTTATATACCGGTATGTCGTGGAGACTGTTAAGTTGAACTTCCACTTAAAGCTTCATATTACACTAGATTGCAACTTGGATAGTGGACTATGCCTTGAACTACAAGTTTTCTGCGCACTAGCTTCATACAAAGCCTAGACCGATACTAGGCTGCCGCGAGGCTTCCTCGCGGTTTGGAGCTTATACGTCATACTCCAGGGCCTTTCATGAGTTTACTAGAGAGCACCCAACTCTCATAGATTGCGACGTTTAACAATCGGACTCATATAGGTGTGTTCTTCAAAAGATGTTCTGCAGGACAACATCTCTGCTAAAATAAGCCACTTAGAACACATTAAGATAATTATCAACCTGCCATGCAGATTAGGAGAGTATTGCATCTTACGGAGTGGTAAAATTGCTATAGGGATATACTCTCCTCCCAGCTGACCAACGGCTTGTCTCCCGGCTCTAATTCACGGGATCTCCGATCACATAGAGTGGGTTACCACCGTGGGCAGCTCATAGTGTGGGTCTCATACCCATCTCCCTCGATGCATTTTCTATCACATTTCGTGATAGTCCCTTTGTGAAAGGGTCTGCCAAGTTTCTAGACGTATGGATATAATCCAACGCTATAACTCCGGAGTTTCTCATTTTCCTGACAGTTTTCAGTCTCCTCTTCACATGCCTTGATGACTTCATATTATCCTTAGAACTGTTTACTTTGACGATCATAGTTTGATTATCACAGTTCATAGGAATAGCGGGTATTGGTTTCTCAACCACAGGTAAGTCCATCAAGAGCTCACGAAGCCACTCTGCTTCAACAGTGGCTGTGTCTAATGTTGTGAGTTCTGCTTCCATAGTTGACCTCGTAATGATGGTCTGCTTGCAAGACTTCCAGGAAACAGCGGCACCTCCAAGTGTAAACAAATAACCACTTGTGGCCTTAGTCTCATCAGCATCATATATCCAATTTGCATCACTATAACCCTCAAGTACCCTTGGATACCCAGTATAGTGAATGCCATAGCTCGCAGTGCCTTTTAGATAGCGCAAAACTCTCTCAAGAGCATGCCAATGAACATCTCCAGGTCTAGACACAAAACGGCTGAGTTTACTTACAAAGGAGATGTCAGGCCTTGTGGCGCTGGCTAAATACATAAGCGAGCCAATAATCTGCGAATATCGCAATTGATCTCTAGCAATTCTTTTATTCTTACGAATAATCACACTAGGATCATAAGGCGTTAGAGAAGATTTACAGTCGCTATACCCGAAGCGACTCAGGATCTTTTCCACATAGTGGGACTGAAGCAATGTAATCCCACCATCGTCATCCTTAAGCAACTTGATGTTTAAGATCACATCAGCTACTCCCAAGTCCTTCATCTCAAAACAACGAGATAGGAACTCCTTGACCTCCTTAATCACATTAAGGCTGGTCCCAAATATCAATATGTCATCGACATAGAGACAAAGAATAACTCCCTCGCCCCCACCATGGCGATAGTATACACACTTGTCGCTTCGTTTACAACAAAGCCTTCGACGGTTAAAGTTCTTTCAAACTTCTCATGCCACTGCTTAGGCGCTTGCTTAAGCCCATACAAAGACTTCAGTAGTTTACACACCTTTCCTTCTTGACCATCTACTACAAATCCATCAGTGCTCCATATAAATTTCCTCTTCAAGCTCTCCATTTAGGAAAGCAGTCTTAACATCCATTTGATGACGAGAAGACCATGTGAGGCAGCCAAGGATAGTAGCACTCGAATGGTGGTCAATCTGGCAGGTGAGTATGTATCAAAGAAATCTTCACCTTCTTTCTGGGTATAACCCTTGGCCACAAGACGTGCCTTGTACTTTTCAATAGTACCATCGGCCTAAGCTTTTTCTTGAACACCCACTTGCATCCTACAGGTTTGCACCCATAAGGACGGTCAGTCACCTCCCAAGTTCCATTAGCTAAGATGGAATCCATCTCGCTACGACGACTTCCTTCCGTAGTCGCATCCAGAGATGCATAGGCTTGAAATGGAAGTGGGAGTGTCGTCCACAGTACACAATGAAATCATGTCCAAAGGACTTTGCAGTCCTTTGCTCCTTTTGGGAGCTTCATTGTCATCCTCCACGGGATTTTCAAAGTGTTCTATAGCCATGGTAGGTTCAGGAAATAATTCCTGAGTAGACTGGGCATCTCCTGAATTGATGATCTAGACGTTTCTTTCATAGGAAAGATATCCTCAAAGAAAGTCGCATCATTCGACTCCATAATTGTACCAACATGCATGTCGGATACCTCAGATTTTACTATCAAAAATCTGTAGCCAATGCTATGAAATGAATATCCCAGAAGAACACAATCCACGGTTTTTGGTCCAAGTTTGCGCTTCTTGGGTATCGGCACATTTACTTTCGCCATGCAACCCCAAGTTCGTAGGTAAGAGAGTTTCAGCCTTTTCCTTTCCCATTCCTCAAAAGGAGTAATGGTTTTGTTCTTTGTGGGGACACGGTTTAGGACATGACATGCAGTCAATATCGCCTCCCCCACCATGCCTTGGATAGACCCGATGTATCTAACATGGCGTTAACCAAATCGGTTAGAGTACGGTTCTTCCTTTCGGCCACCCCATTTGCTGAGGTGAGTAGGGAGGCGTCCTCTCATGGATAATACCATGTTCCGCACAAAAAGAATCAAACTCGTTGGAAAAATACTTTCCACCACGATCAGACCTTAGCCGCTTGATATTTCGATCAAGTTGGTTTTCTGCTTCAGCTTTAAAGATTTTGAAGTAATTAAGAGCTTCATCTTTAGATTTCAGGAGATACACATAACAATATCGAGTAGAGTCATCAATTAAAGTCATGAAGTATCTTTTCCCTCCTTTTGTCAATTCACCATTCATTTCACAAAGATCCGAATGTATAAGCTCCAGCGGTGCCAAGTCTCTTGCCTCCGCAGTCTTGTGAGACTTACGTGGTTGCTTAGCTTGCACACATACTTGGCACTTGGATTTCTTGACAATAGCAAATCGGAATTATATTCATATTCGCTAGCCGCATCATGCACCCAAAATTAATATGACAAAGTCGTGAATGCCAAATATCGGACTCACTATCATTGCAAACATGATTAATAATTTGAGTACATAAGTCTGACAAAGATAAGCGGAACAAACCTCCGCATACATAACCCTTTCCAACAAATTGTCCACACTTGGAAATTACAACTTTATTGGACTCAAAAACCAACTTAAAACCATCTCGACATAAAAGCGATCCGCTAACGAGATTCTTATTGATGGAAGGAACGTCTGCACATTCTTCATGGATGGTTTTCCGAAGTAAACTTGATCCACCGTACCAACACCACGAACGAAGCACGTGAGCCGTTTCCCATCGCACGGAGGAAGTCCTTGCGACCTGATAAGAACATAGAGACATCAGAACATACATGTGTATTGGCTCCGGTGTCTATCCACCAATCGGGAGAATTACATCTGAAAGGACAGGGGAAATATACCCAACGTCCTTCATCTCGGTATCAACGCCAATAACAACATTTGCGGACTTGCCGCTGTTCCCACGCCGATCATGGCGTTGGGCAATCAGGGAGCCCAATGTCCAGGAGCGCCACAAACATGGCGTTCCCTTTCTTCTTATAAGGAGTCTTCCTTTTGAAGTTGGTTGAGTTGGAGGCTTTGTTCTTCTCGTCAAACTTGCCTTTTCCATTGTTCTTATTTTTAGACTTGTGAGATTGGAAGTTCTTCTTCTGTACCACATTGGCACTCCCTCAAAACTACGAGCGCGTGTGTCCTTTGCTCTCGCCTTCTCTTCCACTTGAAGCGAGCCAATGAGATCCGAAACGGAAAACTCTTGTCTCTTATGTTTCAGAGAAGTAGCAAAGTTCCTCCACGAAGGAGGAAGCTTGGCAATAATGCCACCGGCCACAAATTTGTCGGTAAGGTACACTTAAACTGCTCGAGTTCCTTGGCAAGTGACTGAATCTCATGAGCCTGCTCAACCACAGAGCGCTCATCAGTCATCCTGTAGTCATAGTATTGCTCCATGACATACGATTCGGTGCCAGCGTCCGAGACCCCAAACTTGGCCTCGAGCGCATCCCACGCATCTTTACCATGGTCGAAAGCCATGTACGGGTCAACAATGTTGTCCCCAAGAATGCTGAACAAGGCCGCCTTAAACATGGCGTCGACCTTCTCAAACTTTCCCTGCTCCTCTGCAGAGAGAGGCCCCTCAGGTCTAGCATCTGTGGCGCTAAAACAGACTAGGTTTGTAAACCATAGGACTGCCTTTGTGCGCCACCTCTTGTAATGCATACCATCAAAGGAGTGAGGTCGAGTAGCAGCAGCAATGCTGCTTGAATTGATTTGCCTATAATCAGGTTTTTGGATTGTTGAATATATAAGCAAATATCCATATGAAATAATCCGTACAAGTAATTGATAAATCATGACTATGTAAACGAATAAATTAAACGTGCAGTCTAGTAAGATAGATGAGCAGATCACATCTAAAGTAGACAAACCGATCGCATCTACCACATATACTAGAAGAAGAAACTCTAAAAAGAGAAACGACAAGATCACGTACTTCACAGCAGCGTCGTTGTCGCCCATGTTGAGGTTGTCGAAGAAGTTGCTGAGATCCGGAAAGAAGTTGTCGGTGTGGAGGAACTCGTCGTCCGAAGACGACATCGTGCTGCTAGTAGTCGCGCCGGAGCGCTCCAAAACCTGATTGCCCCTCACCCGTACGGGTTCACGAGAGCGGGGTTCCGGAGGCCTCTGTCCCGGCAGTCGGTGCACGCCGACGGACGGGATGAGGAAAAAGGCGGCGGCGCAATGAGGAAACAGGTAGTCGCATATGTGGCACATACAGGCTAGGGTTCTCGTCCGCGCTTATATTGTGCGGTTCGGGAAGGTCGTGAGGCGCAGCCCACGTCCGAGTCGGCACAGCCACGATCCAGAAAATCCGGAAGGCAAAACGGCCGAGTAACGCGTACGTTAATGACTCAGAATTGATTACACAATTAATTTCCCAAACAGCAAAAAGATAAGCTCGGCTCGGCGAGATTACCGCAACCCGCGGCGAGGCGGGCGGCGGAGGAGGAGGAGTGCGCGAGGGCTCTCTCTCTTCTCACTCACTTACTAGGACTAGAACAGCCCACCTTATATACCACTCCAACTCTCTCCCAACTAGCAATGTGGGACTAAACTTTAGCCCCCACTAGTGCTGCCACTGATTTATGATATGGGTCATGTGAGTTTCAGAATTTGATAATGGGCCATGAGCCAAAGGCCAAATGCCCATAAATTCCAGCAAGTTTGTCTATCTCGCATACAACTTATATCCTTTGCACTTTGATTCACTACTATTGCGTGTGAACAATATGATTAACTAATTCATGGTATTTTATTAGCAATATCCAATTTCCCTGGCCTCTTTAATTCATATATTGGCATATTTGATGAAACGGGAGGAGGGGGTAACAAGGGCCAACTCGAACCAAAATGCGTGGGCGCTATGTCTGCCCAACCCAAACAAACAAAGCGAAGAACATGGCTGCTTCTGTGTCAGGGCTCAACCCAAACGAACCAACACAGAAATAGTTGGTGTTGAAATGGGTTGGGCCGCCAGAGATGTCCACATGAACTAAAATATTTACATACCTAGTACCATGGTTGACGTTATACACATGTAAATTCATCATTCTCGCTAGTGGATCAAATTAGGATTTAAAATTTTATGATATAGACATATTTTTACCTATCTTACATTCTTAAAAACACAAATTCACATCTGTAAAGGACATATGCAATGGGGTGACATCAGCCTTCTCGAGTGATGAAGGATGGAATGAACCAGAAGTAGGAAAAGCTCTTAAAAAGTAATGTAAAAAATCAAAATAGAGCGACATTAATGCTATGTATAACTCTTAACACAATTTTGATTCGGGTTAAAAGGGTCAAGAACATCCAATTTGGAAACATTCACCTCATGCATTAATCCATCACATTAGTTAGGCAAGTGCATACGTCACACCAACAGATTTGGCTGATGCAATGTGCCTCTTGTACCATCACCCCCTCCACCGCGCAATCATCCCGTTGGTGCAACTAATAAGCCTTTCAAACCAAACCAGAGGGATTACAACAGAAATCTTAACATACTTTAATATAAGTAGAACCAAAAATGAACTGGCTTTGAAAACAAACATCTTTATCCAAGTTTAAATTCAATATTAAGTCAAACAATTGATGAAATATCTTTGTAGCCTTGCTATTAATGACCAGTTATATAAAAGATGTGCAAATCGTTGTGTGATACAGGAAATCATGTTTTTATGGCAAAATCTGGAGCAAAAGGGAAATAATCACAAGTTGTTAATACACACAAGTCAACTTGGGTTGAAGAGCTGATTCCAGTGGTGTTAACGAGCACTGTTGTAGGCGGGGTGCGTCCGTACCGCCCACCCATACCACTCGGTGCCGACTTCGCCAAGTCAAACCAAACGAGTTTGTGAAGGCACTCATATATTTCGAAGCTTCAGCCGCCGCACAGAGAGCCGACATTCTCAGTTTGCATTAGAAACACATCGAGGAAGATCCACCGCTTTACCTCCACCATTGTTCATCATCCCTATCTCCATCTCCATTTCATATCCATAGCTTGTAATTGGGATCTCCTCGCGATTAGCGACCTTGTAAGAATATTTGGTACCAATCTAAGTAATTCTACAATGTTTTCTTTCATTGATCTTGTTATTATGAGTCAGTAGTCCTCACAGGCCGCGTGTTGAGGATTAGACTCGCAACGATTATGTGCATATAATACATGGGAATATTGTGTGCTGATTTTAATAGAAAACTTGTATTTTGTATCATTGTCTCTTACCTCAATTCGAGGACTTGTCAGGTATCCAAGTCCCCGAGGATTGATCAAGGTTCGAGGTGAGATGAATGGTAAGCAACGTCTACGTGCGAAATCCAATGATAACAAGAGGAATACAATAATCATTTAGTGATCCATTTGGAAGTAACAGTAACATCACTAATCCTGATGCTTTGGCATGCATTTTACTTAATAATCGTTGATAGTCCGATGATTCGTGGTATAACGGTTGGACCAAGAGACTATATGCTATGCTTGTGGCTCGCGGGGGCTATAATATTCATGGATGTGCTGCCCACAAATCCTATCATATTACACCATTTGCACATGAATGTGATTATCTTTATATTTATCTCATATGTATGCATAGCTGCCGGTGAAACATCAACCCTAGTCTATCTCCATCCATCGACATAACTCTAGATACAAAGTACACTGGCAAGGTCCGGTAAACATAACATAAAATGAATTAGCAAGTCTTATAGACGTTTCTTAACTATCTGCAAGTGTTCTCCAAGGTTCAGTAAACCTAGATCTTCTAGGAGAAAAGCTACTATACTGCATCAGTAATTCGGATCGAAGGTATCAACATTTTTTCTGGCGGCGTTGCCAGGAATGCAATTTTGCTATCCTGATAAAGATACTGGAGACCTTGTTATTTAGTTTAATTTTGTTTTATTTAATTTATTGGTATTAGTTTAATTTTTGTTATCTATTGAAAACACATAAAGAATTAGTTACTTGTTTTTTCATTCATCTTATACCAAAGCACATAAATATTAGCACTATGGCACAAAATAAGGTTGGGGATAATGCTACCCCTAATGATGATTTCATGCGTGCACCTATCACTTGGCCCGATGTTACAACAGAGAACTGTGAAATTAAGACTAACTTTCTGAGTTTAGATCACGTTTACTGAGATATGCGACATGATCCGCATACAAGATGTTGACCCCAATACAGTCAAGTTGCGCCGAGGAAAGACAAAACATTGGTTGCTAGTTATGCCTAACGACACTATTATTTTATGGGAGGAATGCACTAATATTTTCATGACTAAGTTTTTCCTTCCAGCTAAAACTATGCATTTTCGATCTAATATTAGATGCTTTAGGCAAGAGAATTGTGAGCCACTGGTAGTTTCATGTGAAAAGATGGACGAATCCATAATGAGCTGTCCCAACCATGGGATGGAAGAATTGTTAGGGCACGTACAATGCGGCGATGTCAGCATTCCCTTAGAGATGCCACGTCAGATTTTTGCTTAGTTGGAGGAGAGAGAATGAACAGAGAGAAGGTTGTCTTCCCTTAGCTAAGAGATCATCTCTTAGGAAATAAGGGAAGACTATTTTCTCCATTGTATCACATATATCTTCCCTTAGCAACAAATTTTCTACTAAAATTTAATTATTCGTATTAATTGCTAGAGATGGCTATAAGAGATAATGCATTGTATGACTTATATCTAATGCCTTCTCTAAATTATGTGGCGGAATAAGGGAAGGCATGCCTTCTCTACCATTGTACATGCCCTTACTTCTCAATTTATTTTAGAATGGTCCTAATGCTATGTCTAAGTATATGTTTAATACTGGAGCACATTCATGGAAAGACCGATAAGTGTATACAAGCAGCTTCTTGATGATATGGAGAATAAATGATTACTTGTCTGCTTATTTTATAAACTGGCTTTAGATCTAAACAGACAAAAAATTGACAGACCAAAATTTAGATGACCGCGTTGTGCCACAGTTTTCTGTCCACGGCGTCCCATTGCGGCGTTGGAGACGCCCTAATCATCCCGACAGCAAAAAGGTCACAGCTACGGCGAAAGCCGTGCGATCCGTCGACACTTCCTCAGAAAAATGCTCCTCGGAAAAGCCGGGACAGGGATCGATCGAGCTCTGGAGCCTGGCCGGGACCGACGGAGAGAAACCTGACGCGCGGCTGACGAGGCGGCCGTCGGCGATGGTCGCGTGGCGTGGCGCCGTCGTGGTCCACACACGGACGGTCCGACGGAGATCAGGCGAGGCGTGCGCTCGTGCATGGGTCAGTCGTGACTGGTGAGAGATTGATTGGCCGGCGCTGAAACCTATGCGGCGTAACCCGAATGAATTAACCGCGTCCACGTGCGCTCTGTTAGATGTATATATTTGTCGTAGTTTTCATATGTTAGGGGTTTTGCGTATGTGGCGTGTCGTGTCTATATATTGTGGGCTTTTACCAGTATCTGACAGCATATTTCTCTAACATGGTATCGAGCCCAGGTCTCGAGTTCAAATCCTGGTTTTCACAATTTATTCTAAAATTCTAAAATCCTCGCCCGCGGCCGCCCGCCCGGCACCCTGCCGTCCGCGCCGGCCCCGGGCTGCCTCTTTGCCTCTACTACGCGTGTTGACTTGTCTTCTCTTCTCCCGTCACACGCGAGCGGGGGTGTTGTGAAGTGTATAAGTAGATTGCCTAGCCCTTTCCATCAGTTCGGACTTTTGGTTCAAGTGGCTAGTGCATGAAGCTTTAACATGGTATCAGAGCCGAAATTGGTTCTCTAAAAATTCCCGGCCGACGTCGCTTGTCCGTCTTGCCGTTCGTCTGCTCTCTTGTCGTCGCCCGTCCGGTCGACGATCTCCCGCTCGGCGCCTCGCTTGCTCGCTCGGCGATCCACCCGCCGCGCCGCGTCTGCTCTCTCCCCGTGCCGCTCGGTGGTTCCGATCTCTGCTGCTCTCCCTCTGTTGGTGCCGCCCGCCTGCTCCTCCGATTCCGCCCGGCGCGCCTCCGTGGCCTTGCGATCGGTGGCCGCGTGGCCGTGGCCCTTGCTGCTCTCCGCCAGATCCCGGCCAGCGCGTGGCCGTGGCCGATTCCAGCGCCCCCGCGTGGTTCCGATTCCCAGCTCCCGATCTGATCTGCCTGCTCCAGTTGACTTGATCAAAAAAAAAAAGCAAAAAAAAAACGAAAAAAACCAACTATGTCTTCTTCCACCGATCCCGCCTTCTTTGGGTCTCCCATGGTACTTGGTATTTGTATCCGTGTATGATTGGCTAGCCATTCTTCGTCGTCGTTTGCAGCCTCTTCACGCTGCTGCGCTCACCGCTCCGTCTACGTCGGCTCGCCGCTCTACATCGACTTTGCGGCCTCTTCACGTGACTCGTCCGCTTCGCCGACTTCGTTTACGTCGGCCGCCGCTCTACATCGACTTTTGCGGCCTCTTCCCGTGGTTATGGCCGCACTTCGTCGACTCAGTCTGCGTTGGCTTGCCGCTCTACATCGACTTTCGCGGCTTGTTCACGTGGTTATGACCGCGCTTTGCCGACTCTGTCTTCATCGGCGTGTTGCTCTCCGTCGCCCCCTTTGGTGGCCTCTGTGCGTGTGGATGCTAGCTCCTCGTCGGCACCTGATTGTACGTCGACCTCTCCGGTCGCGCCCTCTCTGCGCATGAGATAGCGCAACTTCTTTGATGCTTGGGATTCCAGTTTACGTCAGCAGCCTCGTGGTCCGAGTCTCGCCCTCGTCCTCATTGCACCTACGTGGCCAGGTTGGCCCACTTCCTCCACCTGCCGGACGCGGGATCCCGTTTACGTCGGCGGTTTCGTGGATCGTCGGCAGTGGCTCTTCGGATCTTCTGCGTGGCAACTCGATCGGGACATTCTCGGGGGTCTTCGTGGTCTGCCGCTACTCTAGACTCTTCCTCGCCGGCGTGCTGGTTGTGAGGCTCTTCGCATTGCGCGACCACCACTTTCTACACAATCGAGTACGTCCCCGTGGTATCTAGATTCTGGAGCTTCCTTTCATATGACTTACGAGTCTTCTATTATCCGCTCTTCGGTCTCTTATTTCTCCCGTCCGTGTTGTCACGCTGATGGTACCTCTATTCCTGTTTCTAGTACAGCACCCTTTCTACTCCCTCTTTCTCTGTTCCTTATGTTTCTCATGTTCCTCGCCTTCGATGAACCTTTTCTCCTGCGCTCACCGATTCCGGTTGTTGCGTCATTCTTGACCCGACTCTTGTGCGGTTCGGGATCGTCGCACACATGCCCTGGTTGGAGCTGGTCCTCGTAGCCGTCGGTCTCCGGGGCTTTGGGAGTTAGACTGGCTTCGTGTTCCTTCCGCTGCCACTTCATCTGCCAGTTCTCCTCCGGTTGTTGCCTCTGTCACCGGCTCTTTCAGCAGTGGCATCATCGTCTTGGTCACCTTTGTGACTCTCGCTGTCGTCTTTGGTTCATCGTGGCCTTGGTTCTGTCTCTGGAGATGGGTCGTTACACTGTCGGGGTTGTAGGTTAGGCAAACAGATTCACTTCCCTATCCTACTAGTGTGTCTGTCTCTCGGCGACCGTTTGATTTAGTCCATTCAGATGTTTGGGGTCCGGCTCCTTCGCTTCGAAAGGGGGCCATCGATACTATATCTTATTCATTGATGATTTTTCACGGTACACTTGGGTGTTTTCCATGCGCTCTCGCAGTGAGGTGCTCTCTATTTATCAGCGTTTTGCGGCCATGGTCCGCACTCAGTATTCCTCACCCATTCGCGTGTTCCGTGCTGATTCTGCTGGTGAGTATATCTCCTCGGCACCTTCGTGGTGTCCTTGCTGAGGAGGGCACCCTCGCTCAGTTTTCTTGTCCCGGCGCGCATGCTCAAAATGGCGTCGCCGAGCGTAAGCATCGTCATCTTCTTGAGACCACCCGTGCTATGATGATTGCCTCTTCTCTTCCGCCACATTTTGGGCTGAGGCTGTTGCTACGTCGGCCCACCTCATTAACATTCAGCCTTCCGTTGCTCTGCAGGTGGCATTCCTCTCGAGCGTCTCTCTGGTGTTTCTCCGGACTACTCGACTCTCCGTTCATTTGGTTGCGTCGCTATGTCCTTCGCCTCCTCGCGAACGCACTAACTGACCGCTCGTCTGTTGAGTGTGTTTTTCTGGATACGTGATGAGCATAAGGGCTATCGCCGTTGGGACCCCGTTGGTCGTCGTATGCGCATCTCTCGTGACGTCACATTTGATGAGACGCGTCCCTTCTATCTCGCCCCACCTCGGGTACTTACCCGGTGGATGATATCTCTTTTCTTCTTTTCCGGATGCACCCCCTGCTATCCTCCCCCTCCTAGTCCCGATGCGCCTCCTTCGGCGCCATCCTCTCCTCCGTCTAGTCCCCCTAGTACTCCTCGTTCTCCGGCTTCGGATCCTTCGATGTTGTCCCTTCTTCCTCTTCTTGATGAGTTGTCCTCCGCCGATGACCTTCCCTTCACGGCTGTTCGTGCGTCGTGCTCCACTCGTTACTCTCCTAGTCGGTATGGTCTTTGTCGTTTCGAGCCGACTTCTTATCGAGATGCCGAGCGTCATCCGAATGGCAGCTTGCCATGGCCGAGGAGATCGCTGCGCTTGAGCGCACGGCACTTGGGATCTTGTTTCTCCCCTTGGTGTTCGTCCTATCACGTGTAAGTGGGTCTATAAAATTAAGACTCGCTCCGATGGATCTCTTGAGCGCTATAAAGCGCGTCTTGTGGCTCGTGGCTTTCAGCAGGAGCACGGTCGTGACTATGATGAGACTTTTGCCCCTGTGGCTCATATGACTAGTGCGTACCCTTCTTGCTGTTGCTTCTGTTCGCCGCTGGTCTGTCTCCCAGCTTGATGTTCAGAATGCTTTTCTTAATGGCGAGTTGAGTGAGGAGGTTTACATGCAGCCCCCTCCTGGGTATTCTGTCGTTGCCTATTCGACGGTACCTCGGAGGAGGGATCCTCACGAGGGGGAGAAGAAGTAGGGGCCATAGGGCGGAGTGCACACGGGACGGTGGTACGCGAGTTACCCGACTTCGGAACACACCGCGATGACAGGCCTACCGCTGCTTGTGGAATTATCCGGGCGCTGCGCGTTGTTACAATGGTTGTGGTTGTCCCCTAGGGCTCCCGGGATCCGGCTTATAAAGGCGCACGGATCTAGGGTTTACATGGAGAGTCCTAGCCGGATTACAGATTGCCTAGTCTACGTTACAATATCTTGCCGTGTACGTCAAGGATCCGCCTCCCTATCGTCGTGTTGGATCCGGGTTCCTCATGGGCCTCCATGGATCCGGGTTCCTCCAAAGGTCGGTACGGATCCAGCTATCTGATCCTGGGCCGGACTTTATCCTTCATGATCAACGGCAAGAACGCCCGATGGGCCACATGCCACCATCACCGTCTATGGGCCACCCGGGCTTGCCGGATCTAGGCCTGTCGATGGTACACCCATGAAGTATACCCACAACGTAGCCCCCGAGTTCTCCGAGTTTCTCCTGCAGTTTCCGCCACGCTTGTACCTTATGATCTCCGGCATCGATGGTAACGCGGAGAAAGTTGAAGAACTCCAACTTCGTATCTTCTTTTTCCAACTTATAAGTCGGAAGATTCCTCATCTGCGGGACTTCATCCATCGACGACCTTAGAACGTGTCTCGGGTTACTCCCCTGCTTGCGAATGTGAACGCTTATCTTCACGCTTTTACCCGGAGTCTTAACAAACTCAAACGGTTCCGCCAATTTTGGCGCCATTTTCGCGCGGTTTGTGCGGTAACTTATCTCTAGCCATTTTTACTGTTAGGGTTTAGGACACGTGTCATGCATCCAACGGCGCGACGCTTGCGTTCCGACCACAGGATGCGGAGCACGAATCTCATCCCTCGGCCTATAAATATCCACCGTCGACCCTAATCTCTCATTCACCTCACCTCTCTACAGCGCCGCGCCGCGAGCTCTTCCTCCGCCGAACCCGCCGGAAAGTCGCCGGAGCATCACCGGAGCGAGTCCACCACCGTGGTGTTCTTCGTGTTCTTAACTCCGACGAGCCACCGCACGAAAACCTCACCGCCGGCAACTCCGACCACCGCGGAATCCATTGCGGTAAGCTCTCCGAGCTTCGATTCTTTGCCGTAGTTGGTAGGGATGACCGCTAGGTTGACGATGTGGATCCGACTAAATTACGTTTTCCGCCACTACTCTTACATCTTCAGATGTCGTCCATGACTCCGCCTCCTGCCGATGAGCCGATCAATGCGACGCCCATCTCCTCCGCTCCGCCTCCCTTCATCCCAATCCAGCTGGATCCTACTAAGGATTCCGGCAAAGACGTCGAGGGCACCTCAGCTATCCCTGAAAAGACATCGAGGCGGAGAAGAAAGCGGAAGAGATGGCTGCCAAAAATCCAAAGCTCGCCAACGGGACTCGGAATCCAAAGGTAAATGGTGGCCTTGCACCACTACGAACATCGAGCTGCAGAACTTAGAGGGAGAAGGGTTCTTGCAACCCGGAAGCTGGAGGGCGACCCCGAGTTCCCTAGCCCCGGCCCCTCAGGACAACGAGTGCTGACGAAGGCGTTGGTGGAACGAGGCTTCTCATTTCCGCCTTCGGACTTCTTCTCGAGATTCTGAAGGCTTATGGGCTCCAACCCCACAACATCTCTCCGAACAGCGTGCTTGCAATTAGCAATCACGTCACTCTCGAAGGCCATCTCCGGGTAGCTCCCGAACTCTCCCTGTTCAATACTATTTTACTGTCAAGAAGGAGAGGATCCGGCCTCCGAATGGCGACATGCGGAACCATCACTTTTATGCTTCGCCCGGGCCGCGTCTACCCCACACCGACCGCCACGAATCCGCGCGTACTGGTCCGCAGGCTTCTTCTATTTGAAGGACGTCTCCGACCCCGCGAACGCAAGGAAACTACCACCGTTCAAGAACTGCCCCGCCACTGAGCTTCCGACATGGTCGCACTGCCCCCACATCTCCGAATCACTCCAGCTCACTCGCGCCGTCAGGCGGATCTGCAGGCGACGGAGGAGGGGTTGACGGGGAAGGACCGACCCTCTCTGGTTCACCAAGCGGATCCAACCGCTTCAACACAGGGATCGCTGATGTTCCAGTCACAGGCGCGATGACCCGATGCGAGTTACAAAAGACAATCTTCCGCCGACGCCCTCGACAAGAGAATCCGGGTCCTGATCAAAGTTCCGCGTGAACTCCGCGTTCACGTGTGCAACAAAGAGATCCACATGAATGGTTCCGGAACTGCGGTACGTCGGCTTGACTGTAACCTCTTGTTTCTTTTCGCATTCAACTTTTTTGTCTAAGTGTTTAACTCTGTATCATCTCGAAGCGCTCGAAGAGAACGAACTCGGAACTCTCCTCCGAGTTCCTTCCACCGGAAACACGGATCCGGATGCCGCGTCGGAGGCGGAAGCTCCCGAGACCTCCCGCCCCGCGAAGAGGAAGAAGGCCGCTCCCTCCAGCCCCCATGCGAAACGCGCCCGCGAAGTGCCTAGCACCGCTACCGGAGGGCGGAAGCGGAAAAGAAGCACCTCTCACTGATTGATACCAGCAACAAGGGACAGCCTGATGTCCAGCATTTATTCAAGCCTTCCGGGTAAGCGCCTATTTCCGAGATCCAGACTCTGCTTTTACGCTCAAACTTATACTTTTATGTTTTTTCTGAAGTTCCGGTAGCCAGCCCCCCAAGGCCCCAAAGGCCCCGAAGAAAAAGGCCAAGCCATCTCCGGCTTCTTTTCCTATTACTCCCGAGGTTGAAGTTCCGCCCAAAGCTTCATCTGCCTCCAAGCCGGATCCGAAAGATATCATCAATGTTGATGATCTTCCTGAAGACTCCGCCCACCACGGCGACTCCGCCAAGGGAACCTCCTCACCTGTTCCTCCGTCAACTCAACCGGCTCCGCTTTCGCGGGGCCGACAGAAGAAGAAAAGGAGCAAAAGGCAAAGCTCCTTCAAGTCACCAACGCGACTCGAGTCCACCTCCAACCAACTCCGTCTCTTCAAAAGCTTACCCTCTCACAGCGCCACGCGAAGTTTCCGACATCTGAACAAAGTGTGGGGAAGCCGGACGAGGAGGTGCGTGAACTCGCCGACCTGGAGGACAACCTGAAGGAATTTTTCAAGCACAGGGAAGTGCGGCAGGTAATACTAGCCCCCAAGCATTGGGTGATATATTTCCGTGTAACATGTATTGACCGATGCTTTCCCAAATGTACCTGAGGCGGAAATTTAAAATTTTTATACCAAGACTTTAAATTCCTCGCTAGCCCCCAAGATTTTAAACATCCGACTAACTCCTTGCTGCTTTGCACCAGGAAGCTGCACGAAGATCTCGCGTGCATGTCTTTGGAGCAGATCACGAAGATCGAGGGCTGCGCCCGGAAACGGAAAATAGCCAACAAGCTATCCGACTACTTGAGTCCCGCAGTACGAAATCTGGGTCTTGCTTTTTGTTCGATATAATTGTTCAGGATGCATAATATGTGCAATTTTGTCTACCTTCAGAAGAGACTGCCAAGCGCTCCAAGTTTGACGAGCTATCCGCCAAGGTCCAGGTGCTTGAGGCGGAGAACGAATCCCTCAAGGAATTTGTGAAGAACTCCGCTTCTCAGGAGAATCAAGCGCGGAAAGAGCTGATCGAGAAGCATGCCCGTGACCTGGCGGAGCTGAATGAAAAACTGGAGAAAAGCCAGGGCCGCGTCATTTCCGTGATCTCCAAGAACAAAGTTCTGGAAGGCGGAGGCCATTGACAAACTTATCTTCCGTAAGCATTTTCCGTGTCGTTGATCCGACTACCTTGTAGTTTTCTTTCTAACGGAATTGAACCTCCTTGTTTCACAGCAAGCCTTGGCTTTGAATGGTCAAAGGAATCAAATCTGAAGAGGACAGAGGCATACGATGAAGTGCGGATTTCAATCGACGCGCTATTCGAAGCCTGTCGCGGAATTGCCAGACTCTGTCTTTGAAGAAGGCTAAAACCACGCTCATTGACACGATGACCAAACTTATGCAACAAGTGCCGGATTTTATCAAGGACTGGCAAAAGTCTTCACACGCGGAGCCGCCTCCCTAGTTCGGCCACTGCAAGGCTCACTTTCCTCGCTCAATCTGGCGAATGTTGCCGCGGAGCCCCAGGGATTTCCCTCCTGCGGAGACCGAAGGAGAGCAGTTGTTTGCAGGCGAGTTGATCACTCGTTCGGGTACAACAACACGACCGCTGGGAGGATCCGAGAGCAGAGGGGAAGGTTCGGGTCAGGCGGCGGAGGAAAGGGAGGGAGACGAGGCGGATCTGGCGACGTGATGGCGGCTCCACCTACCAGGGTCTGAAGAAGAGGACTGTAGAGTTTTAAAACAATGAGAAATTGCATCATTTTGGCCCCAGTGGGTTTGTAATATAACTTAAATTCTTAAGTAGTTAGGGACGAAACAGCATGCATGCGTGGGCGGAAAACACTTATCCTGCAATCCGTGTTAATATTATTTGTATGTTTCGTTTTATTGGAAAGCAAGTGTTGGTTTGATAATTTCGGCTTGCCCTTGACCTTCCACGAGCGGAAAACCCGTGCGGAAACGCTCGCCGCGGCCTAAGCCCAATGGCAATCCGTCAATAACCGGAAACAACCCCAACCCAAGTGCGGAAGTCGCTACCGGAATCCATGGGTTTAACGGAAAAAATTTCCGCGAAAACTTAAGCTTACGTCCTAAGGGACGATTTTGAAAATCACAACTTTCATACACGCCTAGGCGGAAAGATCCAGCTGCGGTTTTAGTCGGAAAACTTACACGATCAGAAATGAAAAATTAAAGGAGGTAAAAGACTCTAAGAGTGAACCAAAAGCTTTATTTCATTGATCATGTATCATAGATATTACAAGGTATGTAATGCGTAAAGCGCTAAGTGTGGAAAGGACGTAGCTGTGCTATGTTCCAGGGACGATCTGTTTCATCATATATGTCACCGGATCTTCTCGTTTCGTTTCGATGCCGTTGGCAGGTCTATCCTTTAGTTCCGGAAATCAACGAGGTAATAGGATCCGTTGTGTAGTACTTTGCTGATGACAAAGGGTCCTTCCCATGGAGTTTGCAACTTGTGATCTTTCACAGAAGGCGGAGGACTAAGTCTCCGACCATGAACGAGCGGTTCGAACTCGACGGCTATGATAGCG
Organism: Lolium multiflorum; assembly: GCA_030979885.1. Lineage (NCBI taxonomy): Eukaryota > Viridiplantae > Streptophyta > Magnoliopsida > Poales > Poaceae > Lolium > Lolium multiflorum. The sequence continues at coordinate 143,377,138 of CM061747.1, forward strand.
TCGGAGCTTTGGTAAATGGTGGAGCGTTGGTCGCCTAGATTCCGAGCTTCTTCGATCAGGTCCAGATAGTTGTCGAGCCTCGTGATTTCTTCATTGTAGGCGGAAACTTCGCGGTGAATCATGGATGATGTCGGTGGGGAGCACGGCTTCAGATCCGTATACCGGAAGAAAGGAGTAAATCTGTTGACCTGTTAGGGTAGTTCGTAAACTCCACCAGTCCACTCATCACCCAAGCTCCGCGCGGTGATTTCTTCAAGGCGAGTTTTGATTCCGGCTAGTATAAGGCCATTGGCTCTTTCGACCTGGCCATTAGATTGTGGATGAGCCACAGATGCAAGGTCAAGCCGGATCCCAACTTCATCGATAATCCTTGAGTTCTCTGCGCAAAGTTTGTGCCATTGTATGATTATGTTGTGTGGGATGCCGAATCTCGTCACGAGGCTGCAAACAAATTTTAGTGCCGTAGCACCATCGGCTTTCTCACTGGCTTTGCCTCGATCCACTTATTGAACTTGTCAATAGCGACCAGGAGGTATTCATGGCCACCAGGAGATGATTTCTTTAACTTACCAACCATATCGAGCCCCCAGACCGCAAACGGCCAGGTGATAGGGATGGTCCTCGCTCTTGGGCTGGAGCGTTTGGTTGAGTAGCGTAGTACTAACAACCGCGGCAAGTTTTCACACTTGTCGTCTTCTTTAGTGTTAGCCGATAAAATCCTAACCGGGCTTTTGCACGGGGACAGGGCGGCATGATGCCCGCAATCCCCTGCGTGGATCTCTCGGAGGATTTCAATGCCATCTTGGCTAGAGACGCATTTGAGAAATACCCCGTTTGCACTTCGTTTGTAGAGCTGTCCATCAACAATTGTGTAGGATCTTGCTCGTCTAATGATCTGTCGTGCGTGGACCTCGTCCTCCGGCAACTTTGATCAATGAGGTAATCCACGGTGAGTCCAGCCGGAATGACGCCATCACTTCCTTAGAAACCGCAGATCAGGATTTTCGGGTTTGCCCTTCACCGAGGGTACTCGAAGATGCTCAAGGAAAATTCCAGCGGAATTGGTTTCTGCCGGATCCGAGCTTGGACAGCATGTCTGCCCGTGTTATCATCTCTCTGACGTACTTGACTTCGTATCCAGGAAGCACTTGGCGATCTCGTCCACCGTCTCTGTAAGCCGCCATGACGGAGTTTACGGCGTTCCAGGTTCCGGCTACTTGTTGTGCCACCGGTTGGAATCTCATGACATATGATGTGCTTGATCCCAATCTCCTTAGCGATGCAGACCGTGTAGTAGAGCCTCATATTCCGCCATATTGTTTGTTGCTTCGAAGTGAATGCGACGTCTTGCAATTCTTCTCCAGTAGGTGACTTCAGGGTAACTCCCGAGCCTTGATGTTGCTTGGATCAGTCAAAGTGCATGACCCAAGCTTCGGGTTCGGCACAGGTGTGCCCTCCGGTGCCTTGTCCAATCCGCGATGAAATCCGCTAGAACTTGAGACTTGATTGCAGTTCGGGCTTCGTAGTTGATGTCAAAGGCGGATAACTCGATGCCCCATTTTGCTACGCGCGTCTGTTGCGTCGGAGTTGTTGATGATTGTCGCCAGGGAGCCTTGCTCACCACTGTCATTGGGTGCTCCTGGAAGTAGTGTCTCAGCTTCGGCTGCCTAGGAAAACTCCGTATGCTAGCTTTCTGAAAGTGAGGGTATCTGCTTGGATTCCGTCGGACTTCTGTAATAGACAGGCCTTTGGACTCCGTGCTCAAATCCTTCTTCCTTTCGCACCACCACGATTAGGTGATAACTTTGTTGGTAGCCGCTATGTAGAGGAGCATAGGCTCTCAGCTGGAGCCGCCAATATAGGTGGGGAGGAGAGTATGTTCTTCAACTCTGAAGTGCATCTGTTGCCTCATCCAGACAAATTTGTTTTCTTGACTTGTAGAGAGGTAGGGCTTTCTCGCCAAGGCGGCTAACAAATCTCTGATTGCTGCGACGCAACCAGTTAGTCGTTGCACATCTTTGAGACAAGTTGGCCTTTTGATGTTCAGGATAGCCTTGATTTTTTCCGGGTTAACTTCAATTCCCACAGCGGAAACAATGAAGCCAAGGAGTTTTCCGGTGGCACGCCAAAGACGCACTTCGCGGATTCAACATCATCTTGTACCGTCGGAGGTTATCAAAGGTTTCCTTAAGGTCACTCAGCAGGTCGGATCCCTTTCGGGTCATGACCGCGATGTCGTCGACGTGGCGTGCACGTTCCGGCCAATTTGGTCCTTCGAGCACCGCTGCATCGTACGTTGGTATGTGGCACCTGCGTTTTCAAGCCAAAAGGCATGGTAACATAGCAGTATGTGCCAAAGGGTGTGATGAAAGAGGTCGCCTTTTGGTCGGACTCCTTCATCAAGATCTGATGATACCCAGAATATGCGTCAAGAAAACACAAGTTGCCCCTGCCGTCGAATCAATGACTTGGTCAATGCGCGGCAAAGGGAACGGATCTTTCGGACAATGCTTATTCACGCCGGAGTAATCGATGCACATTCTTAGTATTTGAGAATTCTTTTTGGGTACAAGGACGGGGTTTGCGACCCAATCAGTATGGATAACTTCTACTACAAAACCTGCCTCTAGTAACTTTGCTAATTCCATTCCTATGGCGCGGCGCTTCTGTCTCCAAAGCGTCGCAAGCTTGCTTCACCGGTTTTGCCCGGATTTATGTTGAGGTAGTGCTCGCGAGTTCCCTTGGTACTCCGGACATGTCGAGAAGGTTGCCATGCGAAGATATCCATGTTAGCTCTGAGGAACTCGACGGCGCTTTCCTATTTGGGGTCCATGTTGGCTCCGGAAACCTGCTTGGAGTTGTCACCTTCAATGAGGTCATGCTTCTTGGTTTCTATCGCGGCCTTGAACGAGGTCTTGTTCGGAGATCAGCTTCTTGGTGGTGCATCTCGCTTGGATCCACCGCGGCTCGTAGCCTTGCAGCTCCTCTCCGGATATGACAGTTACGCAAGGCGGCGCCTTCCTCGCATCTCTAGCTTTCTTGTAGTCTCGGACACGGTGATCCAACCGTTAGGACCCGGAATCTTGAGCTTGTTGTAGATGTAGCATGCCCTGGCGTGGAACTTGTGGTAGGTGGGCCTGCCGAAGATTACGTGGTAGGAGCTTTTGAAGGGCACCACTTCGAACGTGATCATCTCTTCGCGGTAATTGTTCACATCGCCGAAGGCCACGGGAAGTTTGATGCTGCCCAGAGAGTTTGCCTTCTTACCGGAACCACACCATGAAATTCGGTGGTGCTTGAGCTGTTCCTTGGTGAGGTTCATCTTCTCCAGGGTCTCCAGGTACATGATGTTCAGGCTAGCTCCTCCGTCCATAAGACACTTGGAGAAGTCATACCCGTCGATGCGGGGACTCACAACCAGAGCGTAGCACTCTTTGGGGATGACGGCCGGGTGATCCGACTGTCAAAAGTACGAGCTTTCTCCGACCACTTGACATCTGCACAGCGGATGTGCGTTCAAGATCCGAGCGCCGATTTTTTCGCGGACAGTTGGGGTTCCGAGGAAAGTGTGGTAAGTTCCGACACTCTTCCTGCCAAAGGGGTTGGACTTGTTAGCTGCGGTACCCTCCTTGGGTTCCGGCGAGCGTCATCCTCGTCCATGGCCTCGGGGCTGTCCTCCTCTTTGTCCTTGTTCTTGCCCTTGCCTCCTTTGCCGCGTGGGCGGTGCTTCCGGGCTCGCTTGTATCCTGCCTCCGGGTCGTTCTTCAGATCATTGACCCACTTGCGGTTGCGATTGGTATGGGTGGATTTGCCCGTAGCCGGATCCAGATGGGCCAGGCACGTCATATCCTGTATTCTTCGTACGTTTGGGGAGCGCGAGATCCGGCCGGTGACCGCGGCGCGCTGCGCGCCCCGCTCCGCCTCCACGTCCGCGGCCTCTTCCGCCTCCTGGACCTCCGCGTTGGAACGTCATGGCTACCATGTCGGATCCTCCGCCCTCTGGTCTTCGGGGGGTTCTTCCGCTTGTTGCGTCTGCGATGCCGTTATCACGGTTTTCTTGTTGGTGCAGGGGTATGGTGTAGGCGAGATCTCCTTGCGTCGTCATCGGCGGCGTATGATCGCCGCGATGTTTATCATCTCATCAAGAGTGAGCTTGTTTGCGTTCACCAGACAAGTAAGCTTGTGGCGCAGTGATGTCTACGTTCACACCGCTGTGAGTGTTGGGCCTCCAAGTGCGAGGTTTGTAGAACAGACAAGTTTTCCCTTAAGTGGATCACCCAAGGTTTATCGAACTGGGAGGAAGAGGTCAAAGATATCCCTCTCATGCACCCCGCAACCACAAAGCAAGAAGTCTCTTGTGTCCCCAACACACCAAATAGGTGCACTAGTTCGGCGAAGAGATAGTGAAATACGGGTGGTATGAATATATATGAAGTAGTAACGGTGCGAAATAGCTTGCAGGCGTGTAGTTGATGGTGGTAGTATTACGAGTAGTAACAGTAAAACGATAAACAAGCGTAGTAACTCAGCGGTTTAGGAACAAGGCCTAGGGATTACACTTTCACTAGTGGACACTCTCAACATTGATCACATAACGAGAATAGATAAATGCATACTCTACACTTTTGTTGGATGATGAACACATTGCGTAGGATTACACGAACCCTCAATGCCGGAGTTAACAAGCTCCACAATAATGCTCATGTTTAAGTAACCTTAAGTGTAAGATAGATCAAAAGACTAAACCAAGTACTAGCATAGCATGCACACTGTCACCTTCATGCATATGTAGGAGGAATAGATCACATCAATATTATCATAGCAATAGTTAACTTCGCAATCTACAAGAGATCATGATCATAGCATAAACCAAGTACTAACACGGTGCACACACTGTCACCTTTGCACACATGCGGGAGGAATAAAACTACTTTAATAACTTTGCTAGAGTAGCACATAGATAGTAGTGATACAAAACTCATATGAATCTCAATCATGTAAAGCAGCTCATGAGATCATTGTATTGAGGTACATAGGAGAGAGATTAACCACATAGCTACCGGTACAGCCCCGAGCCTCAATGGAGAACTACTCCCTCTTCATGGGAGCGGCAGCGGTGATGAAGATGGCGGTGGAGATGGCAGCGGTGTCGATGGAGGAGCCTTCGGGGCACTTCCCCGCTCGGCAGGGTGCCGGAACAGAGACTCTGTCCCCGATCTTGGCTTCGCGATGACGGCGGCTCTGGAACTTTTCTCGTATCGTGGCTTCCTCCGTAAGGGTTTTAGGTCGAGGACCTTTATATAGGCGAAGAGGCGGCGTCGAAGGTCGAAGAGGCGGCGGGGGTAAGGCGGCGCGGGCCAACCCTAGGGCGCGGCCACCCTCTGGTGGGCTGTGGCCCCTCTGGTCCTTCCGGGTGTTGGAAGCTTCGTGGAAAAATAGGAACCTGGGCGTTGATTTCGTCCGATTCCGAGAATATTTCGTTACTAGGATTTCTGAAACCAAAAACAGAACTGGCACTTCGGCATCTTGTTAATAGGTTAGTTCCAAAATGCATAAATACGACATAAAGTGTGCATAAAACATGTAGGTATCATCAATAAAGTAGCATGGAACATAAGAAATTATCGATACGTTGGAGACGTATCGCATCCCCAAGCTTAGTTCTGCTCGTCCCGAGCAGGTAAAACGATAACAAAGATAATTTCTTAAGTGACATGCCATCATAACCTTGATCATACTAGTGTAAGCATATGAGATGAATGCGCGATCAAAACAATGGTAATGACATGAGTAAACAACTGAATCATAAAGCAAAGACTTTTCATGAATAGTACTTCAAGACAAGCATCAATAAGTCTTGCATAAAAGTTAACTCATAAAGCAATAATTCAAAGTAGAGGTATTGAAGCAACACAAAGGAAGATTAAGTTTCAGCGGTTGCTTTCAACTTGTAACACATATATCTCATGGATAATTGTCAACATAGAGTAACATAACAAATGCAATAAGCAAGTATGTAGGAATCAATGCACAGTTCACACAAGTGTTTGCTTCTTGGGATGGAGAGAAATAGGTAAACCGACTCAACAATAAAAGTAAAAGAATGGCCCTTCAAAGAGGAAAGCATCGATTGCTATATTTGTGCTAGAGCTTTGATTTTGAAAACATATAGAGAGCATAAAAGTAAAGTTTTGAGAGGTGTTTGTTGTTGTCAACGAATGGTAGTGGGCACTCTAACTACCTCATCAACCAGACTTTCAAGAGCGGCTCCCATGAAGGACGTTATCTCTACCAGCAAGGTAGATCATCCCTCTTCTCTTTTGTTTACACATGTACTTTAGTTTATTTATTAGATGACACTCCCCCCAACCTTTTGCTTACACAAGCCATGGCTAACGAATCCTCGGGTGCCTTCCAACATTCACATACCATGGAGGAGTGTCTATTTGCAAATTTAAGTTGCTTACTGATAGATCGGAGCAAAACATGTGAAGAGAATTATTAATGCAAGTTAATTAATTGAGGCTGGGAACCTCATTGCCAGCTCTTTTTGCAAAATTATTGGATAAGCGGATGAAGCCACTAGTCCATTGTGAAAGTCTGTCAAAAGTAAATGACAAGATCGAAAGATAAAACACCACATACTTCCTCATGAGCTATAAAACATTGACACAAATCAGAGGTGATAAATTTTGAATAGCTTAAAGGTAGCACTCAAGCAATTTACTTTGGAATGGCGGAGAAATACCATGTAGTAGGTAGGTATGGTGGACACAAATGGCATAGTAGTTGGCTCAAGGATTTTGGATGCATGAGAAGTATTCCCTCTCGATACAAGGTTTAGGCTAGCAAGGTTATTTTAAGCAAACTCAAGGATGAAACGGTGCAGCAAAACTCACATAAAAGACATATTGTAAACATTATAAGACTCTACACCGTCTTCCTTGTTGTTCAAACTCAATACTAGAAATTATCTAGACCTTAGAGAGACCAATTATGCAAACCAAATTTTAGCAAGCTCTATGTATTTCTTCATTAATGGGTGCAAAGTATATGATGCAAGAGCTTAAACATGAGCACAACAATTGCCAAGTATCACATTATCCAAGACATTTTAGAATTACTACATGTAGCATTTTCCAATTCCAACCATATAACAATTTAACGAAGAAGAAACTTCGTCTTGAACATTATGAGTAAAGCCTAAGGACACATGTGTCCATATGCAACAGCGGAGCGTGTCTCTCTCCACAAAGTGAATGCTAGGATCCATCTTATTCAAACAAAAACAAAAACGAAAACAAACCGACGCTCCAAGTAAAGAACAAAAGATGTGATTGAATAAAAATATAGTTTCACTAGAAGAAACCTGATAAGTTGTCGATGAAGAAGGGGATGCCTTGGGCATCCCCAAGCTTAGATGCTTGAGTCTTCTTAAAATATGCAGGGATGAACCACCGGGGCATCCCCAAGCTTAGACCTTTCACTCTTCTCGATCACATTATATCACCCTCTTCTATTGACCCTTGAAAACTTCTGCCACACCAAACTTCAAGCAAACTCATTAGAGGGTTAGTGCAAAATTCACATGTTCAGAGGTGACACAATCATTCTTAACACTTCTGGACATTGCACAAAACTTCTGAAAGTTAATGGAACAAAGAAACTCATTCAACTTAACAAAAGCGGCAATGCGAAATAAAAGGCAGAATCTGTCAAAAACAGAACAGTCCGTAAAGACGAATTTTAAGATGGCACCAGACTTGCTCAAATGGAAAAACTCAAAACTAATGAAAGTTGCGTACATATCTGAGGATCACGCTGTAAATTGGCAGATTTTTCAATTTTCTACAGAGAACTGTGCCCAGATTCGTGACAGACAGCAATGCTGTTTCTGCAGCGATCCCAAATATAACATCAACTTTGACATAGAAACTTTACTTGGCACAAAAACATGATAAGGAGAGGTTGCTACAGTAGTAAACAACTTCCAAGACTCAACAAAACAAAAATTGCTGTAGTAAAATAAACACATGGGTTATCTCCCAAGAAGTTCTTTCTTTATAGCCATTAAGATGGGCTCAGCAGTTTTAATGATGCACTCGCAAGAAATAGTATTTGAGGCAAAAGAGAGCATCAAGAGGCAAATTCAAAACACATTTAAGTCTAACATGCTTCCTATGCATAGGAATCTTGTAAATAAACAAGTTCATGAAGAGCAAAGTAACAAGCATAGGAAGATAAAACAAGTGTAGCTTCAAAAATTTCAGCACATAGAGAGGTGTTTTAGTAACATGAAAATTTCTACAACCATATTTTCCTCTCTCATAATAACTTTCAGTAGCAACATGAGCAAACTCAACAATATAACTATCACATAAAGCATTCTTATCATGAGTCTCATGCATAAAATAATTACTACTCCCAACATAAGCATAGTAATTCTTATTAATTGTAGTGGGAGCAAATTCAACAAAGTAGCTATCAAATATAGGAGGTATATTGTAATCATAATCAAATTTATCCTCCATAACAGGTGGTAACAAAAGACTACTATCATTATAATCATCATAAATAGGAGGCAAAGTATCATCAAAGTAAATTTTCTCCTCAATGCTTGGGGGACTAAAAATATCATGCTCATCAAAACCAGCTTCCCCAAGCTTAGAATTTTCCATATCATTAACAACAATAGTGTTCAAAGCATTCATATGAATATGTTCCATGGGTTTTTTAATTTTTGCATCAAACCATCCATGTCTTAAATCAGAAATAGAATAAAAAGGTCATTGTTGTCCATTATGCCTAACTAGTGTAAACAAGAAACCAAATGTCGCAATCTAGAGTCTAGCTTCGAGTACTTACACGGCGCCGGAAATAGCTTAGTAGCCGAGGTCCGGAGTGTGAGTACCTTTTACCTTTCCTCCGACAACGGCGCCGGAAAATAGCTTGATGTCTACGTTCCCCTCCTTTCCTAGACGTGTTGGGCCTCCAAGTGCGAGGTTTGTAGAACAGCAGCAAGTTTTCCCTTAAGTGGATCACCCAAGGTTTATCGAACTCAGGGAGGAAGAGGTCAAAGATATCCCTCTCATGCAACCCTGCAACCACAAAGCAAGAAGTCTCTTGTGTCCCCAACACACCAAATAGGTGCACTAGTTCGCGAAGAGATAGTGAAATACGGGTGGTATGAATATATATGAGCAGTAGCAACGGTGCCAGAAATAGCTTTTGGCGTGTAGTTGATGGTGGTAGTATTGCAGCAGTAGTAACACGGTAAAACGTAAACAAGCGGTAGTAACTCAGCGGTATTTAGGAACAAGGCCTAGGGATTACACTTTCACTAGTGGACACTCTCAACATTGATCACATAAAGAATAGATAAATGCATACTCTACACTTTTGTTGGATGATGAACACATTGCGTAGGATTACACGAACCCTCAATGCCGGAGTTAACAAGCTCCACAATAATGCTCATGTTTAAGTAACCTTAAGTGTAAGATAGATCAAAAGACTAAACCAAGTACTAGCATAGCATGCACACTGTCACCTTCATGCATATGTAGGAGGAATAGATCACATCAATATTATCATAGCAATAGTTAACTTCCAATCTACAAGAGATCATGATCATAGCATAAACCAAGTACTAACACGGTGCACGCATTGTCACCTTTGCACACATGCAGGAGGAATAAAACTACTTTAATAACTTTGCTAGAGTAGCACATAGATAGTAGTGATACAAAACTCATATGAATCTCAATCATGTAAAGCAGCTCATGAGATCATTGTATTGAGGTACATAGGAGAGAGATTAACCACATAGCTACGGTACAGCCCCGAGCCTCAATGGAGAACTACTCCCTCTTCATGGGAGCGCAGCGGTGATGAAGATGGCGGTGGAGATGGCAGCGGTGTCGATGGAGGAGCCTTAGGGGCACTTCCCCGCTCGGCGGTGGAGCAGAGACTCATGTCCCCGGATCTTGGCCCGCGATGACGGCGGCTCGGAACTTTCTCGTATCGTGGCTTCCTCCGTAAGGTTTTTAGGTCAGGGACCTTTATATAGGCGAAGAGGCGTCGGAAGGTCGAAGAGGCGGCGAGGGGGTGGCGGCGCGGGCCAACCCTGGCGCCGGCCACCCTCTGGTGGGCTGTGGCCCCCTCGGTCCTTCCCGGTGTGGAAGCTTCGTGGAAAAATAGGAACCAGGCGTTGATTTCGTCCGATTAGAGAATATTTCGTTACTAGGATTTACAAAAAAGAAAACTGAACACTTGGCATCTTGTTAATAGGTTAGTTCCAGAAAATGCATAAATACGACATAAAGTGTGCATAAAACATGTAGGTATCATCAATAAAGTAGCATGGAACATAAGAAATTATCGATACGTTGGAGACGTATCACGCAGCAGCCCCCCGCGCTGCAAACCACCGATGAAGGCGTGCATTGCTGTGCGGTTATCTATGTTCTCGCACTCGTTTCTGGTTGCCAACCATCGGGTGAGGAAACTCCTAGATGTCTCACCCTTCTTCGGATGCAAGCTTGAAGATCGCTGGTGGTGGCCGGTCTCTTGTAGGTACCCAAGTGGTTCTCGAAAGCCTTCTTCAGGTCCAAGCAAAAGATGGTGTTCTCCTCGAGGTCGCCGAGCCAAACACGAGCTGGACCAATAGGTACAAGCTGGAGCATGCGGCGGGCTATATTCGGGGTTCCTCGGCGAAGGTTACCGCATTGTAGTAATCCTCAATCCAGGTATCCGGCCTCTCGCTGCCATCATAATGCTTCGGGTTTCTGGTAGCTTAAGGTTCAAGCTTCTTGGCTTTGGTTCCTCTCGGATCATGGCCAAAGCACCTTGGACCGATGTAGTCGGTTCTGTACTCGTTGGCGATCCGGGCATCACGGGGCCCCGGTGGGAGCGAGATCTTCTCGACCTCCGCCTCCACCTCCGCCTCCCCGGGTGGTGGTGAGGGAGATCTGCGAGGGGTAAGATGTTCTTCCGCCTTGATTCTCGGCATAGCTCCGGCGGCTCCGGCCGGTGGCTCCTTTCCTCTTGGTGGTGGTCACCTCCGTCGTTCGCTCTGCGTGGCTCGGGTGCGTACTCCTCGTTCCGCTCCTCCTTGGTTCGGATCGCGTCCTTGGCCTGCGAGGCTCGGGTCGCGTTCTTGATTCCGACGAGGCTCGGACTCGCGTTCTTGATTCCGACGAGGCTCAGGCTCGCGGTCTTGATTCCGGCCTGCGTTGCTCCGGCGTACGCTGTTCCTGTCTCTAGGTGCCGGCATGCGTCGCGGATGTTGATTCCACCGGCCCATGGGGCTGGGGTTCCGCGGGGCTGCGACGTCGAGGGGTAGCGGAGGACGCGGCTCGAGGTGGTGGTGATGGAACACGGTATTTGTCTCTGCCCGTCTACATCGCATCCTTTCCCTTTGCCGGGTCTTTCGGGGTTGAATCCGATGGTATGGGGATTGGATTTGGATGATCTCTGACTATCCTCCTGCGCTCCGTGGATCCGGTGCGCGACTCGCCATCACGATGTTGACTTGCTATGGCGTCCTTCTGCGCGGTGGATATGCACCGATTGGATGCTAACCCGAAGTGTCCGCCTTGCTCTGTTGTTGCATTGCTGAGCAACGAGCTTCCGGACGTAGTTGATGTCAATCTCCTCGTCCTTCTTTTTAGGAGCTCTGCAGCCTTCTTCATGTTATCCTTTGGAGTTGCGAGCGGCTGCTGCTCCGTGGGTGTTGCGAAGGTAATCTGCGGGGAGGGATGGCTTCTCGAGCGATTCTATCAGCCTCCACCTGCAGAGAGTCTAACCTTTTCTGCCACTCTATCCGGAGTCCCTTGGCCGTCGCCATCATTTCGTCGACTTCACGATCCTTCTTTAGGGAGTAGTCCACAAAATTTGCAGCCAAGGTTCTTTCTTCCGCCATTGCGGCTGCAGTCCTGGCGAACTTCTGAGCTGTTGCCAGCATCTCCTGCCGTTTGGCTTCTAAGGGGTCTGCGGCCTCCTCGGAGTTATTGGTTTGTTGAGAATATCGACTTCGCGACTAGATCCATGCGTGCTTGCTCGACTATCTCTTTGGTGACAGGACATCCCTGTGCGGTTGTGGTCCCAAGGGAGGCCGCACGTTGGATGGTCTGGGCTGGAGTTGGAGGCTTCGTCTTCCGTGCGGCTGATCCGGTGCCACGGTTGCTAGAACCTGCATCGGCTGGGCGGATTCCACTTCAGCTTGCTCACCGCCTCCGAGTTCCTCGAGCTTGCGGTTGAATTCCTCTGTATTCATGGATGAAGCGCCGTCATCTTCTTTCCCGATTGCGAGCTCCTTCGTCAAGCGATTGTATTCTTCTGTGCCTATTGAGGAGGCATCATCGAATCTGGGCTCAAGTTACCGAGGATTGATTCCTCGGGTTTCGGCTTCCTCTTGCCCGGTGCGTCGCTATCTCCGGCCCGGCGATCCGGAGCGACGTTGTTTCGGGTCCCTCAACCTGCAAAGGATCGGCCTCGTCTGATGGAGCGTCTCTGCGGTATGGGCCAAGAAGTGCACAGTGACACCTTTGCTTCTCTAACACAGGAGACCAGGCGGATCTGCATTGGTCTTCCACCGTTTCTCCTGCTCAGGGCGGATTGGGTGGGTTTTGATTTTCCCGATCCAAGGCGGAATCTTCCTCAAGAAGCTCCTACGACTCGATCGGATCTTCGCGGCATCCAGCTCGGCGGCGGACGCGTTAGCGTTACTTACCGGTGCGTTTCCGTCGGAATCGACGGTCTCGCCGATGAAGATGTGGATGCCGCCGATTGGGACGATGGAGAGCTTGACGGGGTTTGTCCTAGCCGAATCAGAATTCGTCCGGACGGACGATCGAAAAATTCCCGGCGTAGAGCGCGCCCCACAGCGATCGAGTCGTCGTAGCTTCCCATGGCGGAGCCCTCCCGGTTTCGGCCTCCAGACGCCTCGGGCCCCACGGTGGGCGCCAACTGTCGTTGCCTGTTCGACGGTACCTCGGAGGAGGGATCCTCACGAGGGGAGAAGAAGTAGGGGCCATAGGGCGGAGTGCACACGGGACGGTGGTAGCGAGTTACCAGCTTGAACACACGATGACGGGGCCTACTGCGCTTGTGCCGGAATTATCCGGCGCTTGCGCGTTGTTACAATGGTTGTGGTTGTCCCCCTAGGGCTCCCGGGATTATAAAGGCGCACGGATCTAGGGTTTACATGGAGAGTCCTAGCCGGATTACAGATTGCCTAGTCTACGTTACAATATCTTGCCGTGTACGTCAAGGATCCGCCTCCCTATACGTCGTCTTGGATCCGGGTTCCTCATGGGCCTCCATGGATCCGGGTTCCTCCAAAGGTCGGTACGGATCCGGCTATCGATCCTGGGCCGGACTTTATCCTTCATGATCAACAACTGGGCCGCCCGATGGGCCACATGCCACCATCACCGTCTATGGGCCACCCGGGCTTGCCGGATCTAGGCACTGTCGATGGTACACCCATGAAGTATACCCACAACATATTCTGTTCCCGATGGGATGGTTTGTCGTCTTCGACGTTCTCTCTATGGTCTCAAATAGGCCCCTCGTGCCTGGTTTGAGCGCTTCGCCTCTGTGGTGACTGCTGCTGGTTTCTCTCAGTCTATCCTGCTTTCACACTTTCTCCTGTACGTACTCTTCTTCTTCTCTATGTTGATGATATGATCATTCCTGGTGATGATCCTGAGTATATTGCCTTCGTCAAGGCTCGTCTTCGTGATCGTTTCTTATGACTGATCTTGGTCCTCTTCGCTATTTTCTTGGCATTGAGGTTTCCTCCCCTGATGGCTTTTCTATCTCTCAGGAGAAGTACATTCGGGATCTTCTTGCGTCTTGCTCTTGGGGATGAGCGCACGGTCGATACTCCTATGGAGCTTAATGTTAAGCTTCGTCCTACTGATGGTGATCCTCTTCCTGATCCCACCCGCTATCGCCATCTTGTTGGGAGTCTTGTTTATCTTGTTGTCACTCGTCCTGATATTTCTTATCCTGTTCATATTCTGAGTCAGTTGTCTCAGCTCCTACCACTGTTCACTATAGTCATCTCCTCCGTGTTCTTTGTTATCTTCGTGGCACGATCACTCGTCGCCTTTTCTTTCCCGTTCTAGCTCTCTCCAGCTCCAGTGCTATTCGGATGCTACGTGGCGAGTGATCCTACGGATCGTCGTTCTTCGCTTCTGTGTGTTTCTTGGTGGTTCGCTTGTTGCTTGGAAGACGAAGAAAGTTGTTTCCGTTCGAGTGTTGAGGCTGAGTTGCGGGCTATGGCTTTGTTGATTGCTGAGGTGACTTGGTTACGGTGGTTGCTTGCAGATTTTGGGGTCTCTGTTACGACACCCACTCCACTTTTGGACAGTGCTATCAGTATTGCACGTGATCCGGTCAAGCATGAGCTGACCAAGCATATCGGTGTTGATGCTTTTTACACACGTGCAGGTACAGGATGATGTTGTTGCGGTTCATTATGTGCCTTGATTTGCGGTTGGCGGATTTTTTTACGAAGGCACAGACTCGAGCGCAGCATGATTTCTTACTCTCCAAACTCAGTGTTGTGGATCCACCATGAGTTTGAGGGTGTTAGATGTATATATTTGTCTATTGTAGTTTCCATATGTTAGGGGGTTTTCTGCATATGTACACCTGTACATGTACTATATATTGTGGCCTTTGGCCCCCTGGTAATACAACAAGCATATTTCTCTAACACGCTCATCTTCTTCGTTTTCAGACGTGGCCAGTACTTAAGCTGTGAGCATTAACTGCCGGTGTGATAACCGCATTTGCTTTGCCCTAGATCCCACATTTCACACTCTCAAGTTCAAGTCACTACATCGCAGAAATGTTGTCGAACAAGCTTGGAGTACCCAGAGCTAGAATATCCGTAGAGCCTGGGGATAAAGAGGGGGTAGTACTCCCCTAGAGATTAAAAAGAACGAAAGCACTGCTACTGTTAATCCCTAGCGATAAGCACCCGGCCGGCGGGCCCGGTTCACGTGTGGCCAATCACTGTGGTTCCCTCGCGACCCGTACGGCCACACGACAAACTTGTCAATATAAGCGAAAAGAAGAGAGAAAGAAGCAAAGAACCAAGCAGCACATGCTCCTGATTTTTAAATACGTTTCAAATTGTCAAAAAATCTGATTAAAAAATTCACATGTATATTTCGACCTTCTATTTGCTCACATATGCATTATATATTATTTATGTCATGCATAGAAAAAACAAATTTTGGTGCCAATAAGAAGCTTTTCACGAGATTTTTTAATAGAAAAACAAAAAATCGGATTTCCGTGAAACTTGAGCTCGTGCGCACTCAAAACATCGAGATGTGCACCCAATTTTTAAAATCCTTCTAACATTTGAATATATAATTTTCTCATGGTAGGAGCAGATGCACCCAACATTCAAAGTGAATTTTCGGCGAATCACAGTTCATGGGCATGATATCCGAGTACGGATGTTGCCACTAAAGGGATTTATACCATCCTAATCTTCTGTTCTAGAGTAGGGGTGGACTAACGAGCCGCTCAGATTGTTAAAGCTCATGATCATTAAAACTCGGATAATTAAGCTCATTAAGAATAATGAGCTGAAATAATTGTTTGGCTCGTTTTGTTAACTAATTGCGAGTGCTCGCGCGCTGCTCGTCAAGAAAGCGTTGGCTAAGCCTGGCCATAGTGCAAAGTATCATATAGTGGTATCATCCATATGATACAAGTCTATGATACTACCCCTATAGTGGTTAGAGTAGTATCATAATCTCATGATATTTAATTATTTGTAGAATCTCAGTGCAATTGTGTGTATAGGATGTATTTGACATCAAATTTTCTAGTTTCACGTGCTATGATACAGTATCATAGTATGATACCACTAGCATATCTCTCCTAATTAATTATAGCGCCACATCAGATTTTTGCCAAGGTGGCATGCATGATACTCCTTATGATACTAGCACTATGGCTAGCCTAAGCCTAAGAAGTAGCGTAATAAATAAATGCATGCAAATAGGCAATAAATACTTGCATAGTGTTCAATGCATACATATTCGTTAACTGATATTAGGCCACTTCTTTAATCCTTTGGTCTCTTTTGATGGTCTCCACCTTAAATAGGTCATGAGTATAGCATAGGAACACAACAATATACTGGGCTAGCACTTTGTTACCGATCTTAACGAGTAGCTCACCAACAATGTCGACTCGATTGTTTAGCTCGTTAAGTTTAACGAGCAAAAGTTGTTGCTCAGTTCAAGCAAAAATTGTTGCTCAGCTCAGTTTGTTAAGAAAAATGAGTCGAGCTTAAACAAGTCGAGCAAACTGAGTGTTCTTTAAACTTGGCCAGATTCGAGCTCTATCTCCATGTTCTGTTTTAGAGAGATCGCACCGAGACCGGCTTTTGTGAACCTGGGTGTATGTGAACCCACTTTTTCAAAAAGTGGGTTTGTGATGTCAAAACATGTTTTAAAAATCGAAACACAAAATGATTGCAAAGATGATCTCAAACATGTGCCCTGGACATGAGTTTCGTTCTGAAAAAACATTTTATTTTGCTCGGCAAAAAAGTGAAATTTTACAGGGCTATATAGCAGTATATATGTGACGTATTTTGTCTTTTTTAGATTTTGAAATAAAAAAGTGGTTTCTCCGCGAAAACTTTGTACGCACACATGGAACATGCAAACGTATCGCGATATTTTTATTTCAGAATTTTTTCACATTTTAAAAATGCATTTCCAATCTGGGTTCACGTGCACCCAGGTTCAACTGGGGCTTTTCCAGATCGCCAATCGCTAATAATCTTAGTAGCCCATGCGTGTTCTCTTCTACAGTCACCAATCTTAACATGAGCAAACCCATAATCTAGAGAGACCAACCAGCGATCTTTCGAAATTTTATTACTGCCAGGTTCTGTCTTTCTTTTACCGGCGCAGGTACTGGTACTGCGGACCAGGAAGACCAGTGGCTGTCAGACAGCAGCACATTTTTTAAAACAAACCCTTTTGCTGGAAGGAGGGCAGAGTCGGATTCCCTCGGCGATGTGCCTGCTGCAGTTCTGCCGCTGCCGGTAGGCGCTTCACCTGCACGGGACACGTCGGCGCCGCGGGTTCGATCACGACAGGACGAGCGCCGAATAAATCTATGGCGCACGGGCGGCGCCGCGGCGGCATCCGATGCTGGAGCGGCTCGTCAAGGTGGTACAGGACACGCAGGGGAAGAGGCAGGGGGCAGGGAGCCGCGCGCAGCAGCAGCGGCTATCCGGAAATTCGCGGCGGCGCACGGTGGGTGGGAATCCCAGGCGTGGAAACCGCGGGTTTTTCTATTCGTCTCGGGCGATTCCCGAAGACGGTATCCGATGATCTCCCTGTCGGCTACTCTCTCGTTCGTTCTCGCTCCCACGTCCACAAAGTTGTGCTGATTTATGCTGGGATCCTTCTTCTTCTTCCTCGCGTCTGAACTCTCAAGGCGGGAAGCAAATTTCACAAACTACGCAGGAGAAGCTGATGGTCCCGTCCTGCTGAGGAGTGTGCGCCTCTGTGTTCCGATTTTAAAGTTCACATTCCTCCAATGACATGCGTAGGGATTTGTGGCGGCTCGCCTTTTCATGGTACGCTCTGATTGGTGGGAAGGTTGGATTGGATTGTCACACAACCAGCCTCGTGCATATGTGAATGACATGACCCTATTCGGCCATTTGCTCATGCCAATTTGAGGTACCAACTCGGTCCATCACCCATTTGCGTCGGTATAATTGACATAGCGAGAATTATATGGCCATAGTTTATGTTGTATGAGTTAGATGGACAATAGCTAGATCGAGTTTTTCTACAAAATCGTAATCAATACATCGTCGGACGTTGATACCGAACTGATGGTGCCCGCGGCATCCCTCATCCATAAACACAACAAGAGGCAGATGTCGTAGTTTAGGGGCTCGATGAGGCCACGCACTAGCAATATCAAACGCAAAAGCTGGCTATAACCGTCTCTTCAAAAGTTGCTTCTACCATATCAATCCACTCTTCCTGGAGCACATATTTTGGCTCCGCTTTGAATGCCACAAAAGTTGTCCATGCAAATTCTCGATGGCGTGAGGGACACACTGATGAATGCAAGACCGATCCATGCATTTGGTGTTCACCAATCTCGGTGGGCTATATTGTGTGGAACCCTGCTAAAACATGGAGTGTTCAGACCATGTGGGAGGTGATAACTTCTTGTTTGATCATGCACAACATGATTGTTGAGGATGAGCTTGATGATAGCCTCTTCTCCCAAGGGTGGCAGTTTTAGGGTGAATTGGTTGAGCTGGAGCGTGGGCCAGCATGATTTCTAGAGTTCCGCCATGTGCATCATGAGATCCAGATCGCCACACGCACAACCAACTTCAAGCGTATTTGATTGCAGGGTCACGTAGGAAACCAATAGTCATCTCTTATCATTTATTTATTTTAATTTGCTTGTGAACTACATTTAATTATGAACTATGTTGTTCATTTGGTTGTGAACTATTTACATTAATTTGGTTGTAAAGAATATGATTGCTTTACTTTCATCTGTGTCGATTGGGTGAAATGGAAAAGGCAACATGGCCAGTCTTGACCAAATGGGTCTTGCCGCTAGGTTTGCCCCGGCCCCAAACGGACCAAGGAAGAACCGGTGCGGCGGACCTGCTAGCAGGCCACATTTGGTGTCTGAAATGGGTCGGGCCGCCGGAGATGCCCTCAGCTTTGATGTTTGTATATCTGTAGTGACCATGCATACCACTGCATGTTGTAGTATGCTAGTCGTGGATATAACATATGTGAAGTACCAATCCGCAAGTATCACATCTCTCAGAGTGGTACAACAGAGACATAGCTGGTCCAAACTTACTCACTTATTATTATTACAAGCCATAAATGTACATCATAAGGGAGCTCCTCCTGGATCCATAGAGGATAACTCGGAAGTTCTAGTTGAACTCTGTGAAGCCTATAAACTAATGGTAGAATAGGGCTAAGTACCATCACTGCTCGAGCAGCGTTATTCTTTAATGTTCGGTGCTGCTCGACTACTACTAAGATAACACCGTCTATCTTAAGCCTCCTCTTCTGCTTCCTCGGTTCCGTACTCGATCAGATAGTCCACCCCTTCGTTGCCTCCCGAGATATCTGGCTCCTCGTAGTAGACATCCTTCGCGTTCTCGGCTCCTTCGTTGTTCTCCTCCGAGTTGTTCTGGTAATCTAAGCATGGGATTCAAAGAGGGATGAGTACGAGCGTACTCAACAACTTTATTATAGGAAAGAGGTGTTTAATGCACTAACTACGACCATGAACCAGAAATTCCAAGGCAATGCAGGTTTTTGTAATTATTTCTTCAAAAGGTTGCTTTTATTCTGAAGAACTGTGTCCGCCAGCCTTCACCGGGTGTCTAGAACTTCATGGAGTTCCTTTCCAGCGGCGTTTGCAGTTCCAAACCCGGAACAGCGAGTGACAAGCCACAATTTGATACACTCTGCAGAAGTATGTTTCTATACCTATAAGAGATCTTAACCTTGTTACCATCCAGGCAATAGACTTCGTCCACACTCTTGGTGTGAGGCCAGGTATAAGGGCATAGCCAATCACTGGGCCTTCCCGCGACCCCGCATATATACCCACCCTTTTGTAAACTACTGGCCGCGAATTGATTCTCTGATCTGGTCCCTTGGGCTAGCCCGTTACAATCCATCATAGATACACCAAACCGTAGAAGCGATAGGGGCTTCCTCCCTTCTAGCAGATACTAGCCCACCGGCAGGTGTACCCGTTGATATGCGAGAGGGAAATGAACAACTGACTACTCCGTCCCACTCCAGATCTTATGGTAAACACGGGTATTATATTACGACGCAAGAATCAGTGAACGACATTTGTTGTTAAGTCCTAGGTGAATAACCCAATGCAATGGAACTCATACTATGGTTCCATTTCCCACCACATAGTCATATTCATAATTATGAAAGTAATACTTTGATTTTAATGCAAGAGTGATAAGTATAGTACTTTGTAAGTAATTTGATAAAAATACTCAAAGTGACATGAGCAAGCGATGAACTTGCGTGTATACTGCAAGGTATTGCAATTGGATGGTGTGGACTGACCCTTGTCCTCGGTTTCTGAAAGATAGCATCATTGTCCGATAAGGGCAATGGTTAAAGATCCAAATGATGCATGCTTTAGGGTTTTAATGTTGTGCCCCCAGCTGATGTTTTTTAGGGTTTCATTTTAATTCTCGGAGTTTGAGGATAAGAAAGATCCATGGTTCCTCCTTAAGAGTCATATAAAATAACTTTTGTTGTTTTTTAAATAAAAATCATGTCAAAGACAATAATATTCATTTTCTTTGTTAATTATTAAGAAATATAAGGTTTGGTTTAATTACTCATTTTCTTATATTTTTTTAAAGGTGAATTTTTCCTTATATGATTTCATTTGTAATTTTTCATAATAATTATTTTTAACTTTTGTTCCAATTTTCATTGAAACATTTGTTTTGGATAGAACACAATTTTTAAAGTAGTATACATATTTTACTTTATTTTTTAGAGTTTTTCTAGGGTTTTTGGATTTATTTCTAAGTTTCAAATGAAACTTACTGGTCAAATGACCAAAATGCCCCTCGAGCCCACTAGTCAGGCCAACTAGTTGGTTAGGCTGGACCAGCCCACCTAGCTCGGCCCAACCGGCCTCATTCGCCACCTCTCACTCGCGATGAACCCTAACCATAATTTCTTGAGCTCATGCGATCCCCTTTCGCCTCCACAGTCGCTGGTCGCCTCCGGCCGACTCCGACGGTCCTGGACCTCGTCGTGGGTCACAATTGACGCGTCCCACGATGCTAATGCTTTCTATCCACGTCGATTTGGAAGGGAAGACTCCTCCTGCTCGCCCTCGACCCCCTAATGCAACTAGGGTTGCGGCGATATCGGCGATGCGCATCGGGCTGGCGTTCCAGGGCTCCCTGGTGCTGCTCGGAGGCTCGTCGGTGGTGTGCTGGTAGCCGCGGCGCTCGGCGTGGCCTAGCTTGGCCGCGGCTTGGCGCTGCCATGGCTGGCTCGTGCCTTCGTGCCGACAAGCTCGCGTCTGCGGTGCTATGGCTCCAGGTACACTACACTACTCCTCTCTCTCTTCTCGCCTTCATCTCCTACCTCTAGAGTTACTGGCCAGATTCCCCTCTCAAGGTACTGACCCTGCTCTGCTGCTAGCATTCTTGTGCTTGCTGATGTTGTCCTATTGGTTGTGTATTTGCTTGGCTGAGCTTGCTCTAGCTGATGTTGCGCTACTGGTTGTGTATTTGCTTGGATGGGCTTGCTCTAGCTGCTGCTGCTGCTGCTGGGTTCATCACCCCTTATCTATTTACTTGTTTCTATGGCTTACTGCTGCTAGCAATTCTTGCTTTAGCAAGTGCCAGTGATGCTTGTGTGATGATTGCTAGGCTCAAGTATATTCTAATGCTCTACTTGGGGTTGCCTAATACTTGTGTGCATCAATTCCTTGACTTTATTCTTCTGGATACAATTACATGTCTATTCTAGCTTGTTGTTACTACTGCTGCAGCTAAATGCAGTTGCTCACCATTCCTGGCGAGCTACTGATGCTTATGATTGTGTGTGCAGGCTCCAATTGATCCAGTGATCATCATATGCTAGTTGTTTTACTTACTGGCTCAATATGAATGCTTTTACTTGTTGTCATATGCTACTGGTTGGGTATGTGGAGCTTCTCACCAAGTATTGGTGGTTGCTTATGCTTGTAAAAGCATGCTGGATGGCTGTGGTGATATACCTGATGCTTGTGTGTCATCCATGTATGCTTACTTTGTATTTATTTAATTATCTGAGAAGCTTTGCTTCATTACTGTCAAATATTTGGGATGAATTAACTGCTTATGCAGTGATGATTTCCTTGTTATAATCATAAGCTTGGATGGAAGCCAACTATTGTTGGTACCCCAGCTTTGGTTTGAACTCTTTTCAGTAATGATAAATGTGTATTGCTTGCTGGTTTGGATGATCTGGTGGCTGATGTGACCTTAGCAGTGATTCACTGCTATGTTTGGTTGCTCCTTCCTGTTGTGTGGCTTACTGTGCAAAGACTTATGCTTACTGGTGATCAATCCTTTGATTGCCAGTAGCTTTTGATGTTGAAAACAATAAAGACATTTAATGTCTATACTTTCTAATGGTTTTACTAGGCTAGTGATGCTAGGTGGTTTTGGGTAGGCTTTCAGTGGATTGAGTTCATACTAGATTTACTTGGCTATACCACTGGCTTGGCCTATCTTGGCATGTCCATAGTGTCTGGCTTGGATTTGTATCTCTGGCATGTTCATGTTTGCCAGCATCACATGGTCTAGGACCATATGATGATCAAATTGGGTTCCTTTACCCTATTAGGCTTTGTGTTGGGGCATGCTGGTGCAAGTATGAACAAAACCATTTGTTTGTTCATGATTTTTGGTATACCTCACTCCAGCTCCTAGATATGTTTGATGATGTAGAGGTTTTGCTTCAGTTGGTGTTGTTGCTGATGATCATGCCCTTCTCCTCATGGCTAGCTGATGCTTGCAAGGATTTTTAGCTTCCCATCTTGCTGGTTTTGCTATGGTTTGTTCTTGTGGATGAACAGCTAAGCTGTGGTGGTTGAACTGGTCGATGGCTGAGTTTTTTTTCCTGGAACTCTTCCTTTTATATGGCTGGGAAGTGCCTTGCTTGGTCGACAACAAGGTTTTGGTGTTGTGGTGACTAGCCCTGGTGGTTGTGTGTTGTTGAGCATGCATGCAGCCTTGTGAGTTGTGTGCTTGCTTCTATTGGGACTTGCTCCCAAGCTGGATCAGCTCTGCAGATTCATGTATATCTACTCTTGATCATTATTTTCTAACAGCCAAGTGGCATTGCCACTTGGTTCGGTTCTTGCTTTCATGTATTTGATCTTGTGCGGGTTGGAGATGAACAAGATGATCCAGATGATCAAATTGATCAAGTGAAGATGAACAGTAGCTAGGGTTTTAGTATAGTTTGCTTGTAATCTTCTTTTTCTTATTTAATTCAATTTCACATTGTTGTAATATAAATGAATTATGTAAACACTATGTATGTGTGTATGATTATCAATAAAGCTCAAGTTTCTCTATATTGAGCTTGTATTAATTTTTTTCCATTGTCTTATATTTTTAATTACATTGTTATATAATTATTGTTTGAATTATATACTTCATTATTCCATTTGAATTGTTTGAGTTTTAATTTGAATTCAAACTCATTTCATTATTCAAGATTCAAATCAAATGATGATCAACTTCTTTTCAAAACCCTAAATCAAAAGAGGTCATGTCAAAGTTTATCGCACTTTTGAAACCCTAAACCCTAGATGGTGTCGAGAGAGAAACTTGATCCTCCTTAGGTATTTTATGCAATTAAGCATGAAATTTTCCCAGATTTTATGACGAGATGCACATCCCTTTCCTAAATCTACCACGCAACTGTCTGAAATCCTGGGATGTTGCAATATCTATGTTAAATAGGGAAGACATGATCATTTTTTAGGTTCCGTTTGAAACAGAGGAAAACCATAGGAAATGTGGACGATTGATTTCCTATATGAAAAAATCCTATGGTGCCGCTTGGAACGAAGGAATAGGATCCAAGGATTGCTTGGAAATTACTATGGGGTGGGAAATTCCATAGGAATTTTGGAGGAAAACTAGCATGAAGTCTCACCTCATGATTTCATCTTCTTGTGTCTCTAATTTCACTGTTTTTCTAGCATGACATCCAAATAATATTTTTGAAGTTTTCCTCTTGTTTTGGTTCATGTAAGAATCCACAATATTCAATTAATGTATTTTTCTGGTTTCAATGTTTTAAGTACTTATGTTCCAAATGGGTCCTTAGAGATGGTGATGGCTTTCTGAAAAAAACAAAGAGATGGTGATGACAACAAAACTACATGTGTTTACCAATTCGTTACGACTCCAAGTGCATAGTCATGCAACAAGTATTTTTTTCCCACAAGGATGAATGAAGGGTTTGTATCAAACTCTCGTGGAAAAAAGTTGTTATATCTTCTATCATCTTCAAACAACCTAGAAATTTAAAGCAAATAGTTTTTTGTCCCCAACTCCAATGAGGTGTTTGTGAGACACAACGGTGTGTAAGCAATTCAAAACAAAGTAAATAAAGCAGGTAATATGCAAAGTATTTTTTATTTCAAAATTATGAAGTGTTGAAAATAAAAATGCAAGCAAAGTAAAGTACAATGTGTTTATTATAGCATATAAAATGGACCTGGATTCATGGTTTCATAAAATGGTGGCATGGATAAAGCACTAAATAATAAGCAACAAGTTATAGCATGACATATTATGTTGTTGATAAGCATTCATATGGGCATCAATTTTGAGGATAGAGGTGGCGCAATACATCTGATTAATATTTCCTTGGCGGGGAAAAACTTCTCAAACCACCATTAACAAAAAACAGAGTATCGCCCGAAGAACTATGACATGAAGTTGATGAACTATCATCTTGAGCAAACAAGGACACATAGAATGTCACTAGATGGACAATATCATATGTAATCATTTATCCCTAGTGAGTTAACCAATGGAAACGTAAAAAACCATGGTAGCACATGAATTTGTGTCACTTCCACAAGCATACTACCAAGCTAATCAACATAACACACACATCCCCCTCACAGGTTCTTACATACTACTTTGATCAGAACAAAACATACATGAAGGGGGTAACATATGCATATATCAATATATCAAGAAAATATATCAATTGCACCTCATATCAAAAGATCCACCATCAAAGTATTTCTAACACCCCGAAGAATATGACCTCGGAAGGGTAGATACTGAATATGTGCATTTGCATAGCGTGCATCTCTACAATACGGGAAAACTTTGAAATTTTATCTTCAAGAACCAAAGTGATCAAATTTGAACTTCAGTGTGACATTTAACCTAATTAAAGCACTCGGATTTGCAATTCAACTTTCAACATGACCTTTGAACATTCTAAAATATGGGGTAAACTAAAACTTAAGCACCTAAACTTGATTGCAATTAGTGAATATCATTGTGTGATTATAACTTGAAACCAATTGAACACACTTCCAAAAGATTTTGAATTCAAAATTGAGGTTTGACCAATTCAAACTTGAACTCAAATAATTTGAATCAAAAACCTAAGTGATTAAAGTATTCCTAAAACATATATATTAAACAATATCTATAATTTTCCAATCTCAAATTCATCTCATATCAGCATATAAAAATAATAAAACAAATTCAAATACCATATTTGAATTTAAATAATAAGGACAATATTCAAATATTCATAACTAACAAAATAAAAAAAATTCAAACACATGATAAAAATCTTAAGAATTTTATCTCTATCAGTCTACAATAATTGCGAAGTCAATTACAAACTTGAGTCATCCATAAATGGAAATCCGGAAGAAACCCTAAATAGAAACTAAGAAAAATAAAGGAAAGTACTAAGCTAAAACTGAACTAGCCTAACCTATCTATAGTACTATCTACACTATCTCCATTTTATTGTCTTGCCGAACACCACATTCTTTTTATAAACATCATCATCATTTTATGCTCTTGATCAACACTTCAATCCTTCCCTTGACTTGCACAAACTTAAGAAAACATCTATGATGATTAAAATGTTGGATTCACCATGGGGTGAATCTATTTGATCTAGGATCCAAGTGAGTGTCATAGGAAAGAATTCCTGAAACATTAGTGAGGGTATTAAGCAAATAAACACAATCTAGAAAATTGAATGGAATGGAATATTAATCCATTGATCATTACCAGCAGAACAACTAGTAGAATGGCAACCAATAGCAAATGCTAGTAACCATGATAGCAGCCAATGCTAGGAAGTAGCCATGGTAAACAAGAGGTAGTAGTAGCAACGCAACACTAAACCCTAGAGTAAACAACCATATGAAAAAGTAACTAGATAATTTTCGAGTCACCAAGTTATCCAAGTAAAGCCATTATAACATTAAAATCCAGTACCCACCATACTCCCTCTGTCCAGGTTCATAGGGCTTGCGTGTATCCCTAGGTCGTAAATTTGATAATGATAATAGAAGATATATATTATAAAATATATATCATTAGAAAGCTTAGATGTTCTACTTTATAATGATATAATTTTTATGTTGTACAATTGATAATATGTTGTCCAAATTGACAGTCTAGGGATTCACGTAAGCCCTATGAACTGGGACGAGGTAGTAGTTTGGATCCATGGAAAAGCCAAATCAAAATATGAATCCAATTAACACTTATTAATTCATTAAGCTATCCAATCAAACTCTAGACAGATCATGTCTCTATAACACAAGAACATCAAACAAATAAAACAATAAACCCAAGACTTACTTCTAGAAATTTACAAGAACAAATATATATAACAATGCCACTTATAACTATCCAAATTGAGCATCGGGACAAGAAACATGTTAGCAAACTGATATGTCTAAATTGGCAAGTCACATATAACCAAATCTTTGAGTCAATTGATCGATGAATACATTCCCTTTAGCACATAGAAACAACATAGAGAGGCAACAGAGAACAGTAGAAGAACCTTAGTCACCTAAATGTATGGAACATGTGTCAGCAACACAAAACATAGGCCAACCTATAAATATCCAACATATCATGCCCATAGAGCTCACAACTCACATCCTAGTCATAGACTAGAAACACAGACACTCACATTTAGAGAGAAACCCGAGAGGGAGGCAAGCAAGAAGCTAGAGGAGAAGGTCAAGGAGGCAAGCAAGCTATTCTTGAGCAACTAGGAATAAGTAGTGCATAGTTTCCAAAGGTTCAACTCTAGAACCACAAAAATAAACCATAGGCGATAGAGTAGGATAGGATTTGGTCCAGAGGATCAATGTGTTCAAGATGCATCAGTAGGACATGCACACATGTTGTTCTTGCCGCACTAGAAGCACCAGCACCTCTAGCAACTCATTAGAGTGATCATGCCACTCTCACTAAAGAGGCACCTAGGAAAACCCTAATGAGGCTGGGTACTAGGTGCAACCAACCAAATTTAGTAGCTAATGCTAGAATAGAAGCTACATAAATGTAGCTAAGCATTGCTATAACCTAGAGAGAAGAGCGGAACACTATGATGCAAAATTAAGAAACTACATGAATCCTAATTCCAAATTCATCCAGTAAGTAATATAGAAACTAAATGAACGAGCAAATCACGCACTACACCCTAAGCTACTAAGCTACTGCTAAGCCATTAACAACATATCAGAACATGAAAAGATAGTGTTAATTGTCGAAATTGAAACTATAATTAACATGCAAACAAACTAGGAAGAAATTGGTTCAACGGCTGAATTCTAAACATCACTAAGAGCTAATGAATCATTAGAACACCTAAGGTAGCATCTACAAAATTTCATTAGTAAATTAAAGGATTTTTGTTAGTGTTAGACCGACAAAACTAAAGAAAATTCAGCCGACAATTGGAAATAGTAACCAATTGATTGGTAGAACTAGTGTAGGCAATTAATTAACTACGAGGAACGTATAAGAACACTAGAACATGCACAAGAACAACTTAAAACCCTATAATCCGACTAGGACATGATCGATAGTAGCCAGAACAGTAGGGTATGAAAGTATCGATCGACAAAGAGAGAGAGCAATATATAGAGAGAAGATGTTTAGGACGGACTCACCGTAGCCTAGCACAACGTGGGGGGTCTAGATCCTATCCCACGACCATTATCATCGGAGAAGACAAAGCACGGGCGGGCACAAGGAGCACATGAGGGTGTCTAGACATGCGCAAAACCACCACAACAACTCTATGATGTACGACGTTGATAGGAAGCCCAAGGAGGCCACCAAGCTTGATGACACATCAATGGTGACCTAGCCCTAGAATCGTGTAGGGTTGCTAATGACACTACAACAAGTGTGTCAATTCGTTGGGACTCCAAGTGCAGACTGATGCAGTAAGAGAAATTTTCCCATAAGTGTGACTTGGGGTTTATATCGAACTCTCTGGAAACAAAGGCGAAGCCTCTTCTAACCTCGTCTAGCAACCAACAAAGCAAAGTCTTTCTCTTGTGCCCCCAACTCCACCATGTGGTTGTCAAGCACAAGGTTTCACTATTAGTAAAGTAAAATAACAATAAATAAAATACTATAAAGCTAGAAAGTAAACTAAAAACGAGTAAACAAAGATGTTTTGGGGGATTTTGGTTGTAGTTGCAAGAAGTAAAGATATTTTGTATTTTATAAATTAATTAATGCTCAAAATGTAAAAGCAAGTAAAGTTGTTTCTTATGATAAAACATGGACCGTGGTTCATGGGTTCACATGTCTACTCTCTCATAAAGGTGTGGTGACATTAAGAACACGATAGATAAATAATATTGATGAGATTTTATATGTGTCTTGCATGCATATGGGCATCACATCCTAACATAAATATGATACTACACATCTTACTTATACTCCACTAGAAAGGGATACACTCCGAGCAATCTAGATTTAAGAATTAACAGAGCATAGCTTTAGGTACTTTGACATCATGTTTGAACAACAAATATGCTACCTTGAATTAAACATAGCACAATAGATCAAGCACATTGTCAATAGATTAAACAAGACTTCTTAGCTGTCACTAAGAATGATATAGTACATGCATTCACTTTATCTCTAGTGAGGTAACAAAATAATGATAAAGACCATAGTATATATGAGGCTTGTTATCACAACTCATTACTACCACCATGTTACTCCATCTAATACACACCATTCACCACACATACTCTTGAATACAAGTTTGATCAAAAGAAGTAATAAAGAACGGGGTAACAATATGCATCTATTAATATATCAAGACCACAATAAAGATTCCTATCTCATAGATCATCCAATAAAACAAAAGATCCACCACATAGGAATTACAAATATGGCCATAATCATGATAGGCAGATCACATGGCATCTGAACAACATAGCACAAGAGAGAAAGAGATCAAGCTACCGCCACAAACCCATAGTCTAGAGGTGGACTACTCCCTCTTCATCATGTTGGCGGTGTTGATGATGTTGGAGAGGGTGGAGATGCAACCGGGGATGGTTTGACAGCGTTTCTCCATCCAATCTTCATAGTTTCAGCCTCAGTTTCATGGTTTTCGTGTTTCCGCGCCGCCTCCTACGAGAACGCCCCGTGGGCTCTATATATAGTGGTTTTTAGGTCAAACCCGTCAGTTTGAGATCAAAACGGAGAACTGCAGACGCTCGAGGAGGGAACAAGACATGGTGGCACGGCCTAGGGTGCGACCCGTGCCACCTATGCTTGTTCGGGCCTCGTGGTCCCCTCCGGTACTTCTTCTTCTCATATTGTGTCCCCGGAAAAAGTATTGACTCGAGAAAAATCCTCGCTCTGTTTGAGTTCCGTAAGGTCCCTTGAAACTTGAAAATATACAAAGTTATGTCAATAGAAAATCCCATAAATCAATGAAAAACATGAATATAACATCTTATAACACGTAAATATGTTATAATATATGACAATAAACTACAAAATTCATGTATACATTTTACATGCATCAGTTGCGAGCGATCGATTACGCGCACGAGAGGCAAATCGAATTGGCCTAGGTGGGAGAGAGGAGTGAGGCCAATATTTCAACACACGCGCTGCGGCGGGTGGAAACGATCGTGGCAAGCCAATGATGTCGTAAGCGACCAAAGTCGCAAGAGAGAGGACCATGAGAGAGAGGGGAGAGGGTGAGGAGAGTGTCAGTCATACTTGTCAAACCGAACCACTTCAATCATCTGTTTTGACCAAAATAGAATGATGTAGTGGACCCCACCTGTTAGGGGCACTAAATAAACAAATTATAGATATATAAAAATTATAAAGTGAAACTAAAAGAAATCTTGAATGCAAAATCCAAATAAATAATCCTAATATGATTTAGGATATCTTAAAAGCTTAAGAATTTGAATGTTAACATTCCAAGAAAATAATTTCAGCACTCCATAATCATTAATAATAAAAGGCATCCAAAAATAAATACGACTTAGCCAAAAATCAAGAAGTGCAAAATATTAAAACTCAAACCTTGAAAGCATTATTAATGGGGGAGGGTCCAACATAATAAATAGGGCATCTCATACAATGCCTCATAGCATCACTTGGATCTTAAACATTGTCCTTGTAATGATGCTTTTTCAGAGCCCAAGGTCCATGGCCAGTTGGAGTCTGTGAACTATGCTAACACATAGTTGTGAGGATCTTTCATACCATTTGAAAGTTTTACAAAAACTTTTTCAAAAAACTATCATTGCATTAAGATTAAGCAATATTTTCTAAATTATAAATTGGGGGTTACCAGCTACAGGGTCATGTAATTATACTGGGTGGGCAATGGAACCATGGAATATAGAGTGAAACTCTGACGGTGGAAGTTCCATTGCACTGACACCACCATTGGGATCAAAATACAACTCTAGTCAGTCACTCTAAGCGTTGTATAGATAGCACTGACCACATATACCGGAGTAGGACGAGAAGGTCAGTTGTGCCTTTCTCCTTACATATATACTCTCTGTTGAGGAATTTAGCAAGGTGGACCCATAATGACCCCATCCCATTCGGGTAACCCACCTAACATCATAAATGCAATGTCTCGTTTTGGAGATGTTTTTATGCGTTCTCATCTTTGTAGCGTTTGCGTGGAGCTTTGGGGTGTGTGGGAAAACGATTTTGATGCCTTTGATGAGAAGAACATGTCACCTTAAGAGAAGTTCAACTGCCAACTCAACTTCATTACCACTAAGAAGTTCATCAATGTTTGAACAAGTTGTCAACATTGAGTCCTCTAAGGAGCTTTGGGATAAGCTCACAACCTTGTTTTAAGTATGAATCCATCAAGAAAGATATTCAAATATCCATGGTCAATGATGGAGAGAACCTCAAGAGGGCCTATGCAAGGCTCATTGACTTGAAAGAAAAGATTTGTGGTCTTGGGGTGAAATATTCAATGATATCTTCTTCGTGAATGATGAGTTCATCAAGAACAAGTTCACGTCATTTTCCCCGAGTACCAAGGATTGGCCTTCAATGTCAATTATTGGATCCACAGCAGAAGATGACCATGGATGATCTTCCTAAGTATTTCATTTCCCATGATGACATGATCTCCACCGCCATGAAGACCATGGAAATTGTCTGTGCCATGGAAATTGTCTGTGTCATGAAGACCATGGAAATTATTGGATCCACAGCAGAAGATGACCATGGCTTTGAAGGCCAAGGTTTTTCAAGGAAAGGAAGTTGAAGAATAGATAAAAAAGGAGGCCATGACCTCAAAA
Organism: Lolium multiflorum; assembly: GCA_030979885.1. Lineage (NCBI taxonomy): Eukaryota > Viridiplantae > Streptophyta > Magnoliopsida > Poales > Poaceae > Lolium > Lolium multiflorum. The sequence goes on from CM061747.1 coordinate 143,408,593, forward strand.
AGTGAGCTTGATGTGGATCTAGCTTTCTTTGCAAATAAGTATGCAAGTTGTCCATGAAGAAAGGTTGAAGATTTTCAAAGGAGAAGATAAGAATTTGCCACAATTGCAATGGACCGGGGCACTGTTCCGACAAGTGTCCCTATGATAAGAGGGAAGACAAACCCAAGTATGAGAAGAGAGAAAGGGCAAAAATGAAGCACGATCCTTGTTATAAACGTGACAAGAAAATAACGAAGAACAGAAAGGAAATCGCAGCGGAGACACAAGATTTAACGTGGAAAACCCCTCCAACACAGAGGGGAAAAACCACGGGCGCGAGCCAGTAAATGCTTCACTATATCGGAGAGTGTTTACAAATGCCGTGGGTTATCTTATAATCTGATAAACCCTAACTGGCGGCTTACAAGAGTATATATAGGCGGTGGCAACAATCCGTACTACGGGGAGCTTCCCCCGCACCCCCCTTTCGCGGGTATCCTTGCAGGGCACGATGCTTCGGCCCAAGCATACCCGGCGACGGGCCTCATTCCGCTCGTCAGAAGTTAGCCTCCCTTTAGAATGAATTTGGATCACAATATAACAATCCCCTCAATGAGAAGAATGAGAGAAGAGAAGGAAAGCTCTCATAGGCACCAAGTACACATCCGATGGGGAATGTTAAGATGAGGAAAGTAAGTGGGTGTGGCTAGTTTGGCTCTTGCCGAATCTAGGTCGCTATTCAAGTGTTGTCACATTAATGACTGCGCACCCACCACCAAGAATTCTTCCCACAAATGTCGCATGGCAAGGGGAGCTAAGGTGACCACTCATCCTTCCTTCTCTAGTATCTTGGATGCTGCTGATGATGATGATGATAATGGGGATGAAATTTGTTTTCTTGCTGACTTGCATAAATTGATGTGTTCTCTTCGTGGTGAAGCTCGAGTTCAACTCGACAACTTAATGGATACCACTGTTTCACGCAATGAATCCACTGATGACTTGAATGTCATATTGAGGATGGAAAACCGAGATTCAATCTCCTTAAGCAAGATCTCATCGAAGAGAAGAACACTAGCTTTCTTCTTAAACAACAAATCGAAACATATGAGCTCGGTAAAGCTAAAAATATGGATACTCCTGATAGATCTCTTGTGATGGCCCAAGAGCTTGATGCTTCAAAAAAGAGCTTGAACTTGCTCATTCTTCTCCCACTAACGACCTTGAGCACCTTGAGAATTCTAAAAATCTTATCAAGGGTGAGTTCATGAAGCTATCTGAGAATCATGGCCAACTTCAGGACATCATGAAAAAGCTCCAAGCACATTAAATGCCCATATTGTTGTTGGAAATATTGCTTGTGGTTCTAACTCTATGGTTGACCAAGAACTCATTGAGAAAAATAAGAAGCTGAAAGAACAACTTCAGAAGGAGCATCTCGCACCCACCAACAAAGGAAACGGGCTTGTGAGATCCTTGCTCATCAAAAGGTGAGAGTTCCAAAGCAAGGTCTTGGATATAACCCAAGGAATGACTACGCCACTCCACCCAAGACGGGAAATATTGTGTAAGAAGGGCACAAAGTTGATGGCAATGCGAAGAATGATGTTGTGAATGGGGGGTGCATTAGGGCAACCCCAATCACAAGTTCGGATACAGAAGGGGATGCGTATGCTAAATAAACTTAAGGTAGATCAAAGGTGGCTAACAACGGCATTGGGATAGCGGTGCGCTCTAGAACAACTCCTCTCTAGTCCTGGGCATCTCGGCCCTAACGGCCAGACATGATTGCCCGGTTCTAGGTCTTGTGTTTTTTGCCCAAAGCCCAACCTGAAAGCCCAAAATATCGCAACAAAAACATTTCTTCCCTTATTTTACGAAAAATGTACATTATTATATCATTTTCTTAAAAATGATTTTTGATATAAAATAGACATAATTTCACAATTTTCGGCTGGACCGGGCCAAGCTCCGGCCTGGCTTTTTTACGTCGGGCTTTTATCAGGCCTGGCCCGGCCCAAGAGTTGCCCCACTCCTAGAGTCCTATCTGCACCACCACCTGTATAACTACAAGAGAAACAGTACACGGACCTAAACGTAAACTAGCCGTGGTGCGTACAAAAGGACACACGGCCAATACAAAAGTGCCGCTACAAAGGGGCCCTTTCTCCCAAAACCGGAGCATATCCCCAGCAAGCAAAACCTCGCATCAGCAAAGAGGAAGTGAGCCAGTGCCCCAAGTAACCTTCCTTCCTCCACTCCTCCGCACGCGCCGCCATACCCCATACGCACCAACCCCAAGCCAAGCCAAGAAGCTCTCTCTTCTCCTCCTTCCCACTCCACAACCACAAGAAACTCGTGGCGCGAGCACCGGCCAGCATCGAGATATCGACCATGTCAGCGTCGCCGGAGTTCTACAAGCCAGCGCCGGTGTTCTCGCCGACGCCGTGCAGCTCGCCGCTGCTCCTGCACGGGGACGCTGCCGCCGGAGCGAGCGTAGGTCAAGAAGGGGCGAGCGGCGCGTTGGAGGAGCAGTGCTGCCGGACGCCGACTGGCGTGGGGAGCGAGCTGAAGCAGGTGGCGGCGACGTGCCCGCCGGCGCCGAGGAAGCCGCGGGCGCCGGTCGCGCCGTGCCGGAAGCGGCTGTTCGAGGTGGAGGTGTTCAGCCTGCGGCTGGATGAGCTGGAGCGCCTCTTCTGGCGCCCGCACGCAGCGCAGCCGCAACCAGCGCCGCAGCCCGAGAAGAAGGTCAAGCGCCGCAGGGTGGCGCCGCCGCTCGCCTCGCCGGAGCCCTCGGCGAGAGCTAGCTAGCTGGCCCGTCGGTAGCTAGCTGTGTCCAGGCCAAGTGGTTTTGGCTTGCCCGTCGGTGCAGTAACAAGATTCAGTACTGCGTTTTTACTGCCGTACTTGTTCTCTATGCTACTACTAGCTGCTGCTAATGCTTCCATTAATCAGTTCAAAATAGTAGTTCGTGCACGGTAGTAGTAGTAGTATTAGAGTAGCTAGATATAGTAGCATCAGCAGTTCTTGCTTTTTACTGTATGTGATACTAGTATGGTTGGTCAACAGGTAAGGAGTAGTAATAGGTTGAAATTTCCTTCCATAGTGTAATAATAGGTTTAGATTTCATTCCATGGAGTGCAGCCTGTATAAATGTGTAATGAGAAGCTCATCGATGCTGTATCTGCCTATGTGCACCAGTGACCAGTCTCTCATTCCCAATACAAGTTATGCGTCTACTTATTTATCTTTTTATATATTTATCAATTTATTTATTTATTTATCGCATTCTCTTTGTTTTCTCTGAAACTTTCAAGTATGTTGCTATCGTGCTTACGGCAAGCTAGACGAGGAGAAAATTTCTGATTCGTGTAGGAATTTAGCAAATTTTCTATGGAACTCTGGCTTCTTCCTTGCACGATGGAGGGCTCTGGTTGGTGTGTCCGTGAGCAGTCTCGGACGCCGGCTTCTTCGTCGTCTTCGTTCGTCGCTGTGGGATGTTCTGACGCCGGTGGAAGATGTTTGGTGACGTTTGATTGTAACATCAGTTCTTAATGGGGTTTCTACTCCTTTCAGTGGATACAAAACAATCAGTTTCGTCTTTAAAAAGAATCCGACCCTCCACTAAGCGGCAGTCTGCAGGCGAGAGGAATCATTCTGCACTGGCAAGAGTAGTAGCAATGATACGTTGAGGGTACGGTCTTGTAACTTTTACCGAAGTTTCTGCAGCTTTTGACGTCGCTGCAGGCTGGTGTTTTGAGGCGGAATGATTTGGCGACTGGTGCCAATGAATGTGTTGGGGGAAGTTCAAGGACATCGCAGGTGGTCTCTGGCAGTTCTGTCCAGGAATAGTCGAAGTCGAGCCGCGGATGCTGCGAGAACTTGGCTCTTCAGGTGGTAAATCTGCTCATGTCGTTGTAGGCTCCCATCATATGACGTCCGCAAATAATTCTCTTCCAGTTTCGTTTTGCCCTACCTGGAACACTATTTTGGGGGATTTCCTCCCCACAACAGCGACAACACCACGAGCACGACGGCCATGAATTGGCCATATACATGTTCAACTTCTATATGGATGAATTACGGTCTGGATAGGGTTATTACAGCATCCTTTATTGAGATGTTAAGGCTGCAATAAATACAATAATCTGCTGCATCTACTGTATCTGTATGGCGCACTTGTCCGATATTTAAGACATCTGCAACAAGTTAAGGACATCGTGCACATTCATAACAGATGATGATTTGTATTTATTGAGACGATGCTCCATGTACGGTGTACATACACTACTGTTTCTTTGCTTCCGGTTACTACCACAACTAAATTATGATACAAGGTTTTCTCTTAAATATACACCAAAGAAGGATACCGGTGTTAGCATCAAAATGGCAGGAGGGTGAAGGAATTGACAAAATCAATGAGAAACACAGCTCTATATGCAGCTGGAGCAAACAAAAATGAAACAGTTACAGACCGCCTTCGCCTAGGGTCCTGCCTCAATCCTCTCGATGGTTTCTATCCTCGTTTTCCTTTTCCATCCTTTCATGGTAGCAACCAGGTTGACCAACCCAATAACCTGAGTCTTGCTGTACTCCTGCAGCGTTATACATGACAGACAATGTAAATAGTTCGCATTTTCAAATAAAATATTAGCACTAGTAAGATCAGTTGCACTCTTACTGGATGAGACCTCGCCCAGTGAACATACTCCGTCTCCGGCAGATAATAAGCCTGTTTGATTGGCAGAAGAACCGTTAACATCAATGACGTTTGTCCATATCCCCTTATTGATGGGATATGGAACACATAAAGTTAAATGTGGTCATCGTCGGATGTATTCTTCAGGCAAATGAAGTGATATCATTAAATTACTGGTATGTCCATGAGGATTCAACTACATACCTTTACGAAAGTATCCACAGTTTGCAGCTTTGGCCTAACATTTGACGATACAATGTGTTGCAGCCCATTAATTAGTACCTGAAAGAACAGCAAAACTGTTACTACTAAATTTACTACCATGCCTACATTTCACGAAGGACCACTGCATAAGGTTACAACCTGAAGGTCAAGTGACATCAATGCACGTCCTTCGTCAGTGCACCTTTTCACTCTGGAGAGTCCTTCAACTAAAACTTCTGCAAGGCTCTCTATGCCATACTCCAGCAAGAGCTGTTGGAGCTGAGAAGAACATAAGAATTTTAATTGCCTTTAATGTCAGAACATCATGAAAAAAAGTAAGGAACAAAGAAGCTTCTTGCATTCTACAGAATTCCAAAACTAATTAACACCCACATAATAAACAAAGTCCAATCAGACCGAAGAAGAAATTATTCATTTAATTTGCTCAAACTAACCTCCTTAGAGATTCCTCCATGGTCCAATCTTGTTTTGTAATGTTTGAACTCGCCCAATAATAAATCAACGTACCTGGAGAAAAGAGGCCCAAAAAATTACGAGTGGCACTTCCAGAGCATCGATGTATTCATCTTCATAGTACAAGGCACTCAATCGGATTTGAGTAACACGTGATTGCAACAGTAAAAAGTGTAGTTGTATCTGCACCAGGTAATTTAGCAAGAGAAAGGAAGGAGTAGCATATTGCCACAGAACTCCGCCAACATTGCATGTAAATCAATGGATTAAGATATGTGGATGGATAAAGGAGAACAACCACAAATGACGTGTACTATTTCAGAATTTGATATCTATACGAGCAGGCGTATAGGATGGAGCAAGGTTAAAAAAGACGGTAGATGTTAATTAAGTGTTTTGCCATCACCTAACACTTTGTTAGCTTAGGCGCGCATGTGCGTTCTGTATGGACAGAGCAGCTGGGTGGGCGCCTAGGTAGCTTAGGCACGCGCTTGTGTGTTCTGTACGGAAAGAGCAGCTGGATGGCTGGGAGGCCTGAGAGGATGAATGTCAGTACGACAGAGAAGAAGGTAAGAAAGAGAGCAGGAGGATGGAAAGCTAGGCCCATTAATTTAGAGCCCATCTGGCCCACGGAGGTTACTACATTAGGGTATAGAGGAGCAGCAGCTGCTGCCAACCAGTACAGGAGCAGCCTCCACTAAACAGCAGCACCAGCGACGAGTAAGACCCGCCGCCAAGTAGAAGCTACGTCGGCCTCCCTCCGTTCCCCATGCAAGCTCTTTTCTCCTTCATTATCGTCGATTTCTCGTCGGAGAGGGTGACTACTTTCCCGAGATGCCAATTTCTTGCTAGAGGTCAGACCTAAGCAAGTATGCCTAAGCAAGTACCTCTGTTTGAAATTTCCGATTGAGTGCCAAACCAGGGTTCAAAGGAAGCATGCAAAAAAGGCTATAGAGAGATTCAGAACAATATTTTTCATGCTATTGACATTAAGGCTGCTTAAACTAGCATACCCATTGTGCTCTATGCCAAGCTCCTTGACTTCCCATTTAGCATTTGCTATCTTATCTGGATACCTGGAAAGCACATTTGGCAGGTGAGCTCATAGCATATACAAATGTGATTGAAAATATTAAATGCAGTAGCTGAGAAAGATACTGTTCCACAGCACTTCTAGAAGTATCTGTGTCTCTGGAGATGCCCATCTCCCAAGTTATACTCAGCCCAAAGAAATTAAGATAGATGATTCCAGGGGATTTACGGAGACTTGAAAGATTTCATCCAACGTACCCATTAATATGCAAAAGCATCCGTGCACTTGTCCTATGGATGTGCTCAGCCAAATCGGGAACAGTATCCACCTACCACAAACAAAGATAATAGAAAATTTCAAACTTTACCATTGCATATTTGTAACCTACATATTAGAAAATAACAAAATGGACTTGGTTCCAAAAACAAGGCAATGATAGCCAATAAATTTACCAGTGTTCCAAAAAACTCTTCAACAACGGAGGTACTACTTTGAGATAACACGGAATGTAGATGGGCTCTAGATCTGTTCAAAACTCGAGCAACCAAAGATAGTGTTTCGGCAGCTGTGCATCTCTCCTGCAAGGAAAGGACAAGTTTCAGATATGGATAGGCAAACGAAGATAATAGAACTACAGAGACTGGATATAAGACATACATTTTTATACTAGTGTGAAGAAAAAAGCTAATAGCACCATCATGTCGCTATAAAAACCATATGTCCAGGCACAAATATCACCTGCTAGCCATTTTAAATGCCCAATGAAGCAGAAAGGACCTAGTTCATTACAGAATGGTTTATATTGATGGTGAGGCACACATTCAAAGACTTAAGTAAGGATATCATCATAAAGGAGTCAAATCAGCTAATGCCAACACCTCATACATTTCTCCCAGTCCTACAGTTCCACTGTGCCATTTTTTCCTCCATGATACAATCATCCATCAATTTGAGCACGAAAATCATTTGCTGATAATATTTGTTTCTCCCTTCTGCCCTTGACTTTTTCCACCATACTCCAGTTATAGCCAACAAGGACTCTACACTCCTCACAATCCACAAGTAACTTTTTCACAAGGCTAAAACGATACTTAGTGCCCCGTCGTCACGTTACACAGCTAAAGAAATTGCTTTCCTAACAACCAGCAGCTATAACTTCTTTCTCAGATTAAGAGTCAAATATAAGCTAGTAGACATATGATGCCAATGAGGAAAATTAGTTTAAAAGAAACCGCGAACAAAATATGGAACACTGTCCCAACGTAACCAGAAAAAATGAGTGAACTAAAATTTTCATAGCAGCAAGAGTTTTTATCTTTAACGCCTATAAAGCCGTTATCATTCTGAAGCCAAGAAAACATTAAATAAGTTCCTCATGTTGTCGAACTTCATTCAGCATGTTCAAACTCTAAAAGCTACATGGAGCAGTGAATTAGTAGACGAGGCCAGAATTCCTATGAGCAAGCTCAAGTCAAATGTGTTGTCTGACAGGACAGAGATTTTATGATGAGTACTGTGGTTCAGTTAAAAATACAGAAAAAACATGTTAAAATGCAAATATATAAGCACTGTGATGTAAAGCCAGTAGCTACCTTTAAACCATAGGAGGTGAACATTGAGCTCGGAGGCGCAGTAGGCATCACATCCATTTGAGAAATAGTTGAATTCATCGATAAAGGTGATGAAGATGGATACAAACTGTTCTGTGGTTTGATCCACTGATCTGAGTCTTGTGTTATTTTTGATAAAGCTGCTTTAAGCCGAACTGAATACAACACAAGCATCAGAAAGGACATATGAGCTTTAAAATCAGCAATCATGTATTTGTAAACATTAATCACAAAGAATCATGAGCCAGAAAAAAGTCAGAAAAGAAACTCCCATACATGATTGGGAATCAGGTAACGGCTTGCCACTTTGACTCTTGTCCTGATACCCAAATGTCTCGTATATGTGGTGATAAAAGATGCCAAAAAGTTGGAAGATACCCTGGGAAAAAATGCCAAGTATGAACAACAGAAACCACAAACTTAATGTGCATTCAGTTTACCAATTACCATAAGGAAAATTTATTGACATATAACTAAACCTTAAAAAGCTCAACATTGACCATTTCCAGCTTTTGCATAATTCTGGCATATTTGTCCATCATCCTGAATCAAGTGAAGAAGTGACAGCTTAGGTTCAGCAGTTAACTTAGGACTTTCCTCAAGTTAACATACATGAATATTTGATACCTTAACAAAGAAAGTGATGATCCTGTCTGCGAAGAAATGTCTCCATCTTTCCAATGTGAAGAATTGCCTTTCACAATTTTTGTTTTCAATGTCCTACTGGGTAATTGGCTATCTTCATCAATGAAATCAGCGAGAAGGTCTTCATTTTCTTCATCAAAAGGTGAATTATTTCCATTTCCATGGACAGAATTATTACCAGCTGATGAGCTGAAAAGCACATTATATTTAGGGGATTCCAAGGAGCCATTCTCGATCTTCAAAGAAAATGGGTTCTCAATATTGAGCCAGGAAGCAAATCCGTTCTTTTGCCTCCCTTTATTAGTTGCAGTAGTTCCACTGAAACATTCTTTTGGCAAGGTAGAACTACGGCTGGTAGGTGAAATCAGTGCAGCACCATCACCAGTAAGTCCTGCCAAACTAATTATCTGCGTAGCTTCAGCCGACATTATTGTCCAAGATTCCTTTTCCAGTACCATTTTAAGTGCCTGCCAAAAGAATCACAGAATGAAACTGTTAAAATGCCACAGTGAATGCAAAAGCCAACACTGGCCATGCCAAATTAAGAATACAGGAAAATACCAACTAGAGCAACTCATGTACTAAGACAAGGAAATACTCCATTTCACAATGTGGTTGTACTTGTGCTGTTAAAAATGAGCCAGAGGGAGCCGGAAAGGGACCCATTGGGTTTTTTTAGTTAAAGAAGCAAGAAGCGTTGTATTGGTGTACTTATTAAGGATGTCTATTAAGTATCAACTGCTCTTTGGCACATAAATAAAAGAAAAAGAAGTTAGCTCGCACCAAGATCAGCCTACATCCACAAATCCCGAGGTACGAGATACAATGGCTACAAAAATTGTACCATGTTTCTACAGAAAATACACTCATTGTCCACTGCTTATAGTTTCTAGGGTGGTTTAATAACTTGCTAACACTCGACGAGTCTCCATGTGTGGGTAAAAGTCTAACTGTGAGATACTTTCCTTGATCCAACTCACACAACACTTGATGATTGTAATTCTAATAATTCAATTGGAGTTAGTGGACATACGTATATGTTTTGCCTGTGAAAGGTCACAACGTAGTTCAAACAGACAGTCTTCAACTTCTGCCGGAACTCACTAGCTTCGAACCCACAAAATGCTTCACCGGCCAAAATGAATATTGTGAGATCTTCGTAGTTCTTCAGAAATTGGTATGTGCTAGTTGAACAAACAGCTGAGCAAGACAGCAAAACAGACAAGCGACTTGTTGCCAGTTGCCAAAGATTTCTCCGCCCCCTTTCAAATGTATAAGCAACAAGTTTTGTAGCATCTGTCCTCAGTTGATAGAATGGAGCATCTGCTCCTGATGTGCTAGCATCAGGATTGCTGACATCAGAAGATGGTATCCTGTCGCTCGTTGCGTCTGCAACACCATCCTGATTGACAACTGTACTTGAATGACCTCTTCCTGAATCAACTAAAGTTTCACTTGGGCTCTGAGACGTCTGAATAGAAGAAACCAAAGGTTATATTAATAACTACACCAAAAACCAGTATTCAAATGACATTGTTAACAACTCAACCAAAATATTTCATCAGATTTAGATGCAAATCTATAAAACTATGGGAATATAGAACGAATTAAACTGGACTTATTTCATAGTAAAACAGGTTTCGCTTTATGATGCATTCAATATATGACTGACAACATACAAGACTTTTGCCAACTATCAGTACCATACATAGAGAAGAGTTCAAAAGCTGTTGACATCTGACACCTGTATATAAGGAGCTTCTTCAGCTGGAAGTTTCTAGAACACTGCACATACACTCAATTGAAGCAGAAATTTGCAGTTTTTAATAATGGTTTAGACTAACATGGAAGTGGGTTCACTATTCAAGTACAAATAGGATCCAGGAACCGAGCCAAATAAGATTTGGAATTGCTTATGAGGCTGTCAACGATCTAGATATGTCGTCAAAATTTTTAAAATAAAGTTAACAGCACACCAGTAACAATTACCTTTACTTCTGGGCAGAAGCTCATAATAGCATAATATGACCGCATCAACGAAAATATGCTCTCAAGAGTTTTTAACAAGCAGGGCCGAAGTTTGGACTCAGGAACTTGAACACAAAGATCACTATATGTAAATCTGCAGAAAATAAAAGTACAGTGAGTACTCACAGAAACTTGTATAGTTTTGGTTTTACATTTGATAATCTAAAGTATCCACACAAGATTCTCTACAAAATAGCTGACATGACTTTATCAGTGAAATGCCACATAAATGATAGGCCACATCGCATACATCTTATACTGCTTTAGGTGATCAGAGAAGATCAATGTAAGTCAACATCGACTGGGTACACCACTATCATTTCAGTTGCAGGCTTAGCCCAGAAGGGACCATGACTTTTTTCGCAGAAAGTGCAGTACTTCAGACAAAAAAATGCAAACATATGAAGCTCCAAAGATTTTCTTTTTATTGAAGTAATCCCAGTGTAAGACGTAAATGTGAACATAGCCCATTTAATTTATAGTTTGCTTTGCCACAAAACAAATTCTTGATCCAAAGGCTGATTAAATTCATCCAACCATACACATACATCCAGGTCACTGCATATTTTACTCAATCCAATCAAAGGAACAAAAATAAAGTGCCCAATACATACCTATTTCTCTGGGTATTATTTCCCACTTCCTGCAATATTAGAAAAAATGATAATACTGTTACGAGCTGTTGTATTGCACAATCCAAGGGGCAAATAAATATTACAGGAAAACTTGGACTACAAGTCAATCTACTAGAGATTTAGACCAATAAAATCTACTAGAGACCTAGACTAATGGGAAACCATAATAGCCCCTAACAAATACCGCATGCCAAGTATTAATAACAATGCAAAAGTACAAATTGCAAGCAGTGCCGCAAGAATATGTGAAGAAATCTAATCCGATACCTCTTCCAGCATTTCTTTCAGAACAATATGTGTTTGAGAGAGTACTTCTTGCAAAAAGAAACTCTGCATCTTTTCAGCCATGCCACCAATGTCACCCATCAATGCAAATGCATCAATCACCTGCAGTTCATATTTAACAGTTAGAAGAATGCAAGTCAAGTAAGTTCGCAAAAAATATATAACCAATCCAAGAGCACAAACAAATAATGACCAGGTAAATACTCACGGTTAGATAGCTTTCTTCACTGAAGGTCTGACAAACTCCCAGCAAACGGCTGTCCAATTTCTGGATTGTCCTTGCTAACCATGCCTGCAGAGCAGAAATACCATCATGGTAATAAGAAAAAGAATATGAAATAAAATCAACTGAAGGAGAAACGTGGATGGCTTCATTGAATTTGATGGTGCTGAAGAGTTTCAGTTCTTTGAACAGACCAACATAAAGCTATAGGGTGAATGTAGAGTTATTCTACAGTTTCCAACATTAAAGACAAAACATCTCGACAAGAAAACTCTAGTGAAAAGAAGTAAGAAAATCCAAAATTACCTCAATACCTCGTCCCATTTCTTGTACAGCAGAAAGGCCTGAATAGTTCTCCAAGATTTGCAAATACTCTGGCAATAATTGAAATGCCTGCAAACATTAGTAAAGTATCATAAGAAACTAACATAATTCTGAAGAAAAATACAGATTACCAACCACATGGCAAACACATAACGGGTTAAAAACTAGTAGTAAGGTTATAAAATAAAGACATTTCTATATCTCTTTTGTGTACAGCAACGCAGAGCAAAATATAACTGTTCATGGCCAAAATTCACCCACCTGAAAGTAATTTTCTTTCTCAACAAAAGTTTCAAGCTCTATCTGCATATCTTGAGCATGTCGAAGTTCTGTAAGAACAGGAAGAACATCCTGCATTACAAAAAAAACTAAACCTTTTTATGTATAGATCCTCAAACCCACATACGTAGAGCAAGTTGTAGTGAAACAAGTAGCACTCGAATTCATCAATACATTAATAAGTCCATCCGTAAGAGCTATGAAAATGATAGACAAAGGAAGGGTTGAACTAGAAGGAGTTAAACATACTAAGAACCTCACTATATACTACAATGGTGCTCAGTGATCTTTATGCACAAGCTGGCACCCCGCATATTCAGTTAATGCAGAACATAAACACAAAACAACAGCATGCACCTACCAGCAAAGCTTGTTTCTTCTTTGATTTTACATTGACAACCAGATCCCTTGACACCTCACTCTTGGAAGAGGATATGTGCCTTCGACCGTTCTGAAATGGGAATTAAATCATAAGTGCCAGATATCCAAAAGGAGTAAAAATATGTTTGCAAAGACAAGGTTTATGAGATAATACCATGCAGATTACGTTTGCGACCTTTAAGTCTTGTTCTAGCTCCATCACTAACTGCATCCCCTTCACTGGCCAAACAATATTATCAGAAATCTGGTTTTCATTGAAAGAAAATAGTTTATAATAGATATCCCTATTACTCATAACTACAGTGGATTAAAAGCCTAAACATGTCAAAGGACACATCAAATAGATCAACTAAAGAAAAAAAAAGGAAGCAATAGAAAACTAATAAATGAGCTCTTGTATATTCAGACTAGACATACCCATTTCCTCGTAATGACCCATAACATGATGCGACAACCGTTCGGCAATCTTGTCGAGCTGCGCCAATCTCATAGTAGACTGCAAAAATGAAATGTGCGTGGTAAACAAAATGTAATGTGGTAACAGAGGTGCACATGCATGCAGGTACAACAGGGCTTCTGATGGCGATTGGCGAGTATACTCGTGGATAACTAGAATGGTAGGATACGTTGGCGATTGGCGAGTATACTCATGGATAACTAGAATGGTAGGTTACGACAAAACGGGGCGGTTCCATCTAAAAAGAGCATACGCTACATTCACGAGACGATTGCTTACAGAAATGGCATATCTGCACTGGTACGCACACCAAATGTCACTCAAAAGCATGGTCTAAACAAGTTTTCGCGGATCATGCACTCCAGTGATCTGATAACCAGGTGATCATAACTGTCCGGCTAACCTGCTTATCGAAATAGGTGGCATCGCCTCCTGCTTCCGATATATTGGCCAGAATGTACTTTATGGGGTCGAACTCCTGCACATAATTTAAACTCAAACTCATCAAGCCCAACTGGGTTGAAGCTGGTAGCAACCTGCATCTTGGAGAATGCAGCACCAACCTCCAGATAGAAGACCTCCTCGAGGTCGTCCACGGGCGGGCCCTGCGGGTTGCTCCCGTAGATCGAGACCAGGTCCTCGGAATTGGACGGCAGGTTGATCCGCTCGTGTGGAGGCAGCCCCGCGATCGCGCGTGCAGCCGCCGCCGCGGCAGCAGCTCGAGCTGGAACCTACAGCGGGACGGTAGAAACGTGAGAAACTACTGTCGCCGGATCCAACACGGCGGGACGGAAAGTGGACAGCGACGGGAGTTGTGGGGGAGGGGAGGAGAGTGAGGTGAGGGACCTCGGGGCGGGAAGGGGCTGGGGCGGGGGTGGGCGGGAGGAGGCCGATGGAGCGCGCGGAGCGGACGGAGCTGAGGAGCCTCTCGCCGACGCGGGAGAGGTCCATGCCGCCGCCCTGGATCAGGAGCAGGGGCAGGAAGACCAGGGGCGAGGGCCCCGACTGGAAGAGCTCGTCGCCGCCGCCGAAGAGGGATGGTGGGGAGGAGGAGGAGGCAGAGGGCGCTGTAGGCGGCGGCGCGTCGCCCCGCATCTCAGCGGCGCCGCGCAGCCTCGGCGCGGCGGGGGACCATGGGAGGGAGCGCCGCCCGCGGCAGCTCCCAGATCCGCCCGGCGGTCGGGGTTCGCGCCGCGCGTCGTCGGTGGCGTTGGATCGCGCGGGGAAAGGAGAGAGAGATGGAGAGGGGAGGACCAGGTGGTTGGCCGGTCTGGGGCTTCTTGGCGGGGATGTGAGAGTGGCGAGGACGCACGAGGAGAAGAACGGTAATAGAGGAGACGACGAACGGGGTGAATGATTTGTCTCGTGCTGCTTTTTTCCTTCTGCAGCAATTTTTCCGTCAAATATTTTGTCCTGTTTACGCAGAAGCCTGGTTTACTCGCTTCAAAATATTATTATTTTCAAAAAAAGTCTTAATCTTTTACAACAATACATAAAAAATCTAAAAGTAATAAAAATTACAAAAAAAAGTCTTCAGATCATCTAGCGAAGACTACAAGCACTCGAATGAGTTAAAGGTCCACCCTCATTGTAACCGGGCAAAGTTGGTCGTAGTAAAATTTGTTATAGTAGACTGACAAAAGTGGTCTTGCTAAAACCTCAAAAGACCAACACAAAAGAGCAGCAACCATCACCGATGAAGAGAAACAAAATCAAAAGAAACACTGACCAAGTCCATGGAGATCCACTAGAGAGAAACCTCCACATTCCCTACGGCAAAGCTAAACACATCACTAAAATTCTTATTATATTACAACTTTCTATATTTATTTTATTAGGACTAACCTATTAATAGTTGCAAAAGTGAACAAGTACTTGTTTCATACTTTGTTACGTAGGAAATAGGTAAATATGGAAGGAAACGTGTTATTATGGCGAAATCTGGAGTTTCCTGAAATCTGCCCATGTAGTACTTTTTTCAAAGATGGCCCCAACATGCCCTGAAGATAATGTCAAATGAAAAAGTGTCAATCGACAAGTTGTGGGGAAATTTATTCTCTTGCTTTTAGACATAAAATCCGCCCAATCAAAGTTCGGATGCCCCGTGGTCGTCATATTACTGAAGGGTACATAGGCAGTTTTGGGAACCCAAAAATATGTAACATGATTGACTCAAACTCCTTCCATATTTGGAAGTTCAGCTAAGGCAAGACTTGATGGACTCATAAAGGGCAGAGGGGGGGGGGGGTCCTAGGAAGGTTCTAGAGGTGCCAAGAGCCCTTGGGTCAAAGGGGTGTCCATCCTATGGTCAAGATTGCACATCCACCTCTATATAAACCCTACTTTTTGAGGCATCCACCCACAGCCACGAAATTTCCCCTCCTTGACAGCCGCCAAGGAGGGGGAAAAGCTCCTCTATACTAGCACCAAGTCCAAGGAAGAAGGGGCAAGGGGTCGCTGCCCCCAAGGGTAGCCGCCGCCTCCCGTGGCCGCCGCCACGTGAATCTTCATCGTCATCTCATCCACGGGTTGCACCTCTTCATCAACACCCACATTATCATCTTCATCTATCCCTTTGCCTTCGATTGGTTGTAAGGGTACATTGCCCCTATGTGTGGTTTTGGTAATTAATGACAACCCCTATGGACTAATGTTTTCATTGAGTTTATATGAAGGAATATTCCATAGGTACTACTTGTACTCCATGTGTTGGATTCAAGTATGGATGCCATGAAGATAAAGGTATACCTTGTGTATTGGCATCAAGATCATCGGTATGAAGATATATATGTGATATGATCAAGAAGAAGAAATGAATATGGAGTTCTTATGTGGAACTCAATATTAGCCATGCTCTATCTTAAGTGAGTATGAGAAGATACAAGGTTGAGTTGGGCAAGTTCAAGATGAGCATCTTGAGTGGATCACATGCTTGAAGCTTGTCGTCCATTTGGTGATAATGGACATGTGAAGATGTGTATCAATGGAGCTTTCCCATCATAGTGTATGGGGGAGCATTTGTGAGTCTTCACAAAGCAACATTGATCAAGAGAGGCATTCCGGCTTGAGTGAAGCTTGAAGAGTTATCATCAAGATCAAGCGGGATGCGCAAGGCAAAGGTATGGCCTTGCTAGGTTTTCCTTTTACCGGTCTCAAGGTGGTTGATGGGAGACCGGATTATAGGATACATAGCCGCACTATTAAGAGGGGCTTTCGGTTGGGTATCTTGATCACATCGTTTTAGGGAGCTCAATCCTTTGCATACTTTGCATATCCGTATTGCTTCTTGGTGTTTCTCTGTGTGAGGTTCTTGAGCTTGTTGCTAGCTTTACAACAAGCCCAAGTTCATCGAAAACGGAATCCGCATGCATCTTCTATTGCGTTTTCGAGGTTGGGTGATTTTAGGTTATTCATGATATAAGGTTCTACCTTTTATATTCATGATAAAATCCCCTCCTATAGATTCTTGTGTTTTCACTTTCCATAGGATAGCATTTGTTGTTATCTTCCAAACAAAACTGGATTCATTCGAATCGGGGTTCGGGAGCATTTGTTAGTAAAGAAAAGGGAAAAAGGAAAAAGAATAAAAGAAAAAAGGGAGGGGCCAGGTGCCGGCCTGCCAGGCGCCGGCCCACCGGTCAAACCGGCTGGGAACCGGTGCCATCCGGGCGGATTCCGTGGGCCCGCGCCGTCCGTCGCGCCCGGTCCGGCCGGCCGCCGGCCGCCTCCGGCCTCCGGCTCCCGCCGGCCGGGCCTCACGCCCCGCGCCCACTGCTCGCCCGCGCTGAGCCTTTTCCGCCGCCCAACACAGCTCGCAGGCCGGCCGCCTCCCGGCCCGCCGAATCTCCACCCGCCGCTTGGCCGCCGGCCCATGCCACGGCTGCTGCCCCGCGCCTGAGGCGTTTGGCCGCCCAGCGCGCCATCTGCGCCCGGTCGGTGGGCCGGTCCGACCGGGCAGGCCACCGGCCTCTCCGGCCCAGCTCCGGCGACCGGCTGCCGGCTGGGCTGTCTTTTCACTCGTTTTTATGCGTTTACCCGTTTCTTCCCCAACGGTTATTTTTCTCCCTAGACTATAAATAGCCCTTCTTCCACCTTGAGCAAGTTAGTTCTTCCCATTCTCTCTCCTCCATTGCTACTATTTGAAGAACTTGCTCTTCCTCTTGAATCCTCCAACCATTCTTGCTAATATTTGAGGATTTGAGAGAGTGGATCTAGATCTACACTTCCACCAAACCAATTCTTCTCTAAGTGAGGGAATCTCTTGGGATCTAGATCTTGGAGTCTTTGGTTGACTTTCCCCCTTGTTCTTCCTCTCCAATCTCATCCTAGCATTCGTTGCTTTGGTGGGATTTGAGTGTGAAGGACTTGAACACCTCCGGTGTTCTTGCTTTGCATCATTGCATAGTGTTGAGCTCTCCACCACGATTTGTTCGAGTGAGAGACCGTGAGCTTGTTACTCTTGGAGGGTGACCTCCTAGTTGGCTTGGTGATTGGTGCTCCGGTGATCTCTTCAAGAAGATTGTGAAGAGGCCCGGGCTTCTCCTTCGTGGAGCTTGTGAAGTGGTTGTGGAGCTTGCCATCTCCGAGCGGAGGAAAAGCTAACCATAAGGAAAGGGCCATTATCCTTCGTGGGTGTGGTTCGGAGAATAGGGTGAGCCTTCGTGGCGCGGGGAATCCTTCGTGGGACCTCCACTCCTCCAAACGTGACGTACCTTGTTGCAAAGCAAGGGAACACGGGAATACATCCTCGTCTCCGCGTGCCTCGGTTATTTCTATACCCGAGCTCTCTTTCCTTGTGATAGCCATCGTGCTTGAAGTATATATATATATCTTGCTATCACTTGTGCTACATATATCTTGTGCCTATCTTGCTTAGCTCTAGTTGTTATTGTTATACCTAGTTGAGCTTAGCATATCTAGGGTTTGTGCTTGTAAACTAAACGATAGTTTAATTCCGCATTCTTACAAGACAAATCCGAAAGAGTTTGTAATTGCCTATTCACCCCCCCTCTAGGCGACATCTCGATCTTTCATTTGGTATCAGAGCAAGGTCTCTCCTTGTTTTAGGCTTCACCGCCTTGAGAGTAAAGATGTCGGCTAGTAATTTAGTGCACAATGACACAATTATCTTTGTTGGCACAAATTATCATTTGTGGCAAAATTGCTTGCTTTGTAAACTTTGGACCTTGTGTCCAAACATTGAGCAATTTCTAGATGTAGGTTTTTCTCCTCCGATGGATCCTCAAAATCTATCTTTAGAGGATGAGAAAAACTTACATCTTGAAGCTCAAGTATCTAATGAGCTTGTATTCTCTTTGAGACCAGATTTTCATAGGTTCTTGATATATATAAAGCGAAAATCGTCTCATGAGATGTGGATCAAGCTTAAGGAAATGTTTGGTGGATCCACTTCTCAATTGGTCGGTGGTGACTCCGAGGAGCTCTCTTCCCCTTCACATCATGAAGAGCTCCAAGTTGCTTCCACCTCCGGCCGTGATGAGTTCTTATCTTCTTCCACTTCACCAACGTGTAGCAAGACACGAGGTAATGATATGGTGAGTGGTGAGGAAAATTGCAATGTTGATATTGTGCTCAATAGTGATGATTCTTCATCTCTATCCCATTGTAATGCTTCCTCTTTGGACTTAAACACATCTAGCATTAAAAATAACCTACATGCTTGTGTTGATGGTCCTTGCATATCATGTGTAAATTGCTTACATAGATCTCATGATGATATGCTTACCTTGTCTTGTTCCCATAATCAAAATGCTTCTATTTCCTCTAGTTGGTTGTTGACTAACAATGTAGAGGAAACCGAACACTCTATGGATCAAGACACGACTTCAAATGAGGATTCAAGAATATCTTCATCTTCATCCTCCGGTATGCACATGTGCCTTATGGCAAATGGATCAAAGGTATCTCCTACTTTGACTCCTAACACTTCCTCTAATGATGAGAGTGATGATGATGATAATGATGAAGAATATAATATCTTGGTGCATAATATGGCAATGGTATATGCTTCTCTTCATGGTAATAAAGAAGCTCGTGCTAATCTCGAACACTCTATGGATACCTTGAGTAAATATAGGGAAACCATAGTGGAGTTGGAGTCCCATATTGAAAATGGGGAAAAGAGATTCACTCTCCTCAAGCATGAGCTAAAAGATGAGAAGCATACTAATTTTATGCTTACACAAAAAATTGAATCCTATATGCATGAAAATGAGAAAACTATTGTTGATGCTTGTGCTACTAACTCTACTTCTTGTGAAGCATCTACCTTAAAGGAGAATGTTGAGCTAAGGGCTCAACTTGAGTTGCTAACTAGCAATTGTAGGGAATTGGAAGAAAGCAATAAAACGCTCTCACACTCTCTTGAGGATCTTCTAACTTCCTACGATGAGCTAAAGTTAGCTCATGAGGCTTGTATCACTAAGGTAACATCTTGTGAGCCTCATGTGGACATTAGCACAATCTCTACTACAAATGCTATATCGACATGTGCTAGTCCTAGTAGTCCATCTAGTCAAACTAGTGATACACCTTGTGTTGGATTACTTGCTTTGCCTTGTTGCTCTAATAATGAAGCTTCTACTTCCTCTAGTACTTGTATTTCTACTAACCATGTAGAGGAAATCAAAGAGCTCGAGGCCCAAGTCCTTTCTTTAAAGAAAGACTTGGAAAAGCGTCATGAAGGGAAATCCGCACTTGACAAGATGTTGAGTATGCAACAATCCCCCAATGACAAGAGTGGACTTGGATTCAATTCCAATAACAAGAACAAGTCCAAGAGCAAGAGCAACAAGAAGAAGGGCCAAGACAAAGTCAAGGATCCGGCCAAGTTGGTTTGCTTCAAGTGCAAGGTTGAAGGGCATCATGTTAGATCATGCCCATTGAAGAAGAAGAAGCACTTGAGTGAGAAACAACAAGGGAAACGGCCACAAGGTCAAGGTCAAGCTCATGCTCGACCTCAAGTTGAAGATAGGCCACTTCCCAAGAAGAATCAAGATGTTGTTCCCCAAGAGAAGAAATCAATAAAGAAGAGAAAGGGGAACACTTGCTACTTATGTCGTGTGAAGGGGCACTTTGCTTCTTCATGTTTAAATGGTACCTTATCTAACCCTATAATTGTTGATGATGATTATTCTCTAGGGAAGGATAAGGATGGCAATGTGTTTGCCAAGTTTGTTGGAACTCAAAGTGGTCTCAAGAAAAGGACCATTTGGGTTGCCAAGCCTATTGTGACTAACCTCTTAGGACCCAACTTGGTTGGGGACCAACAAGCTCAAACGTAATCAATAGGTGCATTTGGAGGTCATTGGAGACTTGGCTACTTCATGAAGAATTAAGGGATCTTCATATATTATATTTTGACCAAGTCAAGTCATATGGATTATCATCTATATCTTATATCCAATGTTCCTCTTTGCGGTAACTTATACTTCAACTCATCATATTTATTGTAAGTTACTTGCCCCTTTGCATGTTTGGTTTTGTACCAAATATTTGTGTGTATGTGTTGTGTCTTACTTACCTATATTGTGTATTCAAGTATGTTTGTTTGACTCATCATATACTTGTGTATTGTTTTGGAGCCTAATGCATTTTGATGATATCTTATTTGGCTCCCTTTGAAGTGATTAATGGAACATCCCATTTTGGGGGAGTGATATGCTTTGTGCATCTCTCTTTATTTAAAATGTGTGTACATGGGTACCACCACCTAGTATTGATATTGCAAGATTATCTAGTCACTATGTGGTGTGTCATACTCATGAGAAATTCAAATTCTAAAATATTCATTAATCATCTCTAGTTGAATTTTAAGTTGCCTCTTGTTTAGAAGAAATGTTTTATCACATTATGGGGGAGTAATATGTTTTGTACATATCACAAGCCTAGAAAATGTGAACATATGAGGTTATGCCACTTAGAGTTAATGCTCTTAATTATCTTGTTCTTAGGTGGCATGTTTGCTCAAACAAGCTCCACTTCTATTAAAAAGCTTTTATTGGCTCATCTTATGGACTCTTGTTTGATTAAGAAATTCTTGGTACGGTTTTCCTCAAATACATATCTCTATATCTTATTTGGGACACCGTTTGCTTCAAGTTATTCTAATCATTGCCGTGCGTGATTGTGTAACTAGTTGAAGCTATCAAGAATCTTCATCCGTGCATAGTGCTCAATTCTATATACTTATCCTATGCCTTTTATTGTGAAGTTGATCCTTACTAACATTGTGAATACTCCACCGGAAATTATTTCCAATATACTCATTGTCTTTGACAATTGATAACCTTGTATGTGGTTGAATTTTTGGATCATCTTCACCTTGGATTGTTTATTATTGCCTTATTCTACTTCCAACAAATCTTTGTTGCTCCCATGTGTCTTCCGTGTTCCTTTGAAAAATCTTTTGATAAATTCTCTTGATTCATTTCAAGTGTTTGTTTTGGAAGACAAACCTTTTCCTTACGGTACATTGTGCCATTGTGAAAAGTGTATAGGGCTTGGTTTATTTTGTTTGAACCTTGCTCTTTTGGGGAGTTTGCTATCTCATTCTTTCTTACATGATTCATTTGCTTGAATGAGATAAATCCTTGAGCATGTTTGCTTTACTTCATCCTTTATGCTCAATGGTTTCTTCTTAGTTCATTTGTTGAACTTTGTTGAACAAATCTTTTGAGATTTGCTTCTTAGATATAACTTGGACAACAAATTTGTTTTGTGGTACCTCTATGCCTTATCTAATTCTTTTGGTGTTTTGTCCAAAGTATATCTTTCTTGGATCTTTAAAGGTTTAGGTGCATGCTTATATGTAATTTGTTTATACTTGTAGCATGCTTTCTTTCTTCGATCCATTATATAGGGTATACTCCATCAAATCCTAAACGGCTAAGATGTGCATGAAATTCAAATTTCATCTATAAATATGCACATATTTATATGGAGTGTGTCCTATGTATTGTGGTTAGTCTAACCATTTTGGACCCAATAAGTTTGGGGACCAAGATGTACTTGAATGTTGTTTTAGGTACATTGGAGATGCAATGGAGGCTTGTCTCATCTATAAGGAAGGTGTTGTCACCATATGATAATTGGAGTCAAGCTAGGATTATGAATGAACTCTTATCTACTACATCATGCCATTGCTATCTCGGTAACAAGTATCTTATTCATGCATTCTCTTATAGCATCCAACCTCTTGTAGGTTGCATCTTGGCATGAAATTATTTATTTCGAAAATATTGTGATTCTTGAAAAATCCTTTTAAAGAAAACTTCTTATTGTACATTTGAGTAATTTGAGAAGATGCATATGATGGGA
Source organism: Lolium multiflorum (assembly GCA_030979885.1). NCBI lineage: Eukaryota > Viridiplantae > Streptophyta > Magnoliopsida > Poales > Poaceae > Lolium > Lolium multiflorum. The sequence goes on from CM061747.1 coordinate 143,431,188, forward strand.
ATATATATATATATAAATCATGTTCATGATTCACCCACCCAAATATGCCCTCTAGCAATTTATTGCATATCAATTCCTCAAAGAGCTCTTGTGTGCAATATTGATGAAATTGTGAATAATCCATATTTGTGATACTTGTTGCCTCTCTCAAAACATTCCAACTAGCTTTACTTCCCTTATTGTTAGTTGTGATGTTTTTGAGATTTTCTTGGTTGAAGCTCATTCATATGCCACAAGTGAATATTGGAGCCATAGGCTATATATGCTTTTTAAGCAAACATCTTTTGGTATATTCTATGACTTCATCTTGGATATCTTGTCTTATTTATTTTGTTAACCTCTTGTGTGTGCATGTTTCTTTATGGATCATTTGTCCACTTTAGAAACTTATATACATAAGAGCGTTAATCCATCACCTTGATATCCTTGTTCTTTGCCGACCATCTTTTATCCTTTTATTTCTTAGTGGTGTTGGTAAAGAAGATTTATGAGTGCTTGGTTTATTTGTTTTCCTTCTTGCACTCATATCTCGTAATTGTTGGACTCAAGTTATTCTTGATAAGCATATTATCTTTATCTTGGTTGTGTTCTAAATGATATAGAGGGAGTGAGGATTCCATGTTTATGCATATTGTATTCAAATGCAAACATTATAAATTATGCACGAACCTTGGGGAGCTTCCTTATTTTTATTTAGAGCACTATATCTCTCTTATCATGATATCTTTGTTCGTCCAATTGGATCTTTGATTGCTTGCTTTATTTGTTAAAGCTTCCTTCACCATGTTATCCTTGTGCAATCTTTGATCCTCAATATAGTTTGACTTCCTTCAAGTATTCATCATTGGATATGTGCATTTGATTCCACTCAAATTATGAGAAGTGCACACCTTGGGGAGGAACTCACATTATATTGGCTTTCTAAATTTTTCACCCATTTTGACAATCGATGCCAATGGGGGAGAAGTTTAGAGGGTTTAAGGGAATGGTTTTATACTTAAGTTTGGTTTGTGCTTAAGTGTTTTGCCTCTCATGCATTCCATATTTATATGTCTTGCATGGTTGTATATATATAGTGGAAATTGTCCCAAAGGTTAATCTTGACAATGTATGCAATGAATTCATGTTCATCACACGTGCATACATTGTGGGGGAGTTTGCTCTATATATATTGGTTCTACTCACATCCCTTGCATTAGTTGTAGTTGTGTGAGTAGAGTTGGTTTTGATATGGGATAGTAGCTTTGTGTTACTTGACCATATCAAATACAACCTCTTGTATACAACTTATTCTCGGATAAGTTGCGTACTTGTCTCTAATATTCATTATATAAACCCTCTTATTATGGTTGTCATCAATTACCAAAATGGGGGAGATTGTAAGGGTACATTGCCCCTATGTGTGGTTTTGGTAATTAATGACAACCCCTATGGACTAATGTTTTCATTGAGTTTATATGAAGGAATATTCCATAGGTACTACTTGTACTCCATGTGTTGGATTCAAGTATGGATGCCATGAAGATAAAGGTATACCTTGTGTATTGGCATCAAGATCATCGGTATGAAGATATATATGTGATATGATCAAGAAGAAGAAATGAATATGGAGTTCTTATGTGGAACTCAATATTAGCCATGCTCTATCTTAAGTGAGTATGAGAAGATACAAGGTTGAGTTGGGCAAGTTCAAGATGAGCATCTTGAGTGGATCACATGCTTGAAGCTTGTCGTCCATTTGGTGATAATGGACATGTGAAGATGTGTATCAATGGAGCTTTCCCATCATAGTGTATGGGGGAGCATTTGTGAGTCTTCACAAAGCAACATTGATCAAGAGAGGCATTCCGGCTTGAGTGAAGCTTGAAGAGTTATCATCAAGATCAAGCGGGATGCGCAAGGCAAAGGTATGGCCTTGCTAGGTTTTCCTTTTACCGGTCTCAAGGTGGTTGATGGGAGACCGGATTATAGGATACATAGCCGCACTATTAAGAGGGGCTTTCGGTTGGGTATCTTGATCACATCGTTTTAGGGAGCTCAATCCTTTGCATACTTTGCATATCCGTATTGCTTCTTGGTGTTTCTCTGTGTGAGGTTCTTGAGCTTGTTGCTAGCTTTACAACAAGCCCAAGTTCATCGAAAACGGAATCCGCATGCATCTTCTATTGCGTTTTCGAGGTTGGGTGATTTTACCGGTTATTCATGATATAAGGTTCTACCTTTTATATTCATGATAAAATCCCCTCCTATAGATTCTTGTGTTTTCACTTTCCATAGGATAGCATTTGTTGTTATCTTCCAAACAAAACTGGTTTCATTCGAATCGGGGTTCGGGAGCATTTGTTAGTAAAGAAAAGGGAAAAAGGAAAAAGAATAAAAAGAAAAAAGGGAGGGGCCGGTGCCGGCCGCCTGCCGACGGCGCCCACGGTCAAACCGGCCGGGAACCGGTGCCATCCGGGCGGATTCCGTGGGCCGCCGCCCCGTCCGGTCGCGGCCCGGTCCCGACCGCCGGCGCCGCCTCCGCCTAGGGCTCCCCGCCGGCTGGGCCTCCTGCCCCCACGCGGCCCACCTGCTCGCCCCGCGCGGCCGAGCCTTTTCCGCCGCCCAACACAGCTCGCAGGCCGCCGCCTCCCGGCCCAGCCGAATCTCCACCGGGCCGCCTTGGCGCGCGCCCATGCCACGGCCTCGCTGCTACCCCGCGCGCTGAGGCGGTTTGGCCGCCCAGCGCGCCATCTGCAGCGCCCGGTCGGTGGGCCGGTCCGACCGGGCAGGCCACCGGCCTCTCCGGCCAGCTCGGTCGGCCGCCTGCTGGCCGGCTGGCTGTCTTTTCAGCTCGTTTTTTATGCGTTTTACACCCGTTTCTTCCCCAACGGTTATTTTTCTCCCTAGACTATAAATAGCCCTTCTTCCACCTTGAGCAAGTTAGTTCTTCCCATTCTCTCTCCTCCATTGCTACTATTTGAAGAACTTGCTCTTCCTCTTGAATCCTCCAACCATTCTTGCTAATATTTGAGGATTTGAGAGAGTGGATCTAGATCTACACTTCCACCAAACCAATTCTTCTCTAAGTGAGGGAATCTCTTGGGATCTAGATCTTGGAGTCTTTGGTTGACTTTCCCCCTTGTTCTTCCTCTCCAATCTCATCCTAGCATTCGTTGCTTTGGTGGGATTTGAGTGTGAAGGACTTGAACACCTCCGGTGTTCTTGCTTTGCATCATTGCATAGTGTTGAGCTCTCCACCACGATTTGTTCGAGTGAGAGACCGTGAGCTTGTTACTCTTGGAGGGTGACCTCCTAGTTGGCTTGGTGATTGGTGCTCCGGTGATCTCTTCAAGAAGATTGTGAAGAGGCCCGGGCTTCTCCTTCGCGGAGCTTGTGAAGTGGTTGTGGAGCTTGCCATCTCCGGAGCGGAGGAAAAGCTAACCATAAGGAAATGGCCATTATCCTTCGTGGGTGTGGTTCGGAGAATAGGGTGAGCCTTCGTGGCGCGGGGAATCCTTCGTGGGACCTCCACTCCTCCAAACGTGACGTACCTTGTTGCAAAGCAAGGGAACACGGGAATACATCCTCGTCTCCGCGTGCCTCGGTTATTTCTATACCCGAGCTCTCTTTCCTTGTGATAGCCATCGTGCTTGAAGTATATATATATATCTTGCTATCACTTGTGCTACATATATCTTGTGCCTATCTTGCTTAGCTCTAGTTGTTATTGTTATACCTAGTTGAGCTTAGCATATCTAGGGTTTGTGCTTGTAAACTAAACGATAGTTTAATTCCGCATTCTTACAAGACAAATCCGAAAGAGTTTGTAATTGCCTATTCACCCCCCCTCTAGGCGACATCTCGATCTTTCATTGGTAAATATGATGTATGAGGCAATCTATCGGTTTCCCATAATGTATTGTACCTCTATGTCTTTATTTGAGTAGTGACTTGTTCTTGGCAATTGTGAGATAATTTTTAATGGTTGCATATAAGTATATGTTATTGATACGTCTCCAACGTATCGATAATTTCTTATGTTCCATGCTACTTTATTGATGATACCTACATGTTTTATGCACATTATATGTCATATTTATGCATTTTCTGGAACTAACCTATTAACAAGATGCCGAAGAGCCAGTTGCTGTTTTCTGCTGTTTTTGGTTTCAGAAATCCTAGTAAAGAAATATTCTCGGAATTGGACGAAACTTTCGCCCAGGGTCCTATTTTTGCACGAAGCTTCCGAAGACCGAAGACCTAACGAAGTGGGGCCACGAGGAGGCCGGGGGTGGCCGGCGCGGCCCCAGGCCCTGGCCGCGCCGACCTATCCCTGGGCCCCTCGTGTGGCCCCCCGCGTTGACCCTCCGCCTACTTAAAGCTTCCGTCGCGAAACCCCCACCGAGAGCCACGATACGGAAAACCTTACGAGACGCCGCCGCCGCGAATCCCATCTCGGGGGATTCGGAGATCGCCTCCGGCACCCGGAGAGGGGATTCATCTCCGGAGGACTCTACACCGCCATGGTCGCCTCGGAGTGATGAGTGAGTAGTTCACCCCTGGACCATGGGTCCATAGCAGTAGCTAGATGGTCGTCTTCTCCTTGTTGTGCTTCATTGTTAGATCTTGTGAGCTGCCTAACATGATCAAGATCATCTATATGTAATTCTATATGTTGTGTTTGTCGAGATCCGATGGATAGAGAGTACTATGATTATGGTGATTATCAATCTATTGTTCATGTGTTGTTTATGATCTTGCATGCTCTCCGTTATTAGTAGAGGCTCTGGCCAAGTTTTTACTCTTAACTCCAAGAGGGAGTATTTATGCTCGATAGTGGGTTCATGCCTCCATTGAATCTGGGACAGTGACAGAAAGTTCTAAGGTTGTGGATGTGCTGTTGCCACTAGGGATAAAACATTGATGCTATGTCTAAGGATGTAGTTGTTGATTACATTACGCACCATACTTAATGCAATTGTCTGTTGCTTTGCAACTTAATACTGGAGGGGGTTCGGACGATAACCTGAAGGTGGACTTTTTAGGCATAGATGCAGTTGGATGGCGGTCTATGTTCTTTGTCGTAATGCCCAATTAAATCTCACTATATTTACCATGTCATGTATATGCATTGTTATGCCTTTCTCTATTTGTCAATTGCCCGACTGTAATTTGTTCACCCAACATGCTTTATCTTATGGGAGAGACACCTCTAGTGAACTGTGGACCCCGGTCCTATTCTTTACATAGCATACAATCTGCAATTGTGTTTCTGTTTTCTTTGCAAACATCTTCCACTCGATACGTTTAATCCTTTGTTACAGCAAGCCGGTGAGATTGACAACCTCACTGTTTCGTTGGGACAAAGTACTTGGGTTGTGTTGTGCAGGTTCCTAGTTGGCGCCGGAATCCCTGGTGTTGCGCCGCATCACATTTCGCGACCATCAACCTTCAACGTGCTTCTTGGCTCCTCCTGGTTCGATTAAACCTTGGTTTCTTTCTGAGGGAAAACTTGCTAGTGTGCGCATCATACCTTCCTCTTGGGGTTCCCAACGAACGTGTGAGTTACACGCCATCAAGCTCTTTTGGCGCCATTGCCGGGAGATCAAGACACGCTGCAAGGGGAGTCTCCACTTCTCAATCTCTTTACTTTGTTTTTGTCTTGCTTTATTTTATTTACTACTTTGTTTGCTGCACTAAATCAAAACACAAAAAAATTAGTTGCAAGTTTTACTTTATTTACTGTCTTGCTCTCTATATCAAAAACACAAAAAAATTAGTTACTTGCATTTACTTTATCTAGTTTGTTTTTTTTACTGCTACTAAAATGAGTAATCCTGAAGTTGAAGTTCGTTCTTTTAAGCAACAAGGTGGAGAAAGTTTTAAAGATGCTTGGTATAGAATTAGTAATGCTCATCAAAGGTGCATTAAGAAACACTCCACCACTATCCTTCTTAGGAACTTTTATGTTGGTTTATCTAGTTGGAATAGATATGTTCTTGATACTCTTTCGGGAGGTAATTTCCTAGGTACTCCCGCTTTAGAAGCTAGTTGCATCATTGAGAGTCTAGTTGGAATACCACCTGTTAATGAAGTTAAAATTGAAATCTCTCTTGAGGATGTTATGAAAAAATTGGAAACCATAGAGAAAAATTTTCCAAGTATTGAAACTAAATTGGAAATGTTATTGGATAAAACTGATGAACTTGATAAATCCCTAGGAGGAATTGATGAAAGAATTAGTGTCCTAGGAACTTGTGTTGTCCATGATAATCAAACCAATAGGATTGATGAACTTGAAAAAGCTATGGGAACCTTGGGTTCAACCTTTTCTTCTCTCAAGTATAATGAGAAAGCTTATGTGGGTAAAGAGCAAAAATTCATGTACGCCTCTAAAGTGCCTAAACAAAAGAATTACTATAGGCCTAAAATTGCTAAAACCCCTAGCACCACCATAGAAAATTTAGGTAATGGAGCACCTAAAGTACCCTCTGCAACAAGTTGTGTTTGCATGAAAAATAATAATGTTGATGCTTCTATTCTTGATGTTACTTGATTTGCACTTTCTGCGCCTAGCTGAAAGGCGTTAAAGAAAAGCGCTTATGGGAGACAACCCATGTTTTTACCTACAGCAATTTTTTGTTTTGTTGAGTCTTGGAAGTTGTTTACTACTGTAGCAACCTCTCCTTATCATGTTTTTGTGCCAAGTAAAGTTTCTATGTCAAAGTTGATGTTATATTTGGGATTGCTGCGCAGAAACAGCATTGCTGTCTGTCACGAATCTGGGCACAATTCTCTGTAGAAAATTCGAAAAAATCTGCCAATTTACGAGCGTGATCCTCAGATATGTACGCAACTTTCATTAGTTTTGAGTTTTTCCATTTGAGCAAGTCTGGTGCCATTTCTAAATTCGTCTTTACGGACTGTTCTGTTTTTGACAGATTCTGCCTTTTATTTCGCATTGCCTCTTTTGCTATGTTGGATTTATTTCTTTGATCCATTAATGTCCAGTAGCATTATGCAATGTCCAGAAGTGAAAATAATGATTGTGTCACCTCTGAATGAGTGAATTATTAATGATGCACTAACCCTCTAATGAGTTTGCTTGAAGTTTGGTGTGAAGGAAGTTTTCAAGGGTCAAGAGAGGAGAATGATATACTATGATCAAGAGGAGTGAAAGCTCTAAGCTTGGGGATGCCCCCGTGGTTCACCCCTGCATATTTTAAGAAGACTCAAGCGTCTAAGCTTGGGGATGCCCAAGGCATCCCCTTCTTCATCGACAACATCATCAGGTTCCTCCCCTGAAACTATATTTTTATTCAATCACATCTTGTATTCTTTGCTTGGAGCGTCGGTTTGTTTTCATTTTTGTTTTTGTTTGAATAAGATGGATCCTAGCATTCACTTTGTGGGAGAGAGACACGCTCCGCTGTTGCATATGGACACATGTGTCCTTAGGCTTTACTCATAATGTTCATGGCGAAGTTTCTTCTTCGTTAATTTGTTATATGGTTGGAATTGGAAAATGCTACATGTAGTAATTCTAAAATGTCTTGGATAATGTGATACTTTGCAATTGTTGTGCTCATGTTTAAGCTCTTGCATCATATTCTTTGCACCCATTAATGAAGAAATACATAGAGCTTGCTAAAATTTGATTTGCATATTTGGTCTCTCTAAGGTCTAGATAATATCTAGTATTGAGTTTTGAACAACAAGGAAGACGGTGTAGAGTCTTATAATGTTTACAATATGTCTTTTATGTGAGTTTTGCTGCACCGGTTCATCCTTGAGTTTGCTTCAAATAACCTTGCTAGCCTAAACCTTGTATCGAGAGGGAATACTTCTCATGCATCCAAAATCCTTGAGCCAACTACTATGCCATTTGTGTCCACCATACCTACCTACTACATGGTATTTCTCCGCCATTCCAAAGTAAATTGCTTGAGTGCTACCTTTAAAATTCCATCATTCACCTTTGCAATATATAGCTCATGGGACAAAATAGCCTTAAAAACTATCGTAGTATTGAATATGTACTTATGCACTTTATCTTTTATTAAGTTGCTTGTTGTGCGATAACCATGCTTCTGGGGAACGCCATCAACTATTGTTGAATATCATGTGAGTTGCTATGCATGTCCGTCTTGTCTGAAGGATCTATCATTTTAGTGGTTGGAGCATGCAAAATTGTTAGAGAAGAACATTGGGCCGCTAACTAAAGCCATGAATCATGGTTGAAGTTTCAGTTTTGGACATATATCCTCAATCTCATATGAGAATAATAATCATTGCTACATGCTTATGCATTTAAGAGGAGTCCATTATCTGTTGTCCATGTTGTCCCGGTATGGATGTCTAAGTTGAGAATAATCAAAAGCGAGAAATCCAAAATGCGAGCATTCTCCTTAGACCTTTGTACAGGCGGCATGGAGGTACCCCTTTGTGACACTTGGTTGAAACATGGCATGCAAAGATCCGGTAGTCCAAGCTAAGTAGGACGAGGTGCGGACACTATTAGTATACTATGCATGAGGCTTGCAACTTGTAAGATATAATTTACATAACTCATATGCTTTATTACTACCGTTGAAAAAATTGTTTCATGTTTTCAAAATAAAAGCTCTAGCACAAATACAGCAATCGATGCTTTCCTCTTTGAAGGACCATTCTTTTACTTTTATTGTTGAGTCAGTTTACCTATCTTCCTCCACCTTAAGAAGCAAACACTTGTGTGAACTGTGCATTGATTCCTACATACTTGCATATTGCACTTGTTATATTTCTTTATGTTGACAATATCCATGAGATATACATGTTATAAGTTGAAAGCAACCGCTGAAACTTAATCTTCCTATGTGTTGCTTCAACACCTTTACTTTGATTTATTGCTTTATGAGTTAACTCTTATGCAAGACTTATTGATGCTTGTCTTGAAGTACTATTCATGAAAAGTCTTTGTCATATGATTCACTTGTTTACTCATGTCATTACCTTTGCTTTGATCGCTGCATTCATTACATATGTTTAAAAATAGTATGATCAAGATTATGATGGCATGTCACTTAAATTATCTTTGTTATCGTTTTACCTGCTGGGACGAGCAGAACTAAGCTTGGGGATGCTGATACGTCTCCAACGTATCGATAATTTCTTATGTTCCATGCTACTTTATTGATGATACCTACATGTTTTATGCACATTATATGTCATATTTATGCATTTTCGGAACTAACCTATTAACAAGATGCCGAAGAGCCGTTGCTGTTTCTGCTGTTTTTGGTTTCAGAAATCCTAGTAAAGAAATATTCTCGGAATTGGACGAAACTTTCGCCCAGGGTCCTATTTTTGCACGAAGCTTCCGGAAGACCGAAACGAAGTGGGGCCACGAGGAGGCCAGGGGGGTGGCCGGCGCGGCCAGGCCGCGCCCGACCTATCCCCTGGGCCCTCGTGTGGCCCCCGCGTTGACCCTCCGCCTACTTAAAGCTTCCGTCGCGAAACCCCCAGTACCGAGAGCCACGATACGGAAAACCTTACAGAGACGCCGCCGCCGCGAATCCCATCTCGGGGGATTCGGAGATCGCCTCCGGCACCCTGCCGGAGAGGGGATTCATCTCCCGGAGGACTCTACACCGCCATGGTCGCCTCCGGAGTGATGAGTGAGTAGTTCACCCCTGGACCATGGGTCCATAGCAGTAGCTAGATGGTCGTCTTCTCCTTGTTGTGCTTCATTGTTAGATCTTGTGAGCTGCCTAACATGATCAAGATCATCTATATGTAATTCTATATGTTGTGTTTGTCGGGATCCGATGGATAGAGAGTACTATGATTATGGTGATTATCAATCTATTGTTCATGTGTTGTTTATGATCTTGCATGCTCTCCGTTATTAGTAGAGGCTCTGGCCAAGTTTTTACTCTTAACTCCAAGAGGGAGTATTTATGCTCGATAGTGGGTTCATGCCTCCATTGAATCTGGGACAGTGACAGAAAGTTCTAAGGTTGTGGATGTGCTGTTGCCACTAGGGATAAAACATTGATGCTATGTCTAAGGATGTAGTTGTTGATTACATTACGCACCATACTTAATGCAATTGTCTGTTGCTTTGCAACTTAATACTGGAGGGGGTTCGGACGATAACCTGAAGGTGGACTTTTTAGGCATAGATGCAGTTGGATGGCGGTCTATGTTCTTTGTCGTAATGCCCAATTAAATCTCACTATATTTACCATGTCATGTATATGCATTGTTATGCCTTTCTCTATTTGTCAATTGCCCGACTGTAATTTGTTCACCCAACATGCTTTATCTTATGGGAGAGACACCTCTAGTGAACTGTGGACCCCGGTCCTATTCTTTACATAGCATACAATCTACTGCAATTGTGTTTACTGTTTTCTTTGCAAACATCTTCCACTCGATACGTTTAATCCTTTGTTACGCAAGCCGGTGAGATTGACAACCTCACTGTTTCGTTGGGACAAAGTACTTGGGTTGTGTTGTGCAGGTTCCTAGTTGGCGCCGGAATCCCTGGTGTTGCGCCGCATCACATTTCGCGACCATCAACCTTCAACGTGCTTCTTGGCTCCTCCTGGTTCGATTAAACCTTGGTTTCTTTCTGAGGGAAAACTTGCTACTGTGCGCATCATACCTTCCTCTTGGGGTTCCCAACGAACGTGTGAGTTACACGCCATCAGTTATCTTCTATGATTATCTCTTGTACTGATATATGAGTGCACACATATGTTGGAGAATGCATTAGATTGTTAGCGTTGCATGATGATAGGAGGAGACATCTCAAGCTTGACAGAAATCATGTCCCAATTCTTAAAATCATGTTGTATTAATTCATGGTTAATCAACAGGAGGTATAACTATGGAGACTTTTAAACTTACAACGGTGATTGTACTTTGTCTCAATAATTCACTTGTTTGGGATCAATCACTAGGGGTGTAATTTACTCATATTAATGACTGCACATCTGTATGGCTCCTCTCTACAAGAAACACAAAAAAGACTATACTAAACTTCACTAAGGGCGCATTTGGTTGCCTGGGCCGAAAACCTGCATGCCTGCGCCAGCGAGATGGGAGGCATTGCGCGTCGCGAACGGGCCATGGGCCACTTTTGGCGGGTCATTTGGTAGCTTGTGCGGCATTTTGCGCGCCGGAGAAGGAACCCCGGCCCCATCGTTTGGTTGCCCGTTTCCAGCCCATTCTTCCCAGGTCGTGCAGCCCACAGCCTGTTTGGTTGCAGACAGCTCAGTGATGTGGTAACCCCTTCACTTAGAGTGGTGAGGTTACCCAGTACCGAATAATAGCACACATGAGATTCAGTTCATCAGAAAAGATGTTGGTAATACACAACAACTAGTACTAAGTGGGCGATACATCACGAACGAAGCAACTACTTCATGATGCATCACAGGTTCGTCAAGAGGGGTTAGTATATACCACCTCGAAGAAGTTCATCATTACAAATCGGGGATCAGGTTGTAGCAAGTCCTAGCTAATGGAGGGATACAAGATCACCTCCCAAAATCAGCGGATCATGAGAAGAAAGCAGAAGCACTAGGCAGGAAACTGGTTGCGGAGCCAGGTCCTAAGCCAGCTCCTTCTCTCCGGTGGCTGCAGCTTACGGTAGACGGCATACTCGGCTTCATTGTCTGCAATGAAGTCGATAGCCCTCACCAGCAAGTTAGGCTGGAATAGCTGCGCCTTGCAGACGAATCGGGGAGTGAAGATCGTCTTCATTTGAGCGTAGTTGGTGATCGGGGTGCCAACGTACTGACGATGCTTCGGGTACCGCTGCAATCGACAATGAACACATGTTAGTGCGGACGACATTGACATGTATATACTTTCAGATCTATGCAGGAGCTCAATGAGGATTCATACCATGATGTACTCGTCCGCCGCCCCTTCATCACCGCCGTAGAAGCAGCAACCATCTTCGCTCCAGTCCAGAATGCGATCGGATATCATCTTCATGATGACGCTCCACTTCGTCCTCCAGTTTCTGATGTGGTTGTTGTAGGATAACGTAGCATAGAAAACAAAAATTTTCCTACCGCGAACACGCAATCCAAACCAAGATGCAATCTAGAAGATGGTAGCAACGAGGGGATTATCGAGTCTCACCCTTGAAGAGATTCCAAAGCCTACAAGATGAGGCTCTTGTTGCTGCGGTAGACGATCACTTGCCGCTTGCAAAAGCGCGTAGAAGATCTTGATCACGGCGCCACGAACGGGCAGCACCTCCGTACTCGGTCACACGTTCGGTTGTTGATGAAGACGACGTCCACCTCCCGTTCCAGCGGGCAGCGGAAGTAGTAGCTCCTCTTGAATCCGACAGCACGACGGCGTGGTGTCGGTGGTGGTGGAGAACTCCGGCGGAGCTTCGCTAAAGCACGCGGAAGCTATGGAGGAGAAGGGGCGGCTAGGGTTTGGGAGGGGTGGCCGGCCACTAAAGGGGGCGGCCAGGTTGTGGTCTTGGTGTGGTCGGCCCCCTCCCCTTGGCCCCTCATTATATAGGTGGAAGCCCCAAGTGTTGGACTACAAGTCTCCGAATAAGACCCGAACCCAAAACCTTCCATATGGTGGGAAACCTTCCCAAGCTAGGACTCCCACTAGAGGTGGGAGTTCCACCTTCCATATGGGGGGGTGGCCGGCCCCTAAGGGGGAGTCCACTTGGGACTCCACCCCCACTAGGGTTGGCCGGCCATGGAGGTGGAGTCCCATGTGGACTCCACCTTCCTAGGTGGTTTCTTCCGGACTTTTCTAGAACCTTCTAGAACCTTCCATAGAACCTTCCGCATCATTTTAATTCACATAAAATGACATCCTATATATGAATCTTATTCTCCGGACCATTCCGGAACTCCTCGTGATGTCCGGGATCTCATCCGGGACTCCGAACAAATATTCGAACTCCATTCCATATTCAAGTTCTACCATTTCAACATCCAACTTTAAGTGTGTCACCCTACGGTTCGTGAACTATGCGGACATGGTTGAGTACTCACTCCGACCAATAACCAATAGCGGGATCTGGAGATCCATAATGGCTCCCACATATTCAACGATGACTTATTGATCGAATGAACCATTCACATATAATACCAATTCCCTTTGTCACGCGATATTTTACTTGTCCGAGGTTTGATCATCGGTATCACACTATACCTTGTTCAACCTCGTCTCCTGACAAGTACTCTTTACTCGTACCGTGGTATGTAGTCTCTTATGAACTTATTCATATGCTTGCAAGACATTAGACGACATTCCACCGAGAGGGCCCAGAGTATATCTATCCGTCATCGGGATGGACAAATCCCACTGTTGATCCATATGCCTCAACTCATACTTTCCGGATACTTAATCCCACCTTTATAACCACCCATTTACGCAGTGGCGTTTGATGTAATCAAAGTACCTTTCCGGTATAAGTGATTTACATGATCTCATGGTCATAAGGACTAGGTAACTATGTAACGAAAGCTAATAGCAAATAACTTAATGACGTGATCTTATGCTACGCTTAAATGGGTGTGTCCATTACATCATTCATATAATGATATAATCTTGTTATTAATAACATCCAATGTTCATGATTATGAAACTAATCATCTATTAATCAACAAGCTAGTTAAGAGGCTTACTAGGGACTCTTTGTTGTTTACATATCACACATGTATCAATGTTTCGGTTAATACAATTATAGCATGGTATATAAACATCTATCATAAACATAAAGATATATAATAACCACTTTTATTATTGCCTCTTGGGCATATCTCCAACAGTCTCCCACTTGCACTAGAGTCAATAATCTAGATTACATTGTAAGGTACCTAACACCCATGGCATTCTGGTGTTGGTCATGCTTTGCCCTAGGGAGAGCTTTAGTCAACGGATCTGCTACATTCAGATCAGTGTGTACTTTGCAAATCTTTACTTCTCCATCTTCGATGTACTCGCGAATCGAATGATAACGCAGCTTGATATGCTTCAGCCTCTTGTGTGACCTTGGTTCATGTGCATTGGCGATGGCACCCATGTTGTCACAGTAGATGACTAGTGGGTCCAATGCACTAGGAACCACACCGAGCTCTACAATGAACCTCTTCATCCATACCGCTTCTGATGAAGCCTCCGAAGCCGCTATGTATTCCGATTCTGTTGAGGATTTCGCCACCGTGCACTGCTTCGAGCTTGCCCAGCTTACTGCAGCACCATTCAATATAAACACGTACCCAGACTGAGACTTAGAGTCATCAGGATCAGTGTTCCAACTTGCATCGGTGTAACTTGTTACAACGAGCTCTTGGTCACCTCCATAACAAAGAAACATATCCTTAGTTCTTTTCAAGTACTTCAGGATATTCTTGACCGCTGTCCAGTGTTCCATTCCTGGATCACTTTGATATCTGCTAGTTAAACTAACAGCATGTGCTATATCCGGTCTAGTACATAGCATGGCATACATGATAGAGCCTACTGCCGAGGCATAGGGGATCTGACTCATCCTTTCTCTTTCTTCTGCCGTAGCCGGTCCTTGAGTCTTACTCAAGACCTTGCCTGGTAACATAGGTAAGAATCCTTTCTTACTTTCGTCCATTCTAAACTTCTTTAGAATCTTGTCCAGATATGTACTCTGTGATAGCCCTATTAGACGTCTTGATCTATCTCTATAAATCTTGATGCCTAATATATACGATGCTTCACCAAGGTCTTTCATTGAAAAACTATTATTCAAATAACCTTTTACACTGCTTAATAGTTCTATATCATTCCCAATCAATAATATGTCATCTACATATAATATCAGGAATGCTACAGAGCTCCCACTCACTTTCTTGTAAATACAGGCCTCTCCATGACACTGTATAAACCCGAAGTCTTTGATCACCTTATCAAAGCGTCGGTTCCAACTTCTTGATGCTTGCTTCAGTCCATAGATTGAACGCTGAAGTTTGCATACTTTGTCAGCATTTTTAGGATCGACAAAACCTTTGGGTTGTACCATATACAACTCTTCCTCAATGTCTCCATTAAGGAACGCCGTTTTGACATCCATCTGCCAAATCTCATAATCGAAAAATGCAGCTATTGCTAACAAAATCCTCACAGATTTTAGCTTCGCTACAGGTGAGAAAGTCTCATCGTAGTCAACACCTTGAATTTGTCGGAAACCCTTTGCGACAAGTCGAGCTTTATAGACAGTAATATTACCATCAGCATCTGTTTTTCTCTTGAAGATCCATTTATTCTCGACAGCCTTTCGGCTATCAGGTAAGTCTACCAAAGTCCATACTTTGTTATCATACATGGATCCCATTTCGGATTTCATGGCTTCTTGCCATTTGTTGGAATCTGGGCTCATCATCGCTTCTTCATACGTCGCAGGGTCTTCATCATTGTTATCCACAATCATGACATTTAGACAAGGATCATACCAATCAGGAGTGGCACGTTCCCTTGTCGATCTGCGAGGTTCAGTAGCTATCTCATTTGAAGTTTCATGATCATTATCATTAGCTTCCTCTGTTGCCGGTGTAGGCGGTACAGGAACATCTTCCGGTACTGCGCTACTCTGATCAACGAGTAGAGATTCTTCAATCTCATCGAGTTCTACTTTTCTTCCAGTCACTTCTTTAGTGAGAAATTCTTTCTCAAGAAAGGTTCCGTTCTTAGCAACAAAGATCTTGCCTTCGGATCTGTGATAGAAAGTGTACCCTATAGTTTCCTTAGGGTATCCTATGAAGACGCATTTCTCCGCTTTGGGTTCTAGCTTGTCCGGTTGTAACTTTTTTACATAGGCTTCGCAACCCCAAACTTTAAGGAACGACAGCTTAGGTTTCTTATTAAACCATAATTCATACGGTGTCGTTTCAACGGATTTTGATGGTGCTCTATTTAAAGTGAATGCGGCTGTCTCTAATGCATAACTCCAAAATGATAACGGTAAATCAGTAAGAGACATCATAGAACGAACCATATCTAAGAGAGTTCGATTACGACGTTCGGACACACCGTTTCGTTGTGGTGTTCCCGGCGGTGTCAATTGTGAAAGTATTCCGCATTTCTTTAAATGCATGCCAAACTCATAACTCAGATATTCACCTCCGCGATCAGATCGTAGAAATTTAATCTTCTTGTTACGTTGATTTTCTACTTCACTTTGGAATTCCTTAAACTTCTCGAAAGTTTCGGATTTATGTTTCATTAAATAGATATACCCATATCTACTCAAATCATCTGTGAAGGTTAGAACATAACGATAACCACCGCGCGATGCTACACTCATTGGTCCGCACACATCTGTATGTATGATTTCCAATAAGTCAGTAGCTCGCTCCATCATACCCGAGAATGGAGTCTTAGTCATTTTTCCCATCAGACATGCTTCGCATCTATCAAGTGACTCAAAGTCAAGTGATTCAAGTAATCCATCGGTATGGAGTTTCTTCATGCGTTTCACTCCAATATGACCAAGACGACAGTGCCACATATAAGTAGAATTATCATTTAATTTAATTCGCTTAGCATCAATGTTATGTATATGTGTATCGCTACTATCGAGATCTAACAGAAATAAGCCATTCTTTTCAGGTGCTCGACCATAAAAGATATTATTCATAAAAATAGAACAACCATTATTCTCAGACTTGAATGAATAACCGTCTTGCATTAAACAAGATCCAGATATAATGTTCATGCTCAACGCGGGTACAAAATAGCAATTATTTAGGCTTAAAACTAATCCCGAAGGTAGATGTAGAGGAAGTGTGCCGACAGCGATCACATCGACTTTGGATCCATTTCCAACGCGCATCGTCACTTCATCCTTCAGTAGTCTTCGTTTATTCTTTAGTTCCTGTTTCGAGTTACAAATATGAGCAACCGAACCAGTATCAAATACCCAGGTACTAGTACGAGAACCAGTGAGATAAACATCTATAACATGTATATCAGATATACCTTCTTTCTTCTTCTTGACAAGGCCGCTCTTCAGATCCGCCAAATACTTGGAGCAATTACGCTTCCAGTGTCCCTTCTCCTTGCAGTAATAGCACTCAGCATCAGGCTTAGGGCCAGCCTTAGGTTTCACAGGAGGCGTGGCAGCTTTCTTGCCACTCTTCTTGTTCTTGCCTTTAGACTTGCCCTGTTTCTTGAAGCTGGTGGTCTTGTTGACCATCAACACTTGGTGCTCTTTCTTAATTTCAATCTCAGCAGATTTTAGCATGGCGAAGAGTTCAGGTAACTCTTTGTTCATGTTCTGCATATTGTAATTCATCACAAAGTTCTTATAACTAGGTGGCAGTGATTGAAGGACACGATTAATCCCCAGTCTGTTAGGAATCACTATTCCCAAGTCACTGAGTTTCTTCGCATGCCCGGTCATGGCGAGCATGTGCTCACTAACGGAGCTGCCTTCTTCCATCATGCAGCTGAAGAAGTGTTTCGATGCTTCATAGCATTCCACGGCCGCATGAGTCTCAAAGATAGTTTTCAACTCATTGATTAACTCATGTGGATCGTGGTGCTCAAAACGTTTTTGAAGATCGGCTTCCAGACTGCACAGGATGGCACACTGAACTTGAGAGTACCGAGTTTTCCGAGTCGCGTAAACATTCTTTACTTCATCGGTTTCAGTTTCTGCAGGAGGGTCACTGATACGTCTCCAACGTATCGATAATTTCTTATGTTCCATGCTACTTTATTGATGATACCTACATGTTTTATGCACATTATATGTCGTATTTACGCATTTTCGGAACTAACCTATTAACAAGATGCCGAAGAGCCAGTTGTTGTTTTCTGCTGTTTTTGGTTTCAGAAATCCTAGTAAGGAAATATTCTCGGAATTGGACGAAATCAACGCCCAGGTTCCTATTTTGCCCGGAAGCATCCAGAACCCCCGAGAGCCGCCAGAGAGGGGCCACGTGGGGCCCACACATGGTGGCGGCGCGGCCAAGCCCTGGCCGCGCCGCCCTAGTGTCTGGCCCCACCAGACCCCCTCCGAGGCTGCCCTTTCGCCTACAAATAGCCTCCGTCGCGAAACCCCCTAGTACCGAGAGCCACGATACGGAAAACCTTCCAGAGACGCCGCCGCCGCGAATCCCATTTCGGGGATTCAGGAGATCGCCTCCGGCACCCTGCCGGAGAGGGGATTCATCTCCCGGAGGACTCTACACCGCCATGGTCGCCTCCGGAGTGATGAGTGAGTAGTTCACCCCTGGACTATGGGTCCATAGCAGTAGCTAGATGGTCGTCTTCTCCTAATTGTGCTTCATTGTTGGATCTTGTGAGCTGCCTAACATGATCAAGATCATCTATCTGTAATACTATATGTTGTGTTTGTCGGGATCCGATGGATAGAGAATACTATGTTATGGTGATTATCAATCTATTGTTTATGTGTTGTTTATGATCTTGCATGCTCTCCGTTATTAGTAGAGGCTCTGGCCAAGTTTTTGCTCTTAACTCCAAGAGGGAGTATTTATGCTCGATAGTGGGTTCATGCCTTCATTGACACCTGGGACAGTGACAGAAAGTTCTAAGGTTGTGATGTGTTGTTGCCACTAGGGATAAAACATTGATTCTATGTCTAAGGATGTAGTTGTCGATTACATTACGCACCATACTTAATGCAATTGTCTGTTGCTTTGCAACTTAATACTGGATGGGGTTCGGATGATAACCTGAAGGTGGACTTTTTAGGCATAGATGCAGTTGGATGGCGGTCTATGTACTTTGTCGTAATGCCCAATTAAATCTCACTATATTTATCATATCATGTATATGCATTGTTATGCCCTTCTCTATTTGTCAATTGCCCGACTGTAATTTGTTCACCCAACATGCTTTTATCTTATGGGAGAGACACCTCTAGTGTGGACCCCGGTCCTATTCTTTACATCGCATACAATCTACTGCAATACTTGTTTTACTGTTTTCTTGCAAACAATCATCTTCCACACAATACGGTTAATCCTTTGTTACAGCAAGCCGGTGAGATTGACAACCTCACTGTTTCGTTGGGGCAAAGTACTTTGGTTGTGTTGTGCAGGTTCCACGTTGGTGCCGGAATCCCTGTTGTTGCGCCGCATCACATTTCGCCACCATCAACCTTCAACGTGCTTCTTGGCTCCTCCTGGTTCGATTAAACCTTGGTTTCTTTCTGAGGGAAAACTTGCCACTGCGCATCATACTTTCCTCTTGGGGTTCCCAAACGGACGTGTACATTTACGCGCATCAAGCCTGTTTTTGGCGCCGTTGCCGGGGAGATCAAGACACGCTGCAAGGGGAGTCTCCACTTCTCAATCTCTTTACTTTGTTTTTGTCTTGCTTTATTTTATTTACTACTTTGTTTGCTGCACCTAAACAAAACACACAAAAATTAGTTGCTAGTTTTACTTTATTTATTGTCTTGCTCTCTATATCAAAAACACAAAAAAATTAGTTACTTGCATTTAATTTATTTTGTTATCATGTCTAGCTCTGTACTTGTTTTTATTTTCACTAGTTAGGCTTAATGGAAAACAACAAAAAAATTAGAGATCTTTATGAACTTTATCTTGAATTAGGACATGATGTGTTTGAAGAGAAAATTTAAAAACCCATGGAACTTTGTTTGCAAAATAGTTGTAGCAATGTTATTAGCATGAACTCTTTGAACACCATTATTGCTAAAGCTATGGAAGAATTTAAGCTTGGGGAAGCTGGTTTTGAGGAGCATGATATTTTTAGTCCCCCAAGCATGGAGGAGAAAATTTACTTTGATTATACTTTACCTCCTATATATGATGCTTGCAATGATGAATATGATATTTTCAGTCCACCTACTATTGAGGAGAAAATTAATTATGATTACAATATGCCTCCTATATATGATGATTATGGTGATGAGAATAATAATGATAGCTATTTTATTGAATTTGCTCCCACTACAACTAATAAAATTGATTATGCTTATGTGGAGAGTAATAATTTTATGCATGTAGCTCATGACAAGAATGTTGTATGTGATAGTTATATTGTTGAGTTTGTTCATGATGCTACTGAAAGTTATTATGAGAGAGGGAAACATGGTTATATGCATCTTAATAATATTAAGTTTCCCCTCTTTATGTTGAGAATCTTGAAATTGCGCTTGTGTTGCTTTCTATGCTTGCCACTTTGTTCCTCATGAATTTATTTATGTACAAGATTCCTTTTCATAGGAAGTGGGTTAGGCTTAAATTTGTTTCATACTTGCTTTTTGATGCTTCATCTCTTGAAAACACTTGATTTGCACTTTCTGCGCCTAGCTGAAAGGCGTTAAAGAAAAGCGCTTATGGGAGACAACCCATGTTTTTACTACAGCAATTTTTGTTTTATTTGAGTCTTGGAAGTTGTTTACTACTGTAGCAACCTCTCCTTATCATGTTTTTGTGCCAAGTAAAGTTTTTATGTTAAAGTTGATGTTATATTTGGGATCGCTGCGCAGAAACAGCATTGCTGTCTGTCACGAATCTGGGCCTAAGTCTCTGTAGAAAATTCGAAAAAATCTGCCAATTTACGAGCGTGATCCTCAGATATGTACGCAACTTTCATTAGTTTTGAGTTTTTCCATTTGAGCAAGTCTGGTGCCATTTTAAAATTCGTCTTTACGAACTGTTCTGTTTTTGACAGATTCTGCCTTTTATTTCGCATTGCCTCTTTTGCTATGTTGGATGAATTTCTTTGATCCATTAATGTCCAGTAGCTTTATGCAATGTCCAGAAGTGTTAAGAATGATTGTGTCACCTCTGAATATGTGAATTATTAATTGTGCACTAACCCTCTAATGAGTTTGCTTGAAGTTTGGTGTGAAGGAAGTTTTCAAGGGTCAAGAGAGGAGTATGATATACTATGATCAAGAGGAGTGAAAGCTCTAAGCTTGGGGATGCCCCGTGGTTCACCCCTGCATATTTTAAGAAGACTCAAGCGTCTAAGCTTGGGGATGCCCAAGGCATCCCCTTCTTCATCGACAACATCATCAGGTTCCTCCCCTGAAACTATATTTTTATTCAGTCACATCTTGTGTTCTTTACTTGGAGCGTCGGTTTGTTTTTGTTTTTGTTTTTGTTTGAATAAAATGGATCCTAGCATTCACTTTGTGGGAGAGAGACACGCTCCGCTGTTGCATATGGACAAATATGTCCTTAGGCTTTACTCATAATGTTCAAGGCGAAGTTTCTTCTTCGTTAAATTGTTATATGGTTGGAATTGGAAAATGCTACATGTAGTAATTCTAAAATGTCTTGGATAATGTGATACTTGGCAATTGTTGTGCTCATGTTTAAGCTCTTGCATCATATACTTTGCACCCATTAATGAAGAAATACATAGAGCTTGCTAAAATTTGATTTGCATATTTGGTCTCTCTAAGGTCTAGATAATTCTAGTATTGAGTTTTGAACAACAAGGAAGACGGTGTAGAGTCTTATAATGTTTACAATATGTCTTTTATGTGAGTTTTGCTGCACCGGTTCATCCTTGAGTTTGCTTCAAATAACCTTGCTAGCCTAAACCTTGTATCGAGAGGGAATACTTCTCATGCATCCAAAATCCTTGAGCCAACCACTATGCCATTTGTGTCCACCATACCTACCTACTACATGGTATTTCTCCGCCATTCCAAAGTAAATTGCTTGAGTGCTACCTTTAAAATTCCATCATTCACCTTTGCAATATATAGCTCATGGGACAAAATAGCCTTAAAAACTATCGTAGTATTGAATATGTACTTATGCACTTTATCTTTTATTAAGTTGCTTGTTGTGCGATAACCATGCTTCTGGGGACGCCATCAACTACTCTTTGTTGAATATCATGTGAGTTGCTATGCATGTCCGTCTTGTCTGAAGTAAGAGGGATCTACCACCTTAATGGTTGGAGCATGCATATTGTTAGAGAAGAACATTGGGCCGCTAACTAAAGCCATGAATCATGGTGGAAGTTTCAGTTTGGACATATATCCTCAATCTCATATGAGAATAATAATTGTTGTCACATGCTTATGCATTAAAGAGGAGTCCATTATCTGTTGTCCATGTTGTCCCGGTATGGATGTCTAAGTTGAGAATAATCAAAAGCGAGAAATCCAAAATGCGAGCTTTCTCCTTAGACCTTTGTACAGGCGGCATGGAGGTACCCCTTTGTGACACTTGGTTGAAACATGTGCATTGCGAAGATCCGGTAGTCCAAGCTAAGTAGGACAAGGTGCGGGCACTATTAGTATACTATGCATGAGGCTTGCAACTTGTAAGATATAATTTACATAACTCATATGCTTTATTACTACCGTTGACAAAATTGTTTCATGTTTTCAAAATAAAAGCTCTAGCACAAATACAGCAATCGATGCTTTCCTCTTTGAAGGACCTTTCTTTTACTTTTATTGTTGAGTCAGTTCACCTATCTCTCTCCACCTTAAGAAGCAAACACTTGTGTGAACTGTGCATTGATTCCTACATACTTGCATATTGCACTTGTTATATTACTTTATGTTGACAATATCCATGAGATATACATGTTATAAGTTGAAAGCAACCGCTGAAACTTAATCTTCCTTTGTGTTGCTTCAATACCTTTACTTTGATTTATTGCTTTATGAGTTAACTCTTATGCAAGACTTATTGATGCTTGTCTTGAAGTACTATTCATGAAAAGTCTTTGCTTTATGATTCAGTTGTTTACTCATGTCATTACCATTGTTTTGATCGCTGCATTCATTACATATGTTTACAAATAGTATGATCAAGATTATGATGGCATGTCACTTCAGAAATTATCTTTGTTATCGTTTTACCTGCTCGGGACGAGCAGAACTAAGCTTGGGGATGCTGATCTCCAACGTATCGATAATTTCTTATGTTCCATGCTACTTTATTGATGATACCTACATGTTTTATGCACATTATATGTCGTATTTACGCATTTTCTGGAACTAACCTATTAACAAGATGCCGAAGAGCCAGTTCTTTTTCTGCTGTTTTTGGTTTCAGAAATCCTAGTAAGGAAATATTCTCGGAATTGGACGAAATCAACGCCCAGGTTCCTATTTTGCCCGGAAGCATCCAGAACACCCGAGCCGTCAGAGAGGGGCCACGTGGGGCCCACACATGGTGGCGGCGCGGCCCAAGCCCCTGCGCCGCGCCTAGTGTGGCCCCAGACCCCTCCGAGGCTGCCCTTTCGCCTACAAATAGCCTCCGTCGCGAAACCCCCGATGCCGAGAGCCACGATACGGAAAACCTTCCGAGACGCCGCCGCGAATCCCATCTCGGGGGATTCAGGAGATCGCCTCCGGCACCCTGCCGGAGAGGGGATTCATCTCCCGGAGGACTCTACACCGCCATGGTCGCCTCCGGAGTGATGAGTGAGTAGTTCACCCCTGGACTATGGGTCCATAGCAGTAGCTAGATGGTCGTCTTCTCCTAATTGTGCTTCATTGTTGGATCTTGTGAGCTGCCTAACATGATCAAGATCATCTATCTGTAATACTATATGTTGTGTTTGTCGGGATCCGATGGATAGAGAATACTATGTTATGGTGATTATCAATCTATTGTTTATGTGTTGTTTATGATCTTGCATGCTCTCCGTTATTAGTAGAGGCTCTGGCCAAGTTTTTGCTCTTAACTCCAAGAGGGAGTATTTATGCTCGATAGTGGGTTCATGCCTTCATTGACACCTGGGACAGTGACAGAAAGTTCTAAGGTTGTGATGTGCTGTTGCCACTAGGGATAAAACATTGATTCTATGTCTAAGGATGTAGTTGTCGATTACATTATGATACGTCTCCAACGTATCGATAATTTCTTATGTTCCATGCTACTTTATTGATGATACCTACATGTTTTATGCACACTTTATGTCATATTCGTGCATTTTCTGGAACTAACCTATTAACAAGATGCCGAAGTGCAGTTCTGTTTTCTGCTGTTTTTGGTTTCAGAAATAGTAACGAAATATTCTCGGAATTGGACGAAATCAACGCCCAGGTTCCTATTTTTCCACGAAGCTTCCAGAACACCCGGGAAGGACCAGAGGGGGGCCACAGGCCCACCGGGAGGTGGCCGCGCGCGGCCTAGGGTTGGCCGCGCCCCTGCCGCCTCTTCCTTCCGCGCCGCCTCTTCGCCTATATAAAGCCCCGCATCGAAAACCCTTACGGAGGAAGCCACGATACGAGAAAAGTTCCAGAGCCGCCGTCATCGCGAAGCCAAGATCTGGGGACAGAGAGTCTGTTCCGGCACCCTGCCGGAGCGGGGAAGTGCCCGGAAGGCTTCTCCATCGACACCGCTGCCATCTCCACCGCCATCTTCATCACCGTGCTGCTCCCATGAGGAGGGAGTAGTTCTCCATCGAGGCTCGGGGCTGTACCGGTAGCTATGTGGTTAATCTCTCTCCTATGTACCTCAATACAATGATCTCATGAGCTGCTTTACATGATTGAGATTCATATGAGTTTTGTATCACTACTATCTATGTGCTACTCTAGTGATGTGTTATTAAAGTAGTTTTATTCCTCCTGCATGTGTGCAAAGGTGACAGTGCGTGCACCGTGTTAGTACTTGGTTTATGCTATGATCATGATCTCTTGTAGATTGCGAAGTTAACTATTGCTATGATAATATTGATGTGATCTATTCCTCCTACATATGCATGAAGGTGACAGTGTGCATGCTATGCTAGTACTTGGTTTAGTCGTTTTGATCTATCTTACACTTAAGGTTACTTAAACATGAGCATTATTGTGGAGCTTGTTAACTCCGGCATTGAGGGTTCGTGTAATCCTACGCAATGTGTTCATCATCCAACAAAAGTGTAGAGTATGCATTTATCTATTCTGTTATGTGATCAATGTTGAGAGTGTCCACTAGTGAAAGTCTAATCCCTAGGCCTTGTTCCTAAATACTGCTGAGTTACTACTGCTTGTTTACTGTTTTACTGCGTTACTACTGCTGCAATACTACCACCATCAACTACACGCCAGCAAGCTATTTTCTGGCACCATTGCTACTGCTCATATATATTCATACCACCTTTCACTATCTCTTCGCCGAACTAGTGCACCTATTAGGTGTGTTGGGGACACAAGAGACTTCTTGCTTTGTGGTTGCAGGGTTGCATGAGAGGGATATCTTTGACCTCTTCCTCCCTGAGTTCGATAAACCTTGGGTAATCCACTTAAGGGAAACTTGCTGCTGTTCTACAAACCTCTTCTCTTGGAGGCCCAACACTGTCTACAAGAATAGAAGCACCCGTAGACATCAAGCACTTTTCTGGCGCCGTTGCCGGGGAGGAAAGGTAAAAGGTACTCACACTCCGGATCTCGGCTACTAAGCTATTTTCCGGCGCCATTGTAAGTACTCGAAGCTATTTCCTTTAGACTCTGCAATTGCGACATTTGGTTTCTTGTTTACACTAGTTAGGCATAATGGAAAACAACAAAAATATGAGAGATCTTTATGAACTTTATCTTGAATTAGGACATGATGTGTTTGAAGAGAGAATTAAAAAACCCATGGAACTTTATATGCATGATAATGGGAATGTTATTAGTATGAATGCTTTGAACACTATTGTTGCTAATGCTATGGAAAATTCTAAGCTTGGGGAAGCTGGCTTTGATGAGCATGATATTTTTAGTCCCCCAAGCATTGAGGAGAAAATTTACTTTGATGATACTTTGCCTCCTATTTATGATGATTATAATGATAGTAGTCTTTTGTTACCACCTGTTATGGAGGATAAATTTGATTATGATTACAATATACCTCCTATATTTGATAGCTACTTTGTTGAATTTGCTCCCACTACAACTAATAAAATTGATTATGCTTATGTTGGGAGTAGTAATTATTTTATGCATGAGACTCATGATAAGAATGCTTTAAGTGATAGTTATATTGTTGAGTTTGCTCATGATGCTACTGAAAGTTATTATGAGAGAGGAAAATATGGTTGTAGAAATTTTCATGTTACTAAAATGCCTCTCTATGTGCTGAAATTTTTGAAGCTACACTTGTTTTATCTTCCTATGCTTGTTACTTTGCTCTTCATGAACTTGTTTATTTACAAGATTCTTATGCATAGGAAGCATGTTAGACTTAAATGTGTTTTGAATTTGCCTCTTGATGCTCTCTTTTGCCTCAAATACTATTTCTTGCGAGTGCATCATTAAAACTGCTGAGCCCATCTTAATGGCTATAAAGAAAGAACTTCTTGGGAGATAACCCATGTGTTATTTTGCTACAGTACTTTGTTTTATATTTGTGTCTTGGAAGTTGTTTACTACTGTAGCAACCTCTCCTTATCTTAGTTTTGTGTTTTGTTGTGCCAAGTAAAGTTTCTATGTCAAAGTTGATGTTATATTTGGGATTGCTGCGCAGAAACAGCATTGCTGTCTGTCACGAATCTGGGCACAATTCTCTGTAGAAAATTCGAAAAAATCTGCCAATTTACGAGCGTGATCCTCAGATATGTACGCAACTTTCATTAGTTTTGAGTTTTTCCGTTTGAGCAAGTCTGGTGCCATCTAGAAATTCGTCTTTACGGACTGTTCTGTTTTTGACAGATTCTGCCTTTTATTTCGCATTGCCGCTTTTGTTAAGTTGAATGAGTTTCTTTGTTCCATTAACTTTCAGAAGTTTTGTGCAATGTCCAGAAGTGTTAAGAATGATTGTGTCACCTCTGAACATGTGAATTTTTGATTATGCACTAACCCTCTAATGAGTTTGCTTGAAGTTTGGTGTGAAGGAAGTTTTCAAGGGTCAATAGAAGAGGGTGATATAATGTGATCGAGAAGAGTGAAAGGTCTAAGCTTGGGGATGCCCCGGTGGTTCATCCCTGCATATTTTAAGAAGACTCAAGCGTCTAAGCTTGGGGATGCCCAAGGCATCCCCTTCTTCATCGACAACCTATCAGGTTTCTTCTAGTGAAACTATATTTTTAGTCCATCACATCTTATGTTCTTTACTTGGAGCGTCTGTGTGCTTTTATTTTTGTTTTTGTTTTGTTATCTTAGTTCTCTGAATAAGTTTATGATTGTTTGGGAGAGAGACACGCTCCGCTGGTTCGTATGAACACATGTGTTCTTAGCTCATAATATTCATGGCGAAGTTTCCTCTTCGTTATATTGTTATATGGTTGGAATTGGAAAATGCTACATGTAGTAATTGGTAAAATGTCTTGGATAATGTGATACTTGGCAATTGTTGTGCTCATGTTTAAGCTCTTGCATCATATGCTTTGCACCCATTAATGAAGAAATACATAGAGCTTGCTAAAATTTGATTTGCATATTTGGTTTCTCTAAGGTCTAGATAATATCTAGTATTGAGTTTGAACAACAAGGAAGACGGTGTAGAGTCTTATAATGTTTACAATATGTCTTTTATGTGAGTTTTGCTGCACCGGTTCATCCTTGAGTTTGCTTCAAATAACCTTGCTAGCCTAAGCCTTGTATCGAGAGGGAATACTTCTCATGCATCCAAAATCCTTGAGCCAATATTCATGCCATTTGTGTCCACCATACCTACCTACTACATGGTATTTCTCCGCCATTCCAAAGTAAATTGCTTGAGTGCTATCTTTAAACAATTCAAAAGTTATTACCTCTTATTTGTGTCAATGTTTTATAGCTCATGAGGAAGTATGTGGTGTTTTATCTTTCGATCTTGTCATTTACTTTTGACAGACTTTCACAATGGACTAGTGGCTTCATCCGCTTATCCAATAATTTTGCAAAAAGAGCTGGCAATGAGGTTCCCAGCCTCAATTAATTAACTTGCATTAATAATTCTCTTCACATGTTTTGCTCTGATCTATCAGTAAGCAACTTAATTTTGCAAATAGACACTCCTCCATGGTATGTGAATGTTGGAAGGCACCCGAGGATTCGGTTAGCCATGGCTTGTGTAAGCAAAAGGTTGGGAGGAGTGTCATCCATAAATAAAGAAAAACTAAACTAAAGTACATGTGTAAACAAAAGAGAAGAGGGATGATCTACCTTGCTGGTAGAGATAACGTCCTTCATGGGAGCCGCTCTTGAAAGTCTGGTTGATGAGGTAGTTAGAGTACCCGCTACCATTCGTTGACAACAACAAACACCTCTCAAAACTTTATTTTTATGCTCTCTTTATGTTTTCAAAATAAAAGCTCTAGCACAAATATAGCAATCGATGCTTTCCTCTTTGAAGGACCATTCTTTTACCTTTATGTTGAGTCAGTTCACCTATTTCTCTCCACCTCAAGAAGCAAACACTTGTGTGAACTGTGCATTGATTCCTACATACTTGCATATTGCATTTGTTATATTACTCTATGTTGACAATTATCCATGAGATATACATGTTACAAGTTGAAAGCAACCGCTGAAACTTAATCTTCCATTGTGTTGCTTCAATGTCTATACTTTAAATTATTGCTTTATGAGTTAACTTTTATGCAAGACTTATTGATGCTTGTCTTGAAGTACTATTCATGAAAAGTCTTTGCTTTATGATTCAGTTGTTTACTCATGTCATTACCATTGTTTTGATCGCTGCATTCATTACATATGCTTACAATAGTATGATCAAGGTTATGATGGCATGTCACTTAAGAAATTATCTTTGTTATCGTTTTACCTGCTCGGGACGAGCAGAACTAAGCTTGGGGATGCTGATACGTCTCCAACGTATCGATAATTTCTTATGTTCCATGCTACTTTATTGATGATACCTACATGTTTTATGCACACTTTATGTCATATTCGTGCATTTTCTGGAACTAACCTATTAACAAGATGCCGAAGTGCCAGTTCTGTTTCTGCTGTTTTTGGTTTCAGAAATCCTAGTAACGAAATATTCTCGGAATTGGACGAAATCAACGCCCGGGTTCCTATTTTTCCACGAAGCTTCCGAACACCGGGAAGGACCGGAGGGGGCCACAGGCCCACCAGGAGGGTGGCCGGCGCGGCCTAGGGTTGGCCCGCGCCGCCTTACCCCCTGGCCGCCTCTTCGACCTTCTGACGCCGCCTCTTCGCCTATATAAAGCCCCTGCATCGAAAACCCTTACGGAGGAAGCCACGATACGAGAAAAGTTCCAGAGCCGCCGTCATCGCGAAGCCAAGATCTGGGGGACAGGAGTCTCTGTTCCGGCACCCTGCGGGGAAGTGCCCCCGGAAGGCTTCTCCATCGACACCGCTGCCATCTCCACCGCCATCTTCATCACCGCTGCTGCTCCCATGAGGAGGGAGTAGTTATCCATCGAGGCTCGGGGCTGTACCGGTAGCTATGTGGTTAATCTCTCTCCTATGTACCTCAATACAATGATCTCATGAGCTGCTTTACATGATTGAGATTCATATGAGTTTTGTATCACTACTATCTATGTGCTACTCTAGTGATGTGTTATTAAAGTAGTTTTATTCCTCCTGCATGTGTGCAAAGGTGACAGTGCGTGCACCGTGTTAGTACTTGGTTTATGCTATGATCATGATCTCTTGTAGATTGGAAGTTAACTATTGCTATGATAATATTGATGTGATCTATTCCTCCTACATATGCATGAAGGTGACAGTGTGCATGCTATGCTAGTACTTGGTTTAGTCGTTTTGATCTATCTTACACTTAAGGTTACTTAAACATGAGCATTATTGTGGAGCTTGTTAACTCCGGCATTGAGGGTTCGTGTAATCCTACGCAATGTGTTCATCATCCAACAAAAGTGTAGAGTATGCATTTATCTATTCTGTTATGTGATCAATGTTGAGAGTGTCCACTAGTGAAAGTCTAATCCCTAGGCCTTGTTCCTAAATACTGCTGAGTTACTACTGCTTGTTTACTGTTTTACTGCGTTACTACTGCTGCAATACTACCACCATCAACTACACGCCAGCAAGCTATTTTCTGGCACCATTGCTACTGCTCATATATATTCATACCACCTGTATTTCACTATCTCTTCGCCGAACTAGTGCACCTATTAGGTGTGTTGGGGACACAAGAGACTTCTTGCTTTGTGGTTGCAGGGTTGCATGAGAGGGATATCTTTGACCTCTTCCTCCCTGAGTTCGATAAACCTTGGGTAATCCACTTAAGGGAAACTTGCTGCTGTTCTACAAACCTCTGCTCTTGGAGGCCCAACATTGTCTACAAGAATAGAAGCACCCGTAGACATACACACCATACTTAATGCAATTGTGTTGCTTTGCAACTTAATACTGGATGGGGTTCGGATGATAACCTGAAGGTGGACTTTTTAGGCATAGATGCGTTGGATGGCGGTCTATGTACTTTGTCGTAATGCCCAATTAAATCTCACTATATTTATCATATCATGTATATGCATTGTTATGCCCTTCTCTATTTGTCAATTGCCCGACTGTAATTTGTTCACCCAACATGCTTTTATCTTATGGGAGAGACACCTCTAGTGAACTGTGGACCCCGGTCCTATTCTTTACATCGCATACAATCTACTGCAATACTTGTTTACTGTTTTCTTGCAAACAATCATCTTCCACACAATACGGTTAATCCTTTGTTACAGCAAGCCGGTGAGATTGACAACCTCACTATTTCGTTGGGGCAAAGTACTTTGGTTGTGTTGTGCAGGTTCCACGCCGGAATCCTGTTTGGCGCTCATCACATTTTCACCATCGTGCTTCTTGGCTGCTGGTTCCTCCTGTTTCTTGAGGTACCGAGTTTTCCGAGTCGCATCATACATTCCTTTACTTCATCGGTTTCATTTCTGCAGGAGGGTCACCTAGCGGTGCATAGAGCACATATTGCAGGTTTCCGCCATTGAGGAAGATCCTCACATGACGGAACCAGTCGGTGAAGTTGCTACCGTTGCTTTTAAGCTTTTCTTTCTCTAGGAACTGGTTAAAATTGATTGGGGACGCCATATCTACAACATATTTGCAATAGTTTAGACTAATGTTTATGACAAATTGAGTTCAAATTTTAATTTAACAAAATTAAAAACTAGGTGAACTCCCACTCAAAACAATATCCCTCGCATTGTCTTAGTGATCACACGAACCAAATCCATCACACCTATGCCCGATCATCACGAGACAAGATGTAATTTCAATGGCGAACACTCAAAGTGTTCATCATATCAATCATATGATTCATGCTCTACCTTTCGGTATCACGTGTTCCGAGACCATGTCTGTACATGCTAGGCTCGTCAAGGCCACCTTAGTATCCGCATGTGCAAAACTGACTTGCACCCGTTGTATGCACTTGTTGATTCTATCACACCCGATCATCACGAGATGCTTCGAAACGACAAGTCTTGGCAACGGTGCTACTAAGGATGAACACTTTATTATCTTGAAATTTTAGTGAGAGGGATCATCTTATAATGCTACCGTCGCGATCTAAGCAAAATAAGATGCATAAAAGGATTAACATCACATGCAGTTCATATGTGATATGATATGGCCCTTTTGTCTTTGCGCCTTTGATCTTCATCTTCAAAGCACGGACATGATCTCCATCATCAACGGGCATGATCTCCATCATCGTCGGCGTAGCGTCAAGGTCAATGGCGCCGTCTTCATGATTGTTCTCCATGTAGCAACTATTACAACTACTTTGAAATACTACTCAACATGAAATTTAAAGACAACCATAAGGCTCCTGCCGGTTGCCACAATACAATAATGATCATCTCATACATAGTCATCATCACATTATGGCCATATCACATCACCAAACCCTGCAAAAACAAGTTAGACGCCTCTAATTTGGTTTGCATATTTTACGTGGTTTAGGGTTTTCGAGTGAGATCTAATCTACCTACGAACATGAACCACAACGGTGATACTAGTGTTGTCAATAGAAGAGTAAATTGAATCTTCACTATAGTAGGAGAGACAGACACCCGCAAAGCCACTTATGCAATACAAGTTGCATGTCAAGCGTGGAGCAAATCTCATGAACGCGGTCATGTAAAGTTAGCCCGAGCCGCTTCATCCCACTATGCCACAAAGATGCAAAGTACTCAAACTAAAGATAACATAAGCATCAACGCCCACAAAACCATTGTGTTCTACTCGTGCAACCATCTATGCATAGACACGGCTCTGATACCACTGTAGGATAACGTAGCATAGAAAACAAAAAATTTCCTACCGCGAACACGCAATCCAAGCCAAGATGCAATCTAGAAGACGGTAGCAACGAGGGGATTATCGAGTCTCACCCTTGAAGAGATTCCAAAGCCTACAAGATGAGGCTCTTGTTGCTGCGGTAGACGATCACTTGCCGCTTGCAAAAGCGCGTAGAAGATCTTGATCACGGCGCCACGAACGGGCAGCACCTCCGTACTCGGTCACACGTTCGGTTGTTGATGAAGACGACGTCCACCTCCCCGTTCCAGCGGGCAGCGGAAGTAGTAGCTCCTCTTGAATCCGACAGCACGACGGCGTGGTGTCGGTGGTGGTGGAGAACTCCGGCGGAGCTTCGCTAAAGCAAGCTATGGAGGAGAAGGGGGCGGCTAGGGTTTGGGAGGGTGGCCGGCCACTAAAGGCGGCCAGGTTGTGGTCTTGGTGTGGCCGGCCCCCTCCCCTTGGCCCCTCATTATATAGGTGGAAGCCCCAAGTGTTGGACTACAAGTCTCCGAATAAGACCCGAACCCAAAACCTTCCATATGGTGGGAAACCTTCCCAAGCTAGGACTCCCACTAGAGGTGGGAGTTCCACCTTCCATATGGGGGGGTGGCCGGCCCCCTAAGGGGGAGTCCACTTGGGACTCCACCCCCACTAGGGTTGGCCGGCCATGGAGGTGGAGTCCCATGTGGACTCCACCTTCCTAGGTGGTTTCTTCCGGACTTTTCTAGAACCTTCTAGAACCTTCCATAGAACCTTCCGCATCATTTTAATTCACATAAAATGACATCCTATATATGAATCTTATTCTCCGGACCATTCCGGAACTCCTCGTGATGTCCGGGATCTCATCCGGGACTCCGAACAAATATTCGAACTCCATTCCATATTCAAGTTCTACCATTTCAACATCCAACTTTAAGTGTGTCACCCTACGGTTCGTGAACTATGCGGACATGGTTGAGTACTCACTCCGACCAATAACCAATAGCGGGATCTGGAGATCCATAATGGCTCCCACATATTCAACGATGACTTAGTGATCGAATGAACCATTCACATATAATACCAATTCCCTTTGTCACGCGATATTTTACTTGTCCGAGGTTTGATCATCGGTATCACACTATACCTTGTTCAACCTCGTCTCCTGACAAGTACTCTTTACTCGTACCGTGGTATGTAGTCTCTTATGAACTTATTCATATGCTTGCAAGACATTAGACGACATTCCACCGAGAGGGCCCAGAGTATATCTATCCGTCATCGGGATGGACAAATCCCACTGTTGATCCATATGCCTCAACTCATACTTTCCGGATACTTAATCCCACCTTTATAACCACCCATTTACGCAGTGGCGTTTGATGTAATCAAAGTACCTTTCCGGTATAAGTGATTTACATGATCTCATGGTCATAAGGACTAGGTAACTATGTAACGAAAGCTAATAGCAAATAACTTAATGACGTGATCTTATGCTACGCTTAAATGGGTGTGTCCATTACATCATTCATATAATGATATAATCTTGTTATTAATAACATCCAATGTTCATGATTATGAAACTAATCATCTATTAATCAACAAGCTAGTTAAGAGGCTTACTAGGGACTCTTTGTTGTTTACATATCACACATGTATCAATGTTTCGGTTAATACAATTATAGCATGGTATATAAACATTTATCATAAACATAAAGATATATAATAACCACTTTTATTATTGCCTCTTGGGCATATCTCCAACAGTCTCCCACTTGCACTAGAGTCAATAATCTAGATTACATTGTAAGGTACCTAACACCCATGGCATTCTGGTGTTGGTCATGCTTTGCCCTAGGGAGAGCTTTAGTCAACGGATCTGCTACATTCAGATCAGTGTGTACTTTGCAAATCTTTACTTCTCCATCTTCGATGTACTCGCGAATCGAATGATAACGCAGCTTGATATGCTTCAGCCTCTTGTGTGACCTTGGTTCATGTGCATTGGCGATGGCACCCATGTTGTCACAGTAGATGACTAGTGGGTCCAATGCACTAGGAACCACACCGAGCTCTACAATGAACCTCTTCATCCATACCGCTTCTGATGAAGCCTCCGAAGCCGCTATGTATTCCGATTCTGTTGAGGATTTCGCCACCGTGCACTGCTTCGAGCTTGCCCAGCTTACTGCAGCACCATTCAATATAAACACGTACCCAGACTGAGACTTAGAGTCATCAGGATCAGTGTTCCAACTTGCATCGGTGTAACTTGTTACAACGAGCTCTTGGTCACCTCCATAACAAAGAAACATATCCTTAGTTCTTTTCAAGTACTTCAGGATATTCTTGACCGCTGTCCAGTGTTCCATTCCTGGATCACTTTGATATCTGCTAGTTAAACTAACAGCATGTGCTATATCCGGTCTAGTACATAGCATGGCATACATGATAGAGCCTACTGCCGAGGCATAGGGGATCTGACTCATCCTTTCTCTTTCTTCTGCCGTAGCCGGTCCTTGAGTCTTACTCAAGACCTTGCCTGGTAACATAGGTAAGAATCCTTTCTTACTTTCGTCCATTCTAAACTTCTTTAGAATCTTGTCCAGATATGTACTCTGTGATAGCCCTATTAGACGTCTTGATCTATCTCTATAAATCTTGATGCCTAATATATACGATGCTTCACCAAGGTCTTTCATTGAAAAACTATTATTCAAATAACCTTTTACACTGCTTAATAGTTCTATATCATTCCCAATCAATAATATGTCATCTACATATAATATCAGGAATGCTACAGAGCTCCCACTCACTTTCTTGTAAATACAGGCCTCTCCATGACACTGTATAAACCCGAAGTCTTTGATCACCTTATCAAAGCGTCGGTTCCAACTTCTTGATGCTTGCTTCAGTCCATAGATTGAACGCTGAAGTTTGCATACTTTGTCAGCATTTTTAGGATCGACAAAACCTTTGGGTTGTACCATATACAACTCTTCCTCAATGTCTCCATTAAGGAACGCCGTTTTGACATCCATCTGCCAAATCTCATAATCGAAAAATGCAGCTATTGCTAACAAAATCCTCACAGATTTTAGCTTCGCTACAGGTGAGAAAGTCTCATCGTAGTCAACACCTTGAATTTGTCGGAAACCCTTTGCGACAAGTCGAGCTTTATAGACAGTAATATTACCATCAGCATCTGTTTTTCTCTTGAAGATCCATTTATTCTCGACAGCCTTTCGGCTATCAGGTAAGTCTACCAAAGTCCATACTTTGTTATCATACATGGATCCCATTTCGGATTTCATGGCTTCTTGCCATTTGTTGGAATCTGGGCTCATCATCGCTTCTTCATACGTCGCAGGGTCTTCATCATTGTTATCCACAATCATGACATTTAGACAAGGATCATACCAATCAGGAGTGGCACGTTCCCTTGTCGATCTGCGAGGTTCAGTAGCTATCTCATTTGAAGTTTCATGATCATTATCATTAGCTTCCTCTGTTGCCGGTGTAGGCGGCACAGGAACATCTTCCGGTACTGCGCTACTCTGATCAACGAGTAGAGATTCTTCAATCTCATCGAGTTCTACTTTTCTTCCAGTCACTTCTTTAGTGAGAAATTCTTTCTCAAGAAAGGTTCCGTTCTTAGCAACAAAGATCTTGCCTTCGGATCTGTGATAGAAAGTGTACCCTATAGTTTCCTTAGGGTATCCTATGAAGACGCATTTCTCCGCTTTGGGTTCTAGCTTGTCCGGTTGTAACTTTTTTACATAGGCTTCGCAACCCCAAACTTTAAGGAACGACAGCTTAGGTTTCTTATTAAACCATAATTCATACGGTGTCGTTTCAACGGATTTTGATGGTGCTCTATTTAAAGTGAATGCGGCTGTCTCTAATGCATAACTCCAAAATGATAACGGCAAATCAGTAAGAGACATCATAGAACGAACCATATCTAAGAGAGTTCGATTACGACGTTCGGACACACCGTTTCGTTGTGGTGTTCCCGGCGGTGTCAATTGTGAAAGTATTCCGCATTTCTTTAAATGCATGCCAAACTCATAACTCAGATATTCACCTCCGCGATCAGATCGTAGAAATTTAATCTTCTTGTTACGTTGATTTTCTACTTCACTTTGGAATTCCTTAAACTTCTCGAAAGTTTCGGATTTATGTTTCATTAAATAGATATACCCATATCTACTCAAATCATCTGTGAAGGTTAGAACATAACGATAACCACCGCGCGATGCTACACTCATTGGTCCGCACACATCGGTATGTATGATTTCCAATAAGTCAGTAGCTCGCTCCATCATACCCGAGAATGGAGTCTTAGTCATTTTTCCCATCAGACATGCTTCGCATCTATCAAGTGACTCAAAGTCAAGTGATTCAAGTAATCCATCGGTATGGAGTTTCTTCATGCGTTTCACTCCAATATGACCAAGACGACAGTGCCACATATAAGTAGAATTATCATTCAATTTAATTCGCTTAGCATCAATGTTATGTATATGTGTATCACTACTATCGAGATCTAACAGAAATAAGCCATTCTTTTCAGGTGCTCGACCATAAAAGATATTATTCATAAAAATAGAACAACCATTATTCTCAGACTTGAATGAATAACCGTCTTGCATTAAACAAGATCCAGATATAATGTTCATGCTCAACGCGGGTACAAAATAGCAATTATTTAGGCTTAAAACTAATCCCGAAGGTAGATGTAGAGGAAGTGTGCCGACAGCGATCACATCGACTTTGGATCCATTTCCAACGCGCATCGTCACTTCATCCTTCAGTAGTCTTCGTTTATTCTTTAGTTCCTGTTTCGAGTTACAAATATGAGCAACCGAACCAGTATCAAATACCCAGGTACTAGTACGAGAACCAGTGAGATAAACATCTATAACATGTATATCAGATATACCTTCTTTCTTCTTCTTGACAAGGCCGCTCTTCAGATCCGCCAAATACTTGGAGCAATTACGCTTCCAGTGTCCCTTCTCCTTGCAGTAATAGCACTCAGCATCAGGCTTAGGGCCAGCCTTAGGTTTCACAGGAGGCGTGGCAGCTTTCTTGCCACTCTTCTTGTTCTTGCCTTTAGACTTGCCCTGTTTCTTGAAGCTGGTGGTCTTGTTGACCATCAACACTTGGTGCTCTTTCTTAATTTCAATCTCAGCAGATTTTAGCATGGCGAAGAGTTCAGGTAACTCTTTGTTCATGTTCTGCATATTGTAATTCATCACAAAGTTCTTATAACTAGGTGGCAGTGATTGAAGGACACGATTAATCCCCAGTCTGTTAGGAATCACTATTCCCAAGTCACTGAGTTTCTTCGCATGCCCGGTCATGGCGAGCATGTGCTCACTAACGGAGCTGCCTTCTTCCATCATGCAGCTGAAGAAGTGTTTCGATGCTTCATAGCATTCCACGGCCGCATGAGTCTCAAAGATAGTTTTCAACTCATTGATTAACTCATGTGGATCGTGGTGCTCAAAACGTTTTTGAAGATCGGCTTCCAGACTGCACAGGATGGCACACTGAACTTGAGAGTACCGAGTTTTCCGAGTCACGTAAACATTCTTTACTTCATCGGTTTCAGTTTCTGCAGGAGGGTCACCTAGCGGTGCATCAAGCACATATTGCAGGTTTCCGCCATTGAGGAAGATCCTCACATGACGGAACCAGTCGGTGAAGTTGCTACCGTTGCTCTTAAGCTTTTCTTTCTCTAGGAACTGGTTAAAATTGATTGGGGACGCCATATCTACAACATATTTGCAATAGTTTAGACTAATGTTTATGACAAATTGAGTTCAAATTTTAATTTAACAAAATTAAAAACTAGGTGAACTCCCACTCAAAACAATATCCCTCGCATTGTCTTAGTGATCACACGAACCAAATCCATCACACCTATGCCCGATCATCACGAGACAAGATGTAATTTCAATGGCGAACACTCAAAGTGTTCATCATATCAATCATATGATTCATGCTCTACCTTTCGGTATCACGTGTTCCGAGACCATGTCTGTACATGCTAGGCTCGTCAAGGCCACCTTAGTATCCGCATGTGCAAAACTGACTTGCACCCGTTGTATGCACTTGTTGATTCTATCACACCCGATCATCACGAGATGCTTCGAAACGACAAGTCTTGGCAACGGTGCTACTAAGGATGAACACTTTATTATCTTGAAATTTTAGTGAGAGGGATCATCTTATAATGCTACCGTCGCGATCTAAGCAAAATAAGATGCATAAAAGGATTAACATCACATGCAGTTCATATGTGATATGATATGGCCCTTTTGTCTTTGCGCCTTTGATCTTCATCTTCAAAGCACGGACATGATCTCCATCATCAACGGGCATGATCTCCATCATCGTCGGCGTAGCGTCAAGGTCAATGGCGCCGTCTTCATGATTGTTCTCCATGTAGCAACTATTACAACTACTTTGAAATACTACTCAACATGAAATTTAAAGACAACCATAAGGCTCCTGCCGGTTGCCACAATACAATAATGATCATCTCATACATAGTCATCATCACATTATGGCCATATCACATCACCAAACCCTGCAAAAACAAGTTAGACGTTCTCTAATTTGGTTTGCATACACTACAAGAAAAGTTGCCATGGCCGACGAAGTTGAAGTCGCGCCGTGGTTGCTGGTGTACCATGGCCGACGATTTTGGTCCCTCCGTGGTGCATGTCAAAACTTTTTTTTCTCGTTTTTGAGGCCACCTAGCCCGACGAAAGCGGCCAAAACGTGGCGTATGGTGGCCCGGGACGTGGTGCATCTCGAAATCTCGGGTTCGCCGGCCGAGTCAACGCAAATCCGCACCGCCGAGGGATGTAGGGCCCAGATGGCAGCCTCTCTGGCATTGTTTTTTTTCTACATCGCGCCATCTCGTTCAACGTTCTCCGATCGAGCCGTTTACGATGCAGGATCATGGGTCCCGCATGTCATCCTCTATGAACCAAAATTCTTTCTATTCTTGGATTTTTTTGACCCCCTGATTTCTGGCTACTTCCTTTTTCTTTTGATCCCTTGCCGCCTTGGAAACGTTGAGACCGCTGCTGCTAAATGGGACCCGCATGTCATCCTCTATGTGCAATCAACTTTCTTTTCTTGGAGTTTTTTTGGCACCTCAAATTTGGTCACTTGCCTTTTTTTCGATCCCTGCCGCCTCTCAAACGGTGATACCGCTGCTGCTAAATGGGACCCGCATGTCATCCTCTATGTACTATAAAACTTTCTTTTCCTGGATTATTTTTGGCACCTCAAATTTGGTCACTTGCCTTTTTCTTTCGATCCCTGCCGCCTCTCAAACGGTGATACCGCTGCTGCTAAATGGGACCCGCATGTCATCCTCTATGTACTATAAAACTTTCTTTTCTGGATTATTTTTGGCACCTCAAATTTGGTCACTTGCCTTTTTCTTTCGATCTGCCGCCTCTCAAACGGTGATACCGCTGCTGCTAAATGGGACCCGCATGTCATCCTCTATGTACTATAAAACTTTCTTTTCTTGAATTATTTTTGGCACCTCATATTTGGTCACTTACCTTTTTCTTTCGATCCCCTGCCGCCTCTCAAACGGTGATACCGCTGCTGCTAAATGGGACCCGCATGTCATCCTCTATGTACTATAAAACTTTCTTTTCTTGGATTTTTTTGGCACCTCATATTTGGTCACTTGACTTTTTCTTTCGATCCCCTGCTGCCTCTCAAACAGTGATACCGATGCTGCTAAATGGGACCCGCATGTCATACTCTATGTACTATAAAACTTTCTTTTCTTGAATTATTTTTGGCTCCTGATATTTTTTCACTTGCCTTTTTCTTTCGATCTCATGCCACGTTTGAAACGTTGAGGAACCTGCAGGCTCATGGGACCCGCATGTCATCCTCTATGTACTATAAAAGTTCTTTTTCTAGGTTTTTTTTCACCATCTGATTTTTGGCAATTTCTTTTTTCTTTTGATCCCCTGCCACCTCTCAAACGCTGATACCGCTGCTGCTAAATGGGACCCGCATGTCATCCTCTATGTACTATAAAACTTTCTTTTCTTGAATTATTTTTGGCTCCTGATATTTTTTCACTTGCCTTTTTCTTTCGATCTCATGCCACGTTTGAAACGTTGAGGAACCTGCAGGCTCATGGGACCCGCATGTCATCCTCTATGTACTATAAAAGTTCTTTTTCTTGGTTTTTTTTCACCATCTGATTTTTGGCAATTTCTTTTTTTCCCCTGCCACCTCTCAAACGCTGATACCGCTGCTGCTAAATGGGACCCGCATGTCATCCTCTATGTACTATAAAACTTTCTTTTCTTGAATTATTTTTGGCTCCTCATATTTGGGCACTTGCCTTTTTCTTTCGATCTCATGCCACGTTTGAAACATTGAGGAACCTGCTGGCTCATGGGACCCGCATGTCATCCTCTATGTGCTATAAAAGTTTCCTTTGTTGGATTTTTTTCACCCTCTGATTTTTGGCTTGCCTTTTTCTTTTGATCCCCTGCCCCCTTTGAAACGTTGAGTAAGCTGTTGGCTCAAGGGACCCGCATGTCATCCTCTATGTCCATCAACTTTCCTTTCTTGGATTTTTTTTCACCCCCTAATTACTAGCTACTTTCTTTTTCTTTTGATCTCAAGCCGCATTACAAACATTGAGACCGCTGCTGCAAAATGGGACCCACATGTCATCCTCTATGTACAATAAAGTTTCTTTTCTTGGATTATCTTTTGCTCCTGATATTTTGTCACTTGCCTTTTTCTTTCGATCTCATGCCGCCTTTGAAACGTTGAGTAAGCTGCTGGCTCATGGGTCCCGCATGTCATCCTCTACGAACAATAAAAGTTTCCTTTCTTGGAGTTATTTTTGACCCCTAATTTCTGGCTATTTGCCTTTTTCTTTGGATCTCCTGCCCCTTTGAAACGATGAGGACGCTGTTGGCAGGTCGGTCCCACAAGTCATCCTCTATGAACAATAAAAGTTTCCTTTGATGGATTTTTTTGAACCCCTAATTAATTTCTGGATATTTCCTTTTTTTTCTTTGATCCCCTGCCGCCTTGGAATCGTTGAGGATGCTGCTGCCTCATGGGTCCCGCATGTCATCCTCTCAGAACGGTAAATGTTTCTTTTCTTGGATATTGTTTACCAAATGATTTTTGGCTTATTTTTTCTTTCGATATCCTGCCGCCTTTAAAACGTTGAGGACGCTGCTGGCTCACGGGTCCCACATGTCAGCCTCTATGAACAATAAGCGCTGAGGACGCTGCTGCCTCATGGGTCCCGCATGTCATCCTCTCAGAACGAAAATGTTTCTTTTCTTGGATTTTTTACCAACAGATTTTTGGTTTATTTTTTCTTTCCATCCCCTGCCGCCTTTAAAACGACGCTGCTGGCTCATGGGTCCACGATGTCAGCCTCCCCGTACAAGAAACATGTGATATCTTGATTATTTTGCAGACAATAAACAGTGTATTGCGCTCTGAGCTATTGCAAACGGATAAATTAAATCTTTATTTTTACAACATATATCTTGAATCTCCTTGTTTTTTGTTTTGGCGAAGCATAGGACTTTCCTGTTTTTTTTTTGAGAAAAATCCGAACTATCATGTTCTGGAGTGGGCTGAAATTGTACGTGTCCAAAGGCCCAGAAGGATAGTTCGAAGGCCCAGATGTCTAGATGCAGCCCAATTGAAATCTTTCTTTTCTTGGATTTTTTTCACCCCCTGATTTCTGGCTACTTCATTTTTCTTTTGGTCCTGTGCCGCCTTGGAAACGTTCAGACCGCTGCTGCAAAATGGGACCCGCATGTCATCCTCTATGTACAATAAAGTTTCTTTTCTTGGATTATTTTTGGCTCCTGATATTTGGTCACTTGCCTTTTTCTTTCGATCTCATGCCACGTTTGAAACGTTGAGGAATCTGCTGGCTCATGGGACCCGCATGTCATCCTCTATGTACAATAAAAGTTTGATTTCTTGGATTTTTTTCACCCTCTGATTTTTGGCTATTTCCTTTTTCTTTTGATCCCCTGCCGCCTTTGAAACGTTGAGTAAGCTGCTGGCTCATAGGTCCCACATGTCAGCCTGTATGAACGATAAAGCTTTCCTTTCTTGGAGTTTTTTTGACCCCCTAATTTCTGGCTACTTTCTTTTTCTTTTGATCTCAAGCCGCATTTGAAACGTTGGGACCGCTGCTGCAAAATGGGACCCGCATGTCATCCTCTATGTACAATAAAGTTTCTTTTCTTGGATTATTTTTGGCTCCTGATATTTGGTCACTTGCCTTTTTCCTTCGATCCCATGCCACGTTTGAAACGTTGAGGAACCTGCTGGCTCATGGGACCCGCATGTCATCCTCTATGTACTACAAAAGTTTATTTTCTTGGGTTTTTTTTCACTCTCTGATTTTTGGCTATTTCCTTTTTCTTTTGATCCCCTGCCGCCTTGGAAACGTTGAGTAAGCTGCAAACTCGTGGGACCCGCATGTCATCCTCTATGTACAATCAATTTTCTTTTCTTGGAGTTTTTTTACCCCCTAATTTCTGGCTACTTTCTTTTTCTTTTGATCTCAAACCGCATTTGAAACGTTGGGACAGCATGTCATCCTCTATGTACAATAAAAGTTTCTTTTTTTGGATTATTTTTCACCCTCTGATTTTTGGTCACTTGCCTTTTTCTTTCGATCTCATGCCGCCCTTGAAAACGTTGAGGAACCTGCTGGCCCATGGGACCCACATGTCATCCTCTATGTACTATAAAAGTTTCTTTTCTTTGATTTTTTTCACCCTCTGATCTTTGGCTATTTCCTTTTTCTTTTCATCCCCTGCCGCCTTGGAAACGTTAGTAAGCTGCTGACTGGTGGGACCCGCATGTCATCCTCTATGTACAATCAAGTCTCTTTTCTTGGATTTTTTTTACCCCCTTATTTTTGGTCACTTGCCTTTTTCTTTCGATCTCATGCAGCCTCTGAAACGTTGAGAAGCTGCTGGCTCATGGGACCCACATGTCATCCTCGATACTATAAAAGTTTCTTTTCTTGGATTTTTTCACCCTCTTATTTTTGGCTGTTTCCTTTTTCTTTTGATCCCCTGCCGCCTTGGAAACATTGATTAAGCTGCTGACACAAGGGGCCCGCATGTCATCCTCTATGTACAATCAACTTGCAAGATCTTGGGGCGGAAGAGCTTGTATAAGTGGGACCCATATGTCATCCTCTATGTACAATAAAAGTTTCTTTTTCTTGGATTATTTTTTGCTCCTGGTATTTGGTCTCTTTCCTTTTTCTTTCGATCTCATGCCGCCTCTGAAACGTTGAGTAAGGTGCTGGGTCATGGGACCCGCATGCCATCCTCTATGTACAATCAACTTTCTTTTCTGGGAGTTTTTTTACCCCTAATTTCTGGCTACTCTTTTTCTTTTGATCTCAAGCCGCATTTGAAACGTTGACACCGCTGCTGCAAAATGGGACCCGCATGTCATCTTTTATGTACAATAAAGTTTCTTTTCTTGGATTATTTTTGGCTCCTGATATTTGGTCACTTGTCTTTTTCTTTCGATCTCATGCCCCCTTTGAAACGTTGAGGAAGCTGCTAGCGCATGGGTCCCGCATGTCATACTCTATGAACAATAAAAGTTTCCTTCCTTGGAGTTATTGTTTACCGCTAATTTCTGGCTACTTCCTTTTTTCTTTTGATCCCCTGCCGCCTTGGAAACGTTGAGTAAGATGCTGACACAAGGGGCCCGCATGTCATCCTCTATGTACAATCAACTTGCAAGATCTTGGAGCGAAAGAGCTTGTATAAGTGGGACCCATATGTCATCATCTATGTACAATAAAAGTTTCTTTTCTTGGATTATTTTTTGCTCCTGATATTTGGTCACTTTCCTTTTTCTTTCTATCTCATGCCGCCACTGAAACGTTGAGTAAGGTGCTGGCTCATGGGACTGTACAATAAAGTTTCATTTCTTAGATTTTTTTTACCCAGTGATTTTTGCTAACTTGCCTTTTTCTTTT
This sequence comes from Lolium multiflorum, assembly GCA_030979885.1. Lineage (NCBI taxonomy): Eukaryota > Viridiplantae > Streptophyta > Magnoliopsida > Poales > Poaceae > Lolium > Lolium multiflorum. Next base: position 143,475,353 of record CM061747.1, read on the forward strand.
CGATCATATGCCGCCTTTGAAATTCAGGTCGCCGCTGGCTCATGAGTCCCACAAGTCAGCCTCTATGAACAATAAACCTTTCCTTTGTTGTATTTTTTTTACCCCTAATTTCTGGCTATTTGCCTTTTTCTTTTGATCCCCTGCGGCCTTTGAAACGATGAGGACGCTGCTGGCAGGTCGGTCCCACATGTCATCCTCTATGAAGAATATAAGTTTCCTTTTTGGATTTATTTTTGACCCCTAATTTCTGGCTATTTGCCTTTTTCTTCTGATCCCTGCCGACTTCGAAATGATGAGGATGCAGCTGGCAGATCGGTCCCACATGTCAGCCTCTATGAACAATAAATGTTTCCTTTGTAGGATTTATTTTTTACCCCTATTTTCGGGCTACTTGCCTTTTTCTTTGAAACGTTGAGGACGGTACTGTCTCATGGGTCCCACATGGCATCCTCTCTGAACGATAAACCTTCATTTCTTGTTAACGACAGGTTTATCAGTATTATTTTCGCAGACTAATACAAGCTCTTTGGCTCCAAGATCTTGCAAGTTGATAGATTAAATCAAGGAATTATTAGGATATGTTTTAAATTTCAAATCCACTTTATGAATTTTTAAAAATACCGTTATCCATGTGGGTATGGAGCGATCAAGGATTTTCATATTGGGCATGAGCAGTTTCAAAAATTGGAACCCTATAATTCAAAATAAATAAAAACAACTTTTATGTAGAATCTCCGTGTATTTTTTTTTGCCAATCATAGGATCTGTGTTTCATTAGAAAAGGGCCGAAATTGCATGAGCAGAAAGGCCCATTTGTAGTTATTGGGCTTCGACGGCCGGAGCAAGTAGGCCGAGAGCAATTACCATGTAGATGGCCGTTGGCAACCCAAAGTGAAATATTGGGCCCAACAGGGGAATGCTGAACAGTACTATTTTCTAATTGGAAGGTGGTACATGGCGTAATCCTGCCAAAAAAAAAGATGGACACGGGTTGCTGAAATTTGCCCATCTGCGCCTAATATCGCCGCCGCGGCTCCGCTTCCGCCGCCGCCGCCATGCCTCGTCTCGCGTCGAGCTCGCGGTACTGCCGCGTCTCGGGCACGGGGTACCGCGGCGTCCGCGCGCGCCCCAAAGGTACGTATTACGCGGAGATACGTGACGGCGGCGAGCGCATCGGCCTCGGCACCTACGAGACCGCGCACGAGGCCGCGCGCGCGTACGACGCCGTGGCGTGGCGGCTCGGGCGCCCGCGATCGTCGATGAATTTCCATGACGTGTGGACGCGCCAGCAGGCCGAGGATCTCGCGCCGCCGCCGTACATCGTTAGACAGGAGGAACAGCACCGCCGCCGCGAGACGGAGCGCCGTTTGCGCATCGCCGAGCGGGACGAGCGCGCGGCGCGCGAGTGGGCGGCCCGCTTCCCCGAGGACGTTGCCGCCGAGAACGAGCACTTCCGCAGACGGAGGGCGGAGAAGGCGACGAGGCGGGCAGCGAAGAAGGAGGACCGCGCACGACGGAGGGCGGAGAAGGCGACGAAGCGGGCCTTCATCGAAGCGCAGCTCGCCGGGCCGACCACCATTGGCGAGGACGACCCCCGTTGGATTGACCTCTTCTCGTCGGATCCGGTGTCGGGCACGACACCGGACTCGTCAGATGTCGAGTTTTAGTTTAGTTTTATCGCACTACTTTGTACAAATATGAACTACGGAGTATCTATCAAGCTAATTTTATCCTATTTTATGTCTATTTCTAGTCTTTGTTTGATCTTCTGTTTTACTGCACTCTATTTTTCATTATATTCTGTTTTTGGCGCTGCATTTATAGCGCCTCTGAAAATACGCTGTTTCAGCCCTGCATTTGGCCGCCACAGTTTGCAGCTTCCGGTGAAGCTATTGCCGGCTCCATGCGCAGCATCAGCCATTCAGCCCACAGCGCCTAAATATAGAGCCACTGCTGGAGTTGCTGTAATATGTTTGTCAGCAGGAGCTTACCTAATTAGTTAAAAAAAAGATGTTCAGCGTGGGATTCGAAAAAAAGATCTTCATGTTTTTTTCCTAGCTATCCTAGTTCGGACTTTTCATTGTGTTGGCTAGTGCATGAAGCTTGACACCTGTATTATGTGATCCTGATATGAGGATAAGAACACCTTCAGGTTGCATTGCTAATGGTGTCTACTGCAGCAGTGGCGTACCTTCAATGGAGACTGATGCAAGAGAGTTGGTACTGGTGAACCTGCACCTGACATCATCGTGCCACCTGAAGTAGGTTGTGTATTGGGATTAGACTGATAAGCATAGCACCTTGCAAAGAACAAGATGCTGCTAGTGTTGGTTAACGTGATTTTACGACAAAAGTCATGTATGCTCAACAGGTGCCGTACCTAGTTTGGATATTGTGTTGTTACCCTTTTGTGGTTTGGTGTTTGTCCAACAGAGAAAGCTACTCTTTTCCCGTGTAAGTGTTATTATGTGAACAAAAGTTGTATGTACATATATATCGGTCAGAGAACCAAGATTGCATATTCTTGCCTGGTTATAACACATAAGTCATAATAACAATTAAAGAGAAAAGGAACATTTGCCTTTGCAATGTGATTGTGCCAAGTAGATTAGACAACCAACCACAAACATTACAGGTCAACAGCCAAACGCATGCGAAAGTCCTAAGGTAAGCTCCATAATACATGTTGAAACCAAAAGCCTAGAAACCATAAGAAAGGTAGCTCCACATCACAGTTCCACGACAGCAGCATACTGATCATAAAACATATATCAAGTCAGGACAGCTGCACCACTGGGTAAGCATCCATGGGGTCTGGCTCAAGAGCGAAGACTGTGTGAATGCTGCAAAATGTGGCTCTTGCCTCACCCCACCCATACATCTTATCATGGAACCTTACCAAATCAGCATGAATCATCTTGACATAAACATAGCTCCTCTCTCCATGCTGATGGGATTGAACAATGCGCCAGTTGCAGTGCTTCAGCTTGTCAAACAGTATGCAGGAGATGACGAAGCATGCTGGCTGGTCTTTTGTAGTGACAATGGCTTGGAGTAGCTGGTCCTGTGAACCACCCAACTGGATCTTTAGAGCTTGAAGGACAGTCCGTGCTATATAAGCTACCGTTGCTGACTTCAGCTCAGAATCAGGTGAATGACAGCTGACATCTTGTCCTAGAGATGCAGATCCTTCTTGATCATCACCACTACTTACAGGTGCGTCAGGTTCAACAGAAGGCACATCAGGTACATGCTCCGGTTCATAGGAGTCGGTAGCACGGTAGAACCTAAAGGGATAGTAGGACCAGATATGTTCTCGGACAGGACCGCTTGCTGAAATCTCTACAATACCAGCTCCAGGTAGACCACTAGTCTCTACAGAGGGTAAACCACCAATATCCACTTCAGTTAGAGGCTCTACCCTACCAGCTCCAGGTCCACCACCAGTCAGTACTCTGGGCAGGACGGGTTTTAACAATGCAAAACATACTTCAGGTGCAGGATCATCAGTAGCAACTCCAGCATCAGCACCAGTTATATCGGTCTTGACAATAGGTAAACCGTTTTGCTCCAGTTCAGAGAATTCCCGTGGCACGACACCGTTCACTAGAGGCTCTACACTAGCAGCTCCAGCTGCACCACCAGTTTCTACAGCAGGGGGTAAACCCAATCCACAACCTTCTTCATGTGACACGATGATGCCAGGTATAGGCTCATCAGTACCAGGTCCAGCTGCATCAGTCTCCATAGACAGTAAACAAGGTGGCGTCGGAGGTTTAAAAGACTGGCATGCCATTTCACCTTTGTCATCAGACAATATAGAGTTTTCTTCAACTCTATGTTTCTGCAATAATAAGCACATGAACAGAAATTAGACCAGAGCATCTAGCCATCTAACAGGGGCAGCGGCAAAACAAGCGTCGGTCCATATGTTTACCTTGTCATCTGGGATATCAGAACACACAGATTTAGAAGTCATTTCACATAGCATCCGCTTTTTCGTTCCTTCCCCTACGTCCATCTGGAATAAGTAATACTATTGATCACATAAAACTAATTAATCAAATATATGCATATGTTGAGAAGTTTGCACGGCAAATTGTGGATTCTGCTTTTATCACCTACGAATCGTCGTTCTATATATTTACCTTGTTATCTGGGATATCAGAAGTCAAAGAATGAGAAGTCATCTCACTAAGTATCGGTTTTTTCGCTCTTTCCCCTCCATCCATCTGCAATAAGAAGTACTATTGATCACATAAAGCCAATTCATTGAATATATGCATATGTTGAGAAGTTTGCACAACAAATTGTGGATTCTACTTCCAATCACCAAGTAATCTCGTGAGAAATGCATGATCAAGATATGTTTCTCCCTCTTGATCGACATCTGCATCTCCATTAAGACTAATCATCGTGCGATGGTGCTAGCGCATACACTTCCAATCACCAGACAAGCAAAAAATTGTTGATTCTAGTAATGCTTAATCAGCAGTGGCCATGGAACGACCACAGATCGACCAAGCAAAAAAATAAATCATCAGCCTACTGACCACCAGGCAAAACAAACTAGGCCCATACATGGCCTCACAAATCATCATCAAACGTCGATCAAACTAGCAAGTTTGAACATGGATTACTAATTTATTTTCTGATAAAGTGAGTATATTAATATCGAAAGATATTGATTACACTGAGCCTCTGCAACAACGCAATACCTTACTGGTAGTACGGATGCACATGGATTCCTAATACTCCCTCTGTTCGGTTTTAATTAGTCGACGAGAGGGAGAGAAGAAAATGAACTGTCGATGCTTTCAACTAGAGTCAATTAAATACGAACGGAAGAAGTACGTAGTAGTATTGACAAATATCCGGATCTAGTCTAAAAACAAATTGGCATGTAAATCCTAGTAGTCTACTAAACTAGGATCAATACCCTAGATTAGGGTTGCAAGCGGCGTCCGCGAATCGTCCCGCAAAGCAGAAAATTAGAGCAAATAGTGGTTGAGATTAGAGCAGATTTAAAGCACTCGCACTGAAACTAGCTAGCCCGCTACCCACCCCGCTTGACACCCTGCCCTAGATGTGAATCTACACCAAATATTCAAACAAGGATGAGCAACCGCCAATAAAATTTTATCCGCACATCATCATCTCTACCATACAAAAGGGTATGGTGATTTCACATACAGCCATTGTTGCCGCGGGACGAGGATGAGTGATGCGCCGCGGAGAAGGTGCCTCACGCCTCTGTCGCCGCCGCCGTCGAAGAGGAAGTCGAAGCCGCGCGATTGTGGTCCGTCGCCGATATGGAGGTGGAGCTACTAGGGAAGAGATGGAGGTGGAGGTGGAGAGGGAGTGATGGTTTGTACTAGTGGCGGCCGGTGAGATAGTTATAAATACAGCCTCTCTCTCTTTTTTGGCAAGGAATGCAGCTTCTCTTGGAAGGCAACGAGGCAACGCACTCCAGATTATTATAATAATATGGACGGAGAAATTTGGTCGCATCTGTGTTGTCTTGTCAAATGAATCACCAGGATTTGCTTTTAGTACTCCAGATTTGGGCGACCCAAGGAAGTAGAGATAGTAATGTACGCCATCTAGCTGCACGCTATCAAATCAAATAAATGGTCATGCCATTTACTTTTAAGATGGTGCAGCAGTTATTCTGACCAAAGAAACATGCACGTCTGCTGATTATTTCTGATGGGTATACATTTACCGTCCGCTAGCAAAGATTGTTTGGCACATTGTTCTTATGGCTTTCAACATCACACCCCTTAATAATATTATTAATCAATGTTTGGGCAATCAATTGAGTGTGTTAATAAAAAATTAAAACCCACAAATCCAACTGTACTATTTTTAGGACCATATGAAAGACAAGGAATGATTTTAAATGCCATATGGAGTACCTCCAACCATGTGAAATATGGTTCTGTCATGCAGGTGATACCCATGGCTTCGCATTGGATCTGTATGTTGTCCTACATACAGTCAACTATGAAGTACCACGATTTGGTTTTTGGGTGCAACCGGCTAGAGAATGATGCACGGGTTTGTACAGCCAGTACAATTCACATTAAGATTTTCTGATAGGATGTTGATGTGTATATGTAAGAATCATACACTAGAATGTCTTCTATGTTTAGATGGTTGATCTACGTTTATACTTTCTGTGAACCATGAGGTTAAGACCTTTGTACTGTAATAAAGATTGCTAAATAACAGTATATATGTATGCCTCTAGGGACACTGAAACAGCCAAACAACCATGCATGTGTATAGACCGTATTTGATCAAATTAAAAGAAGCGCCTGGGTTCATGCAAATAGCATAAATTTATCACCTAAGTACATTAGCTATAAATAGTTAAATAGGAGTCAAGACCAACTGAGCTAGCTAGTAGTATGATCCTACTATTACATAAATATCCCTAACTCTGATTGTCTTTGTTCCAGTCCAGCGCGTTGGTGTAGCTTGGGATGAACCAAAACCCCGTATGCCAGTTGGCCCCTGGACCGCTGCTTGAGAAAGATATGCTTTGGTGGTCTTCGCCATTTAGACTGAAGCGGAAAATTTCTTGATGTGATGTGTCAAACTGAGAGCCAATGGCCTGAGGCGTGGTGTAGATGCAGTTTCTTCTTGTCAAATATCCTGGGGGAAATGTTGCACCACCCACTGGCATGAAAATCGGATAGTTCAACCCAAGGAACATAGAATAGTCTCCAAGATTAGTAACCCTTTCCCACGGGTTGGCTGGAAGTAACCGACTAGTGTCATTCGAGAATACAATGCAGGTATACCCCGAATAGCTGTGAACAGCGCGACCGCAATGGACAGAAGGGGTACTATCATAATGAGTTGGAGCACCGTCAGCGTCAAAATCCATTACGCCACGTGCATAGACCAGGAGAAGTCTAGAACGATCTTGAGATCTTGCCAGCCACCACGTACGACTATTAGAGTCAAAATCATCATCGTCATCAAATCCAGCCGTCCACGGAATGAATGGAGCAGGGAGCACTATAGGACCTTGAAAAAGGAAAGAACACGTCACATGAAAATATATTTCATGATTTATCTACTAGTGATATTGATTTGATATTGGGATGCCAATACTAGTACTTTATAAAATCATGGTCGAACATAAGATGGTTTGAAATATATTTCGAACATCTTGGTAAAACTTCATATGGATTTAAAACATGTTCCCGAAAATATTGGTCCAAATTTTAGATGGTTTGAATATAGTACTCCTTATTCTCTAGAACCGGGGGAATATAAACAAATGAAAGTTTTTATCAATATTGCATGGCACCTTTATTGATTCTATTTCTACTCTACCTTAAATTTTCTAGGGAGTAATAATAAAGAAACTTAATTACTAGGGGGCCTTTTTCCTAAGGAACAACATGCACATTAGACCATACTAAAATTCCTATAGATGTTAAATTCTATATATGTCCATACCACAAGAGGGTTATGGTGTGCGCCTATGGAATTCCTTTAAGCCAAAAGATGCCAAGACAGTTCAACAAATAAGAGGTGAAATACTATATAAGTTACGTATATAAAAAAGATAGGGAGGAAATGTTACCAAATTGATTAGGATCCCATGCATAAACATTTCCAAGCTCAGTAACGGCGAACACAAGTCCGTTATGTATAATTGCATCGCAGTATATGGCGCCGTACTGAAACTGGTTTTCAAGAAATATCCATGCACGAGGATATTCGCCATGGAGGTAGGCAATTGCAAAGTCGAAGATTGCGACAAGGGAGAAATCTTGATACCCCCTAGCAGCTGTAGGAACTTGGCAAATAGCTATCTTCTGCAGTCGAATAGCAGAACGCTGATACTCGAATATAAGTGGATTGTGTGTGGTTTCCAACTTGTCCCTCAAAGATGGAAGCTTAATCTTGCGATGAGTGTAGACATTGAGGAGGTTCCACTTGCCTTCGGGGCCAACCATGGCGATCCAATCTCCATTGGCGCCTGCCCGCTCCTCATCCTTACCGTGTGGCATTAGGCCATCATAGGAGAACCTGTCCAGCGGCAGTAGTTTGCACTTGCTGTGCACCGGCAAATCCTCCTTGAACACCGCCCATGGTTTATCCGCCGGGTCACAACAGAGAACACACGGAAGGCCAAACGGCTGAGAAGCAGGCAGAGTGGCACTGTATTTGGCTGACTGAAGAATACTTTTGGAGGAACCGACTAGGGACGCGGCGGTGATGGCGTCGCACTGGCTGATGAGCACTTCAAGGGGGCCTTCCGTAAACACCTTGTGAAACAGCCCAGATCCACAGACCCTGCTCGATTTCGCCATCGCAATGAGGCAGGTGGTACAATGGGGTTGGTATTTTCTTGGGCGATCTACTGATTCGAACTTTGGGAGAGAGATGGCGATCAATGGCGGCAGGTGGGGGTTTGAGTTGGAGAACAGAGGCTCTCAAACTGGGCACTGCTGGATAGGATGCGAAAGCGCCATGGCGGAGACGCAGGCGCGTGCTATGGAAGATGGGCGGAGTGGGGATAGACGACGGAGGTGAACCGAGACGCTCATATACTGCCTACTGCAGTTTCGAGGAGAGTGTGAATGTGTTCAAAAAAAGAGGAGAGTGTGAATGTGTTCAAAAAAAGAGGAGAGTGTGAATGTGACCCGACACCCGAGTAGGAGCCGAGCAGACGGACTATAGGAGTAGCCCCATCATTACAGAACATTAATCGTGCTTCCTACAATAAATAAGTGAAACATCCCAGGCTTGTGTTGTCTAATCAAATCGATGGCCATGTCAGTATTATGGTGAACAAATAAAACAAATACACACCAACCTTGTTCTTTTTGCAACGTACACCAACCTAGCAAGGCATCAACCTTCTCGCCATCAACTACGACTCCGTGGCTCCGTCCCACCAAAGTTGTCTCAACTTTGTAAAAAAAAATACATCTATCCATCTAAATTTTAACAAAGGTGAGACACTTTTGGTGGGACCGAGGGAGTACAAAAAAACTTCACTACTCCATGCTAGTATCGGCCACTAATTCAAATTTCAACTGAAGGCGTGCTATTTTATGGTCCTGAAAATTGCCAAAAAAAATACAACCCAAAAATGCAACAGATCCATGTTAAGGGGGTACACCCTACGCAATATACATTAAGAAACTTTGAAACTTCAGCGACCTTGTAAGAATGCCCATGACAGTGCAGTTTTGCCAAATTAGGAAGAGACGAAATATGAATTCAACCAAAGAAATCTAAACGAATCCTTAGACAATAGCATAGTTAACACGTTCAGAAAAAAATGATGACTCCAAAAGAACAACATTAGCAAGAAATAGTCCATTTTAGTTTGAATTTGCAGTCACATACATAACTAGTAGTACTGCCAAAATACTATAATACTCCGAGCTGCATTCTAGCACTCCAACTAGCTAGTAATAGTTCTGGAGTAGTAGTACTACTATACAAGTCCAAAATACATCCGAACGAACCCTACTTCGAACTAAACTACTCCCTCCGATCTTCGAGTAACTACATTGCAGTATGACTAAACGAAGATTATTGTATAACCTTCTTGTTGATGCAAACGCAGATAGGCAACACACGCTGCCCTCCATTCTGCTTCGCGTAACGGGGCGGCACCGCCAGGAAAGAAGTGAGCTGCTGCAACATGATCGAGCTAGGCGTCGGGGAGCTCGTCGGCTCGATTACCGCCATCAAGGTGTCCGTCGAGAGGTCACTGGTCCCAGCCGTCGCCGGCGTCGGCGGACCAATCACCAACAGCTGCGCCTTGTACATCGGAAACAAGCACGCGGCCGACCTGATGCACACACAGGACACAATGGTGGTCGGGCCGAGCGCTCCAACGGTGATGGCGAACACGCTACCGTCTTCTTCCCCACTGCCGATGAACAGGTGTCCCCGCGGTTGTACCGGAAGACGAACTATGCACCAGGCGGGTATGCCATACTGGAACGTAAACACTGGGATGGAGTGGGATGCTTGGAGGTGTACCAGGAGCTCCCGCGGCGGGCCGGTGAAGCTGCAGCCGGTATTGATGGCCTCTGTGCAGCCGCACGGACCATGCGGGCACGCGATATAGTGCTTGTAGGACTCCGTGGAGGCGACCAAGCTCTGGCAGCCGACGCACTTGACCATTGCCCCAGATCGATTCGACGGCGGCAATCTTGGCCCAGATCGATTCGACGGCGGCAACCACGCCGGCTGCTCGCACTTCTTGCACGGGTTCGGCGCAAGCTCGCCGACGCAGCGCCGACAGCCCATATGACCGCCCTTGCACTGCACGGAACAACGTACGTGGCATCAGTTGTCATTGACATTTCTCACAGGTGAACCTAAGAATGAAATCGGAAGGGAGCGACCTTGGATATGGGGGGTTTGAAGGGCAGCAGGCAGAGGGGGCACAAGAAGAGGGCCTCCTCCATCTTCAGAGAAGAGTGATCGGGAAAACGAGAACGGGATGGGTTCTTTTTTTTATACATGCCTTGGAGTGGAGTATGGATACTACTACTTATAGGAAGAACTTCCTTGCTAAGAATCGGCGTCGGCCGTACGCAAGCATAGATGCACCAGCGGCTCTGCAGTTTGTCAAAATAAAAGGACAGAGCTGCAGTGACTTGAAGTCTCCAAATCTCATTGTGACTTGGTGCCACCATCTACCAACCATTTGAGATCCAACGTTCCAAACTAATCTCTTATTTCGAACCTAAAAACAAAAATTACGAAAAAAATCCAGTAAAATGTAGATGCCTTGTTCTAAAATCTGTGAATATTTCATCCCACTCGGACGATTAGCTTGTGATTAAAGAGCTTTTTACGTATACGAGCACTAGTTTAAACTAAATACTCCCTCTGATTCATATTAATTGACTTCAATATGGATGTATCTAGAACTAAAATGTGTCTAGTACATCCATATTAGAGTCAATTAATATGAACCGGAGGGAGTATATATTTGCTCACAAACCTTTGATTCAAATCGAATGAAACTTCACCAAAATATAAATCGAAATATGCACGATTAACTGGAAGTTCTTGAAATATTTCTGAGCAATTATAATAATTATTTAGTTTAAATTCTAAGTCGATCGCATACATTGGATCTGAGATGGATGGTGGATGGTGGCACCAAGTCACTGTGAAACTTGGAAGTATCAAGTCAGTGAAGCTCTATCCCAAAATAAAAGCTTCGTGAAGGGGGCAGTTTGGTTCAAAAAAGAAGACAGTGCCAAGCAGTTGTCAAACAATACCCATATAGTCAAATGTACTCCCTCTGATTCAAATGAATTGACTCAACTTTGTCTAGATATATGGATGTATCAAGTCACTGAAGCTAAAATAAAAGCTTCATGAAGGGGGAAGTTTGGTTCGAAAAAAAATACAGTGCCAAGCAGCTGTCAAATAGTACCATAACGTCAAATGTACTCCCTCCGATTCAAACGAAATGACTCAACTTTGTATTTTGCATGTTAAAGGTTTTTCGTAAAACTTGGCCAATCTTAACATAGTTTGCCTTTCTAAAAAAAGATATAAGCCCTAAGGCTCCTTTGATTCATAGGATGGGAAAACCATAGAAATATGGAAAACATAGGATTGAGATTTAATGGCTAGTTGAATCATATAGGAAGATGAGTTGTGTTTGATTGTGCCAAAGGAAATTTTCCATGAGGTATGACCTAATGTTTTATTCTTATAGGATTTGCACTGCAAGATTCCTATAGGATATGTTCCTATGAATCAAACAACTAGTGTGGGGAAAATTCACATGTGATCTAAATCCTACATAATTCCTATACAAATCCTATATATGAATTTTAGTTGTTAGGTCACTTAAAATGACTTCACTTGAAGAGTTACATTTTTGTTTTTTTCTGAATTAGTAGTGATGCCTAACCATATATATACCTAAACCAAGAGAATCAGCATAAACTTATGTATATTAATAGTAAGCGCATATATGAATGTTTTTTATCTACAAACCCAGGGTCATATATATGTACATAGAAACATGCATATATACTAGTTTTTGTACCTTGGTGTGTTCCTCTTTTGGGCTATCTCTTTTTTGTTCACCGATTCACAACCAACGCCCTAGATTAATTTGGCACTTAAAAAATAACATTTTGTTTTTGGCGCACTAACACAAATAGTAGTAGCACGGTCAACACTGTAGAGAAGTACAAAATAAATGTGTGTGGGAAAAAATGACTTAAAGTGACCATTACATTGAGAAAAAGGGTAGAACCAAGCATTGCACAGGGAAAAAGCAGTGTAGTGCCCAGAAGAAAAAAACAAGTTGGGTTATACTCCCTCCATCCTGAAATAATGGGTGTAGAGTTAAAATTTGTCCATAAAAGAGTGTACTTCTCGTTTTGCAATGCACTTCAAAATTTGTCCACAAAAGAGTGGTAGTAAAAAATATTTCTTTCTCATCACGAGGGATATAGTTTCTTCACGACTAGTACGTACTACCTCCATCACAAAGCTTAAGTCTTTTTTTAAGAGTCAAAGCAAGTAAAGGTTGACGAAAATTTAGAACAATCTATCAACTAATATAATATTTTGTAGATACCATACCAAAAAAAATCGTTGTCTATGTATTGATATTAATTTTGTATTTTGCATGATAATGATTTTTGGTAAAATCTTAGTTTACCTTGACATAGTTTGAGCTTCTAAAAATAATATAAGCCTTACGCTTTGGGATGGAGGTAGTAGTATTTAGCATAATATGGTTTTCTTATTTACTACATGCATTTAGATCATTGGAGGTGGAAAAGTTGAAGAGGAAAGTGATGGTCGATGACAGTTTCCCAATGTAATAATAAAATCCTTAATATGCCTTGAAAACCCACACGTACGCTCTTTCTAGGACAGAGGCTATGAGGTAATGCACCCACGCGCTGTCATCTGCCGGTTCGTGCTATGTCTCCCAAATCTTGAAATATCGTCAGTTATCCATTTCACGTCCACACTTCTCCCTCTCTCCACGGACTAGGAAAAAACCCTCTCTTCACTTCCCCTTCCCATTCCACCGATGGAGAGCCCAACCGACGCCGTCAACGCAGCGAAAGCGAAAGCCGCGCGGCTGGCCTTAGCCGCAGAGGAGGCGTGCAGAGCCGCGACCGCAGCACGCATGGCCGCAACGGCGGCGATCATTGCCGCAGCGGATGCCAAAGACGAAGCGGAGGCCATTGCCGAAGGTCGGGCCATCGGTCGCTCATCGGCATCTGATGCTGTTGGTAGATGGGTCCACTCTCTTGGGAAGCATCCCCTAGATGACGAGGACGAGGTTGAACTCATCTTTGAACCGCCGCCGCCGACCTTCGACGAGAATATCGTCGACGAGGGGGAGGAAGTATGTTCCGATTCACCTCTCTCCCTTATTCAACATAGCCCTGTATCGATTTGCGCTATGGTCTCTCCCTCTTTTTTTTGCGCTATAGCGTTTTGAATTAGCGTCAGAATCTTTTTAGATTCATATTCAGTATTAGTTGCAACTGCTACATATTTGCTTCACATCCGATTCACCTCTCTCCCTTATTTAACATAGCCCTGTATCGATTTGCTCTATGGTCTCTCCCTCTTTTTTTTGCGCTATAGGGTTTTGAATTAGCGTCAGAATCTTTTTAGATTCATATTCATTATTAGTTGCAACTGCTACATATTTGCTTCACCTGTTTATTTGGCATGTATCAGGTTGCTACTGATGAGGTTGACAGCGATGTCGAGTCGCGTCATAGGAAGGCCAGGGCCACTCTCAACAAGCTTAAGGCGGGGAAGTTCGACAAGTATTGGAGTGAACCCTGGACTGGTGCCAGGAACAGCTGCCCCTTCTGCACAAAGAGCATAAAGGTTGACTTTCGAAGCGTCCTGCAGCATGCCGAAGCCGGTGGGTCCGGCTGTCTCAAAGTTGGGGAAACTGTTAACCGATCCGGCTTCATAGCCAACCACATGGCATATGGGCTATTCCTAAGGAAGAAATTGAACCAAGCTATCGAGACCGGTCGTGTGCCTCCTCCCAAGCCCAAGCCACCAAAGATTAAAGGTATGGGCAGCAAGAAGCAGAAGAAGCGGGACCAGGAAGAAGATGGTAAATATACTCCGTAACTGTTGTGCATGTTTGTCTCTCCTACTGCTTCAAAAGCAGCATCTTTTGTTGAACTCTGTTTATGTTTGCTGCTCAGCAGCGTTTGTGGTGAACCTATTAGCTTAATTAGGGGTTGTTGAACTATGTCTGTGTTGAACCTTGCTTAATTAGGTTGTGTTGAACTCTGTTTGTGTTGGCGTGGGAAGGGGGGCATGATGCTACCCTGAATTTGCGGGACCCCCAAAAAACTTGCAAATACGAGTGATGCATCCAAAAGGAACAAACTTCTTACATGGTAGACCCCAGTCTGAAAGCAAGAAATGCGATCGGGTCCTTAACAGCCACCGCCCGGATTGATCGGGTATTTTGCCTGCCTACCGCATGTGACTTGTGCTCACTGAAGTTTGGGACCTCACGCATGGGCACCACACGTAAGTGACAGACCTGTTGGTGTAAAAACTCGAGTGATTATTATACTGCATTAGTACAAAGTTTCCTATGGATTCAAGGGTTGGAAAGCCAAGTTAACTCATTTTCATGACTAAGAAGGAGCCAGGCTTACTTTTTCATTTTCATGTTTTAACTTGTTTAAATCTTGGTCAAACAAAGGATCTGACCAGGATTCAAGTGGGCATAAAAATTCAAAAAAGAAATCAAAAAAAAAACCAAAGCACATAAGCTTCTTATGTCATATAGTAAGCATTACAGTTGATCAACGAAGTCTAGACATATTCAAACCAGAAAAATATTGTATATACCCCCTAACCCTAAACTCTGTCTTATGAAGTCAAGCATGAAGAAAAGTGGTTTTGGGTTTCAAACATTGGAAATTGAAAAAACTCCCAAAAGCTTCATTTTGGAGTGACTAAGAAGAATCCAGGCTTTCATTTTCATTTTCATGTTTTAAATTGGTTTAAATCTTGGTCAAACCTAGGATTTGACCAAGATTCAAATGGACATAACAAATTCAAAAAAATCAAAACCAAACACATAGTCTTTTGATGTCATATAGTAAGCATTCAAGTTGATAAACAAAGTCTAGACATATTTAAACAAGAAAAATCATGTATATACTTGGCCCCTAACCCTAAACTCTGTCTTATGAAGTCAAGCATTAAGAGGAGTGGTTTTGGGTTTCAAACATGGAAATTTAAAAAACCTCCCAAAAGCTTCATTTTGGAGGGACTAAGAAGAATCCAGGCTTACTTTTCATTTTCATGTTTTAAACTGGTTTAAATCTTGGTCAAACCTAGGATTTGACCAAGATTCAAATGGGCATAACAAATTCAAAAAAAAACTAAACACATAGTCTTTTGATGTCACATAATAAGCATTCAAGTTGATAAACAAGGTCTAGACATATTCAAACCAGAAAAATCATGTATCTACCCCCTACCCCTAAACTTTGTCTTATGAAGTAAAGCACGGAGAGATATCATTTTGGGTTTCGAACATGGAAAATTTAAAAAAACCTCCCAAAAGCTTCATTTTGGAGTGAATAAGAAGGATCCACACTTACTTTTCATTTTCATGTTTTAAACTTGTTTAAATATTGGTCAAACCTGCAAGGATTTGACCAAGATTCAAATGGGCATAAAAATTCAAAAAAAAATGAAAACCACTTCTCTTCGTCCTTGACTTCATTAGACAGAGTTTAGGGTTGGGGTATATACATGATTTGTAATGTTTAAATATGTATAGACTCTCTTGATCAACATGAATGCTTACTATAACTTAAGAAGCTTAATTATGTGCTTTGGTTTTTCATTTTTTGAATTCTTTATTGAATTTTTATGCCTATTTGAATCTTGGTCAAATCCTAGGTTTGACCAAGAATTAAACAAGTCAGTAACATGAAAATGAAAAAGTAAGCCTGGATCCTTCTTATTCACTCAAAAAATGAAGCTTTTGGGAGGGTTTTTGAATTTTCCATGTTTGAAACCCAAAACCATTCCTCTTATATGCTTGACTTCATATATATCACAGAGTTTAGCCTTAGGGGGTATATACATGATTTTTCTAGTTTGAATATGTCTAAACCTTGTTTATCAACTTGAATGCTTACTATAAACCAAAAATTCATGTATCTACACCTAACCCTAAACTATGCATGAAGAGAAGTGGTTTTGGGTTTCAAACCTGGATATCTCAAAAACCCTCCCAAAAGCTTCATTTTGGAGTGAATAAGAAGGATCAAGGCTTAATTTTTCATTTTCATGTTTTAATCTTGTTTAAATCTTGCTCAAACCTAGGATTTGACCAAGATTCAAATGGGCATAATTTAAAAAAATGAAAAATCAAGGCACATAGTCTTCTTATATATGTCATATAGTAAGCATTCAATTAAGTTGATAAACAAGCTATGGACATATTCAACCCAGAAAAATCATGATGAATCTACCCCCTATATATCCCTAAACCCTAACTTATGAAGTCAAGCATGAAGAGAAGTGGTTTTTGGTATAAATCATGGAAATTTCATATTCATGTTTATTAAACTTGTTTAAATCATGGTCAAACCTAGGATTTGACCAAGATTCAAATGGGCATAAATATTCAGAAAAAACAAAAAATGGAAAATCAAGGCACATGTTTTAAACTTGTTTAAATCTTGGTCAAACCAAGGATTTGACCAAGATTCAAATGGGCCTAAAAATTTAGAAAAAAATCAAAAAGAGAATGAAAAACCAAAGCACATAGCATTCTTATGTCATATGTATAGTAAGCATTCAAGTTGATAAACAAGGTCTAGACATATTCAAACCAAAAAATCATGTATATATCTACCCCTAACCCTAAACTGATCTGTCGATCT
Source organism: Lolium multiflorum (assembly GCA_030979885.1). Classification (NCBI taxonomy): domain Eukaryota; kingdom Viridiplantae; phylum Streptophyta; class Magnoliopsida; order Poales; family Poaceae; genus Lolium; species Lolium multiflorum. The sequence goes on from CM061747.1 coordinate 143,492,290, forward strand.
TATGGAAGTCAATCATGAAGAGAAGTGGTTTTGGGTTTCAAACATGGAAATTTCAAGAACATCCCAAAAGCTTCATTTTAGAGTGACTAAGAAGGATCCATGCTTACTTACTCGTTTGCACGTGTTAAACTTGTCTAAATCTTGGTGAAACCTAGGATTTGACCAAGATATGATTCAAATGCGCAGAAAATTAAAAAAGTCAGAAAAATTAAAAACCAAAGTACATAGTCTTCTTATGTCATATAGTAAGCATATTCAAGTTGATAAACAAGGTTTGGACATATTCAAACCATACAAATCATGTATCTATACCCCCTAACCCTAAACTTTTTCTTATGAAGTCAAGCATGAAGAGAAGTGGTTTTGGGTTTCAAAGATGGAAATTTCAAAAACCTCCAAAAACTTCATTTTAGAGTGACTGAGAAGTTAGCATTAAAGTTGATAAACAAGGTTTAGACATATTCAAACCAGACAAATCATGTATCTACCCCTAACCCTAAACTCGGTCTTATGAAGTCTAGCATGAAGAGAATCGTTTTGAGTTTCAAACGTTTAAGCCAAAAGCCCCATTTCAAATATTTCAAACTTATTCAAAGTTGGTTCAAATTTGAAAGACATACAAGTTATAGCACACATAGTGCATACATTTTCACACATACTGCACTAGATGCTAACCCTATAGTTTGAGGCCACTTGGATGAGGTCGAAAAAGTTCTTGGATTAGAATCGTGTTGTTCGAACCCCGTAGTTGGATTTTTTTGAACCTTGATCTGTAGTACTGGGCAAAACCCTAGTTTAACCTATTTAATTATAGATTCGTATATCGATTTTTCTACCTTTTTATTATTACTATGCTGCAGATGTGCGTTTGCCCGTCGAGTGAAACTCGGAGGAAGAGGGATCACTCGGAAGGAGAGAAAAAAGGCAGAGCATTATGGTGTCTTCCCTTTTTCGGGTGATGATGATGATGTTGACTGTTGTGCAGGGTTTGTCAGTGCGCAGGAGGTGCGAGCGAGCGAGCGAGCGAGTCGAGCGAGGCCGAGAATGAGAGAGATTTGTTTTTTTTGTGAGAGGGACAACCGAAGGATCCAGAAGGACCCACAGACTTCCAATACGCATCCTGATGCGTCTTCTCTTGACAAAGAAGATGGCTGGGAGTTGGCGTACCTATTGCACGTGACTTGTGCTCACTCAAGTGTGGGACCTCACGCGTGGGCACCACACGTAAGTGACAGACCTGTTGGTGTAAAAACTCGGTTGATTATAATAGTGCATTAGAACAAAGTTTCCTATGGATTCAAGGGTAGGAAATCCAAGTTAACTCATTTACATGACATTATTTTTTCCATGAAGCAAAGTTAACACTATCAATTGGTACATTTTGGAGTGACTAAGAAGGATCAATGCTTACTTATTCGTTTAATTTCACGTGTTAAACTTGTCTAAATCTTGTTCAAACCTAGGATTTGACCAAGATTCAAATGGGCAGAAAAATAATTAAAAAACAGAAAAATGAAAAACCAAATCACATAGTCTTCTTATGTCATATAGTAAGCATTCAAGTTGATAAACAAGGTCTAGACATATTCAAACCAGACAAATCATGTATCTATACCCCTAACCCCTAAACTCTGTCTTATGAAGTCAAGCGTGAAGAGAAGTGGTTTTGGGTTTCAAACATCGAAATTTCAAAAACCTCCCAAAAGCTTCATTTTAGAGTGACTAAGAAGGATACATGCTTCCCTTTACATTTTCATGTTTTAAACTTGTTTAAATTATCTTGGTCAAACCTAGGATTTGACGAAGATACAAATGGGTGGGCACAAAATTCAAAAAAATCAGAAAAATGAAAAACCAAATCACATAGTCTTCTTATGTCATATCGTAAGCAATCAAGTTGATAAACAAGGTCTAGATATATCCAAACCAGACAAATCATGTATCTACCCCCTGTCGATCTTATGAAGTCTAGCATGAAGGGAAGTCGTTTTGGGTTTCAAACATTGAAATTTAAAGAACATCCCAAAAGCTTCATTTTAGAGTGACTAAGAAGGATACAGACTTCCCTTTTCATTTTCATGTTTTAAATTTGTTTAAATCTTGGTCAAACCAAGGATTTGACCAAGATTCAAATGGCCCTAAAAATTCAGAAAAAAATGAAAAGAATGAAAAACCAAAGCACATAACATTCTTATGTCATATGTATAGTAAGCATTCAAGTTGATATACAAGGTCTAGACATATATATTCAAACCTAGGATTTGACTAGCTAAGATTCAAATGGGCATAACAAATTCAAAAAACAAAAACCAAACACATAGTCTTCTGATGTCATATAGCAAGCATTCAAGTTGATAAACAAACTTGTTTAAATCATGGTCAAACCTAGGATTTGACCAAGATTCAAATGGGCATAATTTTAAAAAAAATGTAAAATCAAGGCACATAGTCTTCTTATGTCATATAGTAAGCATTCAATTAAGTTGATAAACAAGGTCTAGACATATCAAACCAGAAAATTCATGTGTCTAGCTACCCCTAACCCTAAACTCTGCACGAAGAGAAGTGGTTTTGGGTTTCAAACATGGATATTTCAAAAACCCTCCCAAAAACCTTCATTTTGGAGTTAATAAGAAGGATCAAGGCTTACTTTTTCATTTTCATGTTTTAATCTTTTTTAAATCTTTGTCAAACCTAGGTTTTGACCAATATTCAAAAGGGCATAATTTAAAAAAAATGAAATATCAAGGCACATAGTCTTCTTATGTCATATAGTAAGCATTCAATTAAGTTGATAAACAAGCTCTAGACATATTCAAACCAGAAAAATCATGATGTATCTACCCCCTATATATCCCTAAACCCTAACTTATGAAGTCAAGCACGAAGAGAAGTGGTTTTTGGTTTAAATCATGGAAATTTCAAAAACCCTCCCAAGAGCTTCATTTTGGAGTGACTAATTAAGAAGCATACATGCTTACCTTTTCATATTCATGTTTTAAACTTGTTCAAATCTAGGTCAACAAACCTAGGATTTGACGAAGAATCAAATGGGTATAAAAAATTTAAAAACAAGCTCTAGATAAGCTCAAGTTGAAAAACAAGTTCTAGACATATTCCAACCAGAAAAATCATGCATGTACCCCCTATATATATATCCCTAAACCCTGACTTATGAAGTCAAGCATGAAGAGAAGTGGTTTTTGGTTTCAATCATGGAAATTTCAAAAACCCTCCCAAGAGCTTCATTTTGGAGTGGCTAAGAAGGATAGATACTTAATTTTTCATATTTATGTTTTAAACTAGTTTAAATCATGGTCAAACCTAGGATTTGACCAAGATTCAAATGGGCATAAAAATTCAAAATAAATGAAAATAAATGAAAAACCAAGGCACGTAGTCTTCTTATGTCATATAGTAAGCATTCAATTAAGTTGATAAACAAGGTCTAGACATATTCAAACCAGAAACATCATGTATCTAGCTACCCTAGCCCTAAACTCTGTCTTGTGAAGTCAAGCATGCATGAAGAGAAGTCGTGGTTTTTGGTTTCAAACATGGAAATTTTAAAAACCCTACCAAGATCTACATTTTGGAGTGACTAAGAAGGATATATGCTTAATTTTTCCTATTCATGTTTTATTAAACTTGTTTAAATCATGGTCAAACCTAGGATTTGACCAAGATTCAAATGGGCATAAAAATTCAAAAAAACAAAAAAATGGAAAATCAAGGCACATAGTCTTCTTATGTCACATTAGTAAGCATTCAATTAAGTTGATAAACAAGGTCTAGATATATTCAAACCAGAGAAATCATGTATCTACCCCTAACCCTAAACTCTATCTCATGAAGTCAAGCATGAAGATATGTGGTTTTTGGTTTCAAGCATGGAAATTTCAAAAACCTCCCCAAACTTCATTTTAGAGTGACTAAGAAGGATACAAGCTTGCCTTTTCATTTTCATGTTTTAAACTTGTTTAAATTATCTTGGTCAAATCTAGGATTTGACAAGATTCAAATGGGCAAACATATGATAAGTGATGCAAATATCATTTCTAAGTGCGGGCAAACCAGAGATATGTGGTTTTTGGTTTCAAACATATTCAAACGAGAGAAATCATGTATCTACCCCCTAACACTAAACTCTGTCTCATGAAGTCAAGCGCATGCATGAAGATATGTGGTTTTTGGTTTCAAACATGGAAATTTCAAAAACCCTCCCAAGAGCTTCATTTCGAAGTGATTAATTAAGAAGCATACATGCATGCTTACTTTTTCATATTCATGTTTTAAACTTATTCAAATCTTGGTGAAACCTAGGATTTGACCAAGATTCAAATGGGTATAAAAATTTAAAAAATACAAAAAAGGTCTTCTTATGTTATATAGTAGGCATTCAATTAAGTTGATAAACAAGTTCTAGACATATTCAAACAAGAAAAATCATGCATGTATCTACCCATAACCCTAAACTTTGTTTCATGAAGTCAAGCATTGTGGTTTTTGGTTTCGAACATGGAAATTCAAAAACCCTCCCAAGAGCTTCATTTTGAAGTGACTAAGAAGCATACATGCTTACTTTTTCATATTCATGTTTTTAACTTATTCAAATCTTGGTGGAACCAAGGATTTGACAAAGATTCGAATGGGTATAAAAATTCAAAAAAAACAAGGTCTTCTCTTATGTTATATAGTAAGCATTCAATTAATTTGATAAACAAGGTCTAAACATATTCAAACCAGGAAAATCATGTATCTACCACCTAACCCTAAACTCTGTCTTATGAAGTCAAGCATGCATGAAGAGAAGTGGTTTTTGGTTTCAAGCATGGAAATTTCCATGTTTGAAACCCAAAACCACTTCTCTTCATATGCTTGACTTCATATGACAGAGTTTAGCGTTAGGGGGTAGATACATGATTTTTTGGTTTGAATATGTCCAGACCTTGTTTATCAACTTAAATGCTAACTATATGACATCAGAATGGGCATAAAAATTTAAAAAAATTAAAAATGTAAAACCAAAATTTAATTGGGAGGAAAGGGTACATGAATTACAATTAAAAAACAAGGTAACTTAAATACTTGGATGCCCCAAGATGTGTGGAAGCCCAAAACAATGGCAAAACATATCATGTGCGCATGCTGCATCCAATTCAAGTAGAACACATAGTAGGCACCGATAGTTTGACCTAAATTTGAAATCAAAGAGAAGGTGGTTAGAAAAAATCAAAATTGGCAAAGCAAAGCATGAAATCAAAAAATTGTGATGCACTCTAGCTATGAAAATTATCAAACAATGCAAACCAAAATGATTTTTTAGAGGAATACTAGTTCAACTTATTTAATTTTTTATTTGTAGGCCAAAATCAAACCCCGTAGTTGGATTTTTTTTTCAACTTGATCTGTAGTACTGGGGAAAACCCTAGTTTATAACCTATTTAATAATAGATTCGTAGTCGATTCTTTTACTTTTTTATTATTACTATGCAGCACATGTGTGTTTGCCCGTCGAGTGAAACTCGGAGGAAGAGGAATCACTCGGAAGGAGAAGAAGGGAGAGCAGTCACGGGGCCCCTCTTATTGATGGTGTATATTCTTTTTCTGGTGATGTTGACTGTTGTGCAGGGTTTGTCAGTGCGCAGGAGGTGCGAGCGAGCGAGCGAGCGAGTCGAGCGAGGCCGAGAATGAGAGAGATTTGTTTTTTTTGTGAGAGGGACAACCGAAGGATCCAGAAGGACCCACAGACTTCCAATACGCATCCTGATGCGTCTTCTCTTGACAAAGAAGATGGCTGGGAGTTGGCGTACCTATTGCACGTGACTTGTGCTCACTCAAGTGTGGGACCTCACGCGTGGGCACCACACGTAAGTGACAGACCTGTTGGTGTAAAAACTCGGTTGATTATTATAGTGCATTAGAACAAAGTTTCCTATGGATTCAAGGGTAGGAAATCCAAGTTAACTCATTTACATGACATTATTTTTTCCATGAAGCAAAGTTAACACTATCAATTGGTACATTTTGGAGTGACTAAGAAGGATCAATGCTTACTTATTCGTTTAATTTCACGTGTTAAACTTGTCTAAATCTTGTTCAAACCTAGGATTTGACCAAGATTCAAATGGGCAGAAAAATAATTAAAAAACAGAAAAATGAAAAACCAAATCACATAGTAAGCATTCAAGTTGATAAACAAGGTCTAGACATATTCAAACCAGACAAATCATGTATCTATACCCCTAACCCCTAAACTCTGTCTTATGAAGTCAAGCATGTGAAGAGAAGTGGTTTTGGGTTTGGGGGTATATATACATGATTTTTATTGTTTAAATATATATAGACTTTGTTGATCAACATGAATGCTTAATTACTATATGACATAAGAAGTTTATGTGCTTTGGTGTTTCATTTTTTTGATTTCTTTTTTGAATTTTTATGCCCATTTGAATCTTGGTCAAATCCTAGGTTTGACAAAGATTTAAACAAGTTTGAAACATGAAAATGAAAAAGTAAGCTTGGATCCTTCTTAGTCACTCCAAAATGAAGCTTTTGGGTGGGTTTTTGAAATTTCCATGTTTGAAACCCAAAACCACTTCTTCTCTTCATGCTTGACTTCATAAGACAACGTTTAGGGTTAGGGGGTAGATACATGATTTTTCTGGTTTGAATATGTCTAGACTTCGTTGATCAACTTGAATGCTTAGTATATTACATAAGAAGACTATGTGGTTTGGTTTTTGATTTTCTTGATTTTGTTTGATTTTTTATGACCATTTGAATCTTGGTCAAATCCTAGGTTTGACCAAGATTTAAACAAGTTTAAAACATGAAAATGAAAAAGTAAGCATGGATCCTTCTTAGTCATGACAATGAGTTAACTTGGCTTTACTACCCTTGATGAATCCATAGGAAACTTTTTGTACTAATGCAGTATAATATTCTGGTTTGAATATGTCTAGACCTTGTTTATCAACTTAATTTGAAAGACATACAAGTTATAGCACACATAGTGCATACATTTTCACACATACTGCACTAGATGCTAACCCTATAGTTTGAGGCCATTTGGATGAGGTCGAAAAAATTCTTGGATTAGAATCGTGTTGTTCGAACCCCGTAGTTGGATTTTTTTGAACCCTTGATCTTTAGAACTGGGCAAAACCCAAGTTTAACCATGCAAGATTCAAATGGCCCTAAAAATTCAGAAAAAAATCAAAAGAATGAAAAACCAAAGCACATATATAGCATTCTTATGTCATATGTATAGTAAGCATGCATTCAAGTTGATAAACAAGGTCTAGACATATATATTCAAACCAGAAAAATCATGTATATATCTACCCCTAAAACTCTAATTAAACTATGTCTTATGAAGTCAATCATGTAGAGAAGTGGTTTTGGGTTTCAAATATGGAAATTTCAAGAACCTCCCAAAAGCTTCATTTTAGAGAGATGACCCACAAGTATAGGATGCACAGTCTTCGAGGGAAGTATTACCCAATTTATTGATTCGACACAAGGGGAGACAAAGAATACTTGTAAGCCTTAACGGAGTTGTCAATTCAGCTGCACCTGGAAACAGACTTGCTCGCAAGAGTTTATCAGTAGTAACAGTTTTATGGCAGTGGAAATAGTGAAATAACAGCAGCGGTGAAATAAAGACAGCAGTAGTGATTATAGTAAACAGCAGGATTAAAATACTGTAGGCACAGGGACGGATTTAACGGGCGTTGCATGGATGAGAGAAACTCATGTAACAATCAAAGCATGGGCATTTGCAGATAATAATAAAACGGTATCCAAGTACTAATCAATCAATAGGCATGTGTTCCATATTTAGTCGTACGTGCTCGCAATGAGAAACTTGCACAACATCTTCTGTCCTACCAGCCGGTGGCAGCCGGGCCTCTAGGGAAACTACTGGATATTAAGGTACTCCTTTTAATAGAGTACCGGAGCAAAGCATTAACACTCCGTGAACACATGTGATCCTCACATCACTACCATCCCCTCCGGTTGTCCCGATTTCTGTCACTTCGGGGCCATTGGTTCCGGACAGCGACATGTGTATACAACTTGCAGGTAAGATCATAAACAACGAATATCTTCATGAATAAATAACATGTTCAGATCTGAGATCATGGCACTCGGGCCCTAGTGACAAGCATTAAGCATAACAAGTTGCAACAATATCATAAAAGTGACATCTACGGATACTAGGCACTATGCCCTAACAATCTTATGACTATTACATGACCAATCTCATCCAATCCCTACCATCCCCTTCAGCCTACAGCGGGGGAATTACTCACACATGGATGGGGGAAACATTGCTGGTTGATGGAGAGGCGTTGGCGGTGATGGCGGTGAAGATCTCCTCCAATTCCCCGTCCCGGCGGAGTGCCAGAACGGAGACTTCTGGCTCCCGCGACGGAGTTTCGCGATGTGGCGGCTCTCTGGAGGGTTTCTGGCGATGTCGACTTCTCCCCGTGCGTTTTTAGGTCGAACCCGATAAGTAGTCCAAAGGGGGGCGTCGGAGGCCGGCCGAGGGGGCACACCATAGGGCCGCGCGGGCCCCCTGGGCCGCGCCGCCTTATGGTGTGGGGCCCTCGGGCCTCCACCTCCTTCGCCCTTCTGGCTCCGTCAATATTTTGGTAAAATAGGGCCATCTGAAGAAATTCCGAGGATTTTCCCGAAAGTTGGATTTCTGCACAAAAACGAGACACCAGAAGTTCTGCTGAAAACAGCGTTAGTCCGTGTTAGTTGTATCCAAAATACACAAATTAGAGGCAAAACAATAGCAAAAGTGTTCGGGAAAGTAGATACGTTTTGGACGTATCAACTCCCCCCAAGCTTAGCTTATTGCTTGTCCTCAAGCAATTCAGTTAACAACTGAGCGATAAAAGAACTTTCACGAACACATTTGCTCATATGATGTATATATTCTCATGCTATGGCTAATACTTAAGCAGTTCATAATGAGATACATGCAAATAAGATCATCCAACAGCTATGTCAATCATGGAGAGGTACCAACAATTAATAATAAGCACCATGAATCATGTATATAAGCAGGATTGCAATGTTCATAAGAGAATATGATAAAGTGGTATCTCGCTTGCCCGTATTTGATCGGCAAAACATAAATGCCGAGGCACCTCTTGAGTTCATAGAAAGACTAGAAGTAGTGATTGTCAAAGATAAAAGTATCAAAGTTATACCACAATCAATCATATTTTGAGACAAGCATATTATACTAAGAATGACAGTTGTGCTCTCAAGACAGTGCTCAAAGAAAGAATGGAGACACAACATAAAAGTAAAAGATTGACCCTTCGCAGAGGGAAGCAGGGATTAACATGCGCTAGAGCTTTTCATTTGTAAAGCAGGAGTAAAATTATTTTGAGAGGTGTTTGTTGTTGTCAACGAATGGTAATGGGTACACTAACTACCTCATCAACCGGACTCACAAGAGCGGCTCCCATTTATTTATTTTTGGTTGGCACTCCTTCCAACCTTTCTTTCACAAACCATGGCTAACCGAATCCTCGGGTGCCTGCCATCAATCACATACCATGAAGGAGTGCCTTTTTATTTAAGTTTTATTATGATGATGACACTCCCCCCAACCTTTGCTTACACAAGCCATGGCTAACCGAATCCTTCGGGTGCCGTCCAACAATCACAAACCATGGAGGAGTGTCTATTTAAGTTAATTAATTTGGGACTGGGAATCCCATTGCCAGCTCTTTTTGCAAAATTATTGGATAAGCGGATGTGCCACTAGTCCATATGAGAGTCCGTCAAAAGTAAATGACAAGGTTGAAAGCTAAACACCACATACTTCCTCATGAGCTATGAAACATTAACACAAATTGAGAAGCATTTTGAAGGTTTTAAAGGTAGCGCATGAGAATTTACTTGGAATGGTTTGAAATGCCATGCATAGGTATTTATGGTGGACACTTATGGAACAACTTGGTTTTCAGGTGTTTGGAAGCACGAGCGGCGTCACCGCTCAGTACAAGTGAAGGCTAGCAAAAGACTAGGGAGCGACAAATCAAGAGAGCAGTAACTGTCATAATCATGCTTGCGGCAAAATAAATTAACGGAGGCATAAAAGTGATACAATAACTCTGAAGCAATATAAATCATCGAGGCTTAATTGACTTTTTGTTCAGTCATATGCATGCGTGAGCATGTGCCAAGTCGATATAAATGAATTATTCAGAGGAGGATACCACAATGCCATACTTACTTATGAATAAAACAATGCAAGCAAACATCCATGACATGCTACTCATATTAATAAATTGGAACTAAACATGAGAGATCATGAACTACTAGACTTTCTCAAATAACATATACCTCACATGAACCAACTAAGCATGCTCATATGGATGAGTATATGTACAAAAATGAAAGCAAATAGAGTTCATACCAGCCTCTCACCACAATCAGATTGTCGTAGATCGTCATTATTGCCTTTTCACTTGTGTAGCTTGGATAATATGAAATGAAAACCACGCTCCAGCCACCGAAGACCATTGAACTCATGATGAACTTTACAAACCAAAGAAGAACAGCAAATATTTTTGGTATTTTCGAATTAGAAACAAGAACGAAAGAAAACAAGCAAACAAAGCAAAATCTTTTTGGGTTTTCTTATAGCAAACCAACGATAGCAAACGAAATAAACTAAGAGCAAAGAACCAAATAAACAAATGGTGAAGAGAAACAACAGAAATATTTTTGGTCTTTTTGTGTTTTAGGAGAGAAACAAAGCGAAAACTAAAGAATGCAAACTAACAGAAACACAGAAAAGCAGGATGACAGAAATCTGCCAAATCCTGACAGCAGTACAGAAATCGAATTTAACAAAAATCTTCCATTGCTCAGACCAAAAAGTGTTCAACTAATGAAAGTTAGATAACAACCTGGGGAACATGCTCAAAAATTGGCAACTCAAAATAACGTTCTGGCTGTGCGTACGAATTTTTTTGGTAACAGCACAGAATCTGTTTTTGGACAGCACTTCCCCAAATATCATCTCCCTCTCATTAGAAAACCACTCTAGAGACTAAACAAGTATGTACAAGTATCCAGCAATCATAATATGCAAAGAATGAGTGATGCCGGTATACCTCCCCCCAAGCTTAGGCTTTTGGCCTAAGTGGAGTTCATTCCCACGGTCCCCATGAAGTGGTGTCTTCGTAATATGACGAAGAACGACCCGGTTCCATGTATGTGCTGGAGGAAACGTCGGGGTACGTGACGGTGTAGTCGTAGGAGGGCTCGGCGTTCTCGGAGTCATGTTGCTGGTGGAATTCTTGTATCTTCATATGCTCTTCCACCACCTCCTTTGTTAGCGACCATGATTGCCTGTCAATATTAAACAAACCCTGCTGGGGAAGAGGGATTTCTTTCTCGTTCCCATCAGCAAACAACATTTTATAGACAATATTATCTATGGTGGAGTTAGTAGTAACAAAATGATGGCTCTTCATAGCAGCAATATCTAGCTTCCTAGGGGTTAATGGTACATCATTAGAATCAAGAGGAATATCTAGATGTGTTAGAATGCGTGATGCAATAGTTCCTCCAAAAATAGGCCCCCTGCTAGACAAGCGGCGAGCAATAAGAGAACCAAGATGATAAGGTGTCTCTCCAGTAAGTGCAACATTCAAGAAAGCAAGATGGTAGCTAGAAATGTTACTAGTATTTTCTCTACCCAAAATGCTAGTACCAACGTAATATGCGAAATACTTAATAGCGGGGAGTTGAATGTTTCTTATCTTCCCTCGCTGGATGGTGCGGCAATCATCCCCGGTGATCCCTCGGTATAGCTCCAACAAGTCCCGGGGGTTGTCATCAATCCTTCTTGCTGTACCTACAGGGGCAATACCCAATGCAAAACAAAATTCCTCCAATTTCATGGTAACAGGAATATCATAAATCTTGAATGCGACTGTCGGCTCATATTCCGTGTTGTGGAACTTGAAGCTCTCAACGAAAATCTTGGTGAGCCTGTAATATTGTCCCCTCTCGTCTCCCACGTAGGTGGCTAGGCCTGCCCTGTTGACGAGGGTGAAGAAGTCATCCAATAACCCTGCATTGGTTAGAAACTCATAACAAGGGAAGGATGAAGCATTAGGGGCCCCTTGGTCCTCCTCGGGCGCGAAGCTAGGCGCGATGACATCCTCATTGTAGGATCGCCTAATTTGAGTGGACGCCCTTGAGGGCCTACCGGTGCTGGTTGTTGCTTTCTTGAACAACTCTCCAAACTTGAATTTCTTCATCTTCCCCTTCTGAAATTTTCAACAATCATTATAAAATTTGATTTCAAGGTGTGTAATTGAAGGGAACCACTATAGGAACTTGCTAGAGTGCTAAACATGCATCAAAACTAATTTCTACCACTTAGAACAAGCATGCAAGCTCACTAAACATGTTATCTACAGCAGCAAAATATTCAAGATATACTCAACCAAATGAAATTCTAATTGGACAATCAAAGGAGTCACATACCAAGGAGTAAATGTGCCAAATTTCAGACAGAAATCTGGGCTGAGCAAGGAGATCGAAAAATCGCGAGTTCTTGAGCAGAAACACGAGTGAGAGAAACTTGGTACGAGTTTTTTCGGGAGAGAGAAGGTGCTGGGAGGAAGAGATGGTGTAGTGGGGCAAGGGGTGGCCCACACCACATGGTGGCGCGGCCCCCTTGCTGGCCGCGCCGCCCTATGGTGTGGCACCCCCTGGTGCCCCACAGGTCATCCTCTGGTGCTCCCAGGTGCCTCGTCGAAAAATAGGACCAACGGTGTAATTTTTGTAATTTTTAGAGAACTTTGAAAAATGCACATTTCTGGGTATTAAATTAATGATTACTGCGCAGGAAAATGATTTCTAAAATCTTAAATGACTAAAGCATATTGCAAAATAAAAGTGCTACAGCAAGTAAAATAGGTGAAGGGAGAGAGAAAGAAAGAAGTGTTGTTTAGCTCTTTTATGCAATAAAATATACTTGTTAACAAGGTTGATCAAGTCTTGCTACCAAATAAATTTTATATGACATAAGAAGAAATAAACCCCAAATCAATCATGTTACCTTATATTGAATTGATATGGATCCAATCACAAGAGTTTGATATTCTTCTTTAGGCTCATATATAGGACAATCAATGGATCCCACTTTGATAGTTTTCACATTAAAAATTGTATTGACTCCACATACTTTATCAATCCTCTTGGGAAAATAGACAGTGTGTTCCTTATCATCAACATTGAAAGTAACCATGCCTTTATTGCAATCAATAACAGCCCCTGCAGTATTAAGAAAGGGTCTTCCAAGAATAATGGACATATTATCATCTTCAGGCATTTCCAACACAACAAAATCAGTTAATATCAAGCAATGCTGAGTAACTTGCACAGGAACATTTTCACATAAACCAACAGGAATAGCAGTAGATTTATCAGCCATTTGCAAAGATATATCAGTTGGTATCAATTTATCTAAATCAAGTCTCTTATAAAGAGAAAAAGGCATTACACTAACACCTGCTCCCAAATCACATAGAGCAGTTCTAACATAATTATTCTTGATGGAACAAGGAATAGTCGGTATACCTGGGTCTCCAAGCTTCTTTGGAATCTTACCATTGAAGGAGTAATTAGCGAGCATAGTGGAAATCTCCTCATTGGGGACTTTCCTTTTGTTAGTAACAATATCTTTCATATACTTTGAATAAGGAGGCAATTTAATAGCATCAGTCAAAGGGATTTGCAGAAATAAAGGTTTCATCCAATCACAAAATTTATTATAATGTTCCTCTTCCTTTGATTTTAGTTTCTTAGCAGGAAAAGGCATTTGCTTTTGAACCCAAGGTTCTCTTTCATTACCATGCTTCTCAGTAATAAAATCTTCTTTAGTATACTTTTTATTTTTAGCATGCTTTTCAGGTTCTTTTTCAATTTCTTCTTTATCAGGAGTATCATTCTTATCATTATCTTCCTCATGTTCATTACCACTTTCAGTTTCAGCATCAGAAATAGAAATACTATTAGGATCATTAACAGGTTCAGAGGATTCTACAACATTCTTATGTTTCTTTTTCTTTTTCTTAGATGGAGCACTAGTTTTAATTAGTTGAGAATCTTGTTCAACTCTTTTGGGATGCCCTTCAGGATATAGAGGATCCTGGGTAGAAGCACCACCTCTAGTTGTTACTTCATAAGCATGTTTTTCTTTAGAATTATTTCCTAACAAGTCATTTTGCACTTTAGTAAGTTGATCAATTTGAGTTTGAACCATTTGAAAATGTTTAACAAGTATCTTAACATCATTGGAGGTTCTCTCCACAATACCATGCAATTCACTAATAGCTCGAGAATTTTCCATTAAATGATTCTCTACTCTCATATTAAAGTTTTCTTGCTTAACAATATAATTATCAAATTCATCTAAGCATTGAGCAGGAGATTTTGAATACGGAATATCTTCCCTAGTAAAGTGTTGAAGCGAGTGTACCTCAATCATGGATGAAGGGGGAATTGTCTCACATATATCTTCTATAGGAGGTAAATTCTTCACATCTTCAGGTTTAATACCTTTCTCCTTAAGAGACTTCTTGGCTTCCCTCATATCTTCATCATTCAATTTAATCATACCCCTCTTCTTCACTATCGGTGTCGGGGTTGGTTCAGGTGTAGACCAATCATCATGATTCCGGCCTATTTTAGCCAATAATTCTTCAGCGTCGTCTGGAGTTCTTTTCCTGAAAACACAACCAGCACAACTATCCAGGTATGCCCTAGACTCAATAGTTAGTCCACTATAAAATATATCAAGTAAATCATGCTTTTCTAAATCATGGTCAGGCTGAGCTCTAATAAGAGAGCAAAATCTCGCCCAAGCCTCAGGCAATTTCTCTCCATCTTCCTGGTCAAAATTATAAATTCTCTGCAAAGCAGCATGTTGAGCACTAGCAGGAAAGTATTTTCGAAAGAAAACATCACGCAAGTCAGTTGGACTTTTAATAGAACCAGGAGGCAAATTATTATACCAAGTTTTAGCATCATCCTTTAATGAGAACGGAAAAATTTTAGCGACAAAATAAGTACGCATCTTGACATCATCAGAAAACACGCCACTAAGAGTAGATAACTCAGTCAAGTGTTCAACAGCACTTTCTTTTTCAGTACCACAAAAGGGTGTTTTCTCAACAATAGCTATATGAGATAGGTCAAGAGAAAAATCATAATCTTTATCCCTAATGTTTATAGGAGATGTGGCAAATTTAGGATCAGGAGATGGTGTATATCTAACAGCATGTTCTGCAAGCAACTTTTTAATTTTTCTTGCATCAGTAGTAGCCTTGCATTTTTCAATAAAATCATTATCAAGCTCTACATAATCTTCATCAAGATCATCACTAGAATATTCAACAGACTCAGGTGAATTAACAGGTGTAGCAGCATTAGGAGTTTCAGTATTTTCAATTTGTCTAGACTTAGCAATTGTAGCATCTAGAAAAGATCCCAATGAACCACTATCATCAAGCACAGCAGAAACATTATCAATATTATGAGAATTTTCAGATTCAGCAGAAGTACCAGCACGCGAAGCATGTGGCGGTGAAACAAGTTTATCAATAACAGATGGTGAATCAAGAGCAGCAGAGGTACTCAGAGTTGTACCTTTTCTTGTAGTGGATGGTAATATGGCGATCTTAGTATCGCGAGGTTTACCCATAATGGAGAATTTGCAGCGAACAATATCAATCCAAGTGAACTTCCAAATAAAGCTATGCTCCCCGGCAACGGCGCCAGAAAATAGTCTTGATGACCCACAAGTATAGGGGATCGCAACAGTCTTCGAGGGAAGTATTACCCAATTTATTGATTCGACACAAGGGGAGACAAAGAATACTTGTAAGCCTTAACAGTGGAGTTGTCAATTCAGCTGCACCTGGAAACAGACTTGCTCGCAAGAGTTTATCAGTAGTAACAGTTTTATGGCAGTGGAAATAGTGAAATAATAGCAGCGGTGAAATAAAGACAGCAGTAGTGATTATAGTAAACAGCAGGATTAAAATACTGTAGGCACAGGGACGGATTTAACGGGCGTTGCATGGATGAGAGAAACTCATGTAACAATCAAAGCATGGGCATTTGCAGATAATAATAAAACGGTATCCAAGTACTAATCAATCAATAGGCATGTGTTCCATATTTAGTCGTACGTGCTCGCAATGAGAAACTTGCACAACATCTTTTGTCCTACCAGCCGGTGGCAGCCGGGCCTCTAGGGAAACTACTGGATATTAAGGTACTCCTTTTAATAGAGTACCGGAGCAAAGCATTAACACTCCGTGAACACATGTGATCCTCACATCACTACCATCCCCTCCGGTTGTCCCGATTTCTGTCACTTCGGGGCCATTGGTTCCGGACAGCGACATGTGTATACAACTTGCAGGTAAGATCATAAACAACGAATATCTTCATGAATAAATAACATGTTCAGATCTGAGATCATGGCACTCGGGCCCTAGTGACAAGCATTAAGCATAACAAGTTGCAACAATATCATAAAAGTGACATCTACGGATACTAGGCACTATGCCCTAACAATCTTATGACTATTACATGACCAATCTCATCCAATCCCTACCATCCCCTTCAGCCTACAGCGGGGGAATTACTCACACATGGATGGGGGAAACATTGCTGGTTGATGGAGAGGCGTTGGCGGTGATGGCGGTGAAGATCTCCTCCAATTCCCCGTCCCGGCGGAGTGCCAGAACGGAGACTTCTGGCTCCCGCGACGGAGTTTCGCGATGTGGCGGCTCTCTGGAGGGTTTCTGGCGATGTCGACTTCTCCCGTGCGTTTTTAGGTCGAACCCGATAAGTAGTCCAAAGGGGGGCGTCGGAGGCCGGCCGAGGGGGCCACACCATAGGGCCGCGCGGGCCCCCCCTGGGCCGCGCCGCCTTATGGTGTGGGGCCCTCGGGCCTCCACCTCCTTCGCCCTTCTGGCTCCGTCAATATTTTGGTAAAATAGGGCCATCTGAAGAAATTCCGAGGATTTTCCCGAAAGTTGGATTTCTGCACAAAAACGAGACACCAGAGCAGTTCTGCTGAAAACAGCGTTAGTCCGTGTTAGTTGTATCCAAAATACACAAATTAGAGGCAAAACAATAGCAAAAGTGTTCGGGAAAGTAGCTACGTTTTGGAGTGACTAAGAAGGATCCAGGCTTATCTTTTCATTTCATGTTTTAAACTTGTTTAAATCCTGGTCAAACCTAGGATTTGACCAAGATTTATGGGCATAAAATTCAAAAAAATCAGAAAAATAAAAAACCAAAGCACATAAGCATATTCAAGTTGATAAACAAGGTTTGGACATATTCAACCCATACACAAATCATGTATCTACCCCTAACCCTAAACTCTGTCTTATGAAGTCAAGCATGAAAATGGTTTGGGTTTCAAACATGGAAATATCAAAACCTCCCAAAACTTCATTTTAGAGTTGAGAAGGTTACATGCTTCCCTTTTCATTTTCATGTTTTAAACTTGTTTAAATCTTGGTCAAACCTAGAATTTGACAAGATTCAAATGGGCATCAAAATTCAAAAAAAAGAAAAAGAAAAACCAAAGCAATAGTTTTCTTATGTCATATAGTAAGCATTAAAGTTGATAAACAAGGTCTAGACATATTCAAACCAGACAAATCATGTATCTACCCCCTTCGTCTTATGAAGTCAAGCATGAAGAGAAGTGGTTTTGGGTTTCAAACATCGAAATTTAAAAACCTCCCAAAAGCTTCATTTTAGAGTGACTAAGAAGGATACATGCTTCCCTTTTCATTTTCATGTTTTAAACTTGTTTAAATTATCTTGGTCAAACCTAGGATTCGACATGATTCAAATGGGCATCAAAATAAAAAAAACAGAAAAAGGAAAAACCAAAGCAATAGTTTTCTTATATATGTCATATAGTAAGCATTAAAGTTGATAAACAAGGTCTAGATATATCCAAACCAGACAAATCATGTATCTACCCCCGGCCTGTCGATCTTATGAAGCTAGTCTACTAGCATGTGAAGGGAACTCGTTTTCGGTTTCAAACATAGAAATTACAAGAACATCCCAAAAGCTTCTCCATTTTAGAGTGACTACGAAGGATACTGACTTCCCTTTTCATTTTCATGTTTTAAACTTGTTTAAGTCAAACCAAGGATTTGACCAAGATTCAAATGGGCCTAAAAATTTAGAAAAAAATCAAAAAGAGAATGAAAAACCAAAGCACATAGCATTCTTATGTCATATGTATAGTAAGCATTCAAGTTGATAAACAAGGTCTAGACATATTCAAACCAAAAAATCATGTATATATCTACCCCTAACCCTAAACTGATCTGTCGATCTTATGGAAGTCAATCATGAAGAGAAGTGGTTTTGGGTTTCAAACATGGAAATTTCAAGAACATCCCAAAAGCTTCATTTTAGAGTGACTAAGAAGGATCCATGCTTACTTACTCGTTTTCACGTGTTAAACTTGTCTAAATCTTGGTGAAACCTAGGATTTGACCAAGATATGATTCAAATGCGCAGAAAATTAAAAAAGTCAGAAATTTAAAAACCAAAGTACATAGTCTTCTTATGTCATATAGTAAGCATATTCAAGTTGATAAACAAGGTTTGGACATATTCAAACCATACAAATCATGTATCTATACCCCCTAACCCTAAACTTTTTCTTATGAAGTCAAGCATGAAGAGAAGTGGTTTTGGGTTTCAAAGATGGAAATTTCAAAAACCTCCAAAAACTTCATTTTAGAGTGACTGAGAAGTTAGCATTAAAGTTGATAAACAAGGTTTAGACATATTCAAACCAGACAAATCATGTATCTACCCCTAACCCTAAACTCGGTCTTATGAAGTCTAGCATGAAGAGAATCGTTTTGAGTTTCAAACGTTTAAGCCAAAAGCCCCATTTCAAATATTTCAAACTTATTCAAAGTTGGTTCAAATTTGAAAGACATACAAGTTATAGCACACATAGTGCATACATTTTCACACATACTGCACTAGATGCTAACCCTATAGTTTGAGGCCACTTGGATGAGGTCGAAAAAGTTCTTGGATTAGAATCGTGTTGTTCGAACCCCGTAGTTGGATTTTTTTGAACCTTGATCTGTAGTACTGGGCAAAACCCTAGTTTAACCTATTTAATTATAGATTCGTATATCGATTTTTCTACCTTTTTATTATTACTATGCTGCAGATGTGCGTTTGCCCGTCGAGTGAAACTCGGAGGAAGAGGGATCACTCGGAAGGAGAGAAAAAAGGCAGAGCATTATGGTGTCTTCCCTTTTTCGGGTGATGATGATGATGTTGACTGTTGTGCAGGGTTTGTCAGTGCGCAGGAGGTGCGAGCGAGCGAGCGAGCGAGCGTCGAGCCGAGAATGAGAGAGATTTGTTTTTTTGTGAGAGGGACAACCGAAGGATCCAGAAGGACCCACAGACTTCCAATACGCATCCTGATGCGTCTTCTCTTGACAAAGAAGATGGCTGGGAGTTGGCGTACCTATTGCACGTGACTTGTGCTCACTCAAGTGTGGGACCTCACGCGTGGGCACCACACGTAAGTGACAGACACTGTTGGTGTAAAAACTCGGTTGATTATAATAGTGCATTAGAACAAAGTTTCTATGGATTCAAGGGTAGGAAATCCAAGTTAACTCATTTACATGACATTATTTTTTCCATGAAGCAAAGTTAACACTATCAATTGGTACATTTTGGAGTGACTAAGAAGGATCAATGCTTACTTATTCGTTTAATTTCACGTGTTAAACTTGTCTAAATCTTGGTCAAACCTAGGATTTGACCAAGATTCAAATGGGTGAAAAATAATTAAAAAACAGAAAAATGAAAAACCAAATCACATAGTCTTCTTATGTCATATAGTAAGCATTCAAGTTGATAAACAAGGTCTAGACATATTCAAACCAGACAAATCATCTATACCCCTAACCCCTAAACTCATCTTGAAGTCAAAGCGTGAAGTGGTTTTGGGTTTCAAACATCAAATTTCAAAAACCTCCAAAAGCTTCATTTTAGAGTGACTAAGAAGGATACATGCTTCCCTTTACATTTTCATGTTTTAAACTTTTTAAATTATCTTGGTCAAACCTAGGATTTGACGAAGATACAAATGGGTGGGCACAAAATTAAAAAATCAGAAAAATGAAAAACCAAATCACATAGTCTTCTTATGTCATATCGTAAGCAATCAAGTTGATAAACAAGGTCTAGATATATCCAAACCAGACAAATCATGTATCTACCCCTGTCGATCTTATGAAGTCTAGCATGAGGAAGTCGTTTTGGGTTTCAAACATTGAAATTTAAAGAACATCCCAAAAGCTTCATTTAGAGTGACTAAGAAGGATACAGACTTCCCTTTTCATTTTCATGTTTTAAATTTGTTTAAATCTTGGTCAAACCAAGGATTTGACCAAGATTCAAATGGCCCTAAAAATTCAGAAAAAATGAAAAGAATGAAAAACCAAAGCACATAACATTCTTATGTCATATGTATAGTAAGCATTCAAGTTGATATACAAGGTCTAGACATATATATTCAAACCTAGGATTTGACTAAGATTCAAATGGGCATAACAAATTCAAAAAACAAAAACCAAACACATAGTCTTCTGATGTCATATAGCAAGCATTCAAGTTGATAAACAAACTTGTTTAAATCATGGTCAAACCTAGGATTTGACCAAGATTCAAATGGGCATAATTTTAAAAAAAATGTAAAATCAAGGCACATAGTCTTCTTATGTCATATAGTAAGCATTCAATTAAGTTGATAAACAAGGTCTAGACATATCAAACCAGAAAATTCAGGTGTCTAGCTACCCCTAACCCTAAACTCTGCACGAAGAGAAGTGGTTTTGGGTTTCAAACATGGATATTTCAAAAACCCTCCCAAAAACCTTCATTTTGGAGTTAATAAGAAGGATCAAGGCTTACTTTTTCATTTTCATGTTTTAATCTTTTTTAAATCTTTGTCAAACCTAGGTTTTGACCAATATTCAAAAGGGCATAATTAAAAAAAATGAAATATCAAGGCACATAGTCTTCTTATGTCATATAGTAAGCATTCAATTAAGTTGATAAACAAGCTCTAGACATATTCAAACCAGAAAAATCATGATGTATCTACCCCCTATATATCCCTAAACCCTAACTTATGAAGTCAAGCACGAAGAGAAGTGGTTTTTGGTTTAAATCATGGAAATTTCAAAAACCCTCCCAAGAGCTTCATTTTGGAGTGACTAATTAAGAAGCATACATGCTTACCTTTTCATATTCATGTTTTAAACTTGTTCAAATCTAGGTCAACAAACCTAGGATTTGATGAAGAATCAAATGGGTATAAAAAATTTAAAAACAAGCTCTAGATAAGCTCAAGTTGAAAAACAAGTTCTAGACATATTCCAACCAGAAAAATCATGCATGTACCCCCTATATATATATCCCTAAACCCTGACTTATGAAGTCAAGCATGAAGAGAAGTGGTTTTTGGTTTCAATCATGGAAATTTCAAAAACCCTCCCAAGAGCTTCATTTTGGAGTGGCTAAGAAGGATAGATACTTAATTTTTCATATTTATGTTTTAAACTAGTTTAAATCATGGTCAAACCTAGGATTTGACCAAGATTCAAATGGGCATAAAAATTCAAAATAAATGAAAATAAATGAAAAACCAAGGCACGTAGTCTTCTTATGTCATATAGTAAGCATTCAATTAAGTTGATAAACAAGGTCTAGACATATTCAAACCAGAAACATCATGTATCTAGCTACCCTAGCCCTAAACTCTGTCTTATGAAGTCAAGCACACATGAAGAGAAGTGGTTTTTGGTTTAAACATGGAAATTTCAAAAACCCTCTCAAGAGCTTCATTTTGGAGTGACTTGAAGGATACATGCTTAATTTTCATATTCATGTTTTAAACTTGTTTAAATCATGGTCAAACCTAGGATTTGACCAAGATTCAAATGGGCATAATTTAAAAAATGTAAAATCAAGGCACATAGTCTTCTTATGTCATATAGTAAGCATTCAATTAAGTTGATAAACAAGGTCTAGACATATCAAACCAGAAAAATCATGTATCCCCTATATATCCCCAAACTCTGTCTTATGAAGTCAAGCATGAAGAGAAGTGGTTTTTGGTTTCAAACATGGAAATTTCAAAAACCTCCCCAAACTTCATTTTAGAGTGACTAAGAAGGATACAAGCTTGCCTTTTCATTTTCATGTTTTAAACTTGTTTAAATTATCTTGGTCAAATCTAGGATTTGACAAGATTCAAATGGGCAAACATATGATAAGTGATGCAAATATCATTTCTAAGTGCGGGCAAACCAGAGATATGTGGTTTTTGGTTTCAAACATATTCAAACGAGAGAAATCATGTATCTACCCCCTAACACTAAACTCTGTCTCATGAAGTCAAGCGCATGCATGAAGATATGTGGTTTTTGGTTTCAAACATGGAAATTTCAAAAACCCTCCCAAGAGCTTCATTTCGAAGTGATTAATTAAGAAGCATACATGCATGCTTACTTTTTCATATTCATGTTTTAAACTTATTCAAATCTTGGTGAAACCTAGGATTTGACCAAGATTCAAATGGGTATAAAAATTTAAAAAATACAAAAAAGGTCTTCTTATGTTATATAGTAGGCATTCAATTAAGTTGATAAACAAGTTCTAGACATATTCAAACAAGAAAAATCATGCATGTATCTACCCATAACCCTAAACTTTGTTTCATGAAGTCAAGCATTGTGGTTTTTGGTTTCGAACATGGAAATTCAAAAACCCTCCCAAGAGCTTCATTTTGAAGTGACTAAGAAGCATACATGCTTACTTTTTCATATTCATGTTTTTAACTTATTCAAATCTTGGTGGAACCAAGGATTTGACAAAGATTCGAATGGGTATAAAAATTCAAAAAAAACAAGGTCTTCTCTTATGTTATATAGTAAGCATTCAATTAATTTGATAAACAAGGTCTAAACATATTCAAACCAGGAAAATCATGTATCTACCACCTAACCCTAAACTCTGTCTTATGAAGTCAAGCATGCATGAAGAGAAGTGGTTTTTGGTTTCAAGCATGGAAATTTCCATGTTTGAAACCCAAAACCACTTCTCTTCATATGCTTGACTTCATATGACAGAGTTTAGCGTTAGGGGGTAGATACATGATTTTTTGGTTTGAATATGTCCAGACCTTGTTTATCAACTTAAATGCTAACTATATGACATCAGAATGGGCATAAAAATTTAAAAAATTAAAAATGTAAAACCAAAATTTAATTGGGAGGAAAGGGTACATGAATTACAATTAAAAAACAAGGTAACTTAAATACTTGGATGCCCCAAGATGTGTGGAAGCCCAAAACAATGGCAAAACATATCATGTGCGCATGCTGCATCCAATTCAAGTAGAACACATAGTAGGCACCGATAGTTTGACCTAAATTTGAAATCAAAGAGAAGGTGGTTAGAAAAAATCAAAATTGGCAAAGCAAAGCATGAAATCAAAAAATTGTGATGCACTCTAGCTATGAAAATTATCAAACAATGCAAACCAAAATGATTTTTTAGAGGAATACTAGTTCAACTTATTTAATTTTTTATTTGTAGGCCAAAATCAAACCCCGTAGTTGGATTTTTTTTTCAACTTGATCTGTAGTACTGGGGAAAACCCTAGTTTATAACCTATTTAATAATAGATTCGTAGTCGATTCTTTTACTTTTTTATTATTACTATGCAGCACATGTGTGTTTGCCCGTCGAGTGAAACTCGGAGGAAGAGGAATCACTCGGAAGGAGAAGAAGGGAGAGCAGTCACGGGGCCCCTCTTATTGATGGTGTATATTCTTTTTCTGGTGATGTTGACTGTTGTACAGGTTTGTCGGTGCAGGAGGTGCGACGAAAGCGAGCGAGTCGGCGAGGCCGAAATGAGAGAGATTTGTTTTTTGTAGGGAGGACATGAAGGATCCGGAAGGACCCACAGACTTCCAATACGCATCCGCGTCTTGCTTGACAAAGAAGATGGCTGGGAGTTGGCGTACCTATTGCCATGACATGTGCTCACTCAAGTGTGGGACTCACGCGTGGGCACCACACGTAAGTGACCTGGTTGGTGTAAAACTCGGTTGATTATTATAGTGCATTAGAACAAAGTTTCCATGGATTCAAGGGTAGGAAATCCAAGTTAACTCATTTACATGACATTATTTTTCCATGAAGCAAAGTTAACACTATCAATTGGTACATTTTGGAGTGACTAAGAAGGATCAATGCTTACTTATTCGTTTAATTTCACGTGTTAAACTTGTCTAAATCTTGTTCAAACCTAGGATTTGACCAAGATTCAAATGGGCAGAAAAATAATTAAAAAACAGAAAAATGAAAAACCAAATCACATAGTAAGCATTCAAGTTGATAAACAAGGTCTAGACATATTCAAACCAGACAAATCATGTATCTATACCCCTAACCCTAAACTCTGTCTTATGAAGTCAAGCATGTGAAGAGAAGTGGTTTGGGTTTGGGGTATATACATGATTTTTATTGTTTAAATATATATAGACTTTGTTGATCAACATGAATGCTTAATTACTATATGACATAAGAAGTTTATGTGCTTTGGTGTTTCATTTTTTTGATTTCTTTTTTGAATTTTTATGCCCATTTGAATCTTGGTCAAATCCTAGGTTTGACAAAGATTTAAACAAGTTTGAAACATGAAAATGAAAAAGTAAGCTTGGATCCTTCTTAGTCACTCCAAAATGAAGCTTTTGGGTGGGTTTTTGAAATTTCCATGTTTGAAACCCAAAACCACTTCTTCTCTTCATGCTTGACTTCATAAGACAACGTTTAGGGTTAGGGGGTAGATACATGATTTTTCTGGTTTGAATATGTCTAGACTTCGTTGATCAACTTGAATGCTTAGTATATTACATAAGAAGACTATGTGGTTTGGTTTTTGATTTTCTTGATTTTGTTTGATTTTTTATGACCATTTGAATCTTGGTCAAATCCTAGGTTTGACCAAGATTTAAACAAGTTTAAAACATGAAAATGAAAAAGTAAGCATGGATCCTTCTTAGTCATGACAATGAGTTAACTTGGCTTTACTACCCTTGATGAATCCATAGGAAACTTTTTGTACTAATGCAGTATAATATTCTGGTTTGAATATGTCTAGACCTTGTTTATCAACTTAATTTGAAAGACATACAAGTTATAGCACACATAGTGCATACATTTTCACACATACTGCACTAGATGCTAACCCTATAGTTTGAGGCCATTTGGATGAGGTCGAAAAAATTCTTGGATTAGAATCGTGTTGTTCGAACCCCGTAGTTGGATTTTTTTGAACCCTTGATCTTTAGAACTGGGCAAAACCCAAGTTTAACCATGCAAGATTCAAATGGCCCTAAAAATTCAGAAAAAAATCAAAAGAATGAAAAACCAAAGCACATATATAGCATTCTTATGTCATATGTATAGTAAGCATGCATTCAAGTTGATAAACAAGGTCTAGACATATATATTCAAACCAGAAAAATCATGTATATATCTACCCCTAAAACTCTAATTAAACTATGTCTTATGAAGTCAATCATGTAGAGAAGTGGTTTTGGGTTTCAAATATGGAAATTTCAAGAACCTCCCAAAAGCTTCATTTTAGAGTGACTAAGAAGGATCCAGGCTTATCTTTTCATTTCATGTTTTAAACTTGTTTAAATCCTGGTCAAACCTAGGATTTGACCAAGATTTATGGGCATAAAATTCAAAAAAATCAGAAAAATAAAAAACCAAAGCACATAAGCATATTCAAGTTGATAAACAAGGTTTGGACATATTCAACCCATACACAAATCATGTATCTACCCCTAACCCTAAACTCTGTCTTATGAAGTCAAGCATGAAGAGAGTGGTTTCGGGTTTCAAACATGGAAATATCAAAAACCTCCCAAAAACTTCATTTTAGAGTGACTGAGAAGGTTGCATGCTTCCCTTTTCATTTTCATGTTTTAAACTTGTTTAAATCTTGGTCAAACCTAGAATTTGACAAGATTCAAATGTGCATCAAAATTCAAAAAAAATCAGAAAAAAAGAAAAACCAAAGCAATATGTCATATATTAAGCATTAAAGTTGATAAACAAGGTCTAGACATATTCAACCAGACAAATCATGTGTCTACACCCTAACCCCTATTACTGTCTTGAAGTCAAGCATGTACAGAAAGTAGTTTGGGTTTTCAAACATCAAGAAATTTAAAACCTCCCAAAAGCTTCATTTTAGAGTGACTAAGAAGGATACATGCTTCCCTTTTCATTTTCATGTTTTAAACTTGTTTAAATTATCTTGGTCAAACCTAGGATTCGACATGATTCAAATGGGCATCAAAATAAATAAAAAACAGAAAAAGGAAAAACCAAAGCAATAGTTTTCTTATATATGTCATATAGTAAGCATTAAAGTTGATAAACAAGGTCTAGATATATCCAAACCAGACAAATCATGTATCTACCCCCGGCCTGTCGATCTTATGAAGCTAGTCTACTAGCATGTGAAGGGAACTCGTTTTCGGTTTCAAACATAGAAATTACAAGAACATCCCAAAAGCTTCATTTTAGAGTGACTAAGAAGGATCCATGCTTCCCTTTTCATTTCATGTTTTAAACTTGTTTAAATCGTTCAAACCAAGGATTTGATGCAAGATTTAAATAGACCTAAAGATTTAGAAAAAAATCAAAGAATGAAAAACCATGCATAGCATTCTTATGCTCATATGTATAGTAAGCATTCAAGTTGATAAACAAAGGTCTAGGACATATTCAAACCAAAAAATCATGTATATATCTACCCCTAACCCTAAACTGATCTGTGATCTTGTAAGTCAATCATGAAAGTGGTTTTGGGTTTGCAAACACCTAAATTTCAAAGAGAACACATCCCAAAAACTTCAATTTTAGAGGTGACTAGAAGGATCCTTAACACTTACGTTTTCCATTGTTAAACTTGTCTAAATCTTGGTAAACTAGGATTTGACCAAGATATGATTCAAATGCGCAGAAAATTAAAAGTCGAGAAAATTTAAAAAAAAATGAAAACCAAGGTCTTCTTATGTCATATAGTAAGCATATTCAAGTTGATAAACAAGGTTCATATTCAAACCATACAAATCATGTATCTATACCCCCTAACCTACGCTTTCTTATGAAGTCGAGCATGAAGAGAAGTGGTTTGGGTTTCAAGATGGAAATTTCAAAACCTCCAAAACTTCATTTTAGAGTGACTGAGAAGTTAGCATTAAAGTTGATAAACAAGGTTTAGACATATTCAAACCAGACAAATCATGTATCTACCCCTAACCCTAAACTCGGTCTTATGAAGTCTAGCATGAAGAGAATCGTTTTGAGTTTCAAACGTTTAAGCCAAAAGCCCCATTTCAAACTTATTCAAATTTGGTTCAAATTTGAAAGACATACAAGTTATAGCACACATAGTGCATACATTTTCACACATACTGCACTAGATGCTAACCCTATAGTTTGAGGCCACTTGGATGAGGTCGAAAAAGTTCTTGGATTAGAATCGTGTTGTTCGAACCCCGTAGTTGGATTTTTTGAACCTTGATCTGTAGTACTGGGGGGCAAAACCCTAGTTTAACCTATTTAATTATAGATTCGTATATCGATTTTTCTACCTTTTTATTATTACTATGCTGCAGATGTTTGCCCGTCGAGGGAAACTCGGAGGAAGAGGGATCACTGGGAAGGAGAGAAAAGACTGCATTCATTACGAAAAGTTAGATAGACAACGTCTCCAAAATGAAATCCGCTAAGGGTATTTTGTGCCTGAGCTAACGACGATATGGGTTCGATTGTAGGCTGCGTGAGCCAAAGTCCAACGGCAATTTTTCGGTCAATCGCGCTTGGCGCCTTAGCCACGGAAGAAATCGGACCGTTACGGAAAGTGTTTCGAGGAGCCGTTGAGCTACGCGTCATACCAAAGCGGCACGTAGCGACGGGTGCTTGCCGATTCTTGGTGCTTAGGCGAAACCCCGTGGTGAATGGTAGGCCCCACAGCAGGCTGCCCACACACGTCTTATGAGCGGGCAGATGACATAGTTTGACCGGTCCAACTACTCTCGTGGGCAGTCCATTAATTCCCGTGGGCAGGCCTAACCTCTAATGTTGGCCCGAGTCAAAAAGTTCGTACGTGAAGCCCATTTAACATATGGGGTCCACCTTACAGCCATTGGCGACCCAGGCTTAAGTGGGGGCGGGCCAAAAGCACGAGTGGGTCCCACTTTCATTAAAAGACCGGCCCATTTAGTGTGTGGGGTCCACCGTATAGCACGTGGACGGCCAACAAGCAGGTAAGTAGGGCAAAAACAATTAGGTCCACAGCGCTTTGCAAACAAAGGCGGAAGCATTTAGTGTGTGGGGTCCACCATATATCAAGTGGGCCGGCCCAACAAGATAGTGGGGCGGGCCAAAAACACAGTGGGACCCACATCTTCCTGACTAAAGGCCAGCCCATTTAGTATGTGGGGTCCACAATATAGCAAGTGGTGCAGCCCACAAAATGTCGTAGGGCCAAAACACATATGGGTCCCACATTCCATTAATGGGCAGCCCATTTGGTATGTAGGGGTCCGCCCATGCCAGAAAGTGGGCACGACCCCATGGAATAGTAGGCGGGCGGCGTGCAGTGGGTCCCACCATCCTGTAAAGTGACCCACATTTGGTGTATGGAGTCCACCATATAGAAAGTGGCGAAGCCCATTTTTGTATGTGGGGTCCACCATCTGAAAGTGGGCGGCCCAACAAGATGGGCCGGGTCAAAACACAGTGGGGTCCCACTTCCTGACAAGGCGGGCCCATTTACCATGTGGAGGACCACCATAAGAGCAGAGTGGGCAGGCCCAATAAGCATGTGAACACCGTATCGTGTAGCAAGACGGCCTACTAAAGAAAGTGGGCCGGCCCAAAATGAAAGTGGGTCCCACACTACTGTAAGTGGGCCGGCCCAATCTGTTGTAGGGCCCTACTTGTTTGACTAGTCAACTTGCATTAAATTTCATGAGCCTAAAATCTGATTTCAATGATACACACAATTACATACACAAATAAAACAAATAGGAAAATTACAAGGCAATTAATGTGCCCAAATAAAAAAATTACATAGAATCATTGAGGACTTCTATTAGCATCATCAATAACAGGTTGACATTTGGCAATCGCCTTGATTGAATCTTGTGTACTCTTTGTCAACATATCAGCTACAGATCTTAAAGCAGCAATACCATGTCTTTTATAAAGTACAGCCTTGAGATATTTACTGTCTGATGAAAGAAATGGTCTAGGTTGACGGCTATGAGAAGATGCATCAGAAGAAAGATCAGAACTTTTTGTGGGCCTCACTGGTAATGAAGATTGCTTCATCACAACTGCATTCTGATAATAATGCAAAAAGAGTTAAACGATGAACTATGCAAACATTTATTATGCAATGTAGATATAAGATAATAACAAGTTGCATAAATAAGACATGTATGGAACTTGTACTAAGCACAAACTTACATCATAATGTTGCACAGGGTCGCTACAGATCCTTTTTTGGCGACTATCTTCTAATGATGACTGCTTCATTAAAACTGCATTCTGGTAACATTGTAAACATAGTTACAACAATTAACTATTCAAACATGTATTACGCAATGTAGAGATCAGATAACAACATGTAGCAGAAATAAGCACAAGATAAGATAAGATGCATGTACTAAGCACATACTGGTTAGGTCCTTCTCTTGCGTGCACTAGTCGTGGTCAACATTCCTATCATTTTAGGTTCAGCCATCAAGTGAAATGCTAATCCTCCTGCTCCATTGTCCTTAATCTGTGTTTAGATATCACATTTAAGACCAAGTCAGCTGGTTTCAAATAACAAAAAACTTGAGCTGCCAAATGAATAAGCCAATATTTACCAGATATCAGATTAAAACCAACTAGATGTTGCTTTGCATGAGATACGAATTTCAGACATTCAGATTTAGAGTAGGGTAATGCCAAGGTTTTACACATAAAGTAAACTGGCATTAAGAATGACCAAATGTCAGGTTCAAATCACCCTCGAAGTTTCTCCAAGACAAGCATATCAAATAGGCAGAAACATAGTAAAGCATGAATGGCATTGCTATGGCAGGGTTCCAAGTGTTAATCTCTTGCATAAGGAACAATGCATATAGGTTATAGATAATAACGGAAGTAAACTGCCAAAATTACCAACCACGAACTCAGATTCCAACCTTACCTAGCGTCCCCGCTGTTAATGTTGGATGTTCTAATAAGTGGTTCGCATGATCAATCCCAAGGAAAAATAACATTGACAAGTCAGTCTACGATAATACAAAGACCAGACATGCACGCAGCAATAACTATATAAGCTAAAGACGAGGTATAAGAGCAAGCAGATTGGAAATGCACATAGCATGATTATAAAAGCAGTGTGAGAATAGCAGACACGAGAAAACAGCTAGCGGTGAGCTAATGACGTGGTATAAGAACAAGCAGATTGGAAATGCCCATAGCACGACTATAAAAGCAGTGCGACAATAGCATGCAGTACAAAAACAGTTGGCAGCAAATGAATGGGTACAAGGCTATAAATATGTGGATGCACACAGGTGTCAGTAGAATGAACAGGATGGTAGCGACCGGATAATGCTTTTGTACTGTACAACATTTAAACAAACTTCATGCGAAGCAACACATCAAGAAAGTTAACGGCATATGAGATCTGCAAATAACTACACAAAACATGGCTAAAGAAACACCGCGATCTAACGGGCCAGCGTACTAACCAAGCTGCGGCGGGGTGGACGGGGGCGGCAACTTGCATTCCAGCGGCGGCGAACGCGGGAGACGATGAATCGACCATGTTTCAGTAGAAGCGGGCGTTAGTGAAGCAGATCTGGTTGGCTGGCAAGGTATTCGGTGAAGTTGATACAGCCGCTGCGGCGAGGTAGTCGGTGGCGAGGTCGGCGGTGAAGCAGATCCGTCGGTGGCGAGGTCGGCGGTGAAGCAGATCCGTCGGTGGCGAGGTCGGCGGTGAAGCAGATCCGTCGGTGACGAGGGCGGCGGGGGAGCGGATCAGGTGGGTGGACAGCCAACACGATCAAGGCTACGCTGTGGAGGAGTATGCCGGCGGCGAAGCAGATCTAGTACTGTAGAGAGTCAGAGCTTTGGCGTGTGAGAGTATTTTTGAGCTAATGGGGCGAATGGTTGGTGGGTGGGTGTGGGCCTGTGGGGAGGGTTCGGGATCTAGGCAAGATATTTCATTGTTACCGAATGAGCCCTCCATGGTCGGTGGGTTGTAGCTTCCGGACCAGGGTTAAAAGGGTAAAACTGGTCACGGGATTTTCGAATGGATGCGGCGGGATGATTTGGCGCGTGGCCGAAATTTTCAGTTTCAAGCTACAGTACGAGCAGAACGACAAAAATAATGTTCTTCCCCAGGGAGCTCTCATTTCTTCCTCTTCTCTTTCTCTCTCGAGTCTCTCCCACTCCCCCGGCTCCTCTCCCCCTTCTCTCCGGCGGCCTCGCCGGCCGGAGACGAGGCCGACTTCTCTCTGTATATTGTACACCCTCCGAACTAAATTAATTGATTCAACTTTCCTTAGACGTGTATGTATCTAGAGTAAAAACATGTGTGGATACATCCATATTTAGATAAGCAAAGTTGAGTCAGCTAATTTGGATCCGAGGGAGTTAGTGTTGTTGTAAGCTTAGATCCAGTGTTTCCCATGAGCAGAATGGCGCAATGGAGTCGGGGATCTCGTCATCGGCTTCAGATCTGGCCTATGGTGAATCTGGCGGATCTTGCCGGCCAAACCCCGATCTGGTGCCATCAATGTGATGGCGCTAACGGTGAGGCTTGCTTTGGTCAGTGCTTCAGATCTGGCCAATGGGGAAGTCAAGCTGCTAAAGTTCACAAGCTCGGGGCATACGACGGCGTCATCCGTCTTGCCCGTGCACATCTTGGACTTTCAGCGACCCTTCTCAGAGCCAATATGCCGTTGCTGAGGCCCTTCTTCTCCTTCGTCCTGGCGACTACCGGCGACACCGTCCCAAGTGGTGCGTCCCCGGCGACGGAGTTGCTGGAAAGGATGCGGAGCAGAGATCTGATGTGCGGTCGAGAAGGACTCGATTGATTTTCTTCTATATGTTTTGGGGTCCTTTTTGTAAAGTTGCAGGTTCTATTAGTTATTGTCTAGTACTTTTGGTCCTCTATGTAATTTTTTGGACTAGTTTCCATTGGCACTGATAAACTTGAATTTTGACAAGTTCACGAGGAAAAAAAATCCTTTGCACATATGGCCTATCATGTATAAACATTCTTGAGATTTAAACTATATGTAATGTGCCATGCATTAACCCTAAACCATATATATGTAACTAACCCTAGCTGATCAAACCCTACTTAATTAAAACAAATAACCCTAAACTATACGCATGCACTTTATGCGCAAAGGCGCGGGTGCCTCTAATAATGTGTGTGCGCACTCGATCGATGATCCCTAAACCTTATACAACCCTGAAACCCTAATCCTAATCCCTAAACCCTAAACACTAAACCCTAGACCCTAAACCCTAACCCTAACCCTAAACCCTAATTAAACCCTATATATAGGCCAACGACACTTAATTGTGCATCAAGCAGGCCAGGGGTGCCTCGCGGTCCTCTAATTAAATTAAATGTGCCATGCATTAACCCTAAACCATATATATGTAACTAACCATAGCTAATCAACCCTACTTAATTAAAACACATAACCCTAAACTATACTAGCTATAACCCGATCTAATAAAAACATGCTCTATATATAGCAGCTAGCTAGCAAACCGTAGATTAACACCAATTAATATATACATGGCCTATATCGATCATGTTGTATAACATATCCCTGAGATTCATTAATTAATTATATAATTATCGTGATAAATTAATTAACTTGAATTTTGACAAGTTCTCTCGAATGAAAACACATTTGATTAAGTTGCCTCATAATATATATATATAATTAGTGTGCATGCATGGCCTACCATGCATTCGTGCATATATTTTAATGTATATTTGAACATATTCTTGGGGATTTCAATCTCTCTCTCTCGATCATCTATATATCGTTGGTGGCCAAAAAACACACATATATATATATGCATGCAATTTATGCGTAAAGGCGCGGGTGCCTCTAATAATGTGTGTGCGCACTCGATCGATGATCCCTAAACCTTAAACAACCCTAAAACCCCTAAATCCCTAATCCCTAAACCCTAAACACCCTAAACACTAAACCCTAAACCCTAGACCCTAAACGTACCCTAACCCTAACCCTAACCCTAACCCTAAACCCTAGCTAATCCTAAACCCCAATTAAACCCTATGTATATGCCAACGACACTTAATTGTGCATCGATCGAGCGGGTCATGGGTGCCTCGCGATCCTCTAATAAAATTAAATGTGCCATGCATTAACCATAAACCATATATATGTAACTAACCCTAGCTAATCAACCCTACTTAATTAAAACACATAACCCTAAACTATACTAGATATAACCCGATCTAATAAAAACATGCTCTATATATAGCAGCTAGCTAGCAAACCGTAGATTAACACCAATTAAAATATACATGGCCTATATCGATCATGTTGTATAACATATCCCTGAGATTCATTAATTAATTATATAATTATCGTGATAAATTAATTAACTTGAACTTTGACAAGTTCTCTCGAATGAAAACACATTTGATTAAGTTGCCTCATATATATATATAATTAGTGTGCATGCATGGCCTACAATGCATTCGTGCATATATTTTAATGTATATTTGAACATATTCTTGGGGATTTCAATCTCTCTCTCTCTCTCTCGATCATCTATATATCGTTGGTGGCCCAAAAAACACACATATATATGCATGCAATTTATGCGTAAAGGCGCGGGTGCCTCTAATAATATAATGTGTGTGCGCACTCGATCGATGATCCCTAAACCTTAAACAACCCTAAAACCTTAAAATCCCTAATCCCTAAACCCTAAACACCCTAAACACTAAACCCTAAACCCTAGACCCTAAACATACCCTAACCCTAACCCTAACCCTAACCCTAAACCCTAGCTAATCCTAAACCCCAATTAAACCCTATGTATAGGCCAACGACACTTAATTGTGCATCGATCGAGCGGGTCATGGGTGCCTCGTGATCCTCTAATAAAATTAAATGTGTCGTGCATTAACCCTAAACCATATATATGTAACTAACCCTAGCTAATCAACCCTACTTAATTAAAACACATAACCCTAAACTATACTAGCTAGCTGCTATAACCCGATCTAATAAAAACATGCTCTATATATAGCAGCTAGCTAGCAAACCGTAGATTAACACCAATTAAAATATACATGGCCTATATCGATCATGTTGTATAACATATCCCTGAGATTCATTAATTAATTATATAATTATCGTGATAAATTAATTAACTTGAACTTTGACAAGTTCTCTCGAATGAAAACACATTTGATTAAGTTGCCTCATATATATATATAATTAGTGTGCATGCATGGCCTACAATGCATTCGTGCATATATTTTAATGTATATTTGAACATATTCTTGGGGATTTCAATCGATCTCTCTCTCTCGATCATCTATATATCGTTGGTGGCCCAAAAAACACACATATATACGCATGCACTTTATGCGTAAAGGCGCGGGTGCCTCTAATAATGTGTGTGCGCACTCGATCGATGATCCCTAAACCTTAAACAACCCTAAAACCTTAAATCCCTAATCCCTAAACCCTAAACACTAAACCCTAAACCCTAGACCCTAAACGTACCCTAACCCTAACCCTAAACCCTAGCTAATCCTAAACCCCAATTAAACCCTATGTATAGGCCAACGACACTTAATTGTGCATCGATCGAGTGGGTCATGGGTGCCTCGTGATCCTCTAATAAAATTAAATGTGCCATGCATTAACCCTAAACCATATATATGTAACTAACCCTAGCTAATCAACCCTACTTAATTAACACACATAACCCTAAACTATACTAGCTATAACCCGATCTAATAAAAACATGCTCTATATATAGCAGCTAGCTAGCAAACCGTAGATTAACACCAATTAAAATATACATGGCCTATATCGATCATGTTGTATAACATATCCCTGAGAATCATTAATTAATTATATAATTATCGTGATAAATTAATTAACTTGAACTTTGACAAGTTCTCTCGAATGAAAACACATTTGATTAAGTTGCCTCATAATATATATATAATTAGTGTGCATGCATGGCCTACAATGCATTCGTGCATATATTTTAATGTATATTTGAACATATTCTTGGGGATTTCAATCGATCTCTCTCTCTCTCGATCATCTATATATCGTTGGTGGCCCAAAAAACACACATATATACGCATGCACTTGATGCGTAAAGGCGCGGGTGCCTCTAATAATGTGTGTGCGCACTCGATCGATGATCCCTAAACCTTAAACAACCCTAAAACCTAAATCCCTAATCCCTAAACCCTAAACACCCTAAACACACTAAACCCTAGACCCTAAACACCCTAAACACTAAACCCTAAACCCTAGACCCTAAACAAAAACCCTAAACCATAAACCCTAAACCCTAAACCCTAAACCCTAAACCCTAAAACCCTAAACCCTAAACCTAAACCCTAAACCCTATAAACACCCTAAACACTAATTAAAACCTAAACCCTAGACCCTAAACACTAAACCCTAAACCCTAGACCCTAAACACCGTAAACACTAAACCCTAAACCCTAAACACCCTAAACACTAATTAAACCCTAAACCATAGACCCTAAACACTAGACCCTAAACCCTAGACCCTAAACACCCTAAACACTAAACCCTAGACCCTCTAAACACAGTAAACACTAAACCCTAAACCCTAGACCCTAGCTAAACACCCAAAACACTAAACCCTAAACCCAGCTAGCTAACCCTAAACCCTAATTAAACCCTATATATATAGGCCAACGACACTTAATTGTGCATCAAGCAGGCCAGGGGTGCCTCGCGGTCCTCTAGTTAAATTAAATGTGACATGCATTAACCCTAAACCATATATATATAACTAACCCCTAGCTAATCAAACCCTAGTTAATTAAAACACATAACCCTAAACTATACTAGCTATAACCCGATCTAATAAAAACATGCTCTATATATAGCATGCAGCTAGCTAGCAAAAACGGTAGATTAAAACCAATTAATATATACATGGCCTATATATCGATCATATGTTGTATAACATCTCCCTGAGATTCATTAATTAATTATATAATTATCGATGATAAATTAATTAACTTGAATTTTGACAAGTTCTCTCGAATGAAAACACATTTGATTAAGTTTCCTCATAATATATATATAATTAGTGTGCATGCATGGCCTACCATGCATGCATTAATTCGTGCATATATTTTAATATATATTTGAACATATTCTTGGGGATTTCAATCTCTCTCTCTCGATCATCTATATATCGTTGGTGGCCAAAAAACACACATATATATGCATGCACTTTATGCGCAAAGGCGCGGGTGCCTCTAATAATGTGTGTGCGCACTCGATCGATGATCCCTAAACCTTAAACAACCCTAAAACCTTAAATCCCTAATCCCTAAACCCTAAACACCCTAAACACTAAACCCTAAACCCTAAACCCTAAACCCTAACCCTAACCCTAACCCTAACCCTAACCCTAAACCCTAAACCCTAAACCCTAAACCCTAAACCCTAAACCCTAAACCCTAAACCCTAACCCTAACCCTAAACCCTAAACCCTAAACCCTATAAACACCCTAAACACTAATTAAACCCTAAACCCTAGACCCTAAACACTAAACCCTAAACCCTAGACCCTAAACACCGTAAACACTAAACCCTAAACCCTAAACACCCTAAACACTAATTAAACCCTAAACCATAGACCCTAAACACTAGACCCTAAACCCTAGACCCTAAACACCCTAAACACTAAACCCTAGACCCTCTAAACACAGTAAACACTAAACCCTAAACCCTAGACCCTAGCTAAACACCCAAAACACTAAACCCTAAACCCAGCTAGCTAACCCTAAACCCTAATTAAACCCTATATATATAGGCCAACGACACTTAATTGTGCATCAAGCAGGCCAGGGGTGCCTCGCGGTCCTCTAGTTAAATTAAATGTGACATGCATTAACCCTAAACCATATATATATAACTAACCCCTAGCTAATCAAACCCTAGTTAATTAAAACACATAACCCTAAACTATACTAGCTATAACCCGATCTAATAAAAACATGCTCTATATATAGCATGCAGCTAGCTAGCAAAAACGGTAGATTAAAACCAATTAATATATACATGGCCTATATCGATCATATGTTGTATAACATCTCCCTGAGATTCATTAATTAATTATATAATTATCGATGATAAATTAATTAACTTGAATTTTGACAAGTTCTCTCGAATGAAAACACATTTGATTAAGTTTCCTCATAATATATATATAATTAGTGTGCATGCATGGCCTACCATGCATGCATTAATTCGTGCATATATTTTAATATATATTTGAACATATTCTTGGGGGATTTCAATCTCTCTCTCTCGATCATCTATATGTCGTTGGTGGCCAAAAAACACACACATATACGCATGCACTTTATGCGCAAAGGCGCGTGTGCCTCTAATAATGTGTGTGTGCGCACTCGATCGATGATCCCTAAACCTTAAACCCTAAATAAACCCTAATCCCTAATCCCTAAACCCTAAACACCATAAACATTAAACCCTAAACCCTAACCTCCTAACCCTAAACCCTAAACCCTAATTAAACCCTATATATATAGGCCAATGACACTTAATTATGCATCAAGCAGGCCAGGGGTGCCTCGCGGTCCTCTAATTAAATTAAATGTGCCATGCATATATATGTGTTTAATTTGGGGATTTCAATCGCTCTCTCGTATGTAGCTCTCTCTACCTCTATCTCTCTCTCTCTCTCTCTCTCTCTCTCTCTCTCGTTGGTGGCCAACAACACACACATGCACTTTGTGCGCAAAGGCATGCGCCTCTAATAATGTGTGCGCAGTCGATCGATCTAGTTTTGATTAATCATAGCACACAAATAAAGAAGTTGTATTTGAATCCACACAACCTATTAAAACACATAACCCCTAACATGGCCTAATTAATTAACCCTTCTCGATCTCTACCTAATTAGTGGAAATTGCACAAAATCAAAAGGGGTCCCTCACTAATTATGCATATCTGCTAGATTGTGATAAACTTTTGCCACATATATATTTGGTGGATGGGTGCATCTTGGCATGTAAACAATTAGTGTTTGCAAATGGCGTTGTCAAAATTTATGTACAAATGATTTCTTTCCATCCAAAGTGCATAAAATGGGAGTTTTAATGAAGAAAGTACAAATAAAACAGCTCAACATGCTTCCACACCCCGATTTTCACACGAAGTAGAGCATATTTAAAGGATAATTCCAGAGTTTTACTATTTTTCAAGCAACTTTGCTAATTTTCCCCCACTCACATGACTTTATGTCGATTTAACGAAAATATGGCGAATTTAAACTACATGGGCGGGATAGTTTGAATTGTGCGCGCGGCAAAGGGAACCGCCTATTCCTCAACCTTGTGCACGGCAAATTACACACGCAACTCCATTAAACGCCACCTACCAACCTTAATTATCACCCCGGCGGCCCGGCCGCATGACCCCCCACCCACCCGTAGACAACTTATCCCCGTCCGTGCGAAGAGCTTCCCCTCCCCGTCCCGTCCGTGCGAAGAAGAAGCTTCTCCTCCCCGTCGTTCTTCTCGAGACGCACCGGCGGTCAAGTTGATCCACGGTAGGGCTGCTATCTCTAGCTCAATCATGTATCGGGCAAGACAGCCTAACGATTTATATTTTCTTGATGCTGCTAAAAAAATTCGTCAGTATGCTCGAACTAATTGGCACTTTATAGTTTTCCGCTCGATTTGTCATCGATCAATTTGTTCATTTGCGTGGGCATATAGAGTCAGTTCTGCACTCGATCCGTTAATTTGCTGAAATGCCATGGCAGAGTTTTGTACACGATCTGTTTGCTAAAATGTCGATGGGCATTTTTTGTTTTGTACTCGACATGATTGCTGAAATGCATAATCATGTAGTATAGTTTTGTACTCGATGGATATACATTTCCTACTTCGCCTTAAATTAATCACCAACCACTGTATCTCATAATTAAACAGATGGACAGAACTTGGAAACTGCATGGACACTTATGTTCCCCTTCATATATAAATGGTGTTCAACCCTTTATGGGGTTTATTAGAGCTCATGATGGTCACAACCTGGACGTGTATTGCCCGCGCTGCACATGTATGAATGGTGAGAAGAGGCCTCACCCTGTAGTGGCAGATCATTTACACATTTTTGGGATGGACCGCACATATGTTAGGCGGGTTTAGCATGGTGAACCATATAATGATCCTTTAGCAGGAGAAGCAGATCTTGCTCACACTGTATGTGTGCTGGCATATGTAGTTAATTATTTATATTGATGTTGCCGCTGTTTCAATCAATAGTTTGCATTGTTGTGCAAGGTTCTGTACTCAAATTTAACTTGTTGCAGATGGATGGACGGGAAGGAGAGAAAAAGCGCTTGCTTCAGGAAACGGGTTTCAGCTCTGGGACATGTGTTGTGCCAGATGAGAAGGTAAATATGTAAAACGGCATTTGTTCAGGTTGCATCCCTTAGATGTTTGTCTAATCGGTTGATGTACTAATTGCAGAAGCATAGAGTTAAAGAGGTCTCTCAGTTTGATGGGAGATTTGAAGATGAATCTCAGTTTGATGCACCTGTGGATGGTACTGATGACGAGCCTTTCATAGACGAAGGTCCTGCACCTGAGATTATCCAGTCTACAGAAGGAGGCCGTGGACCGAGTACACAGCTTTGCGTTGAAGTGGATGCACGCCCGGAGATCATCACGGGCGTCCGGGTAGTCTCAAGACCACCCAGCCCTGATGCACCTGTGGATGGTACTGATGACGAGCCTCTCATAGACGAAGGTCCTGCACCTGAGATTATCCAGCCTACAGAAGGAGGCCGTGGACCGAGTACACAGCTTTGCGTTGAAGAGGATGCACACCCGGAGATCATCAGGGGCGTCCCGGTAGTCTCAGGACCACCCAGCCCTGATGCAAAATGTTGAGCTACTTTATGATTCGTACTCTTATGTTCTGGTGCTGTAGTATGTTATGATTTGTACGCCTTTGGCGCTAGATTAAGCATTCAGTGGATGATCGCGTTGCAAAATTCGACACCCACACAATCAGTTCATCGTACAAGTAGTAGCACAATTACTTCTACAGCGATTCCTGCCAGCGCATTAGTTGGTAGCATGAAACACTTTCAGGTACTCCCCTCTGATTCATATTAATGGACTCAATTCTGTCTAGATATGGATGTATCTAGATGCATTTGTTAACTAGACTAACAAACTTGAGTCAGTTAATATGAATCCGTGTAAACCGCCCAAGTCCTCGAGCAGCTAGTTTATTGACTCTGGACTCCAAGCCTCTCGCGGCAAGCCATCGACGAAGCTTTGACCAGATCTTGGCCCGCAATTTTTTGTGTGTGGCGAATAGCAAAGCTTTGACCAGTTCCTCTCGGGATACAGCACGCCGGTGAGCTTGCACGGTTGCCATGAGCACTTTCCGGCGGAACTTCCTCTTCAGCGCCCTCAAGCCGCTGCTGCGAGACAGCACGCAGTGCCTCGAGGTGGACGGAATTCTGGATCTCAGGGCGGGTGGTCCGCATCGTCCGGGAACGATCTCCAGCGGGTTAACGAGGACATGCATGGCGGCCAGGGGATTTGTTTTTTGTTTTTTTTTGGTTTGAGCTTGGGATTTGGGGTTTTTTCGGATAGGGGAGGAGGAACCGAGGAAGAGGAAGGAACAGCCGCGTGCTTGGCGCGTGGCGGTGTGCTTGAATTTCGAATTTTTGTGAAATGTTTCATTTCCCCGCTACAATTCGGGGGTTTCTTGACGCGCCAATGCGTCCCGCCGGGCAGCTTCAAGTAAATTTGGGGTGCCACACTATGGGCCCTAGTTTCAGTGAGACATGTAATGACTAGTCACATCAGTAAGTTCACTGTGTAATAAAATATGTTACCCCTCCCCTTTATGTAGCACCCCTTCTCTCCCGATCGAGTGCCGATTGCCGACGGATGCAAGCCGCTAGCTCGATCCCCTCCTTTCGCCTCCACCGTCCAGGCATCCAGCTTGGAGGGGCAAGCTGCATCTAGCCCAAGCGGATTAGGTAGGACTAGTAATGTTCTCTCCTTTCTCGAGATCGGTTCTTTTTTCCTCTCCTCGATATCTTGCGCATCTCTTTCCTATTCTGGGCAAAGGGGTGTCTTTCTGGTCACCCTCGAGCTGGGAGTGATTGATGGGGGTGGGGGGCGGGGGCTACCTTTGCTTGGATTGGGGTGTTCTTCCTTTATTTGTCGACATTTGCAACCTTTGTAGTTTCTGCTGATCCTCACTGTATCTTTTGTCAGCTTGTACAGGAAAGGCAAGACCTCGGCGGTGGGGGCAATGGAGCGTAAGGCCACCACGCATGTGGGCAGTTGGCTGAGCCTGAGCTGCGTCCCCAGCCCCGCGAAGCAGGTACTCCGTTTGCTTATCCACTCTTTACCTTTTAAGTGTCTCTCTGGTCTCTGCATCCTCAATCTGTTCCTGTTCTGGAATATGCTTAAAGTAGCACATGTCTTCAGCTGTTTGTGCGTAAAGCCTCTGTGACACCATGCTCTATATTCTCTGTATCAGGTTGGTACCTCCAGGTTCCGTGCTGAGGCTATGGGGAACGAGAATAGCGCCCCACCTGCTGCAGGAGCATGGCCCGATCTGCAGCACAAGAAGCGAAATGCCACTGCCGAGCTGGGCAGGGACCGCCCAGGGGTAATTTTTTTAACCAACTTACCATGATGTAGTCTGAATCTGATACTCCCTCAGATCCAAATTAATTGACTCAACTATCTGTAGATACGGATGTATCTAGATGTGTTTTAGCTCTAGATACTACTGCCTCCATCCCAAAGCTTTGGGCTTATATTATTTTTAGAAAGTCAAACTATACCATGTTTGACTAAGCTTTTACCAAAAATCAGTAACATGCA
This sequence comes from Lolium multiflorum, assembly GCA_030979885.1. Taxonomy (NCBI): domain Eukaryota; kingdom Viridiplantae; phylum Streptophyta; class Magnoliopsida; order Poales; family Poaceae; genus Lolium; species Lolium multiflorum. Next base: position 143,534,729 of record CM061747.1, read on the forward strand.
AAATACAAAATTAATATCATTAAATAGATAATAAAATATATTTTCCTACGGTATCTACACAGTATTATATTTGTTGATAGAATGTTCTAAAATTTTGGTCAAACTTTGCTTGTTTTGATTTCTCAAAAATAAATAAGGCTTAAGCTTTTGGATGGTGGTAGTACATTCATATCTAGACAAAGCTGAGTTAACTAGTTTTTTTGTCTGTCCATAGCTAGTGTTCACGCTGCAAAAGGCTAAGAGCATCCACTATATGCATCAGTCTATCTCATACAGTAATTCAATATCACTGCTGAGGTCTGCCTTTTGTTTTGCTATTCATATGCAGACTGAAACTTTAGGGCCTTTACTCAAAAGGAAGATCAAAACTGCGGCTGATCAGGCTGCCAGTATGTTGATGCCGCCCCCATCTTCTAAATGCCTCTACAAGCACAAGGCCACGCACCAGCTGGGTGGTGATCTTTTAATGAATATGGTATATTTTCTTAATCCACAAAACATGCCTTGATTTTTCTCTGTTTATTGTCGGTTTTTTCTATGCTTGCCAAAAGTTTACAACAACAACAACAACAACCAAGCCTTTCAGTCCCAAACAAGTTGGGGTAGGCTAGAGTTGAAACCCATAAGATCTCGAAGCCAAAAGTTTAGAAACACCAAATTCGTTTGCTTACAATCATCATACAGTAATGTTCATCTACTCCAGTTCCCCTAACCCAACATAAAATGATGTTAATTTCGATTTTTAGATTAAAAGAGCACCATTAGGCGCTGTTAATTACGACTTTGAGATTAAAATGTCATTTGCAATTGTTAATTACAATTTTGAGACAATTGGTTAGTTTAACCTCGATCTCTTCTGCTCTCCATTTTTCCCAACCGAACAAAAATGTAACCATTCCATTCCTCTGAAATGGAACCATTCCATTCCATTCCACGCTGTTTCAGAACCGAACACACCCTTGCATTGTTGTGAACTGTTGTCCATACACGGCCATACCCTTCCACTTACATCCAGCACTATATGCATCAGTCTGTCTCAGAGTCATTCAATATCACTGCTGAGATCTGTTCCCATTCTTATGCAGGCTGAAACTGCTGCGCCTTTACTCAAGTGGATGCAAAATGGGGCTAATGAGGCTGCTGTGAGGACGATGGTGCCGGCACCATCTTCCGAAAACCTCTACAAGCACGAGGCCATGGGCCAGCTGGGTGGTGACCTTTTAATGAATCTGGTATATTTTCTTAATCCACATACATGATTTCATTATTATCTGTTTAATTACTGTTGGCTTTGTCTAATGCTTACCAAAAGTTCAGAAACACTGCGTTTGCTTACAATCATCATACACTAATTTTTCACTTTTCAGTCTGTCTCATCCAGTATATAAACTGTTGATTTCCATTGGCTTCTTTTGTAATCATTTGCATTGTTGTCAACTGTTCTCTATGCACAACCCTATTCTTCCACTTACACCCGCACTATTTGCATCAGTCTATCTCATAGATTTATTAAATATCAATGATGAGTTCTGTTGCTATTCATATGCAGGATGAAACTTCTGTTCCTCTACTCAAATGGATAAAAAATGATCCTGATGAGGCTGCTGTGAAGACGATGGTGCTGCCACCATCTTCTGAAAACCTCCTCAAGCACAAGGCCACGGGCCAGCTGGGTGGTACCCTTTTCAGTAAGCAGGTATATTTTCTTAATCCTCATACATGATTTGATTTTTGTCTGTTTATTGCCGGCTTTGTCTAATGCTTACCAATAGTTCAGAAACACACACACCTATTCTTCCACTTACATCCAGCACTATATGCATCAGTGTCTCATAGATTCATTTTATATATCACTGCTGATGTCTGTTGCTCTTCAATTTTTATATGCAGACTGAAACTGCTAAGCCTTCATTGGTCAAAAGGATTGCAACTGCTGCTGATGAGGCATCTGCAGAGGCTGCCACCAAGTTACTGTCAGCCCCACCTTCTGGATGCTTATATAAGCTCAAGTCCAAGGATCAGCCGGGCCGTAACCATCCAAGGGTTCGGGTATATTTTCTTAAGCCACATATACATGCCATGATTTATGTCTGATATTATCACTGGCTCTGTCTAATGCTTTTTGGAATTCGGAAACACCAAATTAGCATGCTTATATTCATCATACACTAATTTTTCACTGTTCAGTTTGTAACATAGTGTTATGCACTTGCTTGTCAACATTTGCATTGCTCTGAACTATGCACTTTACACAACCTAATTCTTCCACTTACGTTCAGCGCTACGCACCAGTAGTACCTCCCATGTTTCCTTCACCATCCCGATGCCGAGCTTGCGGGAATATGGCGGGCCCATGTACATACCCCGCATATAACACCTCCTATGGCTCTATCTACCTTTCTAGTAGCTCCTTCACAGAGTTACAGGTATGTATTCTCAGTGGTTTAGCATGAATTGGCATATAGTAAAGTCTTGTTTTTAGTCTTCCTGCTTCTTACATTTGTATCAATTTTCACATGCAGACTGTACCTTGTGAACTTCGTCCAATGATTAACCAGATGTGTCCGCATGAAGGATCTTTCACTATGCATGGCAATGGCAAATTGATGAACACCTACACGGTCTATGAGGTGTATGTCTACAAGACGCAGGCCATCACATATTTGTATGGACATGATTGGAGAAAGTTTGCTTTTGACTACGGTCTGAAGAAGGGCGACGAGCTGAGGATCAGAAACTCAAACGGGCAGATATACGTAACTGCTTACAGAGTTGGAGACACTTCCAAATATATAATATGTAACTTTTTTCTACTCATATCTTTTGATAACTGCATTCTGAGCAGTTGTTCTAAACCATTCCCTCTGTTCTAGCTTGCTGGGTTTAACATGATCAAAGCTGCAGATCCCCTGACGGAACAGGAGCGGATGTCACAAAGGGCAACCACACCAGCACCGGCACCGGCTTCCCACTCTCCTGCATCAGCACCGGTTCCTGTACCAGCTCCGTTTACTGCATCTACCCAGCAGTCCCCTACATCAGCATTGGTTCCTGTAGAGGCCCCATATACTACACATGCCCAGCAGGCTCCTGCATCGGCACTGGTTCCTCTAGCTGCACCGTTTCTGCACCTGTGAGTCTCCTGCATCAGCACCGGTTCCTCTAGAGGCACCGTTTCTGCACCTGCCCAGCAGTCTCCTGCATCAGCACCAGCTCGTGTACCAGCCCGAGGCTCATGCACCTGCCCCAGCCAGATCACCGAGGTCTCAGCTCATTGCTGTGGCCACCCGTGTGGTGACCAGGACGCATCTGAAGGCTATGTTCGTGAGTATATGACAGCATAACTGCTCTTATCTTGATGTCTTCTCTGCTCAAAGTCTCACATGGTTCAGTGCATTGGTGCCATTGACTAATTTTTGGTGGTATCTCTTGCTTTGAATCAGAAATTGCCTAAAAGTATCTCCAAGGATCTCAATGCTGGCCGAAGGGGCAAGATATCCCTCGTCATGGAGAGTGAAGGTCTCACCGTGGAGGGACGGTACTCTGTCAGTCCCACAGATGGCCGCTTGGCTGTTACTTCCAGGTGGAAAAAGTTCATTGACGGTGCCAAACTTCGCATTGGATCAAAGTTGAAGGTCAAGATCTTTCGATGCCGCTGTGACATGCTGGTCATAAAGTTCGCGGTTGTCTAGTTCTGTTGTCCCATGAGCCCTTAGCAAATGCATTTGTAGTTATACTTATATAAGGTTATCTTATCTGAACTGCTAATTAATTGTATGGGTGGTAAAACTCTGGCAAGCTTTTGCTCTTAGCAAGTATGTATGTATGATCAGCTATTATGATAACTAATGTTTGTGTTCATCTTAATTTGCATTTCCCTTTTAGAAAAAAACTTAATTTCTATTTTGGCTGACCTGTTAGAGAACTATCAGATTGAACCCACAACATGATTCATATAGATTCATTACACTGAGCCACATGTCTTGACCTTGCGATACACTACTTCCATTAATTAGTGCAAGAAGGCTTACCTGAGCTGCCTGAACCATGGCAGATTCGAATCCACCTTATCTATCTAGAAATACAACCTTTGCAGAAAGAGGATTTGCAGTATGGGGAGGCTGACATTGGGGACCCATGAGCCAGCAGCGTCGTCAACGTTTTAAAGGTGGCAGGAGATCGAAAGAAAAAATAAGCCAAAAATCAGTTGGTAAACAAATTCAAGAAAAGAAACATTTACCTTTCTGAGAGTATGACATGCGGGACCCATGAGGCAGCAGCATCCTCAACTATTTCAAGGCGGCAGGGGATCAAAATAAAAAAGGAAATAGCCAGAAATTAATTAGGGTAAAAAATAAATCCATCAAAGGAAACTTTTATTGTTCATAGAGGATGACATGTGGGACCGACTTGCCAGCTGCGTCGTCATCGTTTCAAAGGGGGCAGGGGATCAAAAAAAAAGGCAAATAGCCAGAAATTAGGGGAAAAAATAAATCCAACAAAGAAAACTTTTATTGTTCATAGAGGATGACATGCGGGACCCATGAGCCAGCAGCTTCCTCAACGTTTCAAAGTCGGCATGAGATTGAAAGAAAAAGTCAAGTGACATAATATCAGGAGCCAAAAATAATCCAAGAAAAGAAACTTTATTGTACATAGAGGATGACATGCGGGTCCCATTTTGTAGCAGCGGTCTCAACGCTTCCAAGGCGGCACAGGACCGAAAGAAAAATGAAGTAGCCAGAAATCAGGGTGTGAAAAAAATCCAAGAAAAGAAAGATTTTAATTGGGCTGTATCTGGACATCTGGGCCTTCGAACTATCCTGCTGGGCCTTTTGACTCGTACAATTTCAGCCCACTCCAAAACAGGAAAGGTCGGATTTTTCTCAAAAAAAAACAGGAAAGTCCTATGCTTCGCAAAAACAAAAAACAAGGAGATTCAACATATAAGTTTGTTTATGTAGATATAAAGATTTAATTTATCCGTTTGCAATAGCTCAGAGCGAAATACAACGTTTATTGTCTGCAAAATAAAATATCACATGTTTCTTGTACGGGGAGGCTGACATCGGGGACCCATGAGCCAGCAGCGGAGTCAACGTTTCAAAAAGGCGGGGGATCGAAAATAAAAAAACCAAAAATCAGTTGGTAAAAAAATACAAGAAAAGAAAACATTTATCGTTCTGAGAGGATGACATGCGGGACCCATGAGGCAGCAGCATCCTCAACGTTTCAAAGTCGGCATGAGATCGAAAGAAAAAGGCAAGTGACATAATATCAGGAGCCAAAAATAATCCAAGAAAAGAAACTTTATTGTACATAGAGGATGACATGCGGGTCCCATTTTGTAGCAGCGGTCTCAACGTTTCCAAGGCGGCACAGGACCAAAAGAAAAATGAGGCAGCAACATTCTCAACAATTCCAAGGCGGCAGGGGATCAAAAGAAAAATAAAGGAAATAGCCAGAAATTAATTAGGGGTCAAAAATAAATCCACCAAAGGAAACTTTTATTGTTCATAGAGGATGACATGTGGGACCGACCTGCCAACAGCGTCCTCATCGTTTCAACGGGGGCAGGGGATCAAAAGAAAAAGGCAAATAGCCAGAAATTAGGGGTAAAAAATAACTCCAAGAAAGGAAACTTTTATTGTTCGTAGAGGATGACATGCGGGACCCAGCAGCTTACTCAACGTTTCAAAGGCGACATGAGATCGAAAGAAAAAGGCAAGTGACCAAATATCAGGAGCCAAAAATAATCCAAGATTTATTGTACATAGAGGATGACATGTGGGTCCCATTTTGCAGCAGCGGTCTCAATGTTTGTAATGCGGCTTGAGATCAAAAGAAAAAGAAAGTAGCTAGTAATTAGGGGGTGAAAAAAAATCCAAGAAAAGAAAGTTGATGGACATAGAGGATGACATGCGGGTCCCTTGAGCCAGCGCTTACTCAACGTTTCAAAGGGGGCAGGGGATCAAAAGAAAAAGGCAAGCCAAAAATCAGAGGGTGAAAAAAAATCCAAAAAGGAAACTTTTATAGCACATAGAGGATGACATGCGGGTCCCATGAGCCAGCAGGTTCCTCAACGTTTCAAACGTGGCATGAGATCGAAAGAAAAAGGCAAGTGACCAAATATCAGGAGCCAAAAATAATTCAAGAAAAGAAAGTTTTATAGTACATAGAGGATGACATGCGGGTCCCATTTAGCAGCAGCGGTATCCGTTTGAGAGGCGGCAGGGGATCGAAAGAAAAAGTCAAGTGACCAAATATGAGGTGCCAAAAAATCCAAGAAAAGAAAGTTTTATAGTACATAGAGGATGACATGCGGGTCCCATTTAGCAGCAGCGGTATCACTTTGAGAGGCGGCAGGGGATCGAAAGAAAAAGTCAAGTGACCAAATATGAGGTGCCAAAAAAATCCAAGAAAGAAAGTTTTATAGTACATAGAGGATGACATGCGGGTCCCATTTAGCAGCGGTATCACATTTGAGAGGCAGCGGTGATCGAAAGAAAAAGTCAAGTGACGAAATATGAGTGCCAAAAAATCCAAGAAAAGAAAGTTTTATAGTACATAGAGGATGACATCGGGTCCCATTTAGCAGCGGTATCACCGTTTGAGAGGCGGCAGGGGATCGAAAGAAAAAGGTAAGTGACCAAATATGAGGTGCCAAAAATAATTCAAGAAAAGAAAGTTTTATAGTACATAGAGGATGACATGCGGGTCCCAGTTAGCAGCAGCGGTAGGCGGCAGGGGATCGAAAGAAAAAGGCAAGTGACCAAATTTGAGGTGCCAAAAATAATCCGAGGAAAAGAAAGTTTTATAGTACATTGAGGATGACATGCGGGTCGTTAGCAGCAGCGGTATCACCGTTTGAGAGGCGGCGGGGATCGAAAGAAAAAGGCAAGTGACCAAATTTGAGGTGCCAAAAATAATCCAGGAAAAGAAAGTTTTGTAGTACATTGAGGATGACATGCGGGTCCATTAGCAGCAGCGGTATCACCGTTTGAGGCGAGCGGGGGATCGAAAGAAAAAAGGTAAGTGACCAAATATGAGGTGCCAAAAATAATTCAAGAAAAGAAAGTTTTATAGTACATAGAGGATGACATGCGGGTCCCATTTAGCAGCAGCGGTATCACCGTTTGAGAGGCGGCGAGGGGATCGAAAGAAAAGGCAAGTGACCAAATTTGAGGTGCCAAAAAAACTCCAAGAAAAGAAAGTTGATTGCACATAGAGGATGACATGCGGGTCCCATTTAGCAGCAGCGGTCTCAACGTTTCCAAGGCGGCAAGGGATCAAAAGAAAAAGGAAGTAGCCAGAAATCGGGGGTCAAAAAAATCCAAGAATAGAAAGAATTTTGGTTCATAGAGGATGACATGCGGGACCCATGATCTGCATCGTAAACGGCTCGATCGGAGAACGTTGAACGAGATGGCGCGATGTAGAAAAAAAACAATGCCAGAGAGGCTGCCATCTGGGCCCTACATCCCTCGGCGGTGCGGATTTGCGTTGACTCGGCCGGCGAACCCGAGATTTCGAGATGCACCACGTCCCGGGCCACCATACGCCACGTTTTGGCCGCTTTCGTCGGGCTAGGTGGCCTCAAAAACGAGAAAAAAAAAGTTTTGACATGCACCACGGAGGGACCAAAATCGTCGGCCATGGTACACCAGCAACCACGGCGCGACTTCAACTTCGTCGGCCATGGAAGAAGGGAGAGATTATGGTGTCTTCCCTTTTTCGGGTGATGATGATGATGTTGTTGTGCGGGTTTGTCGGTCTGTGAGGAGGTCGGCGGCGTAGAGTCGAGCGAGAGAATGAGAGAGATTTGTTTTTTTGTGAGGGACAACCGAAGGATCAGAAGGACCCACAGACTTCCAATACGCATCCTGATGCGTCTTCTCTTGACAAAGAAGATGGCTGGGGTTGGCGTACCTATTGCACGTGACTTGTGCTCACTCAAGTGTGGGACCTCACGCGTGGGCACCACACGTAAGTGACGGAGACCTGTTGGTGTAAAAACTCGGTTGATTATAATAGTGCATTAGAACAAAGTTTCCTATGGATTCAAGGGTAGGAAATCCAAGTTAACTCATTTACATGACATTATTTTTTCCATGAAGCAAAGTTAACACTATCAATTGGTACATTTTGGAGTGACTAAGAAGGATCAATGCTTACTTATTCGTTTAATTTCACGTGTTAAACTTGTCTAAATCTTGTTCAAACCTAGGATTTGACCAAGATTCAAATGGGCAGAAAAATAATTAAAAAACAGAAAAATGAAAAACCAAATCACATAGTCTTCTTATGTCATATAGTAAGCATTCAAGTTGATAAACAAGGTCTAGACATATTCAAACCAGACAAATCATGTATCTATACCCCTAACCCCTAAACTCTGTCTTATGAAGTCAAGCGTGTGAAGAGAAGTGGTTTTGGGTTTCAAACATCGAAATTTCAAAAACCTCCCAAAAGCTTCATTTTAGAGTGACTAAGAAGGATACATGCTTCCCTTTACATTTTCATGTTTTAAACTTGTTTAAATTATCTTGGTCAAACCTAGGATTTGAGAAGATACAAATGGGTGGGCACAAAATTCAAAAATCAGAAAAATGAAAAACCAAATCGCATAGTCTTCTTATGTCATATCGTAAGCAATCAAGTTGATAAACAAGGTCTAGATATATCCAAACCAGACAAATCATGTATCTACCCCCTGTCGATCTTATGAAGTCTAGCATGAAGGGAAGTCGTTTTGGGTTTCAAACATTGAAATTTAAAGAACATCCCAAAAGCTTCATTTTAGAGTGACTAAGAAGGATACAGACTTCCCTTTTCATTTTCATGTTTTAAATTTGTTTAAATCTTGGTCAAACCAAGGATTTGACCAAGATTCAAATGGCCCTAAAAATTCAGAAAAAAATGAAAAGAATGAAAAACCAAAGCACATAACATTCTTATGTCATATGTATAGTAAGCATTCAAGTTGATATACAAGGTCTAGACATATATATTCAAACCTAGGATTTGACTAGCTAAGATTCAAATGGGCATAACAAATTCAAAAAACAAAAACCAAACACATAGTCTTCTGATGTCATATAGCAAGCATTCAAGTTGATAAACAAACTTGTTTAAATCATGGTCAAACCTAGGATTTGACCAAGATTCAAATGGGCATAATTTTAAAAAAATTGTAAAATCAAGGCACATAGTCTTCTTATGTCATATAGTAAGCATTCAATTAAGTTGATAAACAAGGTCTAGACATATCAAACCAGAAAATTCAGGTGTCTAGCTACCCCTAACCCTAAACTCTGCACGAAGAGAAGTGGTTTTGGGTTTCAAACATGGATATTTCAAAAACCCTCCCAAAAACCTTCATTTTGGAGTTAATAAGAAGGATCAAGGCTTACTTTTTCATTTTCATGTTTTAATCTTTTTTAAATCTTTGTCAAACCTAGGTTTTGACCAATATTCAAAAGGGCATAATTAAAAAAATGAAATATCAAGGCACATAGTCTTCTTATGTCATATAGTAAGCATTCAATTAAGTTGATAAACAAGCTCTAGACATATTCAAACCAGAAAAATCATGATGTATCTACCCCCTATATATCCCTAAACCCTAACTTATGAAGTCAAGCACGAAGAGAAGTGGTTTTTGGTTTAAATCATGGAAATTTCAAAAACCCTCCCAAGAGCTTCATTTTGGAGTGACTAATTAAGAAGCATACATGCTTACCTTTTCATATTCATGTTTTAAACTTGTTCAAATCTAGGTCAACAAACCTAGGATTTGATGAAGAATCAAATGGGTATAAAAAATTTAAAAACAAGCTCTAGATAAGCTCAAGTTGAAAAACAAGTTCTAGACATATTCCAACCAGAAAAATCATGCATGTACCCCCTATATATATATCCCTAAACCCTGACTTATGAAGTCAAGCATGAAGAGAAGTGGTTTTTGGTTTCAATCATGGAAATTTCAAAAACCCTCCCAAGAGCTTCATTTTGGAGTGGCTAAGAAGGATAGATACTTAATTTTTCATATTTATGTTTTAAACTAGTTTAAATCATGGTCAAACCTAGGATTTGACCAAGATTCAAATGGGCATAAAAATTCAAAATAAATGAAAATAAATGAAAAACCAAGGCACGTAGTCTTCTTATGTCATATAGTAAGCATTCAATTAAGTTGATAAACAAGGTCTAGACATATTCAAACCAGAAACATCATGTATCTAGCTACCCTAGCCCTAAACTCTGTCTTATGAAGTCAAGCATGCATGAAGAGAAGTCGTGGTTTTTGGTTTCAAACATGGAAATTTTAAAAACCCTACCAAGATCTACATTTTGGAGTGACTAAGAAGGATATATGCTTAATTTTTCCTATTCATGTTTTATTAAACTTGTTTAAATCATGGTCAAACCTAGGATTTGACCAAGATTCAAATGGGCATAAAAATTCAAAAAAACAAAAAAATGGAAAATCAAGGCACATAGTCTTCTTATGTCACATTAGTAAGCATTCAATTAAGTTGATAAACAAGGTCTAGATATATTCAAACCAGAGAAATCATGTATCTACCCCTAACCCTAAACTCTATCTCATGAAGTCAAGCATGAAGATATGTGGTTTTTGGTTTAAAACATGGAAATTTCAAAAACCCTCCCAAGAGCTTCATTTTGGAGTGACTAAGAAGGATATATGCTTAATTTTTCATATTCATGTTTTCAACTTGTTTAAATCATGGTCAAACTTAGGATTTGACCAAGATTCAAATGGGCATAAAATTAAAAAAACAATAAAATGAAAAACCAATGCACATAGTCTTCTTATGTCATATATATAGTAAGCATTCAATTAAGTTGATAACAAGGTCTAGACATATTCAAACGAGAAAAATCATGTATCAAGCTACCCCTAACCCCAAACTCTGTCTTATGAAGTCAAGCATGAAGAGAAGACGTGGTTTTGGTTTCAAACATGGAAATTTCAAAAACCCTCTCAAGAGCTTCATTTTGGAGTGACTACGAAGGATACATGCTTAATTTTCATATTCATGTTTTAAACTTGTTTAAATCATGGTCAAACCTAGGATTTGACCAAACCTAGGGGCATATATGAATCTTTAGCAGGTGCGTTTTTTTACTAATCCATATGGAATATTTTGATAAAACCCTTTTAGAAGGCTTTGTTAAGGCCTCAAGGACAATGAGTTGGGAGGAGGCCAGGTAGACTGTAGCTAGGCATTGATTCGGAATTTATGATGCTTGCGACTTGCTTGCGTGGCTTGTTGATTTCCCAGGTGACGCAGCTTTTTTTTTGACTGCCCAGCCATGGATAGGTCATAGGAGTGCAGAGCTGTAGGCGGTGCGGATAAGTACGCGGGGCATTGATGATGTAGGTGTGTTCGGTTGCCCACGCGAGTGCAGAGCTGTAGGGTTATGCGAGTAGGCCTTTAAACTGGGAGGTGGCACAAGAAGATTTTAGTAAGGAATGGTTCCTTTCCAGAGGAATGGAATGGTTCCATCCCCGCGTTCGGTTTGGACAAAAAGGAGGTACAGAATGGTACTGTTTTTTGTTCGGTTGGAGGAATTGGAGAGCAGAACGGAATGTGGTTAAACTAAACTTTTGTCTAAGAATCGTAATTAACAATGGCAAATAGCCTTTTAAATCTTAAAATCGTAATTAACAACGCCTAATGGCCTTTTTAATCTTAAAATCGTAATTAATGTTATTTTTTGTATGGTCGGGGAATTTGGAGAGTAGAACGGAATGAAGTTAAAGTTTAATCTTTTGTCTAAATATCGTAATTAATAGTGGCCTTTTTAATCTCAAAATCATAATTAACAACAACTAATAATTTTTTTGGTTGGATTAGTGAAGTGCTTTGTAATTAATAGCGGCTAAGTAACAGCCGTTCCACCACATTCCACCGATTCGGTGGAATGGGTGCATTCTGCATATGGGGAGAATATTCCCTTTCGAGGAACCACTCGGTTCCGTTCCATTCGAACACAGAAAGGTGCGGCCATGGATAGGTCATAGGAGTGCAGAGCTGTAGGCGGTGCGGATAAGTACGCGGGGCATTGATGATGTAGGTGTGTTCGGTTGCCCACGCGAGTGCAGAGCTGTAGGGTTATGCGAGTAGGCCTTTAAACTGGGAGGTGGCACAAGAAGATTTTAGTAAGGAATGGTTCCTTTCCAGAGGAATGGAATGGTTCCATCCCCGCGTTCGGTTTGGACAAAAAGGAGGTACAGAATGGTACTGTTTTTTGTTCGGTTGGAGGAATTGGAGAGCAGAACGGAATGTGGTTAAACTAAACTTTTGTCTAAGAATCGTAATTAACAATGGCAAATAGCCTTTTAAATCTTAAAATCGTAATTAACAACGCCTAATGGCCTTTTTAATCTTAAAATCGTAATTAATGTTATTTTTTGTATGGTCGGGGAATTTGGAGAGTAGAACGGAATGAAGTTAAAGTTTAATCTTTTGTCTAAATATCGTAATTAATAGTGGCCTTTTTAATCTCAAAATCATAATTAACAACAACTAATAATTTTTTTGGTTGGATTAGTGAAGTGCTTTGTAATTAATAGCGGCTAAGTAACAGCCGTTCCACCACATTCCACCGATTCGGTGGAATGGGTGCATTCTGCATATGGGGAGAATATTCCCTTTCGAGGAACCACTCGGTTCCGTTCCATTCCACAACCGAACACAAGAATGGGCTCTAGGTGCGGAACGGTTCCATTCCATTCCACTTGGTTCTGGAACCGAACACACCCTAAATGCGTTGCAATGGAAAATGACAGTGTGTGGTGGCCTGATGGTGAAGAAGAAAGGTCGGGCGAAGAGTTGTTGGCTAGAGTCGGTTTTATACGAATCGACGAGGTGCGGGATAGTTTGATTTTAAGGGCTCCTTTCATTCACAGGATAGGGAAATCATAGGAGTAGGAATGTAGGATTGGGATTTGGGATGACATGTGTAGTTAAATCCTATAATAAGATGAGTTGCGTTTGATTGCGCCAAATGAATTTTTCCATGAGGTAGGACCAAATATTTAATCCTATACTAGGATTTGCACTACTTGATGATTCCTATAGGATTATTTCCTATTGGATATGTTCATATGAATCAAACTACTAGTGTAGGAAATATTCCTATAAGATCTAAATCCTATTATCTTATACCAACCTAATATGAATCAAAGAAGCCCTAAAGGATTTTCGAAGGAATCATGTACGAAGTATGATTTTTCTAAGTCACCCAACATATATACTAGGAATAGAACTAAGTAGTACCATATACTTAGGCCCGCATGCACAAATATTAAGTGTGGATTGAGGAAGTCGATAACTTGGGAAAAAACTTTCGCAACTGCACACCTATGTTACCACCCTTGCGACGCTAATTGTCGTAGAGCTGACCTAGAACGAACTCTTGTCTCGGTTAACATGAGAGAGATAAGGGATAAATACAATTGTGATACACTTTCCTAATATTTTGTTGAATGAGATAATCTTGTGTTTTCCTAATAGGGTTAATTAAGTACACATTTGGCAGCTCGTGTGTTGCATACGTTGGTGAACTTTAGACCCCAACTATATATTATTATTTGAACTCACCTCTAACACTTAATTATGTATAATAAGGTCCCTAACTAACCTCAAACACAATTAGGTATAACAGCGGTCCATAACTAACCTCAAACACTTAATTAGGTCTTACATTGCCCCCTTAGACTACCCCTTACCCTCAGCGACGTACGCAACATGGTGTTTGGGTTGAATGGCCCACCCTATTTTAAAATGTTTTAGTTAATTAATTATGTAAAAAATTATCACATATAAAGTGGAAAAAAGAAAATTAGTAAGGTGTGCCCACCTGGCCTACGGTTGTTTTGTGCGTCCTCCACTGCGTACTCCTCTTGATCTGTGACGATGAACATAGTTCTTTAGAACACATGCAACACTTACAGTTGATAGGCCGTTGCAAAGCTAATCAATGATAAAACCTGCTTTCATAATCCATTGTACTTTGATTTAATTAGTCCCTCTAATGGACCCCAACTATGTGTGCTTGAGATTTAGCAAAATGCTTTGCCGCCGTGCCACATAACAAATAATAAACAGACCAATCAAGTTTTTATCATTGCTAGACCTAACTAAGTGTTCAAGTGCTCAATTTTGACCACATTAGAGTTGAGGGGCCAAACATAATTCTTAAATACGTGAGGGACCGAACATATACTTCTAAACACCCGAGGGACAAGACAAATTTGAGTACTATTGTTATTATTAGACTAGTCACAATGGGGAGTATCATATAATAGTATCATACATATGATACTAATGTACGATATTATTTTCACAGTCCATATTATCATCATGTAGTAGTATAATATGTTACATGTATTTAGGGATTTGTAGAATCTCAATACAAAAGTGTGTACAAGATTTGTTTGGCAGTAATTTTTCTAGTTCTACATGATATGATACGATATCTACCTATGATACCACTATCGTCTCTTTCATCATTAACTGATATGACACATCAACATTTTGCATGCATGTAGTGCATGATACTACTTATGATATTGCCATTGCGAGTAGTCTCCCTTTGTCCTAGAGTACAATGCCAATTTGTTTTCAGAGGCAAACTTAGACTAATACTTGGGCCCGCCAATTATGAGTTGCATGTCATTCAAAACTATATCATCGGATGCTTGTTTCGATGAACTTTCCAATGGTATATTTTGCGGATGTCATAAAATTAGGCTGGTCATACTATTTCTATAGTGGGTAGTATCATGGAGTAGTATCATAGTAATGCTACATTTATTATTTTTTAGAATCTCAATGCAAATTTGTGTACAAGATTTGTTTAGCATTAAGTTTTCTCGTTGTTTGCGCTATGATACAGTATCTACCTATGTTACACTAATCTCCTCTCTCCTACTTAATTAGCTGCCACATCAACATTTTTGTGGGACCAATGTGTATGATACTAGCTATGATACTAGCACTATCATGTGGGTACCTAAATCTCGAGTCAAAGTTTGACACGAAACCGATGTGGACTTTATTCATGGTGGAAGGGAGTAACAATCATAAGCACATTATTATTATTGTTTGAACAACATTTTATTTGATGTGCCATAAGAAGTTTAGAAACTCCTAGCCTGCGGAGGTGGCGTTTTGGCACACGCGTGCATATGCACCAATTATAGAAAATGATTAAAAAAAATTATATAAATGTTAATTTTTTTGGTATACATTGTGACATCATATGTTCGTTCACAAGTTTTCGTGGAAAAACGACATTTTGTGTGGCGTGTAAAAAAAGGCAAAAAATATACTGTACGTAGTCGTGTTACAACATCAAAATTTGTCTTTTTTATAGGAGCCACATAATTTTTTTGTGAGAAAACTTGTGTACCAACATAAAATGTCTAGATATACATGTAAAATTTTAGTTTAGAATTTTTTGACACTTTGAAATATGGATTCACATAATGGGAGCATATGCTCCTATGAGGCAAAGTGCATTTCCGCTAGCCCCCGCCATTTCTTATATCTCTATATTGTCTATATATCTATACCTCTACCTCTACCCCCTTGGATTCCTGAACAGACGTACAGTACTAGTAGGGCCTACTATTTATTATTATTACATACTCTAAAAAAAAAACCTACTGCAGCCAAAATTTAATATCATCGAGCGGTAAAATTCCCCGCCAACGCCCAAATATCTCGCGCCGCAAAGTTTCAGATCTGCGAATATTTTTTTCCTCAAAAGAAGGACTGCGAAATTCCCTTCTACTCCTCTATCGCCCAGCTTCGCCCTAGTTTCGCCCGCAAGCCCTCAGAGAAACCGCCCCTCTTGCCTACCTCCAGATCTTCCCGGCCGCCGCACTTCGCCGTTCAAGCTGCCACGGCTTCAAACCCCGAGGCTGCCCTATCCGCACCTACTCCGGCGTCCACCGCACCGTATCTCGTTCGCCGACTCTATCGACCACCGCACCTGACCAGCTTCGCCGACACCGACGCCACCGTGCACTGCACATCATCTGCTTCACCGACCTTCTAGTTCGGCCGGCGCGCTGAACACTTCATCGACCGCCCAGCATGTCCTTCTCCGACCCCCCAAGATCTGCTTCCCCGGCACCCACCGCAACAGCAGTCCCCTCGCCGACCTCCACGTCACCCGTAAGAACGCGGAACACGTCTAAACGCCGCCCAGAAATAGGTAACCAGACATCCCTGCGCGTTTTGTTCTGTTAGGAGTATTGCAGCTGACTGTATTTCTGAATTCGTGCTATATTTCTAACTTACAAGTGCTTTCGTTGATAACCACCTCATCCTTTAGGTTTAAACACGACGCATAAGTATGTTTTTCCGTGACCAAACCCACCCATTCGCTGAAACTCTACATGGTATCAGAGCCTAGGTTTCCTTCCTGCTAGCCGCCACAAACAGTACCAAACAAGTTCTTCCTTTGATCACAAAACCCACCGTTGAGATGTAGAAATCCAGGCGGCGGGAGGCCGCATCAGGTGCTCTGCGTCGGTTGCGGCTATCACACACAGCGATGTGAGCTGTGTGAGATCGGCGGCTGCTCGCGCGGGGAGAAAGAAGAGGGTGAAGATCGTTTTGGTTTAGAAAGGAGAGAAGAGGAAGTGAATCCGTGGCAGAGAGATCTGGATCCGTGTGAGGGGCAGAAGTTGGAGGCGTGCGGAGTGGGGCGAGCCTTTGAGCGCAGGGCGGAGCCGGAGGTTGGTGCTGGACGTTGACCAGCGCGAGCCGGTCGATGTGGCCAGGTGCGGTCCGCCAGGTTGGCCAGGGCGCGCAGACGAGGCGCCATCCGAGTGGAAGTGAGGAGAAAATGGAGATGTGAGGCTGTGAGGATATGTGGTGATGGAGTTGATGAGGCTGCGGTTGAGTCGTGATGGAGTTGATGAGGCTGCGGTTTAGTGGTGATGGTGATGGTTGTGGATATGTCCAGGGGAAAGGCATGCGTGCCTGAGGTGAGACTGGTTGAGGCCTGACCGGGGGATAGGCATGGGTGCTTGAGGAGTGGATGGTTGAGGCAGGAGTTGGCTGGGGGTTTGTGGGAGAGACGGAAGAGGTGGCCGGGCAGAGTGGAGAAGAGAGGCTGAGGACATTGAGGCGAGTGTGGATGGTTCTGCGGAACTTGTGTGGTGAGGCAGCCGGGGTTGTTGAGGACGTGTATGGTTAGGAGTTGTGCGTATCCCAGATGGTTGAAGCTGGATATCTTCGCTGCTGATGAAGAGATGAATCGAGATGACAAGATGATGGAAAGTGCAATGCTGTCATGTATCCTAGGAGTTATGCTGAATGTTCATTACTGGTAGTTGTCATATGTGTCATGTTGTTGTTGCAAGATGGCCATGGTTGTTTACCCATGATCATCTTGAGGGGGTGTGTTACCATGAGTGAGTTTAGTAGTAGCGCTGTAGTAATATTGTATCCAGTGTGAGGCCCATAGAGGCCCATGTCCAGTAGTATTGTAACCCTAACTCAGATGATATAAATACACAGTGTGGTGGTCTGAGTAACCTAACCCACCCATTCGCTGAAACTCTACAAAATATGAGCCACCAATCATGAGCCGTTGAATGCTCTACATGTCCACGATTGACAACAACAACAACAACAAAGCCTTTATTCCCAAACAAGTTGGGGTAGGCTATACAAGTCCACAATTGACACGATTACAATTTCTCACTATTTGGCCGTAGGCTACTGCTCTAGTTACATCATGTTTGATATCTTTCTGCGATCCTGTATTACATGTTTATGCACGTCATAATGCTTCTACCAAGGTTCAAAAAAGCGCTAGGCGCTAAGCGAGCGGTGAGGCACTGCTTAGAGGAACTGCTGCTTAAGCGAGCTTAAGCGCCGCTTAAGCGCTCAGGCTAAAATCGTACGAACATGAAACAGGGAAGTCAAGATGGGCACATATACCCCTATAATATGCTGTAAATTTGTATCCTAAGCATGTAATGCTACATTTCTGAGGAATACGGGGATTAATACCTTGGTTAGCCTCGGTTTTGCTCCAATTTCTTATAAACACACAAGCAGCTAAGCAAACAATGTAACAAACACAAACAAGCAGCTAAGCTTTACTGGAGTAGCAAGCAGCTAAGCAGTAGAGGAGTAGCAAGCAGCTAAGCCAGACCTAATCACCATCAATGCATCGAGCAAGGAGCAGAGCAACACAGGCAACACACCAACACTCGCATAGAGGAGATTCTAGCACAAAACACGACCAGATTCCCTGTCTCGCTTAATCGAACGCTTAGGCCAAAAGCGAAGCGGAAGACAACCGCTCAGCGCTTAAGCGCGCTTAAGCGTACCTAGGCGTACGCTTTTTTGAACCATGGCTTCTACTACTATTTGGTGTCAATTTAATTATAGCAAAGCCGTGACTCGTAACTGTTTGTTATTATTACACGTGCAGCAGGCACATCTTACACTCATAAACGTAGAGTAAAGCTCGCCTATAATCATGTAAGTACCTGCTGTTTTTTGTATATTGCTTAATGCAAACTTCTATATCTTGGACCTGTTTCTGTTTACAATTGGCCTCTCCTTCATGCAGAGGAGAAACAGTGAGGCACCAGGTTCTTCTGTCCAAGTACCCGATGAGGTCCGTGTGACTCAAAAAAAAGCTCACGTAAGTTCCCTGTTTTTTTTGGAATGTTAATTTACCTCCTGTGCATAGTTCAATTGCATCATTTTCTGTATGTTGCACTACCTAAGTTGCCTAATGGAATCTAATAAAATATAAACAATGACCATATGGAACATTGCACACTGCCTTTGACCCATCTGGCATCCGGCATGCCTGGGTATAAGTTACATGATTTGGCTATGTTAATACAAGTCCTGAAATTCTATTATGTTAATTTTTTGCCTGTTGCTTCATTGAGTTTGCCTGTTGTTCCATGGCTAGTGCATGAAGTTTGATAGAAATGATCCTAGCTGAAATGATGCACTTTGTGTTTTTTTATTGCTTTATTCCTAACCTAGCTTCCTATTCTACTTGAAACATGATTGCTTTATTCCTAACCTAGCTTCCTATTCTACTTGAAACATGGTGAAAAAATAGTTATATTACTTGTTTAAATGTCTAGCTTTGTTTTTCTGAGTCCCATTGACATGATGTGGTATATCCATATTCAAATGATCTGGCTGTTTATATAATACGCTCCATGTTCAATTGCTTCATTCAGTTTCTAGTAATCTATTATACATGATGCACATGGTGCTACTTGTTATATGCCCTTTTTTGTTTGAGTTTGATCATGAATTCAAGATTAAGCATTGCCTAAACGTTGACCAACGTAGGAAGATTCCCTCCCTTGTCTATACGTTGTGAGATAGATGATGAGACCTCTCTAGCAGCGAATTTATACGCGCTAGATAACACCCCGTTTAATTCGGTCCTGTTGGGACTCGAACCCGGGTGGGCTGGCTGTGCACTCGCAAGCCTTGCCACTGAGCTAGCACTCAGTTCTCAGATTAAGCAATGCCTCGTTATGCTTAATTTAAATGTTATGGCACTTCATACAAGCCATACAATTAATTGTTGCATTGACCTTCTGCGATGTCGAAGGCACTATCTGAGTCATGCTTAAATCAATCATACATTATTTTCCTAATAGTATCAAATCCAACATGCACATCTTTTGACTGTATTTGGCTATTTGCTAGATTTCTTCTGTGCAGTGACCTGGCTTCGTTATTGGGCACATGATGTCTAGTTGCTTGGTTCATTGTATACATCATCGCCATGATCTAGTTTGGTTTGTTCTAAGAGGCATGTGGCTTAACTGGTTTCTTTGTTGTATCTGCCCATGGTTCTTTCAAAATTATGTCAACAATGCTGTTTGTTTGCCTTGTATTGTATTGCATTTTAACTTGTTTTGTCTTAGTTTCAGCCTGCAAACAAAGCTGTAATGTCAGTAGGGACAACCCATTTATCAAGTGTTGCGGTCATTTCACAGAGCAACAGTGACAGTGGCACGTGCTCTCATTGGTCCACTGAGTCCAGTACACCAACCATTCCAGAAGAAATAGATGTACGAGGCTCTATTTTTGATTGCTTGTTGTGTTATATCAGCTCAATGATGTTCTTGAAATTGGAGGTCTTTTATTGCATCATATGATGTTGTAACTTGTTTTATCTAAATTTCAGGCTTCAAATAAAGCTACAATGCCAGAAGCAAGGGCCAATGCCTCAAGTATTGATGTTTCACAAAGCAGCAGTGAGAGTGCATATTGCTCGCATAGGCCCATGGTATCTATTGGTCAACTTAATCCGGCACAAAGAGATTTCGGGGATGCACTCCAAGAGGCAGTTGATATATTTGGGCGGGAAAACAAAGATGCTGATGAATTAATTGCCAAGACACGCCAAGAGATACATGAATTGAAAAATAGGCAAACTTTGACAGAAAATGTTCTAAAGAATCTCCTATGCACTTGTCATGGTAAGCCAGTTGTGATGTGTCTGGGAATTGAAGGTGTCTAAATAAACTTTGATTCTGTTGTTCAGTCAAGTGGACTGCTGATGCCAATGCTGTAACTAATTACTGCTCAAAATTTCGTTCAAAATTTCGTGGTCTGTAATAATTGCAAATTTTGTTGTTGTACTAAAATTAGATATGTTCCATGTGGCTGCTGTATTTTGTGTGAAATAATTTCCTGATGTGTACTTCAATTAAACCATAAATCGACTGCATGCTGAAAATTTGAATCTGAGCGCACGTGTGAACTATTTTCTGCTCGTAATGCAATAACGGCTGTTTCTTGGAAGGACTACGTACATGGGTGAAAAGTTAGAGAAGCTACAGTACTCTAACTTGAAGGTGAAAAGTTAGAGAAGCTACAGTACTCTAACTTTCCTTCCCCCAAACCATATGTCTAAAATCCAAATAATTTAAATTAATTTGCACAATACAAACTTGTGTCTTGCATTTGAAGTAATTACATGCAGAGAAAATTATGGTGTAATAAAATTTAGTTTAGTTTTTAAACATCTACAGTAATCACCTTTATTAGTTAAAGACAGTGCATAACCTTGTACTTATGCTACAGAAGCCTGACTTTGCTTCTTTATTTTTCCTGACTTAGCTCCTTCACGTTAGAGGATACGGTTCCCGTACATGGTAGCCCATTAATAATTATGCCTGCTAGCAAGATAGATGGTCCTTATTATAGTCAGGCATGTCAACTTGTATGATTAAAAGTAGTTCGTACACATTAAATCTACCATCTGCATTTTTCTCTGTAATAACTTTTCTTTTTACACTACTCAAAACTTGTCTGGCTAATATGAAATTTGAGATGGCAAAACCCGGGAAAGATAAAGATATCACCAAAAACTCTTTCCTGCGAAATGCTGGGTTTTGAAGCCCAAGTCCAAGTCTTTCTCTGCTCAAGTTTTGGAGGAACAACTCCAAGTAGAACGAGTTGCAACAGCTATGCTAAGAACAAAAGTTGACATGTTGAGATCGAGATTAGAAGCATGTGATGCCCTACTGCACGAGGCCAATCAAGTTCGTTATAATCTCCCAAAGACTAAGAAAATGCCATAGATAATTGGAGATGAACACTAACATAGTGAGTACATTGGTCTTGTGAAATGTTTCCTTAGATTAAGGCACCGTTCAGACTTTTGTTGGTGGATGCATTTATCTGCGGTTGGGATCAACTTGGTAGTTGTTCCTGTGGATGTTATATAAATTAATTGCCTAGCCTTTTTTGAATCAGTTCGAACTTAAATGGTATCATAGCCAAGGTCTCAAGTTTGAATTGTCGAACGTGTGGTTTAATTTAATCTCTGTCGGGCGGCAAAATCTCCCACCAATCCTGAAATATTTCAAACGCATTTTTGAATGGGATTAAGAAGATAGATCATGATCATGGTAGTGACCTATATTCAACGTGATGATGATTTGATTTTGCACTCGGCCATGAACAGAGGTACTAGTACGGTGTCACAATTTTTTATCATTATACTTGTACCTTAGCGAAATTCAAAATCTCATAGCGGCAAAACTTCCCGCCCACAAAATACAAAAATTTCACACGCTTCCAAATTCCCATTCTACCCCTGTGGAGATGACAGCAAAGTCGGTTGGTGAGGGGTTTGCCCGTCATTTTTTCGATCACCACCTCCCTAGCCCGGAAACCCTCCCAAAAAAAATACATTTCCTTCAGTCTCTCATCTGAGACCACCCACCGGAACTTCTCAAGTCCCTCTCTCTACCACCTCCACGACCACCGCACCGGAACATCCCCGCCGGACTTCCCTGGCCTACCCGAGCCCTCGCGATCCTCGTCATCCGGCTGCCTGCCGGAGCCGCTTCATCGACGCCGTCATCAACCGGACCGGATCATCCCCGCCGAACCTCGAAACCATATATGCTCATCCAGCAGTCTACCGCAGTCGCTTCAGCTGCGGCATCGTCCACCCCACCGGAGCCGCTTCGCCGGATCCGTCGTCCACCGCATCGGATCTTGCTCACCGACACCGCTGTGCATGAACCGGATCTGCTTCACCGGCGCAGTGCATGATCTAAACTCTTCTACTGTCGCTTTTCTATTGCTTGCCTGCAAGTTCTTGTTTAATCTTGGGGGAACCTGTTTGTGCTAACGACGCGCCGTTACGTTTTTGCAGATGAGATGAGTAATCATGAAGTGTAATGGCCGTCTCTCCAACCCCAAGTAGCACATGTAGCGTACTTCATCACCGGATCTATCAACCCCAGGAAGATCTGCTGTGACTCCCACAGAGTGCTTCTCCTAATGTAAGTCCCTTGTTTTAGCGCCATGTTCTGGGTTCAGATGCTTGTTTATCTGAAGCTCTTTTAGTTCATTCCTAGCTATGACCGTAACACGTTGCTATTTTCTACTTCATTGCTAACTTTAAGCGATTGAACATTTTGGTTTGCATTCCCTGCTCTGTAGATGTAGCCATCATAACTTCTATCTTGCTCAGTCGTTGTTACAAAAATTATACTGTAGGTATTATAGTAACATCCTGCTATTATTTAGTTCATGGCCAATTTTAAGTAATTGCACATGTTGGTTCGCATTCCCTGCTCTATAGCTTTTGGCATCGTAACTTCTATATTTGGTTTACATTCCCTGCTCTGTAGATCTAGCCATCATAACTTTATCTTGCTCAGTCGTTGTTACAAAAATTATGGCCTGCTACTATGTTGTTTGTGCCAATTTTTTACTCCATGAACATGTTGGCTTGCATTCCCTGTACTACAGGTGATGCCATTGTTTTGTATCTAGTTCATTGTAAGCTAACAAAGTAAGGACTTAGTTTGGCATGCTATCACTCTGCTATCTAGCCTGTAGTACAAATAAACTTGTCATACTACTAGATAATAATTTTGCGTGCCATCTTGTTCTTCAAAAGCTGCATTATTGACTTGTTTCTCTGACTTGGCATGACGCTCACATATGGAAAGCTGAACATATTGGTTTGCATTCCCTCTTATACAAGTTCACAGGTGATCCCACTATATTCTGTATCTGGTCCATCCTAAGCTCCAGCATTAACTATCCTCCATGTGTTGCTCATTACAAGTTTATATCCCGAAACATCTTGATTTGCATCCCCTTCACTATAAGTTCAGGAGTATTATTTAGTTCACGGCCAAAATGAAGTAATTGCACTTGGCACATGTTGGTTCACATTCCCTCCTCTTTAGCTTTTGCCATCGTAACTTCTATTTTTGGTTTACATTCCCTGCTCTGTAGATGTAGCCATCATAACTTCATCTTGCTCAGTCGTTGTTACAAAATTTATAGCCTGCTACTATGTTGTTCATGCCAATTTTGTACTCCCTGAACATGTTGGTTTGCATGGGACTCGACAGTAGTAAGTCTGCTGTTTCATTCTAACATGCTCTGTTATATTGGTTGTTGGTATGCGGCATGCACTCTTTGTTTGCTTATTGTGCGCATTACAATGATCTTGTTATAATGACGAAATGATGAGTTCCAAATTCTTTGCCAAACAATATTGTAGTGTCTTTGCCTTTCCATTGTTGTTGTCTTAACTTGTAATGTCTTTGTTTCAGATATAGGTGCTGCATGGACAACTTAAAAGATTGCCGGATCGCTTCATTGTATTGCTAGGTTTAATTACCATTCAATTTCTCTGGGTTCTGTAATATTTTTTCAATGCCTTGCAGCTGATGTAATATTTAGTTAGTTTTTATAGTTCTTTCGCGCATTTTTTCTTTGGTGCTTGTGGTAAGTGAGGCTATCCGACAGAAATCAATTTGCGTAAATATTCTCAATATCTAAATCCACGCAATTCCCATCCCTTAAAGCAGCCCAATTAAAGCGAAATCACATATGTGCACCCGCAAAATCCTAAAGCGCATATTATGCCGGCATATAAGCGACCTTCATGGCTGGCCACTTCTTGGGCCGCCCATTTGATTCACGGTGGACCACACTAATTGGGGTGGCCCACTTGCTTTAAGGTGGACCGCAACTCTTTGAGCCGGCTAGTGATTAGGCCGGCCCACACTTTGAGTGGACCCACATAATAAATGGGAAGCCCTTTAAAATGGGACCCACTGTGTTTTGGCGACCCGCTATCTTGTTGGGTGGCCCACTTGCTATATGGTGGACCCATACTAGTTGGGGCCCTTTAACGGGAAAGTGGGACCCCATGTGTTTTTGGCCGAGCCCACTATCTTGTTGGGCAGCCCTTCTATATGGTGGTCCCACATACTAAATGGGTGGCCTTTAGAGGAAAGTGGGACCCTGTGTTTTTGGCCGACCCGCTATCTTGTTGGGGCCACACCTGCTATGGTGGACCCATACTAAATGGGCGACCCTTTACAGGGAAAGTGGGACCCACGTTTTTGGCCGACCCGCTATCTTCTTGGGCGGCCCGCTTATATGGTGGACCCGCGCTACTAAATGGGTAGGCCTTTAACGAGAAAGTGGGACCCCCACATGTTTTAGCCGACCCACTGTTTTGTTGGGCAGCCCTTCTTGTATGGTGGACCCCACAAACGAAATGGTGAGCCTTTAGCGGAAAGTGGGACCCACGTGTGTTTGGCCGACCGCTAGCTTGTTGGGCGGCCCACTTGCATACGGTGGACCCCCTGCAAATGGGCGGCCCTTTAGGAAAGTGGGACCCACTGTGTTTTTGGCTTGGTCCACTTGCTTCTTGGGCGCCCGATTCTTGTAAGGTGGACCCCATGTTAAATGGGCCGGCCCATTTAAATTTTGACAGATCAACCTTAGAGGTTAGGCCGGCCCACGTAACTAATGGACCGCCCAGCTATATAGTTGACCGGTCAAACTATGTCATCTGACCGGCCGCTTAAGACGTGGCGGGCCTCGTGTGGGCCTACCATCTACCACGGGGTTTCGAGGGTTAACGAATTAAGCGCGATTAACGCGTCATGCGTGTCATTTGCATGACGTCGGCGATCAACGGGCTCAAAACACTTCCAGCAACGATCCGGATTTTAGTGGCGGAAGGCGCCCAAGCGCGACGGGCCGAAAAAATCGTCGTTGGACTTTGCCTGACGCAGTTTCCAACAGAACCCATATCGTCGGGTTAGGCCCATAGGCGATGAAAAATACCCCTTAGCGGACGATTTTGAGACGTTGTCTATCAGAACTTTTCTTTAGTATATTTTACGTGGTTTAGGGTTTTCGAGTGAGATCTAATCTACCTACGAACATGAACCACAACGGTGATACTAGTGTTGTCAATAGAAGAGTAAATTGAATCTTCACTATAGTAGGAGAGACAGACACCCGCAAAGCCACTTATGCAATACAAGTTGCATGTCAAGCGTGGAGCAAATCTCATGAACGCGGTCATGTAAAGTTAGCCCGAGCCGCTTCATCCCACTATGCCACAAAGATGCAAAGTACTCAAGCTAAAGATAACATAAGCATCAACGCCCACAAAACCATTGTGTTCTACTCGTGCAACCATCTATGCATAGACACGGCTGCGATACCACTTGTAGGATAACGTAGCATAGAAAACAAAAAATTTCCTACAGCGAACACGCAATCAAGCCAAGATGCAATCTAGAAGACGGTAGCAACGAGGGGATTATCGAGACTCACCCTTGAAGAGATTCCAAAGCCTACAAGATGAGGCTCTTGTTGCTGCGGTAGACGATCACTTGCCGCTTGCAAAAGCGCGTAGAAGATCTTGATCACGGCGCCACGAACGGGCAGCACCTCCGTGCTCGGTCACACGTTCGGTTGTTGATGAAGACGACGTCCACCTCCCCGTTCCAGCGGGCAGCGGAAGTAGTAGCTCCTCTTGAATCCGATAGCACGACGGCGTGGTGTCGGTGGTGGTGGAGAACTCCGGCGGAGTTTCGCTAAAGCACGCGGAAGCTATGGAGGAGAAGGGCGGCTAGGGTTTGGGAGGGGGTGGCCGGCCACTAAAGGGGCGGCCAGGTTGTGGTCTTGGTGTGGTCGGCCCCCTCCCAGCCCTCATTATATAGGTGAAAACCCCAAGTGTTGGACTACAAGTCTCCGAATAAGACCCGAACCCAAAACCTTCCATATGGTGGGAAACCTTCCCAAGCTAGGACTCCCACTAGAGGTGGGAGTTCCACCTTCCATGGGGGTGGCGGGGCCCCTAAGGGGGAGTCCACTTGGGACTCCACCCCCACTAGGGTTGGCCGGCCATGGAGGTGGAGTCCCATGTGGACTCCACCTTCCTAGGTGGTTTCTTCGGACTTTTCTAGAACCTTCTAGAACCTTCCATAGAACCTTCCGCATCATTTTAATTCACATAAAATGACATCCCTATATATGAATCTTATTCTCCGGACCATTCGAACTCCTTGTGATGTCGGGATCTCATCCGGGACTCCGAACAAATATTCGAACTCCATTCCATATTCAAGTTCTACCATTTCAACATCCAACTTTAAGTGTGTCACCCTACGGTTCGTGAACTATGCGGACATGGTTGAGTACTCACTCCGACCAATAACCAATAGCGGGATCTGGAGATCCATAATGGCTCCCACATATTCAACGATGACTTAGTGATCGAATGAACCATTCACATATGATACCAATTCCCTTTGTCACGCGATATTTTACTTGTCCGAGGTTTGATCATCGGTATCACACTATACCTTGTTCAACCTCGTCTCCTGACAAGTACTCTTTACTCGTACCGTGGTATGTAGTCTCTTATGAACTTATTCATATGCTTGCAAGACATTAGACGACATTCCACCGAGAGGGCCCAGAGTATATCTATCCGTCATCGGGATGGACAAATCCCACTGTTGATCCATATGCCTCAACTCATACTTTCCGGATACTTAATCCCACCTTTATAACCACCCATTTACGCAGTGGCGTTTGATGTAATCAAAGTACCTTTCCAGTATAAGTGATTTACATGATCTCATGGTCATAAGGACTAGGTAACTATGTAACGAAAGCTAATAGCAAATAACTTAATGACGTGATCTTATGCTACGCTTAAATGGGTGTGTCCATTACATCATTCATATAATGATATAATCTTGTTATTAATAACATCCAATGTTCATGATTATGAAACTAATCATCTATTAATCAACAAGCTAGTTAAGAGGCTTACTAGGGACTCTTTGTTGTTTACATATCACACATGTATCAATGTTTCGGTTAATACAATTATAGTATGGTATATAAACATTTATCATAAACATAAAGATATATAATAACCACTTTTATTATTGCCTCTTGGGCATATCTCCAACAGTTGTACAGCTGAAGAGTGGTGACATGTACGCCGTACGAATGCAAGAACATTCGCGGCTACCTTCTTCATCTGCTGCTCCTTGAATCCCATGTTGAAGCAGACGCCGCTACGGACGAGCTGAACCAACCGGTTCAGCACAAACTCTGATAGCTCAGGTTTCCAAACCATGGCTGGTTTGCTTGCTATCAGAGATGCTGACATTCCACAGTTGGCGCAGAGATCAGGGGAGCCCAAGGTATGATGGCCTACATGACATACACTAGCAGATCAATGAACTACCACATGGACATCCTTAAGCACTAAGGATCTGAACTACTAGTACCGAAATAAGAGCCGAGGCTCTGATACCAATTGAAAGGATCGTATGCCGCACCTAGAGGGGGGTGAATAGGTGCTAACCAATTTTTAGTTCTTTTTCAATTTAGGCTTGACACAAAGGTAAATTCTCTAGATATGCAACTATGTGAATTTCCCTATATGACAAGGTTAACGACTAAGCAAGATATAGCAATACAATATAGAGGAGATAAAGGATAGAGGTAACCGAGAGTGGAGCACACGGAGACACGGAGTTGATTCCCGTAGTTCCCTTCCTTTGCAAGAAGGTACGTCTACGTTCGGAGGAGTGTGGTCGCTACGAAAGCCAGACCAACAGTCACGAAGACTTCACTCAGGTCTCCTGTGAGCAACGCCACGAAGGCCTAGCCCACTTCCACTAAGGGATTTCCTCGAGGCGGAAACCGGGCCTTTACAAAGTTCTTGGGGCACACATCCACAACCGAATTGGAGGCTCCCAAATCTGTAACAACACAACAATCAACAACAATACATCAACACAAATCAACTAGGGATCCAAAGAGGAACACTAGCAAGGGGGCCCTCAAACAAATGAGGGGGAAATGTAAATCGCTTCGGTGAGGATGTAGATCGGTGGCTTCTCCTTCGAATCTCCAAAGATCAAGAGCTTTGGTTGGGGGAGGAAGGAGATCTTGCAAATCTTGTGTTCTTGAGGTGGCTCTAATGGTGGTGAAGCTTGGCAGATTTTTCTTGCAATGATTGAGCAAAGGAGAAAGGAAGAAGAAGAGGGGTATAAATACCCTCCCCAAAATCAGCCGTTGGGGCTTAGGAAGCCGGATATTAGGCCTAAGTAAGGCGGATAATCCGCCCGGATAATCCGGCCTCGAATACAAAACCGGGACAATGTAGGCCAAAAATCCGGCCTCTAACCGGACTTGCTTTTCTTCGGGTTCTTAGCCATTTTCGAGGGCCCGAATATTTCCGAAATGTCCGGCCCGGATAATCCGGCCTTGGGACAAAACCGGGACAATATCCGGCCAAATATCCGGCCCTATCCAAGCACTGAGCCGCAAATCCTCAAGTCCTTAGCCGAAAAGCTGGGGGCCGGATATTTTGGAAATATCCGGCCCGGATTATCCGGCCTGATGAGCTTTTTTGCTGCATCTTTTTGACAGAACTGACCACATCCAACACACATAAAAATGTATCTATATAATCCCTGTACCACTTAAACAAACATTAGTGTATCACATACATTGACATCAAACACACAAAACATAATATGAGAGATGTTCTTTCATCGTCCCCCTTTTTGGTGTTTGATGACAATATACGGGGGACCACAGCGAAGATGCATCATCACCACCGTCCGAGTGGAAGATGCAGGCAGCACCACCGTCCCCGTCGTAGAGTCAGATGGAACCTGGAAAACCTCCACAACCTCCACCGGCGACGAAGGAATGTCCTACAATGGATTCGTTCAGACCCCGGTTGTGTACGCCATAGATCTAGATCTAAGGCTAGGGTTTGCAGAAGCTTACCACAACCGAAGTCATCGACGCACGAAGAAGAAGACGACCATCCTCCGCGACCAGTTGCCGCCGCCACAGCCGCCGTCGCCGCCGCAAGCCTCGCCGACCGTGCGGGTGAGGTAGGTGACCATGTCGCTAGATCGGGGATGGTGGATGAGCTCGAAATGGGGAAAATGTGGGATTTGGATTTGCCGGTGAGAGAGCCGCCCCTATATACGGTGGCGAAAATTCAGCGCGGTGGCCAAATTCATGGCGCCGAGATTTCGCCGTCCCGCGCGAGCTCCCGCCATCTCCCGCGGTGGCTCTGCGAGGACGCCGCGTTCTCCACTTCTGCGGAAACGGGGGTGGCTCGCTAGGAACAGCCGAACCGGGCGTTCCTCCAGGCCTGGCCCGAGGGTGCTTTGAAACCAAACAGGCCAAAAAAAGCTGGGGCCTGGGCCGATGCGAGCCAAGAGGCATGCAGCGTACCAAACGCCCTAATTGTGACAACCACACAAATAAAATAGCAATTTGCCAGAACACTTACTCCCTTGAGTTAGTTTCTCTTACTCCACTTCTTCATAACTAGGACTATTTTTACTCACATTACCCTATTTTCCCTAATACATTAACTGAACTGGACTCTAATTATTGCAACTGTTGTACTACTAATGCCACAACAGATTCCCTTTAAGGATCCACAAATTATGAAGGGGTTTGCTTCATTATTTGTGGATTGGTGAGAAAAAGAACCTGATGGGCCGTACAGCCATTCAACTAGTAATGGTAAACTCATCGGCTCACACAACAAACTTTCCATCGATAAATAGATGGTCGTGATTTAACTTATCTAATTATTGCTATACTGCGTGCGTGGCTCTCTACTGGAAATTTACATGTACAGCGGCGATCACCAGTTATAAGTCCTACCAAAATTCTGCTACCAATGTATGCAGCTACTATCAGTTCCATAGCAGGCAGGGAAGATGAAAATAAAGAATGTGAATCTGTGGAACTATGTAACACAAACTGTAACCTATTTGTATGAGCAGGAAGAAAAAACGAATCAGCGATTTCGTGTCCAGCCCGTGTCCTCCAGCTTAAGCAAGCTCCCTTTGGAGAGGGAGAACGAGGGGGTGGAGAAATGAATGTGTATTCACAACCATGGCGCCTTCGCGCTTTGCCTCTTCCGCAGCGGGTTTGCTTCTTGTAAGACTGCCACAAGACAAACCAGGGTTATCCGCATTCGATAAGCTGGATCTTGCAGGCGACGTGGTACCGACATTTCTTTCGGTTGTCCCGGTTTCACTATTGTTATTGTCCCAATGGCTTCTGTTTGTAACCTGACTTCTGCCTCTCCAGCAACTTGACCTTGTTCTTGAGCTTCTTGTCCAGTTTCTTTATATATTTCTCTTCCCTTTCACGATCGGCGATACCAGACCAGAACACTTGACCAGTTAACGGCCACAGCCACTGGTCATTCCCGGGGTGCATGCCGTCATCCGCTTCCTCTGCTAGATCCTCATCCATGCTCTTCAGGAGGGTGAAATTGAAGAACTTCGCCCACATCTCGTTTCTTTCCTCGCGTGGATGCTGCTCTCTGACATCCCCATTGACGGGGTTAAGGTAGACCATTTTCCTCCCACTATGATAAGCCCAAATATTTACAAGGATTTCCAGAATTCGACAGTAGCAGTGCCTTTTCTGGTAAAGATGATGGCTGAGTTGAGATGACATCTGCATTGAATTCTAAGGATAAGTTCATAGGGGGGGAATGGTTACCTCAGGCTGTGATGCGCCAAGCAAGCAGTTAGCTGGTTCAGTATTGTTTCCATTCAAGCTATGAAGTGAATCAACAAACATCCTACAAAACACAACTCATATCAAAATAATGAGCACATAAAGATAAGCGAAACACCTCACAAAAAATGTGACGCATTACCTTGAGAACATGATGAACTTCAAAAATGATGGGGTGGGCATCACCCAGCTATGAAGAGTAGACCAATAGTCACCATCATTGGGCATTGGTGGCAGGGCTGCAATGCCCTCTGGTAGCCCGTACATGATCCTAAATGCATCCTCAAAAAGGGTTCTGCCAAATAATGAAATAAAAATGTTGAAGATAAAGCCTAAGCATGCCGATTGGAATAGAGCAGTGCAGAAATCTCTTGCATAATACACCGTACCAGCTCCATCATCAAACAATGATTCAAAAGGTAGAGAACTAGAAGCATAACTCCCTTCAGATCAAGTTTAAAGAAAAGAAAAACGTAATACTAAGCCAAGCAGGACAAAATGATTTGGGAAGTGGTTCCTCGCCCTACTGCCCAAACTCAAAGGAAGATTACTAAAACATAAAAGGTAACATGTTAAGCATTCAAGGCACCTGCAGTGACCAGCATTTAGGCAATCACATGTTGACCAAAAGTTGGATGTTTGGTCGGTGTCGATTGGCACCCAGTAGTATATAACATCCTCATGATTTTCTCCAGCCATAGTTTTCTCTAAGATTACTTCAGCACTTTCAGACAAGGAAACCTGATGAGAGAAGAACATTAAAAACATAATTCTCAACAGACCCTACATTTGATATCTATGCCGCTTCAAGAAGACAATATAGGAAAAAGGTACTTTTTAAATACATCTTCCGAAAATTCAGAGGATGTGCCATTATGACTAATGAAAATTATTAGTACTCTAAATATATCATTTTGTAATGTCATTGCTGCGTGAATGGCTTGCACGAAAGGTTAGCTAATAACTTTAGTGGAGCAGGCCATCTGAATAGATATTGTTCATCTAGTAAACCTGAAATACCAACATATTTAAATTTGAGGCGTATGTTTCAAGGTCCAGAAAATTTTTCTAACAGCTTATACTGAACATAACACAGGAGTATAATAAAACTTCCATGGTTTAAATAGATGATTGCTGAATATGAACTATCCTTTCTGAAAGAATACAAGTTTATAAACAAGTTCCCGAAACCGATATGGCCAAAAGTGGCATAGGACCGAGTCAACGCAAAGCTCATATTTGTACCTTTCTTCCCGCAGCCCGCCATGACTGGAAACCTATCCACGGTAACTTATGTACAGTATCAATTCTGTTCGCAATTGCAAACATAGCACCAAATTCACAGAAGATCACGATAGTACGGATTGTCCAGAATCGAAAGCCGCATAACAGCATCAACATCATCTGATCTGGGTCTCCTGCCTCCTTTTGACTGATGCAAAAGATATGCAATATAATCAGAAGCAGTGAATGCAACTTCAATAGCAACATCAACAGATAAAAGAATAATTCAACGAAGCATTTCTGTCGTGCAGCATATTCCACTTCAAATAATTGCTAGAGAGCTAGCAATGGCATTGATCTCTAAACTTAGTTTCTTTCAAATTAATAATAAAATAAAGTGGAAATCCTCCGCACTTCTAGACTCAAACTAAAAAATGAACACACGAGCAAAGTTAGGTAAAATTTACCCAGACTTACAAGAGTAATCCCACGATATAAAGAACCATGGTGTAAAAATGGCCATGCCCCTTCTCCATGGTAAATCTCATATATACAGACTGGTTGTCCAGTTCTTTCCAGTTCACCTTCATCACGTTCATTTCCTTCAGGCTTCAGCCTTTCCGATTTCCGGGCATTTCTGTACACCTCGTCCCATGTTAACAGAGGTCTTTCCACCCTTTCATCAATCTACATATCACAAAAATATATTTAATTTTGTCCAGAATAGTAAATTTTAGTACTTTTGGAGAACAGGAGTTAAGTCAAAACAAGCAACAACAAAAAAACTTGCCTCCTCCATTTCTCTCGTCTCGATGTCTTCAGATATTTCAACTTCACTTAGATCATTCCAATCAGATAGGCTAGGGTAGTCGTATGAGGAAGTATCATTGCTATCAGAATAGGTTGTCTGATTACTTTGAGAGGATTCCTCCAAGAGAATACCAACAATCCTTGTGTGGCTATGTCTTTCATCTTCTGAAGAACTATTTCCTAGAGCAGCTTTCGACTCAAAATGATCCCATAACCACGTTCTCTCTTTAACTTTAGAGAGAAAGTGGTAAATTTGCATCTGAAGGATAGTGCAACACGGTTTCAAGAAGCTTAACATGAGCAATGATACACTCATATGCTAACATGTTCTTTGATAGTAACTTCCCCTCCAAAGCAACAGAATAAGCAGTGTCCAAAAGCCTTTTTTCTCCTAAAATCCTCATGAAAGCTGAAGCCGCTGTGCTTGGATCATCGGAATTAAAAAGAAAGCCATGGATACCATCAGTGACCTGAAAATAACATATGCGTTGACAAAAGCATCTCTCAACACTGGCAAAACAAAGAACATATTATGGAAGATGAAGTGGCATACATATTTTGTGATAACAGTTAGATTGGGCACAATGACTGGAATCTCAGAGGACATGGACCGCAATAACAAAGGGGGGAAACTAGGTTCCTGTCTCAAAGAGCCGTAGAGAACAATGTCAACAAACATTAGCAGGTCTCTAATATCATGTGTCATGGGGAAATGCTTTACAGAATCATCAGGAAATCCTGTATGAGATGCAAATTCCTGTACAAAGAAAAAAGAAGATAGTCAGGGGGAGCCAGAGAAATCCAACAAGGGACAACCAGTAGTCTCCCACTATGTGATGCATTCACTTCACAATAGCGATTGTAAATGTCTGTGCAAAAAAAAATGCATATCACATACAAAATGCCATGCACTAGTCATCTAGCACCTTCGGTTAAACAATTTAATAGAACTTGTTATTGCTATTTTCTAAAAAGATATTGCTATTTTCTAAAAAGATATTGCTATTTTCTAAAATACATGGCAATCCTCTCAAGATACGATAAAACTTGAGTATAATTAATACCTGGAAAGCAGAATTATAGGCGTCACTGCCATTTCCACAGAAAAGGATAAACTGCACTCGCAATTTTTTAGTCCTTGCTATTTCCATGATGTGTGGAGCTGATGCACGCAAGACTGCTGCATAATCCCATGGTAATTCGTCAAAGAACAGGTAGCTCCCAACAACCAAAACAGCAACATCTTCTTCTCTGATCCCATGCTGCTTCCTTAAAGTTTCTTGGGAATGTGATGTGCCATATCCTTTAGCAGCCCAGATATCAACCGGGGAACCAGAAATGACCAAGAAATTCCCAGTATCAAGGGGAGAGTATAACAACTGAAATCAGATAGGTAAAGTCAGGAATAAGCTATGTCCATATTTAATTTAATTATTTCAGAATATAAAGTTGAGACGGCACATACAGGGAGGTGGTTATCTGGAAACACAACATAAGTGCATGCATTAAAATGAGCTCGCCAATCTTCAATATGATTTGCAATGGACAGATGCGACTCCGGATAATTTCTAAGGTGCTGCCCAAGAACATCATCATGAATAAGCCAAACCACTGGTAGAAGTTGAAAAGGCTCCTGCATAAGACTGAATACAACATAAACGTAGTTGAAGAGCAAACTGATGGTGCGACAAAGGGGAAAGAAAATCCATAGTAGCGAAACAAAACAATAACTCATTTAATGACATCAAATTTAGTCAAACAGCCATATTAGAGAACAACTTTCGGTGCAATTGGAATGCTTCTAGTACAGCTAAGATTATTTTATTCTGGGAAGATTTGTCTTTGTCACTGACCTGCACTGCAACTTTCATCATGTGCTAACATGAAAGCATATACAAACTTTCACACAACTATTAGGTGCAACTAAATAATTGATCAGAACTCCACAGCTTGATAATTATGATGCTTAAAAGGTCCTATCATTTGCCCAGAGCATTTCATGTACAGTGCTATGTGATATGAGATTGTGACTAAGATAAAGTAGGTTAACTGATATTTCTACTTCTGCCAACATAATATTGACTCCAGATTTCAGAACCAGAAAAACATCTAACTAAACCAAGCCATAAAAGATGCAATTAAACCCTAAAAAATGATGCAATTAACGGAGATTAGTTTGTATTTTGTGGAACTGCCATGTCAAATTTGTCAAAATTTTGTAACGGTAAGTTGATTAGACCAGGTAGTCATAGAAAAAAGGTACAAAGGTATTAGTTGATACAGTTATATACCAAGTATAGTATTTTAGCTAGTTGGACATGGAGAAGGAGTACACACCCATAAATATCTGTAACAAAACCTGACACACCGTATCAAAAGGGGAAAAAAACTGACTCACATCGAAACAACCCTTTTCCCTTCTAGAGAGCTTACAAGCACAGCATTGTATCTACAAAATCAGGCGTAGAACGTAAAAGCACCAAACGTTAGTTATTATATAAAGACAAAAAAATATGAATAATGGGAAATGCTCCAAGCTAAGTATTTGGTGCTCACTTTAACCAATCAACAGACTTCAACTTGTCAAACCTCACGATATTTACACGACAAATAGTTCTCCAAATGTCATGAGCTTTCCCGTAAGAGAATGCTAAAACCTGCTCCATAGCAACTCAGTCAATGAGAAACATCATGAAGTGTTCTTAACATATGCTAGATTGACCGCCAACGATTACAGGACTTCCCCAAAGAAGCAATATGTGCACAACATTGCGAAGCAACTCACCTCGACCTCGTAGCCCAGCCCGACAAGACTTTTGGCTAAAGTAGCAAGCAAGAGGGATTCTGCATCTATGTTCATAGTTCCCACAACCTGAAACAAGGCAAGGGCCAAAGTCAACTCCATGGCATGCAGCTGCACCATAAACAATGCATATCTACTGAGACTTGACCAATAGAAAAATAGCTATACACGAGCAAACACGAGGTGCATCTATCTAGGTAAGCATGTCTGTTCCTCTGCCCGATAATCTCTGATGGGTACAGGAATAATGATAGATAATAACTGTAGTAATATACCAGTGAATGAAACGATAGGCATTTCGCTTGGGGGTAACTCCAAGGCGAGGTCCGGTAGATGAGTTAGAAAATGGGGCATTCCGAAACTTACGAGCTAAACGCAGTGAAGCTACTAGGTCGGAAGTTATTAGCAAATAAGTTCTGTTTAAGGAGCAGGGGAAGCGAGGGAACAGGAGCTCTCACGAGCGCTAGTCTGACGGGCTGGAGGCCGGGCCACCAGCGGCGCGCGGATCTCGCGGCCTCGAGGCGGCTGCCGCCGTCGAAGGCGCGCAGCGCCATGCGCGAGGCCGAGAACCGCGTCGCCCCTCCCCCGGGCGCGGGCGGCGCCAGCGCGTCCTCCCCGTCCGCGCCGTCGCCGATGGGGAGCAGCTGCCAGACGACGAGCAGGGAGGCGGTGAAGAGCGCGACGAGGAGGGCGAAGAAGAGGTGGCTCGGGCGGCACGACAGCCCGGGCCGCCGCCGCCTCCGCACGGCGGCGGCGCCCGCGGCAGAGGCCGAGGTGGACGCGCCGGCGGTGGGGAGGTGGTGGGCGGCGTCGGAGTGGGCCCCGCGCCGCCACATTGGAGGGAACGCCCGCGCGGCGGCGGCGTCGGCGTCGGCGGCGGCGGCGGCGGCGATCGGAGAGTTGTCCTGTGTCGGGGGGAGTGACTTGGCTGATGGCTGGGTTGGCTGGGTCAGTGGGAGCTGGCCGTTGTTGGTACCATGCGATGCGATGCGACGCGTCGCGAGCGGCGAGCCCACGGGCTGCTACTAGGACTAGGATACGTACGATCGAGTGGAGTGCGCGTTTGGATTTGGCGAGACGCGTCGCGAGGGAGAAGGAGAAGGAGGAGATCAAGGCAAGGTGAGGCGATTTGCAGGAACCGCCGGCCACCGGTGCGCGGGGGGACGAACGAATCTGTGGACTGCGTGGCGTGGGAGCCCGAGCTGGAATACCCGCAACTCAAGCACTCAAGCGGGATGTTGTTGTATTCGTCCCATTCCTTCTTGTTTTTTTGAGGGGATATATATTTTTTATTTAGCAACAAAATGGTCAAAAATTATTGATTAAGTAACCAAAATAAGTCAAATCATAGATATTGGGACACATGAACAATAACAAAGATCTCTAATAAACCTAAAAGTTACATCAAAAATCTTCAAATTTGCCATCTTATGCACTCTTCTTTTTTCCTACTCCTATATGATTTCTGGAAAACAACAAACCCCAAACCAACTAAGTTGTATTAAGAAAACACTCAAGATGTGTTAGTTCTATAGGGTTCGAAGAGTCGCTTGAGTCACCCATCCTAACAAGGGATAACCTAAAATCGATAAACATATTGTAACCAAAGACACGCCCGTTACCAACGGCGAAGGCAGGATTTAAGGTTAAAGAGGCAAACCTATTAAGCTCTATTTAAGGGGCCAAGAAGCCTAATTTTTCTCTAAAGAATATTTAAAAACATACACTTTGCTCTAATGGGGGGGGGGGGGCATGGCCCTGCTGGTCCCCTAGCTCCGCCACTACCCCTTACAAAAAAGGCCACCGAACCATGGATTATGTATCGTACCATGTGCCATAAACTTCGTGAGCTCTAAAGAGTGGTAACTTGAGAACCAATAAACGAATCAAACTTGACAATCCCATTGATGTCGTCGCCACCACAACTGGACGAAGTACAAGGCGACATACTTCAAACCTGGGGGCGCCAATTTTCAGGGACAAAACACCACATGCTCTCCAATGTCGGTTCGTATCATCCAAGACAACAACTACATTATGACATGGATCGAGATGTGGGATCCTTAATCCAGTGAGGAGTTGTCACAAAAAATACATGGGCCTAAAATTGAAGAAAGCTAAAAGACAGTGCAAACGTGGATATAGGTCACCCACATCTGAACTAGCGGCAAAAGGGAAATGGCGACAATGAAGGTGGAAGAAGCTCGCTTAGCAGTAGCTAAGACCGTGAGAGCTGAAGTACTTGCCATTCTCAATAGGGGTATTTGCATTATCTTGTTGCCATAGGTTGGCTTTCTGAAAGATCAAGGTACTGTCAACTAGAGGAGTGATTGGGGAGCTACAATCTGAATCAATAGGAAGTAAAGAAGATATAACGACAAGTGCGGCCAAAGTAGTGCAAGAAGTAAAAGCTATATGCAAGAACACCAGGTATAAGTTGTTGGCAGGAACTATATGTCTTCATCGAAGAGGCTATTATGTGTGCCTTGAAGTCATCTATCTTCACTTTCTTCTCCTCGAGCTCATATTTCTCTGAATTTGTTCAATCACTTGTGGTGGATCTTGAGGTGATCCCAAACATCCACAAACTTTGTTGAGGCGGTTTGTACATATCAAAATCTCTCGAACTATGCCTAGCTGACTAGGGGACACCAAATGTTCAATAGTAAAATTGACAACCTATAGGCTAGGTGATGCTCTAGCTTGATGTTCTCAATTAAGATCAACGTTTGTATTACATTTGTAAGATGTGCTTGGAAATAAGAGAAACTTTCCCTCATAGTGGGGAATGTATCTCATGTCTAAAAATTGAAACTATAGCATGTATGGTCCGTCGTTACTAAATAGGCCCGGTTGATAAAGGATTAACTTGTCAATGCCTATAGATTGTAGACTAGGGTTTTGCTAGAAGTAGAGGGCAAGTAGATCTCGAAGGTTCAGGCGAAAAGTACTCGACTATTATGAAAACTAGGGTTATGTTGACAATAGATTCGATCCTTTCTTTGTCCCTCGACTCCCCCTTATATAGGAGGCGGAGCCGAGGGTTTCGTAGTACACAAGTTACAGAGTTCGGGAGGGTTTCGTACCCAACCCGTAAGATTACAAATCTCTATCTTTCCTAATACAAACTATCTTTCCTTAACGCTAAATGGGCTTCCAAGTCTTCTTATTCTTCGAGTCTTGGGCTTTGATTAAACCCCGGGTACCATCTTTGGCAGGCCCATTGGGGATGCCTATGTCAGTAGCCCCCGAGATTTTTCTTGAATCGAAGAATCAAGGAAAATCTCCAATTTTACTCATTACATAATCTTTCGATGTGCAATCACTATTTTGTACAGGGATAACGGTAATTAGGGCTAGTTCATCTGACGGATCAGGTACTAGTTAACTGCTCTAGTGGCAATCCGCAAAAACCTACTTCAAAATCACGTCCCTGGACATGATCTCGGAATACTGGTGTAAACTTCGACAGGTGCCGCTTAAGGTCTTACCATTCTGTCGAGTCCCAGTCATATTTTATCGGGTACCTAACGCGTCCGTTATGATTTTTCTTCGTATCTGTTGATACGGAAAATAGTAGCAATCCGCCGTCAGAGACGGTGCCACGCCGCTCAGAACGGATCTGGGGTCTTACCTTCGCAAAGTTTTGCGGCATTCGAGAGATTTTATTCGCGACTTTTAGCGCTCCGAGAATATTTTGTTGAGTGCTTTTTCGGTTGCTGGAATAGCACATTTTATCGAGTCATATTAGATGACTTATTTGTCCTCGATGGGAGTATATGTAGAGTTAACTGTGTAACTCTAAATATACTCACTCATACTTCTTTCTTTTGATGAAAATTCATGGCACGTGAACAGCGTTCCCGATGGGAGTAGCCCCGAGGCTACAGCCAAGGACTTGTGCTTGGGTGTAGGCTCCACAGTTTAGTATCCATTGCCGCTATATTTATAATCCTTCTCGATATTTTTATATTTATCGGGTGCGCGACCAGCGCTCCCGATGGGAGTAGCCCCCGAGGCTATGAACAAATACTTGTATTTGATCATAGGCTCTTGCCATTTCCATCTTGTCATACTCGAAATGTACACGTCCGTTGGGAACCCCAAGAGGAAGGTATGATGCGCACAGTGGCAAGTTTTCCCTCGAAAGAAACCAAGGTTTAATCGAACCAGTGAGCCAAGAAGCACGTTGAAGGTTGATGGTCGCGAAATGTGATGCGGCGCAACACCAGGGATTCTGCGCCAACGCGGAACTGCACAACAAAACCAAAGTACTTTGCCCCAACGAAACGCTGAGGTTGTCAATCTCACCGACTTGCTGTAACAAAGGATTAAACGTATCGAGTGGAAGATGTTTGCAAAGAAAACAGTAAACACAATTGCAGTAGATTGTATGCTATGTAAAGAATAGGACCGGGGTCCACAGTTCACTAGAGGTGTCTCTCCCATAAGATAAAAGCATGTTGGGTGAACAAATTATAGTCGGGCAATTGACAAATAGAAAGGCATAACAATGCATATACATGATATGATAAATATAGTGAGATTTAATTGGGCATTACGACAAAGTACATAGACCGCCATCCAAGTGCATCTATGCCTAAAAAGTCCACCTTCAGGTTATCATCCGAACCCCCTCCAGTATTAAGTTGCTAAGCAACAGACAATTGCATTAAGTATGGTGCGTAATGTAATCAACAACTACATCCTTAGACATAGAATCAATGTTTTATCCCTAGTGGCAACAGCACATCCACAACCTTAGAACTTTCTGTCACTGTCCCAGATTCAATGGAGGCATGAACCCACTATCGAGCATAAATACTCCCTCTTGGAGTTAAGAGTAAAAACTTGGCCAGAGCCTCTACTAGTAACGGAGAGCATGCAAGATCATAAACAACACATAAACAATAGATTGATAATCACCATAATCATAGTACTCTCTATCCATCGGATCCCGACAAACACAACATATAGTATTACAGATAGATGATCTTGATCATGTTAGGCAGCTCACAAGATCCAACAATGAAGCACAACAAGGAGAAGACGACCATCTAGCTACTGCTATGGACCCAGGGGTGGACTACTCACTCATCACTCCGGAGGCGACCATGGCGGTGTAGAGTCCTCCGGGAGATGAATCCCCTCTCCGGCAGGGTGCGGGCGATCTCCTGAATCCCCCGAGATGGGATTCGCGGCGGCGGCGTCTCTGGAAGGTTTTCCGTATCGTGGCTCTCGGGGGGTTTCGCGACGGAGGCTTTAAGTAGGCGGAAGGTCAACGCGGGGGCCACACGAGGGCCCAGGGTAGGTCGGCGCGGCCGGGGCACGGGCCGCGCCGGCCACCCCTACGGCTGCCTCGTGGCCCCACTTCGTTATCTCTTCGGTCTTACGGAAGCTTCGTGCAAAAATAGGACCCTGGGCGAAAGTTTCCAATTCCGAGAATATTTCTTTACTAGGATTTA
The DNA here is from genome assembly GCA_030979885.1 of Lolium multiflorum. Classification (NCBI taxonomy): domain Eukaryota; kingdom Viridiplantae; phylum Streptophyta; class Magnoliopsida; order Poales; family Poaceae; genus Lolium; species Lolium multiflorum. The sequence continues at coordinate 143,576,464 of CM061747.1, forward strand.
CGAAACCAAAAAATGAGGAACGGCTCTTCGGCATCTTGTTAATAGGTTAGTTCAGAAAATGCATAAATATGACATATAATGTGCATAAAACATGTAGGTATCATCAATAAAGTAGCATGGAACATAAGAAATTATCGATACGTTGGAGACGTATCAGCATCCCCAAGCTTAGTTCTGCTCGTCCCGAGCAGGTAAAACGATAACAAAGATAATTTCGAAGTGACATGCCATCATAATCTTGATCATACTATTTGTAAACATATGTAATGAATGCAGCGATCAAAACAAAGGTAATGACATGAGTAAACAACTGAATCATAAAGCAAAGACTTTTCATGAATAGTACTTCAAGACAAGCATCAATAAGTCTTGCATAAGAGTTAACTCATAAAGCAATAAATCAAAGTAAAGGTGTTGAAGCAACACATAGGAAGATTAAGTTTCAGCGGTTGCTTTCAACTTATAACATGTATATCTCATGGATATTGTCAACATAAAGTAATATAACAAGTGCAATATGCAAGTATGTAGGAATCAATGCACAGTTCACACAAGTGTTTGCTTCTTAAGGTGGAAGGAGATAGGTAAACTGACTCAACAATAAAAGTAAAAGAATGGTCCTTCAAAGAGGAAAGCATCGATTGCTGTATTTGTGCTAGAGCTTTTATTTTGAAAACATGAAACAATTTTGTCAACGGTAGTAATAAAGCATATGAGTTATGTAAATTATATCTTACAAGTTGCAAGCCTCATGCATAGTATACTAATAGTGCCCGCACCTCGTCCTACTTAGCTTGGACTACCGGATCTTTGCATGCCATGTTTCAACCAAGTGTTACAAAGGGGTACCTCCATGCCTGTACAAAGGTCTAAGGAGAATGCTCGCATTTTGGATTTCTCGCTTTTGATTATTCTCAACTTAGACATCCATACCGGGACAACATGGACAACAGATAATGGACTCCTCTTAAATGCATAAGCATGTAGCAATGATTATTATTCTCATATGAGATTGAGGATATATGTCCAAACTGAAACTTCCACCATGATTCATGGCTTTAGTTAGCGGCCCAATGTTCTTCTCTAACAATTTTGCATGCTCCAACCACTAAAATGATAGATCCTTCAGACAAGACGGACATGCATAGCAACTCACATGATATTCAACAATAGTTGATGGCGTTCCCCAGAAGCATGGTTATCGCACAACAAGCAACTTAATAAAATATAAAGTGCATAAGTACATATTCAATACTACGATAGTTTTTAAGGCTATTTTGTCCCATGAGCTATATATTGCAAAGGTGGATGATGGAATTTTAAAGGTAGCACTCAAGCAATTTACTTTGGAATGGCGGAGAAATACCATGTAGTAGGTAGGTATGGTGGACACAAATGGCATAGTGGTTGGCTCAAGGATTTTGGATGCATGAGAAGTATTCCCTCTCGATACAAGGCTTAGGCTAGCAAGGTTATTTGAAGCAAACTCAAGGATGAACAAGTGCAGCAAAACTCACATAAAAGACATATTGTAAACATTATAAGACTCTACACCGTCTTCCTTGTTGTTCAAAACTCAATACTAGATATTATCTAGACCTTAGAGAAACCAAATATGCAAATCAAATTTTAGCAAGCTCTATGTATTTCTTCATTAATGGGTGCAAAGCATATGATGCAAGAGCTTAAACATGAGCACAACAATTGCCAAGTATCACATTATCCAAGACATTTTAGAGTTACTACATGTAGCATTTTCCAATTCCAACCATATAACAATTTAACGAAGAAGAAACTTCGCCTTGAACATTATGAGTAAAGCCTAAGGACACATGTGTCCATATGCAACAGCGGAGCGTGTCTCTCTCCCACAAAGTGAATGCTAGGATCCATTTTATTCAAACAAAAACAAAAACGAAAACAAACCGACGCTCCAAGCAAAGAACACAAGATGTGATTGAATAAAAATATAGTTTCAGGGGAGGAACCTGATGATGTTGTCGATGAAGAGGGGGATTGACATAGGCATCCCAAATGGGCCTGCCGAAGATAGTACCCGGAGTTTACTGAAGGCCCACTATCCGAAGAATAAGAAGATTCGGGAGCCCAAGATACATTAAGGAAAGCTAGAGTTGTAATAGGAAGTGTTATTTGTAAATCTGACGGGATGAGTTAGAAACCATCCCGGACTCTGTAACTTGTACAAAACGAAAACCCTCGGCTCCACCTCCTATATAAGGGGGAGTCGAGGGACAAAGAAAGGATCGAATCTACTGTCAACATAACCTTAGTTTTCATAATCGTCGAGTACTTTTCGCCTAAACCTTCGAGATCTACTTGCCCTCTACTTCTAGCAAAACCCTAGTCTACAATCTGTAGGCATTGACAAGTTAATCCTTTGTCAATTGGCGCCGTCCGTGGGGATTAGAGGTTGCAAGGAGCTGATCTCGATGGCACGTTCAAGATCTTCGACTTCATCAACAGCAAGCAACGCGATGGATCGAGGTAACAAGGGAAAAACTGATCTATTCAATTTTATTCCTCACCCGCCCTCCCGTATGGATGCATGTGCCTATCTGGAGGAGCCTATCATCATGACGTTCGGAGAATTCCGATTTGGCGTCAACAAGGAAGGATCCTACCGTCTCGAAGTTCCGATCTCGTCGGAATTTTCAGCGGTCGATTCTAACTTTTCGTCGAGTGACGAGGAGTTTTCGTCGCCACTTCGTCGACAACAAGGCAAGCGGAAAGCTCGCCAAGATCTTCAGCAATACATCCTTCGAGTCGTCTGCGGACTCCTTTATAAGCAGCGACTCCGACAGCGTCGACAGCTTCAACTTCATCGACAAGTCTGCTGCCATCGGAAAGGTCTTCACCACTCTATATGATGGTGTCACCAATCCTGATAAAAATCAATGCACAAAATATCATCAGATCTATGTGGTAGAAGGGGCAGGCACATCAGACCCGCAAACATCAGAGGCTTTCGACGAGTTGGGAAATCCATACGTCGATCCCGCTGATCTCAGACATGGCTTAGGCACTAAATATCCTGGATCCTCAACTCGCGCAAGAGTACAGCTCCCGCAAGAAGCGTGGGATAGGGCCGCGAAAGCCATGGATGGTTCAGAACCTATGACCACCACTGCTACTGTACAAGAACTTCAAGCATATCAATATAGACTTGCTCGAGTAAGCAGAGAGTTGGAAAAACAGACAGCATCCCTGAATAGGAGAAAAGAAGCAGCTTCTGCATCAAGCAGACGCCGAGCAGATTTAAGTCGACAATCTAGAACTTCGGGAGACAGTCACAGAGAAGCTCGGAGGAGAGCAATGTCTCGGCTGCAAAACATACCCGAAGCAGAGAGAGGAAACATAATCCAAAATCTCGACATGTCCTTTATGTCGATCGATGAAAGAGGAAATATCATCCCAAAAACGCCAGAGGCAGGTTACATGGCAACACAAGCTTATATCTTGGCATCCAGACCACCTCCTGGGGACCCGAGAGAACCATTGTTCAATATGGCAATGGCTGGAGTAGGAGTTATGGGAACAGCGTTTGCAACAACGCCTCCCGAAGAAAATCCTAGGCAAAATAGTCCACGACCCACTGCAGCAGTTCAAGACCCACCAAGAGCAAGTGGAGCAAGAGACACAGCAGTCCAAGTAAGGGTGGACAGAGCGCGACAAGAAAGAAGGGAGCGTCAGCACTCGCCAGAGCTTGCCGACGAAGATATGTGTGGGCTCCCGTGCTTTACGAGAAGAGTTCGAAAAACTCGAGTCCCAAAAGGGTTCAAGTTACCCGAAAATTTCAAGAAGTTCGACGGCCTGCAAGATCCCGAGGATTGGCTCGTGGATTATCTCGAGATGGTAAAACTGGTAGGAGGAACCAGAGCAACAGCTATGCAAAGTATCCAAGTTCACCTGAGTGGTGCCGCAAGATCTTGGATAAAGAAACTCCCCTTAAATTCCATCGACAGCTGGGAGACCTTTGAGGACATCTTCGTGAAAAACTTCCGATCCACGTGCAAGAAACCTGCATCGTTGGAAGAGCTGAGGGCATGCCGACAAAAACACGACGAGTCGATGAGGAAGTATATACAGCGATGGAACATCATAAAGAACTCGGCAGAAGATATATCTGACGAGAGGGCAATAGATGCGTTCGTGGCAGGAGTCCGCCGAGCAGATTTCATCGAGGACTTAGGGAGAACAAACCCTAAGACCATATCAGCACTCATGGAGATAGCCAATAAATGGGCAGATGGAGAAGACGCAATATACAACAAGCGACACAGGTCGCCAGAAGAGGATCGTGGTCGAAATTATCAAAATAGAAGGCGATTTTCTCGCCAGTTCTACAACAACGACGCTCCCGGCCATATATCGGCTGGTTTTCGGGGAAATCCTGGAGGAAATAGTCGAGATGATTATCAAAGGAGCAACGAGCAACAAGGCGACAATAGAGGTGATTTTCGCGGCAACAGGCAAAATAGTGGACCAAGGATTCAAAGACCTTATGTGTCTCCCGAGGAGATGATGAACGGTCCGTGTCAAATGCATTTTTACCTCGACAACAATGGAAAGAGACAGTCAGGACATCTCCAGAAAGACTGCCGCAATTTTCAGGCAATGTTGCGAGCCGCAGGAATCGCAAATGCCCAAGCAAATAACAGAAACCCTCGGGAGCCAAGGAGCGAGATTCACCTTCCACCTCCTCCCGCAATTACCGACGAAAATCGACACCAGCTTAGAATTGCGGCAGCACCACATCCACCTCCATATGTTGACCCCAACTCTAATGGTGCGGTCTCGATGATTCAGAAAGCCAGGCCATCAAACAGGGCGCAGAAGGTAATCTCGCGACAAGTGTTCATGGCAGAGAAGATGCCTCCACCAACAGTCGAGTACCTAAATTGGTCGGGGCAAGACATCGGCTTCACAATTGCAGATCATCCGCAGCAAGTTCCTCGACCAGGACAATCAGCACTCATCTTACCCCAGTAATCGCGGCTTTGACGTGTCGAGAGTCTTCATAGATGGCGGCAGCAGCTTAAACCTCATGTATGCAGATACATTGAGGAAGATGAACATATCCTTAGCGAACTTGAAACCAACTGATACACGTTTCCACGGGATTACACCAGAGAAACCAAGTTACCCATTGGGCAAAATCAACCTCGACGTTCAGTTCGGAACCCGAGAAAACTACAGGATAGAGAATCTGGAGTTCGAAGTGGTGGATTTCCCGTCGCAATATCACGCCTTGTTGGGACGACCAGCGTATGCCAGGTTCATGGCAGTGCCGCATTATACATATCTGTTGTGGAGGTTGCCTGGGCCTAAGGGACCTATCACAATCAAAGGAAGTTTCGCGTTATCGATAAATGCGACAAGGATTTTCATCGACTATCAGAAACTTTCGGGATGCAAGCAGAATATGCGGCGCCACGGTTCACTGATTATGACGTGTTACCAGAGGTAGGAAGATCTTCTAAGGAGCCAACTTTCAATATAACCAAGGATTCAAAAGAGGTACAGATCCACCCGACAGATCCAAAGAAAACGACGTCCATTGCCGCAAACATGGATGTCGCATAGGAAAGCGCGCTCGTCGAGTTCCTCCGTGAGCACTGGAAAATCTTCGCATGGTGTCCAGCTGACATGCCAGGAGTACCCAGGGAACTTGCCGAGCACCACCTCAATTTGGATCCTCTCGCACGACCAGTAAAGCAACCTTTGCGGCGTTTTTCGGAGCCTAGCCGCAAAGCCATGTTATCTGAAATAGATCGACTCAAAGATGCTGGTTTCATCAGAGAAATATCTACAGAAGCCACATGGGTAGCTAACCCAGTGATGGTGCCGAAGAAACACACAATAGTCCTTCGCATGTGCGTCGACTTCACGTGTCTCAATAAACATTGTCCCAAGGATCACTTTCCCCTCCCAAGGATCGATCAAATAATCGACTCCACGGCAGGATGCGAACGTCTTTCCTTTCTGGACGCATATTCTGGTTATAACCAGATAAGATTAAAAGAAGAAGATGAAGCCAAGACAGCGTTCATCACACCTTATGGCGTGTTTTGCTACAAAACAATGCCCTTTGGTCTGAAAAACGCGGGAGCAACATATCAGCGGATGATGCAGAAGTGCTTAGCAACACAGATTGGAAAAAATGTACAAGTCTACATCGACGATGTCGTAATAACATCAAAGAAAGGGTCGACTTTGATCGAAGATTTGAAGGAAACCTTCGACAACCTCGACAAGTTTTGCCTCAAGCTGAACCCGACAAAATGCTCCTTTGGAGTTCCCGCTGGAGAACTTCTCGGGTTCCTAGTATCAGCAAGGGGGATTGAAGCTAATCCCGAAAAAATACAGGCCATCGTTACTATGAGAAAGCCAACAAAGTTGAAAGAAATACAACAGCTAACGGGGCGAGTCGCAGCTTTAAGCAGATTCGTCGCCAGGCTAGGAGAAAAGGCGCTGCCGTTCTATGCATTGATCAAGCAAGGGGAAAATTTTCAATGGAACGAGGAAGCAGACAGAGCCTTCGAGAACCTCAAGCGAGCAATTTCGACACCACCGATATTGGTGGCGCCAAAAGAGAAAGAACCTCTCCTCTTGTATATCGCAGCTACACCTCAGGTGGTCAGCACGGCCCTAGTGGTCGAGAGAGAAGAAGAAGGCAAGCTTCATGGAGTTCAAAGGCCAGTATATTTCATCAGCGAAGTACTGTCGCCGTCAAAACAGCGGTACCCGCAATATCAAAAGCTAGCATATGGAGTATTCACGACAGCAAGAAAATTGCGACACTATTTTTCGGCGCACCCGATAATAGTGGTCAACGAGGCTCCCTTATCAAATATACTGAACAACCCAGAAGCTACGGGTCGTGTCTCCCTTTGGGGAACTTTCCCCTCGGGACATCACGTATGAAAAAAGAAAAGCAATAAAGTCGCAGGTCTTACCAGATTTCATTGCAGAATGGATGGAGCTACAAAACACGGGACCCCCAGATTTATCGAGAACTTGGACCATGAACTTCGACGGGTCCAAAAGATTGGAAGGTGCTGGAGCAGGCGTGATATTAGTATCACCTGAAGGCGACAAGTTGAAGTATGTTCTGCGGATGTTCCCAAACGCATCTAACAATGAAGCAGAATATGAAGCTCTCATACACGGGATGAAGATGGCGAAAGCTTGCGGTGCAACCCGACTGAAAATTTTCGGCGACTCACAGTTGGTAGCACAGCAAGTCATGAACCAATGCGATGCAGTCAACGAAAGTATGATAGCATACAAAGAGGTGTACAATGAGCTGGAGAAGTTATTCGATGGTTGTGAGGTAAACCACATCAGCAGGATGAGCAACGATGAAGCCGACGTTCTCGCAAACATCGGGTCACAATGCCTCGCGATTCCTCCAGGTGTGTTCTGGGAAGAGATTAGCGAGAGATCAACAAAGCCAGCAAAAACAAAGAAGGAGAAAAAAGAGAAACCCTCGAGTATCGCCAAAGACACAGCAGAAGAAGAAGAAGAGCAAGAGCTAGTCATGATGGTGCAAATTCCATGGATGCAGGCTTACATATCATATATCCTAAGGAAAACCATACCCGACGATCCAGTCGAAGCAAGGCGAATAATTAGGCGATCAAAAGCTTTCACTGTGGTAAAAGGGGAGCTGTACAAACGCAGTATTTCGGGTGTGCTACAACGGTGTGTTACACCCGAAGAAGGAAGGATCATCCTAAAGGACGTGCATGAAGGAATATGCGGGCATCACGCAAGTAGCCGAGCCATTGCGGCCAAAGTCTTCAGAGCAGGATTTTATTGGCTAACAGCAATCGAGGATGCGAAGGAAATAGTGCGAACCTGCGATGCGTGCCAAAGATTTGCGGCAAGACCTCACTCGCCCAGCAGAACTTATGCCAATCCCACTATCTTGGCCCTTTGCTCAATGGGGTCTCGACATGATGGGTAAATTGCACAAAGCTTCGCCAGGAGGATATGAGTACTTGCTGGTGGCTGTCGACAAATTTACCAAGTGGATAGAGGCGAAGCCAATAAACTCACCAGATGCAGCATCCGCAATAAAGTTTGTGAAGAGCATCGTCTTTCGCTTCGGAGTACCTCACAGCATCGTCACAGATAACGGCAGTAACTTTACTTCCAAGGAGTTCAAAGCATATTGTGCAGAAGTGGGCATAAAACTAAGTTTTGCGTCTGTCGCACATCCACAGACCAATGGTCAAGTCGAAAAGGCCAATGGCATCATCTGCAATGGCATCAAGAAGCGCCTGCTAGGACCTTTAGAAAAAGCTAGGCATACTTGGCCAGAGGAGCTACCAAGTGTTTTGTGGAGTATCCGAACAACGCCAAATACAGCGACGCAGGAAACGCCGTTCTTTTTGGTCCACGGAGCTGAAGCAGTCTTGCCGATAGAAATAGAACACGATTCTCCACGAGTCATAGAATATGACGAAGAAACTTCGAGAAAAGCTTTGGAGGATGATGTCGACGCACTCGATGAAGCTCGAGACGAGGTCCTGTCACGAGTCGCCAAATATCAGCAGGACCTGAAAAACTATCACAGTCGACGATTGCGGCCAAGATCTTTCCAAGTGGGTGACCTGGTTTTACGACTCAATCAAAAAAGCCATGAAAAACTCGAGTCACCGTGGCTAGGACCATACATCGTCACAGAAGTAATAGAAGGAGGAGCATACAGAATCAAAGACAAGAAGACAGGGATTGACGAGCCAAATCCCTGGAACGTGGCACAGCTCAGGCGTTTCTACGCCTAGATGTCGAAAATATAGTCTCCCTTTGTAAAGCTACAATGTACTGAAACGCCCGCGAGTTTTCAGACGCACTCTTTTCCTTTTTCGGGGCACCGAGTGGGGCCGGAGAAGGTTTTTAATGAGGCGGACTCGCGGTGCTGCAATATAATAAAGATAGTGGAATTATATATCTTCTTCCCGACAAGATCAGGGGTTTCTCCCCTACATGATACAATATATATATATAAACACAGTGTCGACAAACGCAAAAGAAGCATCTTGCCTTGGTAAAAATACCTCGCCAAAATAAAAAGAGATACAGACAAAATAGTGATCAACAAAAGACTCGGGGGCTTACACCCACAAAAATAGTATACAGTGTATATTATCTTGCCTTGGTTTAAAAACCTCGCATTATACAAATACAGCGAATAGCCACCGAAAATACTCGGGGGCTAGATAAATATAGAAATATGCTGTTTGCTTCATAATAGAATCATAATCATGATTTACACAGGAGAATTATCTACCAAAGGAAAATAATCAGTCTTGATTCAATATATCATCAAGGGTCACTCTGTTTTCTTCAGGAGCAGCGCCAAGAAAATCAGCATAATGACCATCGGCAAAAAAGTCGGCATCCATCCGAAGAAGATCTTCAATCATTTCTTCGGCTATAGGAGAAACCTTCGTGTTAATACGATCGATACCAACTCTTCGGCGCCGTACCTTCTCGTGAACTTTCTCAACAACTTGGGTCAGATCAAGCTTTGAGTGGCAGATCTGAAGCATTATAAGGGCAAATCTGGCGCCAGCCACCAGTTGAGCTCTGACAAAGTGATGGATCCTGTGGGCATCCTTAAATTTCTCCATTAACTCGGGAAGAGTTTTTGGTTGAATGTTCCGAGGAAACATAGAGTTATAAACCATTGAGAGGGTCTTGGTACAGAAGTCAAGATACCCGCGAACCTGAAGCGCGCGATCTTGAAATCTCACGATTTGGCGAGTCCGTTCAGGCGTGCCCCAAAAAGTCGACCCATGTTCACGGGCAAGCCGAAGAAGAACATTGGAACGAGCCTCGACACGTTCATCTTCAGTAGCAGTATCCAAAAAAGCACCTATTGTTTCTTACAACAGGTCAGTAGATAATAAGGAGGCAAGCAGCAAAGAAAAAAGAAGCGCGACAAAGATAATCAAACATACCCGCCATATCCAAGCTAGCATCTATTAGCAGCTGGAGCATGGAATTTTCCCGAGATACAGCAGCAGCAGCTTCAGCAACAGCAGAGTCCTTTTCAGCAATGGCAGTTTGAGCTTGATGGAGTGCAATTTTTTCTCTTTCAGAAGACTCTCGAGATTGTTCCATGAGTTTAAGCGATTGTTTCTTCGTGAACTGAAGTTGCTGTCGAAGTTCTTGCAAATCTTCCGACAAAGGTGTGCTTGAGGGACCTTCACGGAAATTGTCATCGGTTTCTACTTTCTTCGACAAGGAAGATGCAGGAGCAGCATTGGGAGAGCAAGGATTGGTCGAATAATTGTCAAATATTAACTGGAAAATAAAATCTTCGGATCAATGACAGCACCAAGAGGAATTTCATTGCTTCTAAAAAGTTTACACCGTCATTACAAAAGAAGTTCTCCTAAGGGACTAGCAGGGTAATTGTCGCCAAGGCTAAAGTGACGACAATAGCAAAAGAAGTAAAGAAAGCAAAAAAATAGAAAAGACAGAGGCATGCAACTAGACCTCCGGCCTCGATGAACTAGGAGTCGAAGCTGGCTTGACCCCAAGATACGCCAGGACTTTCTTCGTGTTGGGTTTTGCCGCCTTGACCAAGGATCGCCACTTGAGTTGCTCAATTTGATCCGTGTCGCCAACTTTGGTCCAGTCAATAGTTTGTTGACTGTCAGCGACCAGGGCAACAGTGCTCTCAACGGCAACCTTCTGGTTTTCATGGCGCATCTTCAGCCCAAGATCTTCGGGAGGATTAAAGCACTTGGCTAGCTTAAGGAAAGTTGCGGGTGCCTCTTTCTTTGGGAAGAAATAGGGGAAGAGCCGCAACAGTCCTGCTTTAGCTTCGTCGATACCTTCACGTGCTTCCGTCCCGTGAAACTCGAGGAATGAAACGGCGTCAAGCAGAGGATCATTATCGGGATCTTCAAGCTCATATTCTTGAGCCGTTCTAGCTGCAACAATGAACATCCATTTAGCAACAAACGAGTAAAGGAAAGAAGATCCAAAAGATTTGAATTGGGGTAGATACTTACTGACAAAGCGACGATTTTGGGTCCTTATGCGCTTAAGGATGGCTTCTTCGCGAGCAGATTGAGCAGTTATATGTTCACTCAGCGAAGTTTCGGCATCGTGAAGTCTCTTCCGGAGATCTTCGACACCAGCAGCATCAGCCTTGGCCTTATCAGCCTCTGCTCGAGCACCAACAGCATCTGACTCAGCCTTTTTGCGAGCCTTTTCACTTTGCTCTAATTGTTGAGCAAGTGTGTTGGCACGTTCATTGGCTTCCGCCAGTTTTTCTACCAAGGAAGATAAATATAGTTAAAAATCTCGACAACAAAGGAGCAAAAGAAAAGAAGCAACAGGAGTAAAGCATTACCTTCAGCTTTACTAGCATATTCACGGTACCCGACAAATTGGGTACCGATGCGAAGAAGATCCTTTATCAAAGGCTGTTAAAAAAAAGGGGATAGAAGGAAATGGCGGTATGAGAAAAATATAATGGTACATAGAAATCAACAAAGAAAACATAAACAATGACAAGGAAGTTAAGAACTTACATCCTCCAAGAGAGGGTTAGAGGAGCTACTCAATTGGAGAGTAGGCTCCGGGATGATCTCCGTCCTCGCCCTTTTCGACAAAGGGGCTCGGGGGCTTGAAGGAGGAGTAGCAGTGTCGACGTTCTGTCGAGGAGGCGAAGTTTCTTCTCCTTCAACTGGCGTCTCCGAGGCGACTAATGTATGTGACGTACTCGTTCGAGCAGCCACATCAGCGGTTGGTACCTCTTCTTCCTCATCACTACAAGTAAAATGTCGACAATATAAACAGCAAGATAGACACGAATGTTCAAATACAAAAAAAGATAGAAAAAGGACTTACGAACTGATGAGGGTCCCGAGATACGGATCATAAGCTGCCTTCTGCGACGAAGGATCAGCTTCTTCGGGTTTAGAAGTCCCGGAATCTTCGACATCATCCCTCTTCCTTTTGTTCTTTGGAGAAACAGCAAGAGGAGGAGATTGGGCCGATGCAGTGCCTTCAGAGGCAGCGTCCTTTTCAGCAGATCCCGCAGATTTTCGAGAATCTGCGGGTTCATTCACAAAAGAGGGGGCCTCTTGGTTATCATCAGAGATAACGGCCCTTTCTTCGACTTCCCCACCTTCAGGAAGAGGAGGAAGTGAAACAAGATTTGGGTGGTCCTGTATAAAAAGAGGGAAGAATATCAGGAAGGAGCACACAATGCAAAAAGCAAGGCAATAAGAAATTACGCGACAATGTTTACCTTAGGAAGTGCATGGGCGGCGCTGTATGGTTTCACGCGACAAGAAGAAGGGATAGAATCTTTTTTGCTGAGGGAGGTGATTTTTCGGACAAGTTTTTCCAAGTCCTTCACCTCCAAATCTGTCGACAGCCGATCCACGTCTTCGTCGCCAGTATATTTCCAAAGAGGAAATTTGCGAGCTTGAAGAGGCTGAACTCTACTCTTAAGGAAATACACTATAATCTGGATACCCGACAACTCTTTGCCGCGAGTATTTTGCAACTCGCGGATGCGAGTCATCAAGGCCTCAGTCGAAGCTCTTTCTTCTTCGGTAGCCTCTGCATCCCAAGAACGGCGACGAAGAATTCTTTCGTCACCATCGAACGGAGGGATGTTGTCCTCTGCGCATCCATGGTTTTCCTCACGAATGTACAACCACCTCTTACGCCACCCTTGAACGGAGTCAGGGAGTTTGACGTCGAAGTAATTGGCAGTGGAGCGGATAGAGATAACAACGCCGCCTATATTATAGGCGACATTGTGAGAGCCATTGCGGCGACAGAAGAAAATGCGCTTCCATAGCGCCCAATTGGGCGAGACGCCAAGGAAGGCTTCGCAGAGAGTAATGAAAATGGAAATATGGAGGATTGAGTTTGGCGTGAGGTGGTGAAGTTGAAGACCGTAGACAAAAAGCAATCCGCGGAGAAAAGGATGAATGGGGGCGGATAAACCGCGGATGAGATGGTCGACAAAACTTACCCGGTACCCCATTGGAGGGGCTGGGTAGCTTTCTTCACTAGGGAAGCAAACCGCTTTGGGTTTCTTGGTGATCCCCAGCTTCTTCAGGAGATTCAGGTCCTGGTTCGTGACCTTGGACCTCTCCCACTCCACGGCTCCTAGATCCGCGGCGGCCATTGATGAATCAGGCGTGCTGTGGCGAGTGAGACGCGTGCGTGGTGGCATCAACGGCAGTGGACAAAGCAATGCTTGGGCGTGCGGAAGATCAAACAGAGTTGGGCGCAGGGGAAGTTTTTGCAGAGGGGAATAGATGTGCGGCGCAAGCGAAGGACTGGACCGAGGTTGAAGAAAGGTTTATATAGGATTCGGATGAAGCAGTGCACCGTTGGATGAAGAAATCGTGTGGTGAAAAAGGATCTCGTAGATACAAGGGTAAAAAGGTATTTTTACTGGGAAGGAATGGAACAGGCATTACCGTACGTGCGCCAGGAAAAGCGGAGGACGTGTGTCCCCCACTTGCACGACGTGTCAACGTGGTGGGAACAATGGACCCACAAGGCAGAAAAAATCCCAATTATTGACAGAGATGAAGAGAATTTGACAAAGGAAAATATGTCGACAAGAAAAATAAAAAGAGAATGGCGACAGGGTAAATCATTTGAATACTTTTGGAGCCTTTGATCAAATACAAGTTTTTGCCCAAATGCTCGGGGGCTACTTTGGAAAAATAGAAAATTTCGAGTATGACAATATAGAAATGGCGAGAGCCTATGACCAAATCCAAGAATTTGTTCATAGCCTCGGGGGCTACTCCCATCGGGAGCGCTGGTCGCGCACCCGATAAATATAAAAATATCGAGAAGGATTATAAATATAGCGGCAAAGGATACTAATCTGTGGAGCCTACACCCAAGCACAAGTTCTTGGTTGTAGCCTCGGGGGCTACTCCCATCGGGAACGCTGTTCGCGTGCCCGATGAATTTTTTCAATAAGAAACAGAAGTGAGTATATTTCGAGTTACATAAATAACTCTACATATACTCCCATCGGGAAGACAAAATAAGTCATCAAATATGACTCGATAAAATGTGCTATTCCAAAGGCGAAAAGCACTCGACAATATATTCTCAGAACGCCAAAGTTGCGATCAATTTCTGAATGCCGCAAATTTGCGAAGGTAAGACCCCAGATCCGTTCTGCTGGGCGTGGCATCGCCAAAGACTGCGCTCTGCTACTTTTATCCGTATCAACAGATACGAAGAAAAATCCTAACGGACGCGTTAGGTACCCGATAAATTTGACTGGGACTCGACAGAATGGTAAGACCTTAAGCGGCACCTGTCGAAGTTTACACCAGTATCCCGAGATCATGTCCAGGGACGTGATCTTGAAGTAGGTTTTTGCGGATTGCCACTAGAGCAGTTAACTAGTACCTGATCCGTCAGATGAACTAGCCCCAACTACCATTATCCCTGTACAATATAGAATTTTATGTGAAGAAGCATAAATAAAAGCTCTCGAATAAATATAAACAGTCGAGATTTTCCTTGACTCTACGATTCAAGCAAAATCTCGGGGGCTACTGACATAGGCATCCCAAATGGGCCTGCCGAAGATAGTACCCGGAGTTTACTGAAGGCCCACTATCCGAAGAATAAGAAGATTCGGGAGCCCAAGATACATTAAGGAAAGCTAGAGTTGTAATAGGAAGTGTTATTTGTAAATCTGGCGGGATGAGTTAGAAACCATCCCGGACTCTGTAACTTGTACAAAACGAAAACCCTCGGCTCCACCTCCTATATAAGGGGGAGTCGAGGGACAAAGAAAGGATCGAATCTACTGTCAACATAACCTTAGTTTTCATAATCGTCGAGTACTTTTCGCCTAAACCTTCGAGATCTACTTGCCCTCTACTTCTAGCAAAACCCTAGTCTACAATCTGTAGGCATTGACAAGTTAATCCTTTGTCAGGGATGCCTTGGGCATCCCCAAGCTTAGACGCTTGAGTCTTCTTAAAATATGCAGGGGTGAACCACGGGGCATCCCCAAGCTTAGAGCTTTCACTCCTCTTGATCATAGCATATCATTCTCCTCTCTTGACCCTTGAAAACTTCCTTCACACCAAACTTCAAGCAAACTCATTAGAGGGTTAGTGCATCATTAATAATTCACTCATTCAGAGGTGACACAATCATTATTTTCACTTCTGGACATTGCATAATGCTACTGGACATTAGTGGATCAAAGAAATAAATCCAACATAGCAAAAGAGGCAATGTGAAATAAAAGGCAGAATCTGTCAAAAACAGAACAGTCCGTAAAGACGAATTTAAAGCTGGCACTAGACTTGCTCAAATGGAAAAACTCAAAACTAATGAAAGTTGCGTACATATCTGAGGATCACGCTCGTAAATTGGCAGATTTTTCGAATTTTCTACAGAGAACTGTGCCCAGATTCGTGACAGACAGCAATGCTGTTTCTGCGCAGCGATCCCAAATATAACATCAACTTTGACATAGAAACTTTACTTGGCACAAAAACATGATAAGGAGAGGTTGCTACAGTAGTAAACAACTTCCAAGACTCAACAAAACAAAAAATTGCTGTAGGTAAAAACATGGGTTGTCTCCCATAAGCGCTTTTCTTTAACGCCTTTCAGCTAGGCGCAGAAAGTGCAAATCAAGTAACATCGAGAGTAGAAGCATCAACATCATAACTTGTTCTAATAATAGAATCAAAAGGCAACTTCATTCTCTTTCTAGGAAAGTGTTCCATACCTTTCTTGAGAGGAAATTGATATTTAATATTACCTTCCCTCATATCAATAACACCAGTTCGAAGAAAAGGTCTTCCCAACACAATAGGACAAGATGCATTGCATTCAATATCCAAGACAACAAAATCAACGGGGACAAGGTTATTGTTAACCGTAATATGCACATTATCAATCCTCCCCAAAGGTTTCTTTTTAACATTATCGGCAAGATTAACATCCAAATAACAATTCTTCAATGGTGGCAAGTCAAGCATATCATAAATCTTTTTAGGCATAACAGAAATACTTGCACCAAGATCACATAAGGCATTACATTCAAAGTCATTGAATTTCATTTTAATGATGGGCTCCCAACCATCTTCTAACTTTCTAGGAATAGAAGTTTCAAGTTTTAGTTTCTCTTCTCTAGCTTTTATGAGAGCATTTGTAATATGTTTTGTAAAGGCTAAATTTATAGCACTAGCATTAGGACTTTTAGCAAGTTTTTGTAAGAACTTTATAACTTCAGAGATGTGGCAATCATCAAAATCTAAATCATTATGAGCTACAGCAATGGGATCATTGTTCCCAAGGTTGGAAAAAATTTCAGCAGTTTTATCACAAGCAGTTTCAGCAGTTTTAGCAATTTCAGGCAGTTTTGTACGCTTTGCACTAGGAGTAGAAACATTGCCAACACCAATTATATTACCATTGATAGTAGGAGGTGCAGCAACATGTGGAGAATTAGCATTACTAGTGGTGGTAATAGTCCAAACTTTAGCTACCTTATTCTCTTTAGCTAGTTTTTCATTTTCTTCTCTATCCCACCTAGCACGCAGTTCAGCCATTAATCTTATATTCTCATTAATTCTAACTTGGATGGCATTTGCTGTAGTAGTAATCTTATTATCAATATCATTATTAGGCATAACTTTCAATTTTAAAAGATTTACATCAGAGGCAAGTCTATCAACTCTAGAAGCGATAGTATCAATTTTATCAAGCTTTTCCTCAACAGATTTGTTAAAAGCAGTTTGTGTACTAATAAATTCTTTAAGCATGGCTTCAAGACCAGAGGGTACACTCCTATTATTATTGTAAGAATTCCCATAAGAATTACCATAACCATTACCATTAGCAGAAGGATATGGCCTATAGTTATTACCAGAGTTGTTCCTATAAGCATTGTTGTTGAAATTATTATTTTTAATGAAATTCACATCAACATTTTCTTCTTGAGCAACCAATGAAGCTAAAGGAACATTATTTGGATCAACATTAGATCTACCATTCACAAGCATAGACATAATCACATCAATCTTATCACTCAAGGAAGAGGACAGAATTTACCTTCTTACCTTGTGGAGCTCTTTCCGTGTGCCATTCAGAGTAATTTATCATCATATCATCAAGAAGTTTTGTAGCCGCCCCCAATGTGATGGACATAAAGGTACCTCCAGCAGCTGAATCCAATAAATTCCGCGAAGAAAAATTTAGTCCTGCATAGAAGGTTTGGATGATCATCCAAGTAGTCAGTCCATGGGTTGGGCAATTCTTTACCAAAGTTTTCATTCTCTCCCAAGCTTGAGCAACATGTTCAGTATCTAATTGTTTAAAATTCATTATGCTACTTCTCAAAGATATAATTTTAGCGGGAGGATAATATCTACCAATAAAAGCATCCTTGCATTTAGTCCATGAATCAATACTATTCTTAGGCAAAGATAGCAACCAATCTTTAGCTCTTCCTCTTAATGAGAAAGGAAACACTTTCAATTTAATAATATCACCATCTACATCTTTATACTTTTGCATTTCACAAAGTTCAACAAAATTATTGAGATGGGCAGCAGCATCATCAGAACTAGCACCAGAAAATTGATCTCTCATAACCAAGTTCAGTAAAGCAGGTTTAATTTCAAAGAATTCTGCTGTAGTAGCAGGTGGAGCAATAGGTGTGCATAGGAAATCATTATTATTTGCATTTGTGAAGTCACACAACTTAGTATTTTCAGGAGTATTCATTTTAGCAACGGTAAATAAAACAAACTAGATGAAGTAAATGCAAGTAACTAATTTTTTGTGTTTTTGATATAGAGAGAAAGACAATAAATAAAGTAAAACTAGCAACTAATTTTTTTGTGTTTTGATTTAGTGCAGCAAACAAAGTAGCAAATAAAATAAAGCAAGACAAAAACAAAGTAAAGAGATTGAGAAGTGGAGACTCCCCTTGCAGCGTGTCTTGATCTCCCCGGCAACGGCGCCAGAAAAAGTGCTTGATGCGCGTAGATGTACACGTCCGTTGGGAACCCCAAGAGGAAGGTATGATGCGCACAGTGGCAAGTTTTCCCTCAGAAAGAAACCAAGGTTTAATCGAACCAGTAGGAGCCAAGAAGCACGTTGAAGGTTGATGGTCGCGAAATGTGATGCGGCGCAACACCAGGGATTCCGGCGCCAACGTGGAACCTGCACAACAAAACCAAAGTACTTTGCCCCAACGAAACAGTGAGGTTGTCAATCTCACCGGCTTGCTGTAACAAAGGATTAAACGTATCGAGTGGAAGATGTTTGCAAAGAAAACAGTAAACACAATTGCAGTAGATTGTATGCTATGTAAAGAATAGGACCGGGGTCCACAGTTCACTAGAGGTGTCTCTCCCATAAGATAAAAGCATGTTGGGTGAACAAATTACAGTCGGGCAATTGACAAATAGAGAAAGGCATAACAATGCATATACATGATATGATAAATATAGTGAGATTTAATTGGGCATTACGACAAAGTACATAGACCGCCATCCAACTGCATCTATGCCTAAAAAGTCCACCTTCAGGTTATCATCCGAACCCCCTCCGGTATTAAGTTGCTAAGCAACAGACAATTGCATTAAGTATGGTGCGTAATGTAATCAACAACTACATCCTTAGACATAGAATCAATGTTTTATCCCTAGTGGCAACAGCACATCCACAACCTTAGAACTTTCTGTCACTGTCCCAGATTCAATGGAGGCATGAACCCACTATCGAGCATAAATACTCCCTCTTGGAGTTAAGAGTAAAAACTTGGCCAGAGCCTCTACTAGTAACGGAGAGCATGCAAGATCATAAACAACACATAAACAATAGATTGATAATCACCATAATCATAGTACTCTCTATCCATCGGATCCCGACAAACACAACATATAGTATTACAGATAGATGATCTTGATCATGTTAGGCAGCTCACAAGATCCAACAATGAAGCACAACAAGGAGAAGACGACCATCTAGCTACTGCTATGGACCCATGGTCCAGGGGTGGACTACTCACTCATCACTCCGGAGGCGACCATGGCGGTGTAGAGTCCTCGGGAGATGAATCCCCTCTCCGGCAGTCGCAGACGATCTCCTCAATCCCCGAGATGGGATTCGCGGCGGCGCGTCTCGGAAGGTTTTCCGTATCGTGGCTCTCGGTACTGGGGGTTTCGCGACGGAGGCTTTAAGTAGGCGGAAGGTCAACGCGGGGGCCACACGAGGGGCCCAGGGGGTAGGTCGGCGCGGCCAGGGCACGGGCCGCGCCGCCACCCCTCGGCTGCCTCGTGGCCCCACTTCGTTATCTCTTCGGTCTTCTGGAAGCTTCGTGCAAAAATAGGACCCTGGGCGAAAGTTTCGTCCAATTCCGAGAATATTTCTTTACTAGGATTTCTGAAACCAAAAACAGCAGAAAACAACAATGGCTCTTCGGCATCTTGTTAATAGGTTAGTTCCAGAAAATGCATAAATATGACATATAATGTGCATAAAACATGTAGGTATCATCAATAAAGTAGCATGGAACATAAGAAATTATCGATACGTTGGAGACGTATCAGCATCCCCAAGCTTAGTTCTGCTCGTCCCGAGCAGGTAAAACGATAACAAAGATAATTTCTGAAGTGACATGCCATCATAATCTTGATCATACTATTTGTAAACATATGTAATGAATGCAGCGATCAAAACAAAGGTAATGACATGAGTAAACAACTGAATCATAAAGCAAAGACTTTTCATGAATAGTACTTCAAGACAAGCATCAATAAGTCTTGCATAAGAGTTAACTCATAAAGCAATAAATCAAAGTAAAGGTGTTGAAGCAACACATAGGAAGATTAAGTTTTACCCTCGTCTCCACGTGGTTATCATCTCCCGCATACTTTTTCCATCCAACGGTCCGCCGCTTCACCGCACCTCTATATAAGATCTCCTTCTTCTACCTCGAGCACTTCCGCTCGCGCCGTTCCCCTGCTTCTACCTGCAAAACTTCCTCCTGCGCCCCACAACTCTCAGAGCTCATCCCTTCGCAGCTGCATTCCTCCGCCATTGTTGATGCCACCGCGTCGCTTGACCAGGCACAGCACGCCAGAATCGTCAATGGCTGCCGCGGATCTAGGAACCGCGGAGTGGGAGAGGTCCAAGATCACGAACCAGGACATGAATCTCTTGAAGAAGCTGGGGATTAGCAAGAAACCCAAAGCGGTGTGCTTCCCCAGTGAAGAAAGCTACCCAACCCCTCCAATGGGGTATCGGGTAAGTTTTGTTGATCATCTCATCCGCGGTCTTTCCGCCCCCATTCACCCTTTTCTTCGGGGATTGCTTTTTGTTTACGGTCTCCAACTTCACCACCTCACGCCCAACTCTATCCTTCATATTTCCATCTTCATCACCCTCTGCGAAGCCTTCCTTGGTGTCCAGCCTAACTGGGCATTATGGAAGCGCATTTTCTTCTGTCGCCGTAATGGCTCTTCCAATGTCGCCTATAATATAGGCGGCGTTGTTATTTCTGTTCGCTCCTCAGTCAACTACTTCGACGTCAAACTCCCTGACTCCGTTCAAGGGTGGCGCAAGAAGTGGTTGTATATTCGGGAGGAAAACCATGGATGCGCTGAAGACAATATCCCTCCTTTCGACGGTGCCGAGAAAATCCTTCGCCGCCGTTCTTGGGACGCAGAAGCTACCGAGGAAGAAAGAACTTCGACGGAGGCCCTGATGACTCGCATCCATGAGTTGCAGAATACTCGTGGAAAAGAATTATCAGGCATCCAAATTACGGCGTATTTCCTTAGGACTAGAGTGCAGCCTCTTCAGGCTCGCAAAAACCCTCTCTGGAATTATGCTGGCGATGAAGACACAGATCGTTTGTCGACGAATCTGGAAGTCAAGGATTTGGATAGGCTTGTCCGAAAAATCTCATCTCTCAACAAGAAAGATCCCATCCCTTCCACTTATCGTGTAAAACCATACAGCGCCACCAATGCGCTTCCTAAGGTAAACATTGTCGCTTAATTTGTTATTGCCTTGCTATTTTTGTTGTTACTCCTTTTTGACATCCTTCCTTATTTTTATACAGGACCATCCAAATCTTGTTTCGCTTCCTCCCCTTCCTGAAGGTGGAGAAGTCGAAGAAAGGGCGGTTATTTCCGATGATAACCAAGATGCCCCCTCTTTTGTGACTGAACCCGCAGATTCTCGAAAATCTGCGGGATCTGATGAAAAGGAGGGTGCCTCTGAAGCCACTGCGTCGGCACAATCTCCTCCTCCTGCTGTTTCTCCAAAGAACAAAAGGAAAATGAATGATGCGAAGATTCCGGCACCTCCAAGCCCGAAGAAGCTGTTCCTTCACGCCAGAAGGCAGCTTATGATCCATATCTCGAGACCCTCATCAGTTCGTAAGTTCTCTCTTTTTTATTTTACTTGAAGATCTTTGTCTATCTTGCTTTTTATATTGCCGACATTTTAATCGTAGTGATGATGAGGAAGTAGTACCAGCTTCCAATGTGGCGGCTCGGACGAGCACGTCACATACTCTAGTCGCCTCAGAGACGCCAGTTGAAGGAGAAGAAACTTCGCCTCCTCAACAAAACGTCGGCGCTGCTACTCCTCCTTCAAGCCCCCTTGTCCCTTCACCAAAAAGGGCAAGGATTGACACAATCCCGGAGCCTACTCTCCAATTGAGTAGCTCCTCTAATTCTCTCTTGGATGATGTAAGTTCTTAATTTACTTGTCATTATCTATATTTCCTTTATTTGCTTCTGCATGCCATCATTTTTCCATACCGACATTTTCTTTCTTTGTCCTTCCTTGATAGCCTATGATCAAAGAGCTTCTTCGCATCGGTGCCCAATTCGTTGGGTACCGTGATTACGCCAGTAAAACTGAAGGTAGTGCCTGGCTGCTTCTTTTTGCTTCTGCTTCCTTACTTCTTTGTTGTCGACGTTTTTAGCTAATCTTATCTTTCTTTACAGAAAAACTGGCAGAAGCCAACGAGCTGACACACTTGCTCAAAAATTAGAGCAATGTGAAGAGGCTCGTAAGAAAGCCGAGTCAGATGCCGTTCAAGCTAGGCGAGAAGCTGACAAAGCCAAGGCTGATGCTGCTAGTGTCGAAGATCTTCGGAAACGTCTGCACGCTGCCGAGACTTCGTTAAGCGAGCACATAACTGCACAATCTGCTCGCGAAGAAGCGATCACCAAACGTCTAAGGACACAAAATCGCCGCTTTGTCAGTAAGTATCTGCACCACTTCATATCCTTTGGATTTTTCTTTTTTGCACTTGTTTGTTGATCGGATTTTCTTTTTATTTTGACAGATAAGACCTCTCAAGAATTTGAACTTGAAGATCCCGACAATGATCCTCTTCTTGACGCCGTTTCGTTCCTTGAATTTCATGGGACAGAAGCGCGTGAGGGCATTGATGAAGCCAGGACAGGGCTGTCGCGGCTCTTCCCCTACTTCTTCCCGAAGAAAGAGGAGCCCGCAACTTTCCTTACTCTTGCCAAGTGCTTCAATCCTCCCGAAGATCTTGGGCTGAAGATGCGCCATGAAAATATGAAGGTTGCCGTTGAAAGCACTGTTGCCTTGGTTGCTGACAGTCAACAAACCATTGACTGGGCGAAAGTGGGCAACACGGAGCAGATAGAACAAGCAAAATGGCGATCATTGATCAAGGCGGCGAAGCTGAATACGAAGAAAATCCTGGCCTATCTCGGGATCAAACCATCTTCGACTCCTAGCTCGTCAAGGCCGGAGGTCTAATTGAATGCCTTTGCCTTTTCTATTTTTTGCTTTCTTTATTTCTTTTGCTGTTGTCGCCATTCTAGCCTTGGCGACAATTACTCTGTTAGTCCTTTTGGAGAACTTCTTTTGTAATGACCATGTAAACTTTCTAGAAAGCAATGAAATTCCTCTTGGTACTATCATTGATCCTGGGATTTTCTTTTCCAGTTAATATTTGATAATTATTCAACCAACCCTTGCTCTCCCGATGCTGTGCCTGCGTCTTCCTTCTCGAAGAAAGTAAAAGCCGATGATAATCTCCTTGAAGGTTCTTCAAGCAAACCTGTGTCGGAAGATTTACAAGAACTTCGACAACAACTTCAATCCATGAAGAAACAAACTTTGGCAATGATGGAACAATCTCGGAAAGCGTCTGAACAAGAAGAACTTGCTCTTCAACAAGCCAAAGAGGCTATGGTTGCCAAAGATGCTGCTGTATTGGAAGCAAAAGGAGCTGCTACCCGAGAAAATAGCATGCTCGAGCTAATGTTGGAAGCTAGCACAGATATGTTAGGTATGTATCTCCAACCTTATGATGCCTCCTCTTTATTTTGCTGTGCTTTCTTCCAAATTTCTTGCCTTGTTGCCTAATAGGCTCGGTTCTTGATGCTGCCGCCGAAGATCAAAGAGTGAATGAGAGAACGAATCTTCTTGTCAATCTTTCCCTTAATCATGGCTGTTTATTTTGGGCCACCCCTGAACGAACCCAGCAGATTGTCAGGTTCCAAGATCGTGCTTGCCAAGTGCGCGAATTTCTCAATTTTTGCACGACGACATTAACCCTTGTTTTCAAGACTTTGTTTCCTCGAAATGAAGTTCCGACAACTCTTCCTGACTTGCTGGAGACCTTCAGAGATGCTCCTCGTATTCATAATTTTGTGCGAGCTCAATTGACTGCTGGAGCAAGATTTGCCATGATTATGATACATATTTGCCATCCAAAATTAGACCTGACGAAGATTGTCGTTGATTGCCTGGCGAAGAAAACGCGGCGGAAGAATAATATTGATGCAATCAATGAAATGGTGACTCCTGTGGCCGAGTCGATGATAGATGAGCTTCTTCGGATGGACTCAGAATTCTTCGTCAAGGGATCTTATGCTGAGCATAAAACAACCAGAGGCTTGTCAATAGATACTATTTTAGGTTCTGACTGATTTGTTCCATATTGTAAAACTTTGTCGAAGAAATTTGTTGTATATCACAAAGTGCTCTATATTGTTGGAGCCCCCGAGCCTTTTGGCTAGAATTTGTACTATTTTTCTCTTTCAAAGATTTCTTCTTTTGTTGTAATAAAACATCTTGATGGACTGCAGGCCCTCGAGTATCTTAGTGTCAAAGTTCTATATTTCTGTTTGCCGGGTTTTTGGACCAAAGCGATGAGATTTTCTGACGTGTATACTATATTTAACATTACCAGCTTCCGATTTATGTATTTGGCGAGGTATTATTGTACCAAGGCGAAATATTTTCAGTAAATCGAGTTTGTCTGTTTTGATGCTTGAAGGTGTAGAGCCCCCGAGTGTGTCGACGAATAAGAAGTATATCTTTACTATTTTTATTATATTGCAGCACCGCGAGCCCGCCTCATTAAAAACCTTTCCCGGCCCCACTCGGTGCCCCGAAAAAGGAAAAGAGTGCGTCTGAAAACTCGCGGGCGTTTCAGTACATTGTATGTTTACAGAGGAGACTATATTTTGGTATCTAAGCGTAAAAACGCCTGAGCTGCGCCACGTTCCAAGGATTTGGCTCAACGTTCCCCGTCTTCTTGTCCTTGATTCTGTATGCTCCTCCTTCGATTACTTCTGTGACGATGTAGGGCCCAAGCCATGGTGACTCGAGTTTTTCATGACTTTTTTGGTTGAGTCGCAAAACTAAATCACCAACTTGGAAAGATCTTGGCCGCAATCGTCGACTGTGGTAATTCTTCAGGTCCTGTTGATATTTAGCGACTCGTGACAGGACTTCGTCTCGAGCTTCGTCGAGTGCATCGACGTCATCCTCCAAAGCTTTTCTCGAGGTTTCTTCATCATATTCTGTGACTCTTGGAGAATCATGCTCTATTTCTATCGGCAGGACTGCTTCGGCTCCGTGGACCAGAAAAAACGGCGTTTCTTGTGTCGCCGTATTTGGTGTTGTTCGGATACTCCACAGCACACTTGGCAGCTCATCTGGCCAAGTATGCCGAGCTTTTTCCAATGGTCCTAATAGGCGTTTCTTGATACCATTGCAGATGATACCATTGGCCTTCTCGACTTGACCATTGGTCTGTGGGTGCAACAGACGCAAAACTCAGTTTGATGCCTACTTCTGCGCAGTATGCTTTGAACTCCTTGGACGTAAAATTACTGCCGTTGTCTGTGACAATGCTATGAGGGACTCCAAATCTAAAGACGATGCTTTTCACGAACTTAATTGCTACGCGCCGTCCGGTGAATTTATCGGCTTTGCTTCTATCCACTTTGTAAATTTGTCGACAGCGACAAGCATATACTCATAACCTCCTGGCGAAGCTTTGTGTAGTTTTCCCACCATGTCGAGACCCCATTGAGCAAAGGGCCAAGATAGTGGGATTGGCATAAGTTCTGCTGCGGGAGAGTGAGGTTTGGCGGCAAATCTTTGGCACGCGTCGCAGTTCTCACTATTTCCTTCGCGTCCTCTATTGCTGTTAACCAGTAAAATCCTGCTCTGAAAACTTTAGCCGCGATAGCTCGACTACTCGCGTGGTGGCCGCATATTCCTTCGTGCACATCTTTCAGGATGATTCTTCCTTCTTCGGGTGTAACACATCTCTGTAGCACGCCCGAAATGCTTTGTTTGTACAACTCCCCTTTTATCACAGTAAAAGCTTTTGATCTCCTAATTATTCGCCTTGCTTCAACTGGATCGTCGGGTATTGTTTTCCTTAGGATGTATGATATGTAAGCCTGCATCCATGGAGTTTGCACCATCATGACTAGCTCTTGCTCCTCTTCTTCTTCTACTGTATCGTTGGTGGTACTCGAGGATTTCTCTTTTTTCTCCTTCTTTATTTTCGCTGGCTTTGTTGATCTCTCACTTATCTCTTCCCAAAACACGCCTGGAGGGATCGCGAGACACTGTGACCCGATGTTTGCAAGAACATCGGCTTCATCGTTACTCAGCCTGCTGATGTGGTTTACCTCGCATCCATCAAATAATTTCTCCAGCTCATTGTACACCTCTTTGTATGCTATCATACTTTCGTTGACTGCATCACATTGATTCATAACTTGCTGTGCCACCAATTGTGAATCGCCGAAGATTTTCAATCGGGTTGCACCACAAGCTTTCGCCATCTTCATCCCATGTATGAGAGCTTCATATTCTGCTTCGTTGTTAGACGCGTTTGGAAACGTCATCCTTAAGACATATTTCAACTTGTCGCCTTCAGGTGATACCAATATCACGCCTGCTCCAGCACCTTCTAACCTTTTGGACCCGTCGAAATTCATGGTCCAAGTTCTCGATAAATCTGGAGGCCCCGTGTTTTGTAGCTCCATCCACTCTGCAATGAAATCTGGTAAAATCTGCGATTTTATTGCCTTTCTTTTTTCATACGTGATGTCCCGAGGGGAAAGTTCTATTCCCCAAAGGGAGACACGACCCGTAGCTTCTGGGTTGTTCAGTATATTTGATAAGGGAGCCTCATTGACCACTATTATCGGGTGCGCCGAAAAATAGTGTCGCAATTTTCTTGTGTCGTGAATACTCCATACGCTTTTCGATATTGCGGGCCGCTGTTTTGAGGGTTATTCCTGATGAAATATACGGCCTCTGAACTCCATGGAGCTTGCCTTCTTCTTCTCTCTCGACTACTAGGGTTGTGCTGACCACCTGCGGTGTGGCTGCAATGTATAAGAGGAGAGGTTCTTTCTCTTTAGGCGCCACTAATATCGGTGGTGTCGAAATTGCCCGCTTGAGGTTCTCGAAGGCTCTATCTGCTTCCTCGTTCCATTGAAATTTTTCCCCCTGTTTGATCAATGCATAGAACGGTAACGCCTTTTCTCCTAGCCTGGCGACGAATCTGCTTAAAGCTGCGACTCGCCCCGTTAGCTGTTGTATTTCTTTCAACTTTGTTGGCTTTCTCATAGTCACTATGGCCTGGATTTTTTCAGGGTTGGCTTCAATCCCTCTTGCTGATACTAAGAACCCGAGAAGTTCTCCTGCAGGAACTCCAAAAGAGCACTTTGTCGGGTTCAGCTTGAGGCAAAACTTGTCGAGGTTGTCGAAGGTTTCCTTCAAATCTTCGATCAGAGTCGACCCTTTCTTTGATGTTATTACGACATCGTCAATGTAGACTTGCACATTTTTTCCAATCTGTGTTGCTAGGCATTTCTGCATCATCCGCTGATATGTTGCTCCCGCGTTTTTCAAACCAAAGGGCATTGTTTTGTAGCAAATGATACGTCTCCAACGTATCGATAATTTCTTATGTTCCATGCTACTTTATTGATGATACCTACATGTTTTATGCACATTATATGTCGTATTTACGCATTTTCTGGAACTAACCTATTAACAAGATGCCGAAGTGCCAGTTCCTGTTTTCTGCTATTTTTGGTTTCAGAAATCCTAGTAATGAAATATTCTCGAAATCGGACGAAATCACCGCCCAGGTTCCTATTTTTCCCGGAAGCTTCCAGATCACCGAAGAGGGGCCAGAGATGGGCCAGGGGGCCCCACACCACACCTGGGCGCGGGCCAGGGCCTGGCCGCGCCACCTGGTGGTGAGGGCACCCTGGTGCCCCTCCGAGGCTCCCCTTTCGCCTATTTAAAGGTCCTGACCTAAAAACCCCGACGGAGGAAGCCACGGTACGCGAAACCTTCAGCCGCCGCCATCGCGAAGCCAAGATGCGGGGACAGGAGTCTCTGTTCCGGCACCCTGCCGGAGCGGGGAAGTGCCCGGAAGGCTTCTCCATCAAACACCGCTGCCATCTCCACCGCCATCTTCATCACCGCTGCTGCTCCCATGAGGAGGGAGTAGTTCTCCATCGAGGCTCGGGGCTGTACCGGTAGCTATGTGGTTAATCTCTCTCCTATGTACTTCAATACAATAATCTCATGAGCTGCCTTACATGATTGAGATTCATATGAGTTTGTATCACGATTTATCTATGTGCTACTCTAGTGATGTTATTAAAGTAGTTTTATTCCTCCTGCACGTGTGTAAAGGTGACAGTGTGTGCACCGTGTTAGTACTTGGTTTATGCTATGATCATGATCTCTTGTAGATTGCGAAGTTAACTATTGCTATGATAATATTGATGTGATCTATTCCTCCTACATATGCATGAAGGTGACAGTGTGCATGCTATGTTAGTACTTGGTTTAGTCTTTTGATCTATCTTACACTATAAGGTTACTAAAATATGAACATTAATTGTGGAGCTTGTTAACTCCGGCATTGAGGGTTCGTGTAATCCTACGCAATGTGTTCATCATCCAACAAGAGTGTAGAGTATGCATTTATCTATTCTGTTATGTGATCAATGTTGAGAGTGTCCACTAGTGAAAGTCTAATCCCTAGGCCTTGTTCCTAAATACTGCTATCGCTGCTTGTTTACTGTTTTTGCGTTACTACTGCTGCGTTACTGCTTGTTTACTTCCTACAATATTACTACCATCAACTACACGCCAGCAAGCTATTTTCTGGCGCCATACTACTGCTCATATTCATTCATACCACTTGTATTTCACTATCTCTTCGCCGAACTAGTGCACCTATTAGGTGTGTTGGGGACACAAGAGACTTCTTGCTTTGTGGTTGCGGGGTTGCATGAGAGGGATATCTTTGACCTCTTCCTCCCTGAGTTCGATAAACCTTGGGTAATCCACTTAAGGGAAATTTGCTGCTGTTCTACAAACCTCTGCTCTTGGAGGCCCAACACTGTCTACAAGAATAGAAGCACCCGTAGACATCAAGCACTTTTCTGGCGCCGTTGCCGGGGAGGGAAGGTAAACGACACTCACACATTGGCAAGCCCGGCAACTAAGCACTTTTCCTCCCTCGTCAACTACGCGCCAAGCACTTTTCTGGCGCCGTTGCCGGGGAGGAAAGGTAAAAGGCACTAATACTTCGGTTCCAGGTAACAGTACTTTTCTGGCGCCATTGTGTGTGTGCTCGAAGCTATTTCCTTTAGACTCTGCAATTGCGACATTTGGTTTCTTGTTTACACTAGTTAGGCATAATGGACAACAATGACATTTTTATTCTATTTCCTGATTTAAGACATGGATGGTTTGATGCGAAAATTAAAAAACCCATGGAACATATTAATATGAATGCTTTGAACACTATTGTTGCTAATGCTATGGAAAATTCTAAGCTTGGGGAAGCTGGCTTTGATGAGCATGATATTTTTAGTCCCCCAAGCATTGAGGAGAAAATTTACTTTGATGATACTTTGCCTCCCATTTATGATGATTATAATGATAGTAGTCTTTTGTTACCACCTGTTATGGAGGATAAATTTGATTATGATTACAATATACCTCCTATATTTTATAGCTACTTTGTTGAATTTGCTCCCACTACAACTAATAAAATTGATTATGCTTATGTTGGGAGTAGTAATTATTTTATGCATGAGACTCATGATAAGAATGCTTTAAGTGATAGTTATATTGTTGAGTTTGCTCATGTTGCTACTGAAAGTTATTATGAGAGAGGAAAATATGGTTGTAAAAATTTTCATGTTACTAAAATGCCTCTCTATGTGCTGAAATTTTTGAAGCTACACTTGTTTTATCTTCCTATGCTTGTTACTTTGCTCTTCATGAACTTGTTTATTTACAAGATTCCTATGCATAGGAAGCATGTTAGACTTAAATGTGTTTTGAATTTGCCTCTTGATGCTCTCTTTTGCTTCAACTTCTATTTCTTGCGAGTGCATCATTAAAACTGCTGAGCCCATCTTAATGGCTATAAAGAAAGAACTTCTTGGGAGATAACCCATGTGTTTATTTTACTACAGCAATTTTTGTTTTGTTGAGTCTTGGAAGTTGTTTACTACTGTAGCAACCTCTCCTTATCATGTTTTTGTGCCAAGTAAAGTTTCTATGCTAAAGTTGATGTTATATTTGGGATCGCTGCGCAGAAACAGCATTGCTGTCTGTCACGAATCTGGGCACAGGCCTCGTAGAAAATTCGAAAAAATCTGCCAATTTACGAGCGTGATCCTCAGATATGTACGCAACTTTCATTAGTTTTGAGTTTTTCCATTTGAGCAAGTCTGGTGCCATCTTTAAATTCGTCTTTACGGACTGTTCTGTTTTTGACAGATTCTGCCTTTTATTTCGCATTGCCTCTTTTGCTATGTTGGATTTATTTCTTTGATCCATTAATGTCCAGTAGCTTTATGCAATGTCCAGAAGTGAAAAGAATGTTTGTGTCACCTCTGAATATGTGAATTTTTGATTATGCACTAACCCTCTAATGAGTTTGCTTGAAGTTTGGTGTGAAGGAAGTTTTCAAGGGTCAAGAGAGGAGGATGATATACTACGATCAAGAAGAATGAAAGGTCTAAGCTTGGGGATGCCCCCGTGGTTCATCCCTGCATATTTCAAGAAGACTCAAGCATCTAAGCTTGGGGATGCCCAAGGCATTCCCTTCTTCATCGACAAAGTATCAGGTTCCTTCTCTTGAAACTATATTTTTATTCGGTCACATCTTATGTACTTTACTTGGAGCGTGTGTGTGCTTTTATTTTTGTTTTGTTATCTTAGTTCTCTGAATAAGTTCATCCTTATGTGGGAGAGAGACATGCTCCGCTGGTTCATATGAACACATGTGTTCTTAGCTCATAATATTCATGGCGAAGTTTCCTCTTCGTTAATTGTTATATGGTTGGAAACGGAAAATGCTACATGTAGTAATTACTAAAATGTCTTGGATAATGTGATACTAGGCAATTGTTGTGCTCATGTTTAAGCTCTTGCATCATATACTTTGCACCCATTAATGAAGAAATACATAGAGCTTGCTAAAATTTGGTTTGCATAATTGGTCTCTCTAAGGTCTAGATAATTTCTAGTATTGAGTTTGAACAACAAGGAAGACGGTGTAGAGTCTTATAATGTTTACAATATGTCTTTTATGTGAGTTTTGCTGCACCGGTTCATCCTTGAGTTTGCTTCAAATAACCTTGCTAGCCTAAACCTTGTATCGAGAGGGAATACTTCTCATGCATCCAAAATCCTTGAGCCAACCACTATGCCATTTGTGTCCACCATACCTACCTACTACATGGTATTTCTCCGCCATTCCAAAGTAAATTGCTTGAGTGCTACCTTTAAACAATTCAAAAGTTATTACCTCTTATTTGTGTCAATGTTTTATAGCTCATGAGGAAGTATGTGGTGTTTTATCTTTCGATCTTGTCATTTACTTTTGACAGACTTTCACAATGGACTAGTGGCTTCATCCGCTTATCCAATAATTTTGCAAAAAGAGCTGGCAATGAGGTTCCCAGCCTCAATTAATTAACTTGCATTAATAATTCTCTTCACATGTTTTGCTCTGATCTATCAGTAAGCAACTTAAATTTGCAAATAGACACTCCTCCATGGTATGTGAATGTTGGAAGGCACCCGAGGATTCGGTTAGCCATGGCTTGTGTAAGCAAAAGGTTGGGGGGAGTGTCATCTAATAAATAAAACTAAAGTACATGTGTAAACAAAAGAGAAGAGGGATGATCTACCTTGCTGGTAGAGATAACGTCCTTCATGGGAGCCGCTCTTGAAAGTCTGGTTGATGAGGTAGTTAGAGTGCCCACTACCATTCGTTGACAACAACAAACACCTCTCAAAACTTTACTTTTATACTCTCTTTATGTTTTCAAAACCAAAGCTCTAGCACAAATATAGGAATCGATGCTTTCCTCTTTGAAGGACCATTCTTTTACTTTTATTGTTGAGTCAGTTCACCTATCTCTCTCCACCTCAAGAAGCAAACACTTGTGAACTGTGCATTGATTCCTACATACTTGCTTATTGCATTTGTTATATTACTCTATGTTGACAATTATCCATGAGATATGCATGTTGAAAGTTGAAAGCAACCGCTGAAACTTAATCTTCTTTTGTGTTGCTTCAATACCTCTACTTTGAATTATTGCTTTACGAGTTAACTCTTATGCAAGACTTATTGATGCTTGTCTTGAAGTACTATTCATGAAAAGTCTTTGCTTTATGATTCAGTTGTTTACTCATGTCATTACCATTGTTTTGATCGCTGCATTCATTACATATGTTTACAAATAGTATGATCAAGATTATGATGGCATGTCACTTCAGAAATTATCTTTGTTATCGTTTTACCTGCTCGGGAGCAGAACTAAGCTTGGGGATGCGATACGTCTCCAACGTATCGATAATTTCTTATGTTCCATGCTACTTTATTGATGATACCTACATGTTTTATGCACATTATATGTCGTATTTACGCATTTTCTGGAACTAACCTATTAACAAGATGCCGAAGTGCCAGTTCCTGTTTTCTGTTTTTGGTTTCAGAAATCCTAGTAACGAAATATTCTCGGAATCGGACGAAATCACCGCCCGGGTTCCTATTTTTCCCGGAAGCTTCCGGATCACCGAAGAGGGGCAGAGATGGGCCGGGGCCCCACACCACACAGGCGCGGGCCGGGCACGGCGCGCCACCGGTGGTGAGGGCACCTGGTGCCCTCCGAGAGCTCCCCTTTCGCCTATTTAAAGGTCCTGACCTAAAAACCCCGACGGAGGAAGCCACGGACGCGAAACCTTCCGGAGCCGCCGCCATCGCGAAGCCAAGATCTGGGGACGGGAGTCTCTGTTCCGGCCCTGCCGGAGCGGGGAAGTGCCCCGGAAGGCTTCTCCATCAACACCGCTGCCATCTCCACCGCCATCTTCATCACCGCCGCTGCTCCCATGAGGAGGGAGTAGTTCTCCATCGAGGCTCGGGGCTGTACCGGTAGCTATGTGGTTAATCTCTCTCCTATGTACTTCAATACAATAATCTCATGAGCTGCCTTACATGATTGAGATTCATATGAGTTTGTATCACAATTTATCTATGTGCTACTATAGTGATGTTATTAAAGTAGTTTTATTCCTCCTGCACGTGTGTAAAGGTGACAGTGTGTGCACCGTGTTAGTACTTGGTTTATGCTATGATCATGATCTCTTGTAGATTGCGAAGTTAACTATTGCTATGATAATATTGATGTGATCTATTCCTCCTACATATGCATGAAGGTGACAGTGTGCATGCTATGTTAGTACTTGGTTTAGTCTTTTGATCTATCTTACACTATAAGGTTACTAAAATATGAACATTAATTGTGGAGCTTGTTAACTCCGGCATTGAGGGTTCGTGTAATCCTACGCAATGTGTTCATCATCCAACAAGAGTGTAGAGTATGCATTTATCTATTCTGTTATGTGATCAATGTTGAGAGTGTCCACTAGTGAAAGTCTAATCCCTAGGCCTTGTTCCTAAATACTGCTATCGCTGCTTGTTTACTGCGTTACTACTGCTGCGTTACTACTGCTTGTTTACTTCCTACAATATTACTACCATCAACTGCACGCCAGCAAGCTATTTTCTGGCGCCGTACTACTGCTCATATTCATTCATACCACTTGTATTTCACTATCTCTTCGCCGAACTAGTGCACCTATTAGGTGTGTTGGGGACACAAGAGACTTCTTGCTTTGTGGTTGCGGGCATGAGAGGGATATCTTTGACCTCTTCCTCCCCGAGTTCGATAAACCTTGGGTAATCCACTTAAGGGAAACTTTGCTGCTGTTCTACAAACCTCTGCTCTTGGAGGCCCAACACTGTCTACAAGAATAGAAGCACCCGTAGACATCACAAAACACGCCGTAAGGTGTAATGAACGCTGTCTTGGCTTCATCTTCTTCTTTTAATATGATCTGGTTATAACCAGAGTATGCGTCCAAAAAGGAAAGACGTTCGCATCCTGCCGTGGAGTCGATGATTTGATCGATCCTTGGGAGGGGAAAGTGATCCTTGGGACAATGTTTATTGAGACATGTGAAGTCGACGCACATGCGAAGGACTATTGTATGTTTTTTCGGCACCATCACTGGATTAGCTACCCATGTGGCTTCTGTAGATATTTCTCTGATGAAACCAGCATCTTTGAGTCGATCTATTTCCGATAACATGGCTTTGCGACTAGGTTCCGAAAAACGCCGCAAAGGTTGCTTTACTGGTCTTGCGAGAGGATCCAAATTGAGGTGGTGCTCGGCAAGTTCCCTGGGTACTCCTGGCATGTCAGCTGGACACCATGCGAAGATTTTCTAGTGCTCACGGAGGAACTCGACGAGCGCGCTTTCCTATGCGACATCCATGTTTGCTGCAATGGAAG
Source organism: Lolium multiflorum (assembly GCA_030979885.1). Lineage (NCBI taxonomy): Eukaryota > Viridiplantae > Streptophyta > Magnoliopsida > Poales > Poaceae > Lolium > Lolium multiflorum. Next base: position 143,610,711 of record CM061747.1, read on the forward strand.
TCGTTTTCTTTGGGTCTGTCGGGTGGATTTGTACCTCTTTTGAATCCTTGGTTGTGTTGAAAGTTGGCTCCTTAGAAGATCTCCCTACTTCTGGTAACACATCATAATCAGTGAACCTTGGCGCCGCATACTCTGCCGAAAGTTTCTGACAGTCGATGAAAATCCTTGTCGCATTTATCGGATAATGCAAAACTTCCTTTGATTGTAATAGGTCCCTTGGGGCCGGGCAACCTCCACAGCAGATATGTATAATGCGATCGCCATGAACGGCATCGCCGGTCATCCTGTTACCCTCCAAAATCCACGGGCGTTGGTTAAGCAACACGAAGAGCGGGAAGCTCCAGGGCCGCTTAGTGGATCCCGGCACCTCGCGTCGTCCCGCAAATCTTCTGGCCAACGTCCTGGCGGTTGCTAGGCGTGCCACCTGACCTAGACCCGATCAGGAAGGTGTTAGTGCTTCGATTGTTCCTGCATGGTAGACACGTAAACATTAAATACGAGCCATATCGGCTCTCAGGTTTCCCTGTGGATCGGCTCAAGGAGCCGATCGCCCCATGTTTCACGTTGGATTTACAATGGCATGGGGATCCTGCTTGATCAGGACAAAGCTAAAACGATCCACGACAGTTTAGGGTTTTCACCGCATAATCGGAACGTCCTACGTGCGATCGGGCCTAGCAGCTACGAGAGATGATGCAAACTACCCCTACGAGAGGCCTAAAAACCAACATAACGTTGATCCCCGGAACATCCCTCGCAGGGACGGTAAACAACGCCTAACGCACTGCCGGATCGTCCGACCCCAACATAAGGCCTAACTATGCAGATATTAAACTAATCCTTGCGGAGCAAGGAGCAACTATAACAGATCGGATCTACTAAGTAACGAACAAGCAAGATGCTGCCCTTACGTCTGGATAGACGTAAGGGCAGCTAGGTGTCGAGGGACGGCATTGCCACGCAGATATGCACGTGAAAGCATCAATGCTAGCCCCTAAACACCTAAGGATAAATAGTACTGCTCGCCATCAACAAGGCTTCAGCACGAGCAGTACAAGGTTAACGAATAAACGTGTACTGCCTAGATCGCTAGATGCGATCTAGGCAGCATGGTGGAGAAACCCTCGAAGAAAGGGGTGGCGATGCGCCTGATTTGTGTTGGTTGAACGATGATTGTCCTCCTTTTCCGATAACCCTAGATACATATTTATAGTCCAAGGGACTTTCTAATTGAGGCGTGCACCTAACCGTGCACGGGCCAGACTCTATCTCTTTAATCTAAATTACAATGTGATCTACTATATTACAGATACACGGGCAACTTAGCCCAAACTCTCAGCGCAAGGCCGCTTCGAAGATGCTCCACGTGTACGTCCTTCAAGCCCATCTTCACTTACGGCCCACCTCCTGATTTGGCCAAAATCGGGTGGTAACACATGCCCCCTGGTTTTGATAATGGTAATTGCAAAACCATCTGCTTCTTCGAAGGGTCATGTCGTGGCAGAGCAGAACCGTCGCAGTATGCTTCATGATGACGTCTTGCCCTCTCAACTTCTCTGCACGATTTGACGGTTCTGGCACCACGTCCTCGGAAACTGCTTAGGCATTAAATCGCTATACCCCTTTTTATTTGGCCACTTCCTGTGGTTTCTTTCTTCATCCCCCTGCTCCACAGTAGCCATCGGCAAACCGAAAAACCCTCCTCCGCCGCCATGTCTTCCTCTTCGTCTTCTCCCTCATCGGGTCTTTCCACCCAATCCTCCACCTCCCGCGAGCCAACGCCTGAATGGGACCCACAGGAGGCCCACGCGGCCAACATCCGCCGCGCCATAGCCGACGGGGACGAGTCGACCCACGACTCCTTCGTCTGGTCCGAAGACGACCAGTCCTTAACGGACGGGGAGAGCGACCTTCGCTTCCTTGCCGTTGGGCAATCGGAGGAGGAAAGCGACGACGACGGCTTCTCCTGGGACGGCTACTCCTCCGCCGAGGAGGTGAAGGAAGAGGAGGAGGACACCACCTCCTCCGACGAACCGCCGGCCAAGCGTCTCTGCCCCTGGCCGGGCAACATCTGCGACTTCGACAGCGACTATGGCGACGCTAGCGAAGAAGATGAGGACAATGAAGGTCCCGCCGGTGGTCACTACAGCAGTGACGACGAGCCGGCCGGGAGCAGCGCCGACAGCGGCGACGGCGACGATGAGGGCAGCAGCGGCCCCTAGATAGGATAGAGCTAGGAGTAGTAGATGGGGCAATGTTCCCCCTAGCAACTCCTTTTGAGAGCAATCAGCTCTTTATGTAAGAAATCCTTGTTTATCAATGAAGAATTCCCCAATTTGATTTTACTGATTTCCTTGGTGATGATTTAGCCGATTGCCCTTCGTACTGAGTCTGCCGATTGTCGATTCGGTAGATGCTCAATGAGCCGATGGCAAAGCATCAGCTTTTCCAATAGATTGCAAAACAGATCGATCTAATTGCCTCCTCAGATGTTAACTTGCAACCCATGAAGTTCATATCCAAACTTCCAACCGGACAGGTCCAGCGCACAGCCTTGAGACCCCTAGATCCTTGGACTTCGAAATCATCCGATTGTAGTGTTTGTCCTGACGGCAAAACTCCTGGATTAATGCTTCCAGGAAAGCTCCTTAGTCCGCTGCTGACAACCTTGATTTTGAAGCCGATACTCCTGTAAAACAGGTGCCACTCGTTCACAGCTTCCCTTGCGATGTTATACTCCTTCGCAGCAACGAACTGGTCTAGAGCCTAACCACTGATAATGGCTCCTTCTTCAAACTCCTCCTGTCAACCTGGTGGTTTTCCTCTGCAAGAGTCCTCCACCCTTCAACGTGGTTACGATGCGGGGACAGCCGATTTCAACACCATCGGTTTTTCAGAATGAGGAATTTTCAGGGCTAGCTGCCCCCCGAGCCTCGGTCAAGGCGAGAATGAAAGTGCACCAGCCGCATTGGGCCACTATCAGCTTCTCAACTGTGGTGCAGCATCAGCCGATTCTGACCAAATCGGCTGTTAATAGCAGAGAACCTCCAAGGTGAGCTGCCCCCCGAGTCATTCCAGCTCTTCATCAAAACTTGGCAGGAAAGCTTACGCCCAAGGAGACAGTGCACTAGGACGGCTCTGGAAGGATCAGCAGCTCCCTTGAACTAAGAAGCCTCACACGCAGTGGCCCTTGAACTCTTCCCAGCTCCCTTCTTGTGCCCTGCTGCTCAGATCGACTCATCACCTCGAGCAGACTAATGCAGTTTCTGGTGACGATGTCTGATGAAGTTGCCACCTTGGTCAAGCCCTAGGAGGAGATGCCACAGCCAATTGAATGTTCATTGGCTGAACCTGATCTGCATGCTTACGCAGGCGCTGCTGACCTTGAGGATTTGCCAACGGAGCCACCAACCATTCCACTGAGGGACTCTTCAGTAGAACCTCGCTACGTACCTCGGTGACTGCTCCATCAGGCTTCTGCTTGTAACAGTCGTATCCCTTGAGTCGATGGCCGTGCATCGGCTTTGAATTCTTAAGTCGATGTCTACGCATCGGCTTTGCTCAAAAATTTCTGTATTTTCGATTTTTTATGGCCGATTTGTTTATGTATCGGCCCCCATGCTTGAGCTGCTCTGTTGGACATTTGACATTCGTTCCCAGCTCCGTATCCTCGTATCTCATCCATCTATGTGCCCCCCGAGCCGATTCTGTCAAGTAATTGATGGCATCGGCTCTTCAGGCATCTGTTGGATCAATGCTGAACACAGACAAGGTATGTTGAGGATAATTTTGGCCGATTGCGGGAATCGGCCTCCTTTTCCGTTGCAAGGCTTTGGCGATGATTTGCAACTTCTCGGATTTCCACTATAGCTACGTGGCATGTTGGAGATGAGATCCTTTGCTTTTCATTTTTTGAGGGCCGATCTCAGGGATCGGCCTTGCCACGTATGTCCAATGTCTTGGACTTGCTACTCCGTCCGGGTCATGGATATCATGTTTGTATCAGCCGATGCCTCTGCATCGGCATCAGCCGATGCCTGTGCATCGGCTTTCGCCTGCTTTGGGCGCCATACTTTCTTTGGCGGGCGCGCCTTTGTCTCCAATGTCTGCTGGATTTTCACGGCCAGATCGGGCCGTGCTCTTCTCAATGTGTACAGTGCGTGCCTCGCTTCTTCCAGGTTTCGCAGCCGTTGCACCCTACGCTTCGAGAATGGCTGAGTCCATCGGGGCACCACCTTGGTCGGTGATACCTATCTTCTTCTCCATCTGACTCCTCGAAGTCTTCTTCTTGAGAGGACTCAGCTCGTTTGTTATGTGGTGGGAGGGGTCCCAGACGCTCGAACACTGAAACTTCGTTTGTCCTTCTCCTTCGCTGTGTGCATTCTGGGCAGTTCTCGATTGTTGGCAATCGGCTCATTCCTGAGTCCCAGCAATGTTTGAAGAAGGGACAGTTCCAGTGCTTATCCACGTTGTCTTGTTCCCTTGACCTCCCTCTGGCGCGACGTTCGTACCCGTCGTTGTTGCCGTCATGCTGACGATACCTCCTGTTTGCATCAGACCGACGATATCCTCCATCGTCGTCGTCGTAGCGGCGACGTCGGTCGTACTGCTGCTCATATTTGTTGAGGAGATGCACGGATAATGGGCGTTGATACCGTATGCTTCTCACCTCCTCCTCGGTTAGGTACCGTCTATCGTCGTCTTGGGGCCGGTCGCGTGGAACGGCCTCCTCTTTATCTTTGCCACGAGAGTGGCTGCTCTCTGCTTTGTCCACGCCATGGCGGATCACAAACCCTGCCATATTGACATCGAAAGAGAACCCTGGCTCTCTTATGGAGTGGCTGAGATCTATCATGTTGACGCCATGCGACGGACGCGTGTTTCCTTTGAGCTTGATATCGTGAGAACGAGTCTTCTCAAAGGAGCCGATGAGCCCGGCTTCACAGATGGCCTTCAGCTCATCGTATTTCTTCTTGTGCTCCGCAGGGAGATCCTTGTAGGTGATTTGCTCCTCTGCCATCTCGGATGTCGATGTTGACGTGGATGTTGCAGAAGATTGTCCCACCGGGCGTGCCAGAATGTGTTACCCTCCAAAACCCACCGACGGGCGTTGGTTAAGCAACACGAAGAGCCGGGAAGCTCCCAGGGCCGCTTAGTGGATCCCTGGCACCTCGCGTCGTCCCGCAAATCTTCTGGCCAACGTCCTGGCGGTTGCTAGGGCGTGCCACCGACCTAGACCCGATCAGGAAGGTGTTAGTGCTTCGATTGTTCCTGCATGGTAGACACGTAAACATTAAATACGAGCCCTATCGGCTCTCAGGTTTCCCTGTGGATCGGCTCAAGGAGCCGATCGCCCCATGTTTCACGTTGGATTTACAATGGCATGGGGATCCTGCTTGATCAGGACAAAGCTAAAACGATCCACGACAGTTTAGGGTTTTCACCGCATAATCGGAACGTCCTACGTGCGATCGGGCCTAGCAGCTACGAGAGATGATGCAAACTACCCCTATGAGAGGCCTAAAAACCAACATAACGTTGATCCCCGGAACATCCCTCGCAGGGACGGTAAACAACGCCTAACGCACTACCGGATCGTCCGACCCCAACATAAGGCCTAACTATGCAGATATTAAACTAATCCTTGCGGAGCAAGGAGCAACTATAACGGATCGGATCTACTAAGTAACGAACAAGCAAGATGCTGCCCTTACGTCTGGATAGACGTAAGGGCAGCTAGGTGTCGAGGGACGGCATTGCCACGCAGATATGCACGTGAAAGCATCAATGCTAGCCCCTAAACACCTAAGGATAAATAGTACTGCTCGCCATCAACAAGGCTTCAGCACGAGCAGTACAAGGTTAACGAATAAACGTGTACTGCCTAGATCGCTAGATGCGATCTAGGCAGCATGGTGCTTACCCGGGAGAAACCCTCGAAGAAAGGGGTGGCGATGCGCCTGATTTGTGTTGGTTGAACGATGATTGTCCTTCTTTTCCGATAACCCTAGATACATATTTATAGTCCAAGGGACTTTCTAATTGAGGCGTGCACCTAACCGTGCACGGGCCGGACTCTATCTCTTTAATCTAAATTACAATGCGATCTACTATATTACGATACACGGGCAACTTAGCCCAAACTCTCAGCGCAAGGCCGCTTCGAAGGTGCTCCACGTGTACGTCCTTCAAGCCCATCTTCACTTACGGCCCACCTGATTTGGCCAAATCGGTGGTAACAGTCCCAACAGAGCGTGATATTGTGACGGGAAATCCACAACTTCGAACTCCAAATTTTCTATCTGTAGTTTTCTCGGGTTCCAAACTGAACGTCGAGGTTGATCTTGCCCAATGGGTAACTTGGCTTCTCTGGTGTAATCCCGTGGAAACGTGTGTCAGTTGGTTTCAAGTTTGCCAGGGATATGTTCATCTTCCTCAATGTATCTGCATACATAAGGTTTAAGCTGCTGCCGCCATCTATGAAAACTCTCGACACGTCAAAACCAGCGATTACTGCGGGTAAGATGAGTGCTGATTGTCCTGGTCGAGGAACTTGCTGCGGATGATCCGCAATTGTGAAGCCGATGTCTTGCCCCGACCAATTTAAGTACTCGACTGTTGGTGGAGGCATCTTCTCTGCCATGAACACTTGTCGTGAGATTACCTTCTGCGCCCTGTTGGATGGCCTAGCTTTCTGAATCATCGAGACCGCACCGTTAGAATTAGGATCAACATATGGAGGTGGGTGTGGTGCTGCCGCTATTCTGAGCTGGTGCCGATTTTCGTCCGTAATTGCGGGAGGAGGTGGAAGGTGGATCTCGCTCCTTGGCCCCTGGGGGTTTCTATTCACGGCTTGGGCATTTGCGATTCCTGCGGCTCGCAACATTGCCTGAAAATTTCGGCAGTCTTTCTGGAGATGCCCTGACTGCCTCTTTCCATTATTGTCAAGATAAAAGTGCATTTGACACGGACCGTTCATCATCTCTTCGGGAGACACATAAGGTCTTTGAAACCTTGGTCCACTGTTTTGTCTGTTGCCGCGAGAATCGCCTCTATTGTCGCCTTGATGCTCGTTACTCCTTTGATAGTCGTCTCGACTGTTTCCTCCAGGATTTCCTCGAAAGCCAGCCGATATATGGCCGGGAGCATCGTTGTTGTAGAACTGGCGAGAAAATCGCCTTCTATTTTGATAATTTCGACCACGATCCTCTTCTGGCGACCTGTGTCGCTTGTTGTATATTGCGTCTTCTCCATCTGCCCACTTATTGGCTATCTCCATGAGTGCTGATATGGTCTTAGGGTTAGTTCTCCCTAAGTCCTCGACGAAGTCTCCTCGCCGAATTCCTGCCACGACGCATCTATTGCTCTCTCGTCAGATATGTCTTCTGCCGAGTTCTTTATGATGTTCCACCGCTGTATATATTTCCTCATCGACTCGTCGTGTTTCTGTCGACACGCCCTCAACTCTTCCAATGACGCAGGTTTCTTGCAGGTGGATCGGAAGTTTTTTACGAAGATGTCCTCAAAGTTATCCCAGCTGTCGATGGAACTTGGGGGGAGTTTCTTTATCCAAGATCTTGCGGCACCACTCAAATGAACTTGGATACTTTGCATGGCTGTTGCTCTGGTTCCTCCTACTAGCTTCACCATCTCGAGATAATCCACGAGCCAATCCTCGGGATCTTGCAGGCCGTCGAATTTCTTGAAATTTTCGGGTAGCTTGAACCCTTTTGGGACTCGAGTCTTTCGAACTCTTCTCGTGAAGCACGGGAGCCCACACATATCTTCGTCGGCAACTTCTGGTGAGTGCTGACGCTCCCTTCTTTCTTGTCGCGCTCTGTCCACCCTTACTTGGACTGCTGTGTCTCTTGCTCCACTTGTTCTTGGTGGGTCTTGAACTGCTGCGGTGGGTCGTGGACTATTTTGCCTAGGATTTTCTTCGGGAGGCGTTGTTGCAAACGCTGTTCCCATAACTCCAACTCCAGCCATTGCCATATTGAACAATGCTTCTCTCGGGTCCCCAGGGGGTGGTCTGGACGCGAGGATGTAAGCTTGCGTTGCCATGTAACCTGCTTCTGGTGTTTTCGGGATGATATTTCCCCTTGTATCAATCGACATAAAGGACATGTCGAGATTTTGAATTATGTTTCCTCTCTCTGCTTCGGGTATGTTTTGCAGCCGAGACATTGCTCTCCTCCGAGCTTCTCTGTGACTGTCTCCCGAAGTTCCTGATTGTCGACTTAGCTCTGCTCGACGTCTGCTTGATGCGGAAGCTGCCTCTTTTCTCCTATTCAGGGATGCTGTCTGTTTTTCCAACTCTCTGCTTACCCGAGCAAGTCTATATTGATATGCTTGAAGTTCTTGTACAGTAGCAGTGGTGGTCATAGGTTCTGAACCATCCATGGCTCTTGCAGCCCTATCCCACGCTGCTTGCGGGAGCTGTACTCTTTCTCGGGGTGAGGACCCGACGTATTTAGTGCCTAGGCCTTTTCTGAGATCAGCGGGATCGATGTAAGGATTTCCCAAATCATCGAAAGCCTCTGACGTTTCTGGTTCTGATCGGCCTGCCTCTTCTATCGCATAGATCTGATGATATTTTGCGTATTGATTTTTGTCAGGATTGGTGACACCATCGTATAGAGTGGTGAAGACCTTTCCGATGGCGACAGATTTGTCGATGAAGTTAAAGCTGTCGACGCTGTCAGAGTCGCTGCTTATAAAGGAGTCCGCAGACGACTCGAAGGATGTGTTGCTGAAGATCTTGGCGAGCTTTCCGCTTGCCTTGCTGTCGACGAAGCGTGGCGACGAAAACTCCTCGTCACTCGACGAAAAGTTAGAATCGACCGCTGAAAATTCCGACGAGATCGGAACTTCGAGACGGTAGGATCCTTCCTTGTTGACGCCAAATCGGAATTCTCCGAACGTCATGATGATGGGCTCCTCCAGATAGGCACATGCATCCATACGGGAGGGCGGGTGAGGAATAAAATCGACTAGATCAGTTTTTTCCGGTTACCTCGATCCATCGCATTGCTAGCCACCGACGAAGTCGACGATCTTGAACGTGCCATCGAGATCAGCTCCTTGCAACCTCTAATTCCCACGACGGCGCCAATTGACAAAGGATTAACTTGTCAATGCCTACAGATTGTAGACTAGGGTTTTGCTAGAAGTAGAGGGCAAGTAGATCTCGAAGGTTCAGGCGAAAAGTACTCGACTATTATGAAAACTAGGGTTATGTTGACAATAGATTCGATCCTTTCTTTGTCCCTCGACTCCCCCTTATATAGGAGGCGGAGCCGAGGGTTTCATAGTACACAAATTACAGAGTTCGGGAGGGTTTCGTACCCAACCCGTAAGATTACAAATCTCTATCTTTCCTAATACAAACTATCTTTCCTTAACGCTAAATGGGCTTCCAAGTCTTCTTATTCTTCGAGTCTTGGGCTTTGATTAAACTCCGGGTACCATCTTTGGCAGGCCCATTGGGGATGCCTATGTCACCGGTCACATAACATAACCAATCCATGTGGCCCCGACTGGATAATCGGTGTAAACGAGGTTTCAATTATGCGAAGTAACTGACACACCAAGCTAACGACCATTTTCCCATCGAGGTGGCTCCGATGTCATTGATTCCCTCTTGCCACCGTTCGCTCGCACTCACATGCACCCCAATTCGTGTCACCTCTTTAAGACCGGAGAGCACCTATTTAGTTATCAGTGAGGATCCTCTTTCTCTTTTTTCCTCCTTCGCCTTATTTCTTCTTGCATCATCTTCCTCCTCCAGATTGGAAAGCGTGACTTTTCACTGTGTAAGCTTAGGGAGCAAGTGGACACATGTCAGGTTTTCGTCATAAAATTTGACCATAGTAGTTCTCACAAATAGAGCAGATGTATATCCCGCTAACTATATGATACATGGTTACTTCGTTGAGTATTACTATAGGATACATCCGGTCTCTCATGATCCTTGACAACGGAGCAGTTCCCCGTTCGTCCAGCCTTCTGTTCCTTCGCTAACCCGAAGCTGGGCTGAGGTCATGGGCCACTCGACGGTGCATGTCTCGGTGCTGCCAAGCCCACCTTCTGGGTGCTGCAAGGATTCCAATGGCAGTGCCAATTTGCCCTGTTGCGCTCGGAGCTACTTCAGCTGGCCGCCGACCACATTTGAGGAGGTCTCTCGCCCATGCGTGAAGAGGTTGTAATAATCAAGCTTTTTTTACCCGTGTCATTGGTTCTGTGGAGTGTGCGGACTTGTATGTGTTCATGTGAGTTAATTGGGCATCAATCGTATGTGGTTGATGATGTGGTTGCTAAGATGACGGCAAAGACTCTCAATAAAACCATTGTTGACAATGTCACATAAGAGTCGTTTGTGGTTGGGAAAGGATGTATCTTTGGTTCTTTGTCCCCTCGTACCATGTCATGTCCATCACCGCAGCTTGATGTGTCAGCTGCCATTGAATGTGAGGACATCGATGGGATGCCCCCGTCTTCGATGATGCGGATCATGCTCGATCTACAAGAGCTATGTGTTGACCCCTCTCCTCCTCTTTCGATGGTGCATATGTACGTGAACTTGCTTAGGATCCCGGTAGTGTCTTCCACACCACCACTAGTAGAGCCTAGCTAGCCGCGTGCCTTCGTTGACCGTGGTCACGAGGTTGAAGAGGCATGTGCACCGTTGACTACATCCATGCATGACCCTCTTTGCAAGAGAGCTCTGTGACTTACTCAGTAGTTTGGAGGCAGTTATTCTTGAATCTAGCAAAGAGATTGCTTGCCTCTAGACAAGGTTGCGACAGGCAAAATTAAGAAGGTGCAAGAGTATCTCAAGAGCAAAAGTAAGAAAGTGGCGCTACAAGAAACGTGCCCGCAACTATTTGATGGATGGTTATGCTCTTCGAGGTTAAGGTTGTTTTTCTCGAGTTCTTCGTTCATGTGCTGTGTGGTTTTGGTTTTGTAGTGTTGGTGTTCATCTAAGCTTAGCTCTTATTGTATGGTTTTTTACTCGATTTTCCGCTAATTAACCAGGCACCTTTCTTCTTGAAAAACAGTTATGTACGACAGACATAACACGCTGAACATATAGACCAGCTCACAAATCGGAGCATCTTACAAATTAAGACCGTGCACCGCGGACATTTTTTAGAAGCAAAACAAACACACACAAGTAGTATATGCTAGAGACGGAAACCTTCCCAAAACCGAAAAACGTAAACCAAAACGCCGGAATCAATCGTTCCAGCAACATACGGCCGGCCGCGCCGAGACTAAGATCAGTCAGAAATCGACCGCCGGTGGCCTCCTCCATCCAGTGATCGATCAGGAGCAGCTCTTGTCGTCGTCGTCGACGTCGCACTGCGGCAAGGTGGAGTAGTAGGGCCCGGCCCGGTAGACGACCTCGCCGGGGCAGCTCCGGTAGGGGCGCGACGGCTTCTCGCCGCTCCTGCCGCCGTTGAAGTTGGTGAGCACGGCGCACCCCGTGTCCCCGGAGGCGACGAGGCGGACGAGGCACTCGGACGGGTCGAGCTGGCAGCTGTTCACCTGGTACGGCACCTCCACGTTGAACACCCCCTTCTCGTCCGTCGCGTCCTTGCCGTAGAACACCGTCCGCCCCGTGTGCTTGTCCAGGCACGTCACCGCCACCGTGCTGCCTGCAAGGAGATTCACAGTGTATCCGTCGGTCATTTCGTGAGCTCGCCGGCCGCCGGCGAGGGCTGGTATCGATCAGTGAGAGAGGAACGTACCGTTGACGGGTTTGGCGTTGTAGGCGTAGGCGTTCCAGTTCTTGGTGCAGTCCTGGCACAGCACGGTGCCGGTTATCCTGAACTTGGACGCGCCGTAGTTCCCTCCGGCGTCGGCGCGCGCCGCCGCGGCCACCACCGCGAGCGCGACCAGCAGCAGCATCGACGCCGTCCTCCACGCCATCGCCGACGATTCTGGTTGGCTAGGTAGAGCTCGGCTTGCTGGAATGGATGCGCCGGTCAAATGTTATCGAGCTGTGTTTGAAGCGCGCGGCGGCTTTATGGTGGAGCTCCAGGGTGCTCGACGTGAGCCCGACTCTCGTTTGGCCGACGACGACGTGCGCGCCATTTCCCGGTGTCGGTACGGCAGGATTGCCGGCCTCTCGTTGCAGCCACGACAGCGTCGGCCCAACCATGCCGACGTGGAGGTCGCGCGAGCTGATGACACGCAGACACGTGGGCCATGTGGCCCAGCCGCTGGTAGACCCACATGTCAGTGGAGTCGAAGTCTCGCTCTCACTTTCCCCTCCCGTTGATTCCAAGAGTGAAAGCACCACCAAGCTCCTCTGCTTCTTCTGCTGCTGCTCCACCAGCAATGGCCGTCGCGCGCACCGGCGAGCGACGGATTTGAGCCGGAAATGCAGAAGCAGAAGCAGTGTCCGCAGCCTAAGCATTTGGCTCCGATGCTCGATCGACTCTCTCCCCCGCCATGAGAGACCCGAAGCAGAAGGCAGCAAGAGCTCACAAGCCGCGCCGCTTCAACATGCTCGACAAGCTCATGAAGCGCTACAGGTGGAGCTGGATCCTCTGGGTCTCCCTCTCCGCCTACCTCTTCCTCCCGGCGCTCCCCTCCCTCCGCCGCTCCAGCTCCGAGCCCCGCCCCGGCGTCCGGATCTACGCCTACGACCTCCCGCCCCGCTTCAACCAGGCCTGGGTGGACGCCGACGCGCGGTGCGCGCGCCACCTCTTCGCGGCCGAGGTGGCCGTGCACGAGGCGCTGCTGCTGCGGCAGCGGCGGTCGGGCCTGCGCGCCGAGGAGGCCGACCTGTTCCTCGTGCCCGTCTACGTGTCCTGCAACTTCTCCACGCCCACGGGGCTCCCGTCGCTGGCGCACGCGCGCGGGATGCTAGCCGAGGCCGTCGACCTCGTCCGCGCCGAGATGCCGTACTGGAACCGCTCCGGCGGGGCTGACCACGTCTTCGTCGCGTCGCACGACTTCGGCGCCTGCTTCCATTCCATGGTGAGAGCTAGTCTGTCCAAGCTCTAATTCTTGCTAGCAGTTGTTTCTTCCAGTAGCTGTTCAAAGATAATTTGGTCGTTTCCTTGTTTTCTTGACCGTCGGTAGGAGTATATGATTCAGTTCGTTGCATAAACACCAGAGTCTCGAACTAATTGGTACGAGTATGTGATTTAGTTCGTTGCATAAAAAACGGGTATGTGATTCAGTTCGTTGCCTAAAAACGGTCTAACTTACTCCTTCAATGGCAATGCAACACAGATAAATTTGGGAAATGGGAGTTGGCTGATTGTGTTGATTCTTGCCAAATAGAACCCAGTTGGTGCTGCAATGATGTGACACCAATTCACTGTAGTTCAGATTATACAGTTGTTCGTGTCCTCCCTATGTTTTTTTTCGAAATGGACTTACTGACAATACTCTCTTATTTTGCTTTGCGCATTGGATTGATCAATCAGGAGGATGTGGCCATTGCGGCTGGTATCCCGGAGTTCTTGAAGAGGTCAATCCTGCTGCAGACATTTGGTGTGCAGGGCAGGCACTCGTGCCAGGAGGTGGATCATGTGGTGATCCCGCCACACGTGCCGCCTGAAGTGGCTCGGGAGCTGCCGGAGCCAGAGAAGGCACATCGGGACATCTTTGCCTTCTTCCGGGGCAAGATGGAGGTCCATCCCAAGAACAGCAGTGGCCACTTCTACAGCAAGTAAGTATCCACTTGACAAGAACATTGCCTTAAAAACACTGGAACACTATTAACTGTTTCGCTTCACATTCCATCAGTCAAATATTCAGGTCTCAGAAGTTCTAAATTGCATCAATTCATGTAGAAAATAAATTGCATGTTACTAGTTATAGCAAATCTCTTACAGAACCTTACAACCAAAATGATACGAGAATACAAGGTTATTAAGTCAGCTTTGGACAGCCTCCAGGTTACATAATCTCTACTAGCATATGCAATTCATCATGTCCAGATAACAGTTTGACTTCATTATTTGCTGAAATTTACTGTTTACTTCGCAATTTCATCAGGAAGGTGAGGACTGAATTGCTGCAGCTGTATGGCCGCAACCGCAAGTTCTATCTGAAGCGGAAACAGTACGATGGATACCGGTCGGAGATGGCGCGCTCGTTGTTCTGCCTCTGCCCCCTTGGGTGGGCGCCGTGGAGCCCCCGGCTTGTGGAGTCAGTCCTCCTGGGCTGCATTCCTGTTATCATCGCCGATAACATACGCCTGCCGTTTTCCAACGTCCTCCGCTGGCCAGACATCTCACTGCAGGTGGCCGAGAGGGACGTTGCAAACCTCGAGGCGGTGCTCGACCACGTTGCGGCGACCAACCTGACGACGATACAGAGGAACTTGTGGGACCCTGTGAAGCGGAGGGCGCTGGTTTTCAACCGCCCCATGGAGGAGGGAGATGCCACTTGGCAGGTGCTGAAGGAACTTGAGGCGAAGCTCGACCAGTCCCGATAGCAAGGGAGGAAGAGGTGATGTAACCGAGGTTCAGACATTGATGCCATCGGAGTGCATGCATTTTGAGCATTCTACAGTGCCAAAGTTCAGTGGATAAGCCAGAAATCTTCTTGTCAGATGCTTCAGATGCAGCGCATCACCATGAGCATGCCATTTTTGAGTTCAGACTGCATCACCATGAGCAAGCCATTTTAGAGTTCAGAAGTCCTTTTGTCAGATGCTAATCAGCTAATATCTTAACTGGAAGCAGCATAAGCTTTATGCCGCAAAAGGGCAGCCTGGATGGCAAAGCTGCCTAGTTCTGCACAGGAGAAAATACACCATTTTGTTCCAAGTGTAGGAAATGGTAACAACATAGGATCATGATGTGTATTTATGGCAATAGTGACAATGGAGTAACTAGAAGAGAAGTGTATCAAATATCAATCAACAGTGGAATTAACTGAAGTAGTTTTCTCACTATGATTGAAGAACCAATGCAATGAGAATAGTCAAATCTGAGTATTGAAAACTTTGCCGATGCCTAAAATGACAAGTGAAAGAGGATAGATGTAACAATCTCAAGGTAACCAAGTTATCTCCACACGCATCCATTCGCGCGGCAAAATTGAAATGCATTTTTCTGCTCTCAAAAAGTTTTGGTATTTTTCTGAAACTATTGTATAACCAGTATCTTTGCGAAATTTGGTACAAAAATATAGATATACCAGTATGTGTCCTGCCCGGAAAAAAGGAGAAGAAATTGTTAGAATCCATATGCTCGTTCCTTTGAATGAAGGTCTGACCATCCTCTGTTACATTTAACTATCCTTTTCATAATATGCCTTGAGTTTTCTTGCACCTCTTTTACGTTTTTAAATCTTTGAATGAACATCTGACCATCCTCACCCATCTCACTTGGTATAAAATGCACGGACTCGATTTACAGTTTTTTTCGATAAAGGGAATATATTAATATCAGAAGATACCAATTACACCCAGCCTCTGCAACAACGCAACACCCTAATGGCAGTACGGATGCACACAGCTAAAAAAAAGAAAAAGAAAACTACGAAACAAAAAAGTCCCGCTACAGCATTCTAGGCCTAACAACAGCAATACATCCACCACCAAGATAACACCTGAAATACAGACTCTCCAAAAGCGACGCCTCCAAGAAGGAAACAGTGCATCGCCGTCGTCGCCGATCAAAGATCTTAGGTTTTCACCCTGAAGATAGTCCCCGCTCTCAAAAACAATGCCTCCAACAAGGTCATTGCCAGAAACAACCAGTTAAGGCCAGACCTTGTATTTTCACCCTGAAAGGTAGGACTCTGAACTTCACCTGTGTTGCCGCCCCCACTTGCATACCACTGCTGCGAAGCCCGGAACACCAAGCAAGTCCCTCAACAGCGCGGAGACTTAAATCCCCATTAGCTAGACCTCCGATCCGGCCTTCATGATATTCTCTTCTTCTGACTTCACCATGGACCAAAATGTCACTTGGTGTCAACACAGAACAGAGCTTCGCGCCGCTCCCTCCAGAACCAAACGGTTGGAATAAAAACATGGGTGCGCACGACCGAATACCACCGATCCAGCAAACTCCAGGCAAAAAGCACATTACATTCGCCGGCGGCGCCTTCCGGAACTCAACACTCCGGCTAGATCAAGGAGAGCAGGCCTCAGGAGGTCTCCATCTTCGCGCAAGAGAAACCCTAGGACCACCACCTTCAAACTACGAAACAGATGAACAACCCCCCTCACCGTCATCTGCTAGCCAGCGAAAACGAAGGAGGAATCGGTGAACGCACCATCCGAGACCCACGCGACCCAGATCAAAGATCGGGCCTGCCACGCGGTCTTGGACGCCGGTACCACACCATCCACACCTCGCAAGTCGCTGCCCCTCCTCGCGCCGTCAGGAGAACCGACGACGGATCGTGTGGGAACCAGGACCCGCAGCCACCACCACCCCCCATCGCCGGGAAGCCATGGAAGGGCAGCTGCCGCCGCACACCAGGGGATCGCCGCCCCTGATGCCGTGCTCGCCTCCCCGCAGCAGCCGCCCCAGCCGCCACAACAGGTCGACGCCACGATTTACAGTTACATGTTACATGTTTTCCTCACTCGATTTACAGTTACATGTTAAAATTACGGATCTGCTAGTTCTCAGCAAGCGCTCAGTCAACTCATACACTGTCTCGTTGCATGGTGATTCGTGCATCTTTGAGTTGCAAGCTGGATTGCAACTGAGATTTTTCAATTGCAAATGAAGTTGCAACTAAGAAAAAAACTGCTCCATACCGTAAGATTTGGTTTGAGATTTGTGCTAGTCATGAGTTGCAACATGAGTTGCAACTTAGATTTAATGACATCATCTGACTGAAAACTAAGTTAATTCTCGTTCAACTGGCCAGACCCTTAAAGTTAATACTAAACTCATTTTTTTAAAATTGAAGGCCATTGTCCTAGCTTTATATCATAGAGCCACAAACCGCAGAAAGCCTTATGAAGTTGTAAACCAAAATAAAAGACACACGAACAAATACGAGGTGTCAAATGTCTTAAGTTGTGTGTGACCATTCGAAAGTTCAGAGATGGTAAACCTAGAGGGGGGGGGGGGGTTAATAGGTTTCTACAGATTTTAATTCTTTCTTTGCAATATTAGGCTTTACGGAATATAAAGGTGAGCCTAATGCAAACTAGGTGAAACAACCTATATGAGGATACAACTAACTCGAGCACGAAGGCTCTCACAGGCAGTTAAATCACAAGTAAAGAGTTCGGTTAGAGATAACCGATAGCACGCGGAGACGAGGGTTTATTCCCGTGTACCTTCCTTTGCAAGAAGGTACGTCACGTTTGGAGGAGTGGAGGTCCCACGAAGGATTCCCCGCGCCACGAAGGCTCACCCTATTCTCCGGAGCCTATCCCACGAAGGAATAGCTCACTCACTTGTGGTAGACTTTGAGGTAGCCTCCAAACCTTCACAATCTTGTCAGGAGCAAATCCACAGCCCGGATGCTTCCGGACCACTCTTGCCCACCTAGGGTTTCCAAGGAACCCTAGAAGCAAGCTTCTTGATGAATACAAGGGGGAATGAGATTTGGCTTGGTAGAACGGTAGATCGGGTCCTCCTCTATCGTTTCCCCGGAGGGATTTGAGTTTGGGTGGAGGAGGAGGGAGATCTGAGGCTTTTGGTGCTTCTAACAATGGAGTATGAGACAAAGAGAGCTCAAGAACAGCTTGTAGTGTAGTGCCTACCCCTTCAGAGGTAGGAGAAGGGGTATATATAGTGTCACTTGAATTATGGCCGTTGGCAACTTGCCAACTCAGCTTTCTCCCGAGATTCCCGGTCAACCGGGCCACAGACCGGAGCGTCCGGCGCAGTGGCTGATACGTCTCCAACGTATCGATAATTTCTTATGTTCCATGCCACATTATTGATGTTATCTACATGTTTTATGCACACTTTATGTCATATTCGTGCATTTTTGGAACTAACCTATTAACAAGATGCAGTGCCAGTTGCTATTTTCTGCTTGTTTTGGTTTCAGAAATCCTAGTAACGAAATATTCTCGGAATGGACGAAATCAACGCCCGGTCCTATTTTGCCACGAAGCTTCGAGACCGAAGAGGAGACGAAGTGGCCACGAGGTGGCCAAACCCTAGGGCGGCGCGGCCCCCCTTGGCCGCGCGGCCCTATGGTGTGGGCCTCGTGCCGCCTCCGACTTGCCCTTCCGCCTACTTAAAGCCTCGTCGCGAAATCCCGATGCAGAGAGCCACGATACGGAACCTTGCGAGACGCGCCGCCGCCAATCCCATCTCGGGGGATTCAGGAGATCGCCCCGGCACCCTGCGGAGAGGGGATTCATCTCCCGGAGGACTCTACGCCGCCATGGTCGCCTCCGGAGTGATGTGTGAGTAGTCTACCCCTGGACTATGGGTCCATAGCGTAGCTAGATGGTTGTCTTCTCCCCATTGTGCTTCATTGTCGGGTCTTGTGAGCTGCCTAACATGATCAAGATCATCTATCTGTAATTCTATATGTTGCGTTTGTTGGGATCCGATGAATAGAGAATACTTGTTATGTTGATTATCAAAGTTATGTCTATGTGTTGTTTATGATCTTGCATGCTCTCCGTTATTAGTAGATGCTCTGGCCAAGTTGATGCTAGTAACTCCAAGAGAGTATTTATGCTCGATAGTGGGTTCATGTCTCCGTGAATCTGGAGGGGTGACAAGAACCTCTAAGGTTATGGATGTGCTTTGTTGCCACTAGGGATAAAACATTGGTGCTATGTTCAAGGATGTAGTCACTGATTACATTACGCGCAATACTTAATGCAATTGTCTGTTGTTAGCAACTTAATACGGAGGTTCGGATGATAACCTGAAGGTGGACTTTTAGGCATAGATGCATGCTGGATGGCGGTCTATGTACTTTGTCGTAATGCCCAATTAAATCTCACAATACTCATCATAATATGTATGTGCATGGTCATGTCCTCTCTATTTGTCAATTGCCCAACTGTAATTTGTTCACCCAACATGCTGTTTATCTTATGGGAGAGACACCTCTAGTGAACTGTGGACCCCGGTCCAATTCTCTTTACTGAAATACAATCTACTGCAATCTTCTTCTCTGTTTTCGCAAACAATCATCATCCACACTATACATCTAATCCTTTGTTACAACAAGCCGGTGAGATTGACAACCTCACTGTTTCGTTGGGGCAAAGTACTTTGGTTGTGTTGTGCAGGTTCCACGTTGGCGCCGGAATCTCGGTGTTGCGCCGCACTACATCCGCCGCCATCAACCTTCAACGTGCTTCTTGGCTCCTCTGGTTCGATAAACCTTGGTTTCATACTGAGGAAAACTTATACGCATCACACCTTCCTCTTGGGGTTCCCAACGGACGCGTGTTGTACGCGTATCAAGCACTTTTTCTGGCGCCGTTGCCGGGGAGATCAAGACACGCTGGGGAGTCTCCACTTCCCAATCTCTTTACTTTGTTTTTGTCTTGCTTTATTTTATTTACTACTTTGTTTGCTATATCAAAAACACACAAAAAATTAGTTACTTGCATTTACTTTATCTAGTTTGCTTTATTTACTGTTGCTAAAATGGCTACCGCTGAAAATACTAAGTTGTGTGACTTCACAACCACAAATAATAATGATTTCTTATGCACACCTATTGCTCCACCTGCTACTACAGCAGAATTCTTTGAAATTAAACCTGCTTTACTGAATCTTGTTATGCGAGAGCAATTTTCTGGTGTTAGTTCTGATGATGCTGCTGCCCATCTCAATAATTTTGTTGAACTATGTGAAATGCAAAAGTATAAAGATGTAGATGGTGACATTATAAAATTAAAATTGTTTCCTTTCTCATTAAGAGGAAGAGCTAAAGATTGGTTGCTATCTCTGCCTAAGAATAGTATTGATTCATGGACTAAATGCAAGGATGCTTTTATTGGTAGATATTATCCCCTGCTAAAATTATATCTTTGAGGAGTAGCATAATGAATTTTAAACAATTAGATACTGAACATGTTGCTCAAGCTTGGGAAAGAATGAAATCTTTGGTTAAAAATTGCCCAACACATGGACTGACTACTTGGATGATCATCCAAACCTTCTATGCAGGACTAAATTTTTCTTCGCGGAATTTATTGGATTCAGCTGCTGGAGGTACCTTTATGTCCATCACTCTTGGTGAAGCAACAAAGCTTCTTGATAATATGATGATCAATTACTCTGAATGGCACACGGAAAGAGCTCCACAAGGTAAGAAGGTAAATTCTGTCGAAGAAACCTCTTCCTTGAGTGATAAGATTGATGCTATTATGTCTATGCTTGTGAATGATAGGACTAATGTTGATCCTAATAATGTTCCGTTAGCTTCATTGGTTGCTCATGAAGAACATGTTGATGTAAACTTCATTAAAAATAATAATTTCAACAACAATGCTTATCGGAACAATTCTAGTAACAACTATAGGCCATATCCTTATAATAATGGCAACGGCTATGGTAATTCTTATGGGAATTCTTACAACAATAATAGGAATTCACCCCCTGGACTTGAAGCCATGCTTAAAGAATTTATTAGTACACAAACTGTTTTTAACAAATCTGTTGAAGAAAAGCTTGGGAAAATTGATATATTGCTTCTAAAGTCGATAGTCTTGCTGCTGTGTGATCTTTTGAAATCGAAAGTTATGCCTAATGAGAATCATCATAATAAAATTGTTACTACAGCAAATGCCATCCAAGTTAGAATTAATGAGAATATAAGATTAATGGCTGAGCTGCGTGCTAGGTGGGATAGAGAAGAAAATGAAAAACTAGCTAAAGAGAAGAATGTAGCTAAAGTTTGGACTATTACCACCACTAGTAATGCTAATGCTACACATGTTGCTGCACCTCCTACTATTAATAATAAAATAATTGGTGTTAGCAATGTTTCCACTTCTAATGCAAAGCGCGAGAAACTGCCTGAAACTGCTGAAACTGCCTGTGATAAAGCTGCTGAAATTTTTTCCAACATTGGGGATGATGATCCCATTGATTTAGATTATAATGGTTTGAATTTTGATGATTGCCACATCTCTGAAGTTATAAAGTTCTTGCAAAAACTTGCTAAAAGTCCTAATGCTAGTGCTATAAATTTGGCTTTCACACAACATATTACAAATGCTCTCATAAAAGCTAGAGAAGAGAAACTAGAGCGCGAAGCCTCTATTCCTAGAAAGCTAGAGGATGGTTGGGAGCCCATCATTAAGATGAAGGTTAAAGATTTTGATTGTAATGCTTTATGTGATCTTGGTGCAAGTATTTTGTTATGCCTAAGAAAATTTATAATATGCTTGACTTGCCACCGCTGAAAAATTGTTATTTGGATGTTAATCTTGCTGATCATTCTACAAAGAAACCTTTGGGGAAAGTTGATAATGTTCGCATTACCGTTAACAATAACCTTGTCCCCGTTGATTTTGTTGTCTTGGATATTGAATGCAATGCATCTTGTCCCATCATATTGGGAAGACCTTTTCTTCGAACCGTTGGTGCTACTATTGATATGAAGGAAGGTAATATAAAATATCAATTTCCTCTCAAGAAAGGTATGGAACACTTCCCTAGAAAGAGAATGAAGTTACCTTTTGATTCTATTATTAGAACAAATTATGATGTTGACACTTCGTCTTGATAATACTTGATACACACTTTCTGCGCCTAGCTGAAAGGCGTTAAAGAAAAGCGCTTATGGGAGACAACCCATGTTTTTACCTACAGTACTTTGTTTTTATTTTGTGTCTTGGAAGTTGTTTAATACTGTAGCAACCTCTCCTTATCTTAGTTTTGTGTTTTGTTGTGCCAAGTAAAGTCTTTGATAGAAAAGTTCATACTAGATTTGGATTACTGCGCAGTTTCAGATTTCTTTGCTGTCACGAATCTGGGCTAAATTCTCTGTAGGTAACTCAGAAAAATATGCCAATTTACGTGAGTGATCCTCAGATATGTACGCAACTTTCATTAAATTTGGGCATTTTCATTTGAGCAAGTCTGGTGCCATTTTAAAATTCGTCAATACGAACTGTTCTGTTTTGACAGATTCTGCCTTTTATTTCGCATTGCCTCTTTTGCTATGTTGGATGAATTTCTTTGATCAATTAATGTCCAGTAGCTTTATGCAATGTCCAGAAGTGTTAAGAATGATTATGTCACCTCTGAACATGTTAATTTTTATTGTGCACTAACCCTCTAATGAGTTGTTTCGAGTTTGGTGTGGAGGAAGTTTTCAAGGATCAAGAGAGGAGTATGATGCAACATGATCAAGGAGAGTGAAAGCTCTAAGCTTGGGGATGCCCCGGTGGTTCACCCCTGCATATTCTAAGAAGACTCAAGCGTCTAAGCTTGGGGATGCCCAAGGCATCCCCTTCTTCATCGACAACATTATCAGGTTCCTCTGAAACTATATTTTTATTCCATCACATCTTATGTGCTTTGCTTGGACGTCGGTTTGTTTTTGTTTTTGTTTTGTTTGAATAAAATGGATCTTAGCATTCACTTTATGGGAGAGAGACACGCTCCGCTGTAGCATATGGACAAGTATGTCCTTAGTTTCTACTCATAGTATTCATGGCGAAGTTTCTTCTTCGTTAAATTGTTATATGGTTGGAATTGGAAAATGATACATGTAGTAATTGCTATAAATATCTTGGATAATGTGATACTTGGCAATTGTTGTGCTCATGTTTAAGCTCTTGCATCATATGCTTTGCACCCATTAATGAAGAAATACATAGAGCATGCTAAAATTTGGTTTGCATATTTGGTTTCTCTAAGGTCTAGATAATTTCTAGTATTGAGTTTTGAACAACAAGGAGACGATGTAGATTCTTATAATGTTTACAATGTGTCTTTTATGTGAGTTTTGCTGCACCGTTCATCCTTGTGTTTGTTTCAAATAAACCTTGCTAGCCTAAACCTTGTATCGAGAGGGAATACTTCTCATGCATCCAAAATACTTGAGCCAACCACTATGCCATTTGTGTCCACCATACCTACCTACTACATGGTATTTCTCCGCCATTCAAAGTAAATTGCTTGAGTGCTACCTTTAAAATTCCATCATTCGCCTTACAATATATAGCTCATGGGACAAATAGCTTAAAAACTATCGTGGTATTGAATATGTACTTATGCACTTTATCTCTTATTAAGTTGCTTGTTGTGCGATAACCATGTTTCTGGGGACGCCATCAACTATTCTTTGTTGAATTTCATGTGAGTTGCTATGCATGTCCGTCTTGTCTGAAGTAAGAGAGATCTACCACCTTATGGTTAAGCATGCATATTGTTAGAGAAGAACATTGGGCCGCTAACTAAAGCCATGATCCATGGTGGAAGTTTCAGTTTTGGACATATATCCTCAATCTCATATGAGAAAATTATTAATTGTTGTTACATGCTTATGCATAAAAGAGGAGTCCATTATCTGTTGTCTATGTTGTCCCGGTATGGATGTCTAAGTTGAGAATAATCAATAGCGAGAAATCCAATGCGAGCTTTCTCCTTAGACCTTTGTACAGGCGGCATAGAGGTACCCCTTTGTGACACTTGGTTAAAACATGTGCATTGTGATGATCCGGTAGTCCAAGCTAATTAGGACAAGGTGCGGGCACTATTAGTATACTATGCATGAGGCTTGCAACTTGTAAGATATAATTTACATGATACATATGCTTTATTACTACCGTTGACAAAATTGTTTCATGTTTTCAAAATCAAAGCTCTAGCACAAATATAGCAATCGATGCTTTCCTCTTGAAGGACCATTCTTTTACTTTCATTGTTGAGTCAGTTCACCTATTTCTCTCCACCTCAAGAAGCAAACACTTGTGTGAACTGTGCATTGATTCCTACATATTTGCATATTGCACTTATTATATTACTCTATGTTGACAATATCCATGAGATATACATGTTACAAGTTGAAAGCAACCGCTGAAACTTCTTCTTTTGTGTTGCTTCAATACCTTTACTTTGAATTATTGCTTTATGAGTTAACTCTTATGCAAGACTTATTGATGCTTGTCTTGAAGTGCTATTCATGAAAAGTCTTTGCTATATGATTCACTTGTTTACTCATGTCATATACATTGTTTTGATCGCTGCATTCGCTACATATGCTTTACAAATAGTATGATCAAGGTTATGATGGCATGTCACTCTAGAAATTATCTTTGTTATCGTTTTACCTGCTCGGGACGAGCAGAACTAAGCTTGGGGATGCTGATACGTCTCCAACGTATCGATAATTTCTTATGTTCCATGCCACATTATTGATGTTATCTACATGTTTTATGCACACTTTATGTCATATTCGTGCATTTTCTGGAACTAACCTATTAACAAGATGCCGAAGTGCCGTTCCTGTTTTCTGCTGTTTTTGGTTTAAATCCTAGTAACGAAATATTCTCGGAATTGGACGAAATCAACACCCAGGGTCCTATTTTGCCACGAAGCTTCCAGAAGACCGAAGAGGAGACGAAGTGGGGCCACGAGGTGGCCAACCCTAGGGCGGCGCGGCCCCCCTTGGCCGCGCGGCCCTATGGTGTGGGCCCTCGTGCCGCCTCCGACTTGCCCTTCCGCCTACTTAAAGCCTCCGTCGCGAAACCCCCAGTACCGAGAGCACGATACGGAAAACCTTTGACGCCGCCGCCGCCAATCCCATCTCGGGGGATTCAGGAGATCGCCTCCGGCACCCTGCCGGAGAGGGGATTCATCTCCCGGAGGACTCTACGCCGCCATGGTCGCCTCCGGAGTGATGTGTGAGTAGTCTACCCCTGGACTATGGGTCCATAGCTGTAGCTAGATGGTTGTCTTCTCCCCATTGTGCTTCATTGTCGGGTCTTGTGAGCTGCCTAACATGATCAAGATCATCTATCTGTAATTCTATATGTTGCGTTTGTTGGGATCCGATGAATAGAGAATACTTGTTATGTTGATTATCAAAGTTATGTCTATGTGTTGTTTATGATCTTGCATGCTCTCCGTTATTAGTAGATGCTCTGGCCAAGTTGATGCTAGTAACTCCAAGAGGGAGTATTTATGCTCGATAGTGGGTTCATGTCTCCGTGAATCTGGAGGGGTGACAAGAACCTCTAAGGTTATGGATGTGCTGTTGCCACTAGGGATAAAACATTGGTGCTATGTTCAAGGATGTAGTCACTGATTACATTACGCGCAATACTTAATGCAATTGTCTGTTGTTAGCAACTTAATACTGGAGGGGGTTCGGATGATAACCTGAAGGTGGACTTTTTAGGCATAGATGCAGTTGGATGGCGGTCTATGTACTTTGTCGTAATGCCCAATTAAATCTCACAATACTCATCATAATATGTATGTGCATGGTCATGCCCTCTCTATTTGTCAATTGCCCAACTGTAATTTGTTCACCCAACATGCTGTTTATCTTATGGGAGAGACACCTCTAGTGAAGTGGACCCGGTCCAATTCTCTTTACTGAAATACAATCTCTGCAATCTTTGTTCTACTGTTTTCTGCAAACAATCATCATCCACACTATACATCTAATCCTTTGTTACAGCAAGCCGGTGAGATTGACAACCTCACTGTTTCGTTGGGGCAAAGTACTTTGGTTGTGTTGTGCAGGTTCCACGTTGGCGCCGGAATCTCTGGTGTTGCGCCGCACTACATCCCGCCGCCATCAACCTTCAACGTGCTTCTTGGCTCCTACTGGTTCGATAAACCTTGGTTTCATACTGAGGGAAAACTTGCCGCTATACGCATCACACCTTCCTCTTGGGGTTCCCAACGGACGCGTGTTGTACGCGTATCAGTGGCCGGTCGGACCGGGCCAGGGACCGGACACGCCGGTCCAAACTGGGCGCCAGACCGGACCCCGACCGGAGCCTCGAAATGTCGCAGTACTCCCTCCGGTTTAATCAGCGCGAGCTCGGTCGCCGGAGCGCTGTCATGCCGGTAGGACCGGGCCGGACCGGACCGCAGGTCAGCGGGCGGATCGGACCCCAGGGGCATCTCCGTGTCGCGATGCGTCTGGAAGGCATCGGATAGGCCAGTTGGAGCGCCGGCCGTGCGCCCGGTCGACCGGGCGACACGCCGCCCGGCGTTGCGGGCCGTTCCGGCCTATGACCGGGTACTGCTTAGACCCCTTTTGATTGTTGTCGAAGTGGGGGTCTCCTTTAGCCTTCTTGTTCCTTTGATACACCATTTATGCCTCTTTGGCTAATACCTGGGATTATCCTTACAAACATGTATTAGGCCAAATACTCTAGCACGGTGTCATTGTTACCAAAATAATGGATAAGGGTAAAATACCCTTACAATCTCCCCCTTTTTGGTATACGATGACAAACCGAGCTAGAGTCACATATAGATATTATGATAAGCTCTAAACCTTGATTCCATATAAGATATTACGACAGCTCCCCCATAATGTGTGCACTTGGAGAATTTGCGTTTGAATGCAAAGTGCACCATTTGTGGAATATGAGAAGCTCCCCCAATATCTTTAGGAAACAAGCATGGTATGGACAAGTATATCAAGATATATAAGCATAAAGCATGATCATCCTAATAGAGTGATTAAGCATACAAATAGTCGTCCATACACGAATTATTCAAAGTAGCAAATGGTTCTTGAGAAAGCAAAGCAAATAAGCACAAGCCATATAAGAATCAAATAAAGCAACACCCATGGCTTGTGACAACCAAAGAACCCCGTGATCCTAGACTCTACTCTCTTCTCCCCCTTTGGCATCGGAACACCAAAAAGGCGAAGAAAAGAGGAGAGATGCTAGCGCACCCATCAGTAGAACTCATGCCCAGTGGAATATGAGGTCTCGTCCTCTGCATCATCATCCTCATCACCTTCATCCTCTTCATCATCATCCTCATCAGGGAGCAGCAGTCCTAGGAGGAAGACCACCATGAGCATACATGGAGAGGTCGAAGTTCTGGAACATCTCATCAGTAATGGGAGGCATCTCCCAAGCAGGTGCAACCACAGGCTCCATCTCAGGTCCAGAAGGAGGAACAGGGGCATTCCTTGCAGCCATGAACTCATTCTGTCGCCTCCTTGTCTCCTGGTTCAAAGCAAGACTTTGATGTGCAACATCATTGGTATTCTTGCACATTTGCCACAAGCTGGAGAAGAACCGAGAGGCACCGCGCTTGGGGCGCCTAGAGTAGCTGGAGCTAGCTGCAGGATCATGTTTTCCTTGGAACGGCGCTCAGAGGGCATCATGGCAGGGACTTCCGGGCGAGTGTCCGGAGCAGGGAACTTGAACGGTTCCATCTTGATGATTTGATCTAGCTTGTTGTTGGGAGAAGGTACAATGTTGTTGATGAGCCGCTGAACATACTGAGCATAGTTGGGAGTCATGCGGTCCAGAACAGAACGCTTCAGCTCACAGTAAATGAGATCACAACCATCAATTTGCCTTATGTTGTCAGGATGGCAATAGTACATCAGATTCAGGTGGTAGTTCCTGACTTCACTGGAGTCGCCTGACTTGCTGATGAGATTCTCACGGAACATCTTGGCAAGCACAAGATAGGAGTAGTACATCCCAGAGATAGTGGGAGGACCAGCTGTAGGGTTTGGCGGATAGCAGAAGGAAATGTCACCTTTAGTGAGCTTAGGCCGAGAATGAATCTTGAACCCCGAGCACGGCCACCACCAAAACCCAAGGCTGCACAGAACTGAGATAGGTGCATGAGTACTTCTCTTTGCCAGTCATCCAAGTCATAGTGCGATCCTCATCATCATGGAAGAATACGGTGCAATGGAATTGACGGACAAGAAGGGGACAATAGGTGGGATCTTCTTGGTCATCATCGGGCTTTAGGCACACAAGGTCATATAGTCCCATACCCTTCAAGGTTTCAACCACAAAGCGGTACTTTGTGGCTTCATGCAAGGCAAGCTCTTCAGTGTTGATGGCCTTGGGCATCACAACAGCACCATTCTTCATACACTCTCTAGTGTTGTAGAAATCTGCCCATAGGGCTGCTTGTGTCTTGGTCCAGAAGAACCTGTCCCCACCAGTGTAAGTCCGTTGCTCATAGCGATAAGGATTCACTGTCCTCAAGTCCTGCCAATCAAGACGATTTGCATCCGCAACATTGAAATCTGGCATGATTTCATCATCTTCTTGGGCTGCGTGTTTGTCTTTCCTCTTATTTGCAATTGACTTGCTTCTTCCCCTAGCTGAGCTGCCAATGTCAGTAGGCTGAGGTGCTTTAGAAGGCACACGACCGCTAGTACGGCAGCCAGGAGGCCTGGGCGCAAGCCTTCCTCTCTTGGCAAGACCACCACGGTCATCACCACTCGAACCACCTGTGAATCAGCAAATAGAGCGAGGATAGCAGTGGGGTAAGTGTACATGTCATCAGTAAAAGGGGAGGCCAAAAAGCATAGCATATATTCAAGTGTTTTGATGAAATTATGCGAAGAACCCGCGATCCGCACAGGCGGTCCAACCGGACGACCGGACCAGCCGGTTGCCCATCCGGTCGACCGGCCACACGCCGGACCGGCCGGTTGACCGGGCCATAAACCGGGTGCTGTCGACTTGTGATGTTTGCCCAGATATTCAACCACAAAATCATCAAAAACTCATCAACTTGAACATATACTATAGCAGTAGAGTGGAGCATGTGCATATTGTGGTGAAAACACTCTAATGGCATGAGGACTTACAAACCCTAACCCTAACCCTCGGTGTCTCAAATTTTCCTCAAGAAAAATGCAATGTGTGAGGAGGGTTTAGATGAAGAGGGAAAGGGAGAACAATTTACCCGAAGACATTGTCCTCCTTGCTAAAGGGAACAAGAAGAACACCTAGGTAGAGCTTGAGGGCCAAAACCCCAAAATCTCCAAATGTGGCTTGAGAGACACCAAATCCCTTGGTGGCGGTGCTTGAGAGATCCCGATCTATGATTGGGTGAAGTTTGAGGGGATTCTAGTGGTTGGAAAGCCCTAGGGAGAGGTGGAGATGGTGGAGGCGGCGGCCATGGTGGCTGGAGGTGGGGGAAATGAGGAAGAAGATCCCCAAGGGGTAACCTCCTCCCCACATAACAGCCCGCACGGTCGGCACCCGGCCGACCGGGCCAGTGACCGGCGACCCGGCGGTCAGGCCGACCCCCTAGGCCGGCCAGGCAATTTTGCCCCAATTTGCATTGTTTTGCCTCGTTTTGCCCCTAGTCTTTGTGTAAGTGTGTATGAATGCTCAGATGATGACATGTACATATAGATAGATAGACGATGATGAGATGAGCATAGACATGGGGTTGGAAACACAAAGTTCTCTAGGCATACCCATTGGAGTGAAAATCCAAACAAGATGTAAATAGCAACAATGGGCATGATTCGAAATATATATCAAGAATCATAAGTCATTTTGAAGTGATTTTTGCAATAAGATCATTTAGCCTTATATAGTCAAATCAAGTTGTAATTGAGGCTCAATGAGGGGCGGGGGATTACTCCCCCTATGTGAAAGCGCAAATGTCATGAGACCTCGAAGAGACATGCTTGGGTCCATATAATGACATTGGGTCTATTTATGTTGCACACATAGGTATGCATCATACCAAGACATGGTAAGATGACTATCCCCATATGTGCTATGCCTCTAAGCTAGATAGCTAGATAAATGCAAGAATATAGTGCAAGAAGTTATTCAATCTAAGTTTTTAGGATCAAGAATACCAAGTTCTCCTCTCAAGTTCACAAACCGGGCTTCATCCAAAGGCTTAGTGAAAATATCCGCCAATTGGTATGTTGTCCCCACATGAGTGAGAGCAATGTCCTTATTGGCAACATGGTCACGTAGGAAGTGATGGCGAATGTCAATATGTTTGGTGCGACAATGTTGAACCGGGTTATTGGCGATCTTTATTGCACTTTCATTGTCACATAGAAGAGGCACCGTACCAAGAGACACACCATAGTCTTTCAAGGTTTGCTTCATCCATAACAATTGAGTGCAACAAGATGCCGCATATATATTCGGCTTCGGTGGTGGATAAAGCGGTGGAGTTTTGTTTCTTGGATGACCAACTCACCAATGACCGGCCAATAAATTGGCAAGCCCCGGAGGTAGACTTCCGGTCAACCTTATCACCGGCCCAATCGGAATCCGAATAGCCAATGAGTTCAAAGGTTGACCCCTTTGGATACCATAGCCCGAGAGTAGGAGTGAGAACAAGGTATCTTAGAATCCGTTTGACCGCCATCAAATGGCTCTCCTTAGGAGCAGATTGAAAACGAGCACACATCCCTACACTTAGCATGATATCCGGCCTAGAGGCACAAAGGTAGAGCAAGGATCCTATCATGGAGCGGTATACCTTTATATCCACATCCTTCTCACCGTCACATGAGCCAAGTTGCCCCTTTACGGGCATGGGTGTCTTCATTGGGCTTGCATTGGTCATGTTGAACTTCTTGAGCATGTCCTTCACATACTTTTCTTGAGAGATGAAGGTGCCTTTTGCAAGTTGCCTCACTTGGAAGCCTAGGAAGAACTTCAACTCTCCCATCATGGACATCTCAAATTTCCTAGTCATCAATAGCTCAAAAGCTTTGTTATGATTGGGGTTAGTTCCACCAAATATAATATCATCAACATATATTTGACATATAAATAAGCCACCCCCTTTAACCCGTTTGGTGAAAAGGGTGGAATCGACCGTACCCATGCAAAACCCATCATGTAGTAAGAAATCCCTAAGGAACTCATACCAAGCACGTGGAGCTTGCTTGAGACCGTAGAGTGCCTTATGGAGTAAATACACGTGGTTGGGTCGGCATGGGTCTTCGAAACCCGGGGGTTGAGCTACATATGCGGTTTCTTTTAGGGGACCATTCAAAAATGCACTTTTCACATCCATTTGATATAATTTGAAAT
Source organism: Lolium multiflorum (assembly GCA_030979885.1). Classification (NCBI taxonomy): domain Eukaryota; kingdom Viridiplantae; phylum Streptophyta; class Magnoliopsida; order Poales; family Poaceae; genus Lolium; species Lolium multiflorum. Next base: position 143,641,630 of record CM061747.1, read on the forward strand.
TGTGGAAAGATGCAAATGCAAGCAAAAGACGAATAGCTTCAAGACGGGCTACCGGCGCAAAGGTATCCTCAAAATCCATACCTTCTATTTGGGCAAACCCTTGCGCCACTAACCTTGCTTTATTTCTAATGACAATGCCATTCTCATCTTGCTTGTTCTTGAATACCCATTTGGTCCCAATAACATTGATGCGATGATCCTTGGGTCTCTCAACTAGAGACCATACTTCATTACGAGTGAAACACTCCAATTCTTCTTGCATGGCAATAACCCAATCCGGATCAACCAAGGCTTCATGTACCTTGAGTGGCTCAAAACTAGACACAAAAGCATGATGTTGACAATAAGTGATAAGTAATGCATGGTGTCTACGAGTTACCACTCCTCTTGAGATGCTTCCAAGGACTTGATCTACTTTCATGTCACTTGCCCTTGTAGCCGCCTTGATCTTCCGAATGGTTCCTTCATGATCAATGAATTCATCTCTTGCTAATACTTGATCATGAGGGACAACTTGAGCTTGAACATGAGTTGAGGATGTTTCTTGATCATCATCATGGTCTTGCTCAGTGGGTTGAGGGCTTTCTTCTTGTTCTTCGGAATGTGACTCACCTTGAGTAGAGGATAAATCTTGAGTTGCACTTGAGGGCTCAACTTGAGTTGAGCTAGGCTCAACTTGAGGTGAGCTTGATACTTCTATTCCATCATCTTGATCATCATTATGAACTTCCATGGGCCGGATGTGTCCAATGCCCATATGCTTGATGGCACTAGATGGATCATCATCATTACCTGCAACACATGGAACAACTTGCTCCACTTGGGAGCCATTATCCTCCAAGAACACCACATCACAAGATACTTCAATAGTCCCAGTGGACCGGTTGTAGTATCTATAGGCGTGAGAGTTCTCCGCATAACCAACAAATATGCCCTCTATGGTTCTAGTTTCAAATTTACCAAGCTTCCCTTTATTGTTCTTAACAAGACATTTGCATCCAAAGACACGAATGTACATGACATTAGGCTTGTTACCTGTGAGAAGCTCGTATGGAGTTTTGTTGTGGAGGGGGCGGAGGAAGAGCCGGTTGGAGTAGTGGACAACTGTAGAGATGGCTTCTCCCCAAAAGTTGTGGGGTGAGTTGAATTCACTCAACATGGTTCTTGCCATCTCAATGATAGTCCGGTTCTTCCTTTCAACAACACCATTTTGTTGAGGGGTATACGGAGCTGAAAACTCATGCTTGATGCCCTCATCATCAACAAACTCTTGCATGGTGTAGTTCTTGAACTCGGTGCCATTGTCGGTCCTAATCGCCTTGATCTCGGATTCATACGTACGTTGAGCTTTCTTGGCGAAGGTGATGAACTCTCTATGGGTCTCATCCTTAGACTTAAGGAGAAAGACCCAAGAGTATCTTGAGTAATCATCAACAATGACAAGTCCATACTTGCTCCCACCAAGAGTATCATAATGTGATGGCCCAAAGAGATCCAAATGAAGGAGCTCCAAAGGCCTAGATGTGGTGACGATACTCTTGATAGGATGTTTCTTCTTGAGTTGCTTTCCGGCTACACATGCACTGCATACACGATCTTTCTCAAAAGAAATGCCGGTTAGTCCAACAATGTGCTCACCCTTTAGGAGTTGTTTAAGATTTCTCATGTTGACATGACCAAGGCGGCGATGCCACAACCAACCTTCGTCATGTTTGGCCGCCATTAGACATGTGGAGAGAGATGGGCTCTCTTTCGAGAGGTCAACCACGTAAAGGTTGTTCTCCACATATCCAACAAGGACCAATTTGAGATTGTCACTCCTAAAGACTTTCACACAATAATTAGTAAAATATGAATTGTAACCGGCATCGGCAAGATGATATATAGAAAGTAAGTTATAGCCAAGGGATTCAACAAGCATGACCGTCTCAAGGCACAAGTCCTTAGAGATTGCCACCTTGCCATACCCAAGTACCTTTCCCTTTGAGTTGTCACCAAAGGTGATGCTTGACTTCTTGTTGATATCCTCAATGAATTGATCAAGCACACCTCTTCCTCCGGTCATATGATTGGTGCATCCACTATCAAACACCCATTTTGGACCACCGGAGGAATACCCCTACAAAATCAAGTAGATGATTTAGGAACCCATCGATTAATGGGTTCCTTTGCAATGGCAACAATATCTTTTGGTACCCAAATTGAGTACTCTCTATAAGCATAGCCATTACGAGGGCCAACATAGTTAGCATAAACATCACCATAATAATCAATAAATAAAGCATAGTGATTGTTTGGCCCCGTGCGGTCACCACTAGTGGCTTTGCCCTTTGGGGCTTTGCCATCATTAGTGACCTTCTTGTTCTTTTCTTGAGCGGGCTTCTCCTTCTTGTAGTTGTTCTTCTTGTAGGGCTTGGGAACATACCCAAGTCCATGCTTTTGATTGTTTGACCTTTGCTTACTCAAGAGGTCATCCAATCCCATCTTATTCTTGGTTGTGGTGAACTTGGCAAGTTCCTTCTTCAACCTAACATTTTCCTCAAGAATAGTTGCTTGCTCACAAGCCGATTCATTAGGATGATAGTTGAGACCATATTTGGTTACCAAAGATTCAAGATATGTATTGGTCTCAACATGCAAAGATAGTTCCTCTTGTAAACGAACATGTTCCGCAACAAGCTTAGCATGCTCACTAGTAAAGGAGGTGGAGGAACTAGCAACATCTTTATCAATAATGGGATCATTCATTGATTCAAGAGCCTTCGTGTAGGTTTCTTGGAGTAGATCATGGTTCTCTCCAAGTTTCTTGAGCTCATCCTTAACAAGCTTGTTAGCTCTTTCAAGGTGGTCAAGATCCCTAGTGAGAGAAGCATGAGCAACTTCAAGCTCCTCCTTTGAGGCATTGAGCTCTTGGGTCAATGATTGAGCCCTTTCAATAGTTTCAAGATCCTTAACTTTATCTAGTTCATAAGTTTCAATTTGTTGCTTAAGGCCTTGAGATATGCACCTTTCGGTTTTTAGCTCTTGTCTTAGGAGATTGAATCTCCGTTCCTTATCATTCAAATGATATTCTAATTCCTCAATGGACTCGTCCTTTTCTTTGAGGGAGTCCATCAAGAAATCAAACTTGACAAGAGCTTCACCACGAAGGGTGCATCTAACTTTGTAAAGTTCCTTAAGCATGGCTAATTCTTCTTGATTTTCAGATTCATCATCAAGAACACTAGTTAGAGAAGGTGGTGATTCCATTACCTTGGTTTCTCTTGCCATTAGACAAGAGCCAACGATCGTAGAGGGGAGAGAATCATCGGAGTCATCATCTTGAGTCATTCTTGCCATGAAGGAAGAACCGACATCATTCTCCGTGGAGTAGTCTTTGGAGTAGTCATATGTGAAGAGTGACCCGGGCTTGGAGAAAGCCAACCCGGCCACTCCGGCCTCCTTCTCCTCATCTTCCTCTTCTTCATCGGAGATGTACTCGGCCCCAACAAAAGCTCTTCCCTTGTTCTTCTGATACGTCTCCGACGTATCGATAATTTCTTATGTTCCATGCCACATTATTGATGTTATCTACATGTTTTATGCACACTTTATGTCATATTCGTGCATTTTCTGGAACTAACCTATTAACAAGATGCCGAAGTGCCAGTTGCTGTTTCTGCTGTTTTGGTTTCGAAATCCTAGTAACGAAATATTCTCCGAATTGGACGAAATCAACGCCAAGGTCCTATTTTTCCACGAAGCTTCCAGTCCGAAGGAGAGACGAGGGCCACGAGGGGGCACACCCTGGCGGCCCCCTTGGCCGCGCGGCCCCGTGGTGTGGGGCCCCCGTGCCGCCTCTTGACCTGCCCTTCCGCCTACAAATAGCCTCCGTGACGAAACCCCCACCGAGAGCCACGATACGGAAAACCTTCCAGAGACGCCGCCGCCGCCGATCCCATCTCGGGGGATCCAGGAGACGCCTCCGCACCCTGCCGGAGAGGGGATTCATCTCCCGGAGGACTCTACGCCGCCATGGTCGCCTCCGGTGTGATGTGTGAGTAGTCACCCCTGGACTATGGGTCCATAGCAGTAGCTAGATGGTTGTCTTCTCCCCATTGTGCTATCATTGTCGGATCTGTGAGCTGCCTATCATGATCAAGATCATCTATATGTAATTCTATATGTTGCGTTTGTTGGGATCCGATGAATAGAGAATACTTGTTATGTTGATTATCAAAGTTATATCTATGTGTTGTTTATGATCTTGCATGCTCTCCGTTACTAGTAGATGCTCTGGCCAAGTAGATGCTTGTAACTCCAAGAGGAGTATTTATGCTCGATAGTGGGTTCATGCCTGCATTGACACCTGGGACGTGACAGAAAGTTCTAAGGTTGTGTTGTGCTGTTGCCACTAGGGATAAAACATTGATGCTATGTCTAAGGATGTAGTTGTTGATTACATTACGCACCATACTTAATGCAATTGTCTGTTGCTTTGCAACTTAATACTGGAGGGGGTTCGGATGATAACCTGAAGGTGGACTTTTTAGGCATAGATGCAGTTGGATGGCGGTCTATGTACTTTGTCGTAATGCCCAATTAAATCTCACTATACTCATCATGATATGTATGTGCATGGTCATGCTCTCTTTATTTGTCAATTGCCCAACTGTAATTTGTTCACCCAACATGCTGTTTATCTTATGGGAGAGACACCTCTAGTGAACTGTGGACCCCGGTCCAATTCTCTTTACTGAAATACAATCTACTGCAATACTTGTTCTACTGTTTCTGCAAACAATCATCTTCCACACAATACGGTTAATCCTTTGTTACAAGCAAGCCGGTGAGATTGACAACCTCACCACTGTTTCGTTGGGGCAAAGTACTTTGGTTGTGTTGTGCAGGTTCCACGTTGGCGCCGGAATCTCTGGTGTTGCGCCGCACTACATCCCGCCGCCATCAGCCTTCAACGTGCTTCTTGGCTCCTCCTGGTTCGATAAACCTTGGTTTCTTTCTGAGGGAAAACTTGCTGCTGTGCGCATCATACCTTCCTCTTGGGGTTCCCAACGAACGTGTGAGTTACACGCCATCAAGCTCTTTTTCTGCGTTGCCGGGGAGATCAAGACACGCTGCAAGGGGAGTCTCCACTTCTCAATCTCTTTACTTTGTTTTTGTCTTGCTTAGTTTTATTTACTACTTTGTTTGCTGCACTAAATCAAAATACAAAAAAATTAGTTGCTAGTTTTACTTTATTTGTTATCTTGTTTGCTATATCAAAAACACAAAAAAATTAGTTTACTTGCATTTACTTTATCTAGTTTGCTTTATTTACTGTCTTGCACTCTACATTAAAAATACAAAAAAATTAGTTACTTTTGTTACCATGTCTAGCTCTGAACCTGTTACTTCTTCGCCTGAAGAATTAGTCTTCACTTTTAAACAAGGGGATGAGGAGAGTTTTAAGGATGCTTGGTCTAGAATTTTTACTTCTTATCGTAAAGCTGAACCTCAAATGACTCTAAGTTTGCTCCTTAGTAATTTTTATTTTGGTCTTATGGTTCGCTATAGATATGCTTTGGACACTTTAGTGGGAGGAGATTTCCTTCATTGCAATGGGGATCAAGCTTTTAATGCCATAAAGAAGTTGGTTGCATCACATGATTCAGCTAATAACTTTGATTCAGCCCTCACTAGCATTTATAATAGATTAAACAATCTCGAGATAAGTACATCTCGCTTGGATGATAACTATTGCCATGTTCGTAATCGTCTTGAACAAGTTTTAGTGAACTCTAAACTTTCATTGTGGGATCCTACTGTTAAAATTGTTATCGGTGATCGAACTCTTCATGCCTACTGTGATATTATGTCTGAATTTTGCCTTATGCCTGAGAGCATTTATAAATCTTTGAAACTTTGGGGAGTCGAGGAAGGAGGAGAAGAAATAACTTTCATTGATAACTCTGTTATAATTCCTAAAGGAATAGCTGCAGGTGTGCATACAACCATTCTTGGAAGAACAATATCCATTGATTATCTTGTTATTGAATGTGTAGGGACAGGAAAAATCACACTCGGAAGATCCCTGCTGAAACTATTGGGAGCAGTCATTGATGTGGGAGAAGGCACTCTGAAATTCACCTCTATACCAGGGGGAAATCATATATTTCCTAAACCCAAGGGAAAGAAAAACAATAAGAAAGGTAAGGGTAAAGCCCAAGGTAAGGTTGACACTTCGTCTCTTGATAATACTTGATACACACTTTCTGGCTGAAAGGCGTTAAAGAAAAGCGCTTATGGGAGACAACCCATGTTTTTACCTACAGTACTTTGTTTTTATTTTGTGTCTTGGAAGTTGTTTACTACTGTAGCAACCTCTCCTTATCTTAGTTTTGTGTTTTGTTGTGCCAAGTTAAGCCGTTGATAGAAAAGTTCATACTAGATTTGGATTACTGCGCAGAAACAGATTTCTTTGCTGTCACGAATCTGGGCAAAATCCCCCTGTAGGTAACTCAGAAAATTATGCCAATTTACGTGAGTGATCCTTAGATATGTACGCAACTTTCATTCAATTTGGGCATTTTCATTTGAGCAAGTCTGGTGCCATTTTAAAATTCGTCAATACGAACTGTTCTGTTTTGACAGATTCTGCCTTTTATTTCGCATTGCCTCTTTTGCTATGTTGGATGAATTTCTTTGATCCACTAATGTCCAGTAGCATTATGCAATGTCCAGAAGTGTTAAGAATGATTGTGTCACCTCTGAATATGTTAATTTTTATTGTGCACTAACCCTCTAATGAGTTGTTTCGAGTTTGGTGTGGAGGAAGTTTTCAAGGATCAAGAGAGGAGTATGATGCAATCAAGGAGAGTGAAAGTTCTAAGCTTGGGGATGCCCCGGTGGTTCACCCCTGCATATATTAAGAAGACTCAAGCGTCTAAGCTTGGGGATGCCCAAGGCATCCCCTTCTTCATCGACAACATTATCAGGTTCCTCCCCTGAAACTATATTTTTATTCCATCACATCTTATGTGCTTTGCTTGGAGCGTCGGTTTGTTTTTGTTTTTTGTTTTGTTTGAATAAAATGGATCCTAGCATTCACTTTATGGGAGAGAGACATGCTCCGCTGTAGCATATGGACAAGTATGTCCTTAGGCTTTACTCATAGTATTCATGGCGAAATTTCTTCTTCGTTAAATTGTTATATGGTTGGAATTGGAAAATGATACATGTAGTAATTGCTATAATGTCTTGGGTAATGTGATACTTGGCAATTGTTGTGCTCATGATTAAGCTCTTGCATCATATGCTTTGCACCCATTAATGAAGAAATACATAGAGCATGCTAAAATTTGGTTTGCATATTTGGTTTCTCTAAGGTCTAGATAATTTCTAGTATTGAGTTTGAACAACAAGGAAGACGTTGTAGAGTCTTATAATGTTTACAATATGTCTTTTATGTGAGTTTTGTTGCACCGGTTCATCCTTGTGTTTGTTTCAAATAAGCCTTGCTAGCCTAAACCTTGTATCGAGAGGAAATACTTCTCATGCATCCAAAATACTTGAGCCAACCACTATACCATTTGTGTCCACCATACCTACCTACTACATGGTATTTTCCGCCATTCCAAAGTAAATTGCTTGGGTGCTACCTTTAAAATTCCATCATCACCTTTGCAATATATAGCTCATGCGACAAATAGCTAAAAACTATTGTGGTAGTGAATATGTAATTATGCACTTTATCTCTTATTAAGTTGTGTTGTGCGATAACCATGTTCACTGTGGGGACGCCATCAACTATTCATTGTTAATTTCATGTGAGTTGCTATGCATGTTCGTCTTATCTGAGAGAGATCTACCACCTTATGGTTAAGCATGCATATTGTTAGAGAAGAACATTGGGCCGCTAACTAAAGCCATGATCCATGGTGGAAGTTTCAATTTTGGACATATATCCTCAATCTCAAATGAGAAAATTATTAATTGTTGTTACATGCTTATGCATAAAAGAGGAGTCCATTATCATTGTCTATGTTGTCCGGTATGGATGTCTAAGTTGAAAATAATCAAAAGCGAGAAATCCAATGCGAGCTTTCTCCTTAGACCTTTGTACAGGCGGCATAGAGGTACCCCTTTGTGACACTTGGTTAAAGCATATGTATTGCGGTGATAATCCAGGTAGTCCAAGCTAATTAGGACAAGGTGCGGGCACTATTAGTATACTATGCATGAGGCTTGCAACTTGTAAGATATAATTTACATGATACATATGCTTTATTACTACCGTTGACAAAATTGTTTCATGTTTTCAAAATCAAAGCTCTAGCACAAATATAGCAATCGATGCTTTTCCTCTATGGAGGACCATTCTTTTACTTTATTGTTGAGTCAGTTCACCTATTTCTCTCCACCTCAAGAAGCAAACACTTGTGTGAATTGTGCATTGATTCCTACATATTTGCTTATTGCACTTATTATATTACTCTATGTTGACAATATCCATGAGATATACATGTTATAAGTTGAAAGCAACGCTGAAACTTAATCTTCTTTTGTGTTGCTTCAATACCTTTACTTTGAATTATTGCTTTATGAGTTAACTCTTATGCAAGACTTATTGATGCTTGTCTTGAAGTGCTATTCATGAAAAGTCTTTGCTTTATGATTCACTTGTTTACTCATGTCATATACATTGTTTTGATCACTGCATTCACTACATATGCTTTACAAATAGTATGATCAAGATTATGATGGCATGTCACTCCAGAAATTATCTATGTTATCGTTTTACCTGCTCGGGACGAGCAGAACTAAGCTTGGGGATGCTGATACGTCTTCGACGTATCGATAATTTCTTATGTTCCATGCCACATTATTGATGTTATCTACATGTTTTATGCACACTTTATGTCATATTCGTGCATTTTATGGAACTAACCTATTAACAAGATGCCGAAGTGCCAGTTCCTGTTTTCTGTTGTTTTTGGTTTCAGAAATCCTAGTAACGAAATATTCTCGGAATTGGACGAAATCAACGCCCAGGTTCTTATTTTTTCCAGAAGTCCGAAGGAGAGACGAAGAGGGGCCACGGAGGGGCCACACCCTAGGGCGGCGCGGCCCCCCCTTGGCCGCGCGGCCCTGTGGTGTGGGGGCCCCCATGCCGCCTCTTGACCTGCCCTTCCGCCTACAAATAGCCTCCGTGACGAAACCCCCAGTACCGAGAGCCACGATACGGAAAACCTTCCAGAGACGCCGCCGCCGCCGATCCATCTCGGGGGATCCAGGAGATCGCCTCCGGCACCCTGCCGGAGAGGGGAATCATCTCCCGGAGGACTCTACGCCGCCATGGTCACCTCCGGTGTGATGTGTGAGTAGTCTACCCCTGGACTATGGGTCCTGCTTGATAACCTGGAGTCATGGTTGTCTTCTCCTCATGTGCTATCATTGTCGGATCTTGTGTGCCTATCATGGTCAAGATCATCTATATGTAATTCTCTCTGTTGCGTTTGTTGGGATCCGTTGAATAGAGAATACTTATGTTATGTTGATTATCAAAGTTATATCTATGTTTTTGTTTATGATCTTGCATGCTCTCAGTTATTAGTAGATGCTCTGGCCAAGTAGATGCTTGTAACTCCAAGAGAATATTTATGCTCGATAGTGGGTTCATGCACGCTGACCTTTTTGGAGACGAGTGACAGAAGAAAAGTTCTAAAAGGTTATGTTGTGCTTGTTACACACAAAAGGGATAAAACATTGATGCTATGTCTAAGGATGTGGTTGTTGTTGATTACATTACGCACCATACTTAATGCAGTTGTTCTGTTGCTTTGCAACTTAATGCTGGAGGGGGTTCGGATGATAACTGAAGGTGGACTTTTTAGGCATAGATACAGTTGGATGGCGGTCTATGTACTTTATCTAGTAATGCCCAATTAAATCTCACTATACTCATCATGATATGTATGTGCATGGTCATGCTCTCTTTATTTGTCAATTGCCCAACTGTAATTTGTTCACCCCAACATGCTGTTTATCTTATGGGAGAGACACCTCTAGTGAACTGTGGACCCCGGTCCAATTCTCTTTACTGAAATACAATCTATTGCAATACTTGTTCTACTGTTTTCTGCAAACAATCATCTTCCACACAATACGGTTAATCCTTTGTTACGGCAAGCCGGTGAGATTGACAACCTCACTGTTTCGTTGGGGCAAAGTACTTTGGTTGTGTTGTGCTGGTT